>JARIHO010000054.1:0-600000 GCA_029282495.1 Mycena albidolilacea | reverse complement strand
GACTCGGACTTGTAGCTGTCGCTGCACCGCATATCTGCTCTGTCGGCTACTCTGTAAACATATCAGCAGGCATGGATGATTCGAGAACGGGATGCTTACCCAACGGCGACATGAGTATGCAATCAGCTTCCTCACTCCCCATCCTCATATGCACAGCACTTTCGCACTTTTCAATGGGAAGGGAAGGTGGACACCCCACCTCCCGCTTTGCGGGCTGCATCCAACAGCAGCGACGTCCCCCCCCCCCCTCCCCCGGCGGATGTCGAAGTCTCGAAGCTCGGCTGCAACCCACAAGCATCTACAGCTTCCTCCCTATCATTATTTGCTTTGCTCCCTCCTCACCGCCTCGTGGTTTCTTTTGGCGCTCTGTGATGGGGAGAGAAGGTGCACGCTGCGTCGAACATTGGTGACATCTCGTGGACGGCTTGAGGCCGGCTGTGTGTGCAAGCGCACAATACAGGATAGTGTTTCTGCAGCAGAGAAAGTCATTGATGTTTGAAAGGGGCATGCAGAGCATTTGCGGTAAGGTGAGGAGGTGTGGAGGAGAAGGACAAATAACACTAATACCAAACTAATACATATTTGCATTAGAAGGATGAAATGCAGAATGGTACGACAAGGGGAGAGGGAGGAGGGAAGCAAGAGTAACGGTAGGGAAACGAGAAGACATACTCCGATGCATACGGTGTACGCCTCACGCCACGCTGTGCGTGGTGCAGGTGCCAAACTTTTTGTCCTCAAGTTATGGGAGGAGAGGGGAGGAAGGTGATGGTGGGTGAAAAGAATGTGCTGGCAGCTGTCACAGCAGCTCTGTCACTGGATGCCTCACAATGCGGTTGACTTCAAGCTAGTGAACTGGCCGATGAGGGGAGAGGTATGGTGTGATCGATTGAGTTGCGAGTGTGGGCCTGCTCAATTTGTCTCTCATAATCTCAGCCGATTCCGCTTCATCAATTGATGTGCACTGCGAACTCAAATGATCTCTCCTGATCTCGCGGACTTTTCACTGGGGTTGAGTCTGGATAATTTGCTTCTCCCTTCTCCCTTCTCCTCTCCATGTTCTGTTCTCCCTTCCCTCCTTTTTGTGATTTGAGATTCCATTGATCAACCATCCAACATGCTCGGCTGGAGTGAGACGAGTTTCTGTTGAGGGCTGATTGGTGTGCTATATCTTCATAGCCCTGAAGTTGCTCCGTCTATACCTTTGGGTTTATTTTTCGGACGGCTAGGCCCCTTTCCTCAATTGCCCTCGAGTCTCATTGAGTACCCTCATCTGTGTCGTGTTCCCGGGCCCCTTCCCCTTTATCAGGTCTGTTCAAATTTCGCCCATTTCATTCAGTTGCTTCCGGTGAGAATCAGGGTGGGTACCAGTGATTTGTGTTTGCACTAAGTAATAATTTGTATTCCACTCTCAGAACCACCAGCCCCCAACGCAAGCCGTGTTACGGAAAACAGGTCTGATTCACCCACAATTCATGCAGAAATGCTTGCGCTCTCGGGGCCACTCAAATTTGTAATGGCCGTTCAGCTCGCACTCATTTTGCTCCTCGGATTATCCTGGCTGTACGAACAGGTTTAATCACTGGAGATACATAGATGTGGAACTTTGTAGCCCTGGCTGAAATTAATCAACTGAGTTTTTTTGCTTGTTCCGGAGACCACTTGTTGAAGTGAAGGGTTTTCATCTAGATTCTCATGCATCTATGTGTGGCCCTGACCACGATTTGACTCCGAAACAGATCCTTTGATCTTGGGATTTGTACATTCACTTCTCATCTTCCACGGGGTCCTTGTCCGTCTACCCATCGACCTGAGCCGACTTGTAGAATACTGAGTGACGGGAGGAGGATGTGCTGAGTCACTGGAACAAGGGTCGTGCACACCAGAGAGCATGCTTTGAGAGTGTCTGAATCATCAACTAGACCGACGATGGCCTCGATGAGCTCTTGAGGCAGTGATGTCATGAAGGAAAGAACATTCTTCCGTGATGTGACTGGAGCCAGGAGCGAATGTTGGGATCACTGGCATTTTGGCAAGTTCAAATTGCAAACTTGTAATGGAGTATTGAGCACGGCTGCCCGAGGTCAGCTTGAACTGGAGGCAAATGCCAGACGATAGCAAGCAGAAACAATCCAGAGCACTCAGCTCCAAAAAAAAAAGAGTTCTAAAGTCTAGTCTACAGATATTAATAGTTAATACGTCGCCTCCTTGTAATCCGTGTAGCCCAATGCGGGGTCAACGCCTTCCGCGCCATATAGAGTCAGGAAATTGGGCACATTATCCAGCTGCTTCCCCTCCTTGATACGTCTCCTGAGATCCGGGTGGGTGATCCAGTTCAGACCGAAGAATACGCCAGCAACCTTTCCGTTCCCGACGAGCTCCTCGGCCTCAGTGGGTGTAACCCCGACGTTGACAAAGATGGGGGTGTTTGTCAACAAAGGCGAATAGGTCTCGACAACGTCGTGCGGCGTGGCGCGCTTCTTCCCTGTATTTGGGTTCAACCTCGTGTGAAATCAATACAAGAGCAAAATACTGACCGTCAAATTCGAGGTCGAGCATTGGGCTGTACCGCATGAGGGCAACATAAGCCAGATTCAACTTGTTGACCTCGCGCAGGAGATGCCCGAATGTGTCGATGGTGTCTTGCAAAGGCATCCCCATGTCGTTGTAGCCGCCCACTAAACGGCCCATGAGAAGAGACTGGTGATGGGGAAAAATGGGGACAGACCTGGGCTGACTTTAAGTACGACATCGGGGCCCCAGACCTCGATTAATTCCTTGAGGATCTTGAGGGCAAATCTTGTGCGGTTCTCGACACTTCCACCCCATTTATCGGCGCGCTGGTTTGAGGTAGAGTCAAGGAACTGATGTACGATGTGGCCATTCGCGCCGTGCACTGAAAGCCAATGAGCAACACACGAGAAGAAAGTGTCGTCAGCCTACGCTCATCCTTTGTCGTAGTGTCCACGCGCGCCAGGATCCCTGCCACCGAATCCTTCACGCTCACTGGCACCTGCGACAGCCCGTGCGCCACCGCGCCCGTGTTGCCCATGTCTGTCGCGACCCAGACAGGCGAGATCGCCAGCGTCACCAGGCTCGGGTTCTCCGCGTCGAGCTCCTTGACGAGGTAGTTTGCAGCGGCCTTGGAGAAGCCGTACGCGGCTGCACTGAAATTAAGGAAGGCCCCGATGGAGGCGACAATGGTGGAGATGTACGCGAATTTGGGCGCGCCGGTGGGCGAGGCGAGGAGGAGCTTGTGCAAGGCCTGGTAGAGGACAACGGTGGCGAAAGTGTTCACTTGCCAGTGGTCGGTGAACTCGGAAAGTGGGGTGGTGGCGAGGGCGCCGTAGTATTTTGCGATGCCTGGAGGGGGAGATTAATATTGTGGTTAGCTTCACCTCACAATACTGAGCAGGGAGGAGGACGAAGGCGTACCTGCATTGGCAATGACGACGTCGAGGTGCCCGGCAGTCTTCTGGATCTCGGCTGCTGCGGCGGTGTTGTCGGCTTCGTCGCCGGAGGTGAGCTTGACGGGGTGCACATTGGGGTGCTTCACCGCGAGATCCTTGAGCGATTGAGCGGCAGGGTCGCGTGCGCCGGCAAAGACAATCGTGTTGGGGCGCACAGCGAGGGTGGCAGTGAGGGTATAGCCGATACCATGGTTGGAGCCGGAAACTGTGAGGCATTAAGTAGGCGCGCAGACAAAAGAAGAATTAAAACTCACCGAGATAAACTGTTTTGTTAGACATTTCGACTTGGAGTGGTGGATGTGTTGTGAAAGAGGTTGTGAAGGATGTTGGAATATTGCCTGAGTTCAGCGGCCTTTATACCTACCTGGGAGGCAGCTCGATTGGAAGAATGAACCAACGCGACGGCGGCGGTTAATAAGTGGATGACCGACAAAGGTGAATAAGCCCTCCAAATCTCTCATTGACAATGACAACAAGAACTCCAAGAGAAGTTTTAGAGAGATCCAGAAGCTCCTCGAGGACTTGCAGAAGGCTCGCCAACAAACGCAGCCAACAAACGCAGCCCTGTGGGGAACAAAAACCCCAGGAAATGATGCCAAGCACGCTGGAATTGAACATTGAGCTTGACATTGAGGCCAAATTCGGCAGTAGATCGGTCATGGATCTGGCGAGTTCAGTGATAGCTAAATGAGAGGAAAGCGGAGAGTGGCAACCACAGATGCAGCAATGCCCTTCAAACCGCAATGCTTGAAGGCAAGGAATTCGGAAAAGTTACCGCTGGCATTGAAGATTTGCAGCAAAATTGAAAGAGGGGATAATGTGCACTGTATGCGCGTTTGAATTCCAGCTGTATGCGTGTTTGAGTTCCGGCACCCTGTAGGAGTATGCGGTACTAGGTGTGTAAAAGGTTGGTAAAAGGTGATCAAGACACAATTGTCATGTACTTTATGTGAGAAGTTGCCTATCTTGTCTCGCGACTCCGATCTGTCTACGGGAATACTCGGTCTACATGGGATCGTCTACGGTCTAGTCACCCAGCGGTCTTGCAATGGATGTTTGAATCTGTCTCAGTCAACACTCTCCCATCCTTACCCGCTGCTTAGCAAGACCATTCTTCAGGTTACATCTTACATAGTGTCACGAACCTGCCAGGGTCTACAGAGAAGAGGGAACAATTTCGGCATTTGTAAGGCTTGTCTTATCGTGGCCTTGACTTGGCTCGGTATTTCAGCCCCCTCATCTCCCAGTCGTTCAAATGCAGTCTTGTTTCGTTTAATGGACCAAGGCCGCAGATGCGGACACAAAGCTCAATAAATCATCTCGCGATTTTCACAGTCGCCGTCCTGACCGAAGCGTACACTTTGAGCCACGTGATGGCGTTTTCAAACTCCGACCACACCCTGATTGCCAGTTCCTCTACTTAACACAAACTTAACACCTCGTTGGTTCGCTATGCATTCTGACGTAGTGCCGGCCATGCCGGATGTCGATTGCCCTGCCGCCGGCAGACTCAGGAACCCAAACAATTACCGCCGGGAAGCTGCCGGGCAGTACGACAATAGCGGCGATTCAGCGGAGATTAAAGGCTTCAGACAGACGGACAGACGCATATTTTTATAAAGAGAGTGATATGAAATTGATATTAATTCAAAAAAGGGAATGGGAGGCCGCGAAGCGGCCGACCAGTCCCTTGTCTTTCTTGAAGTTACTTACTGTAGTATTTCATTCAAATCGTACGTCCCGCGTCACACGACCAATTTCGTACCAACTTTTTTCGTAAGTCACGCGGTCACAACAGAGCTGTGCGAAAGGCTCAGTTCAAAAGCCACGAAGAATGGGCCAAATCCGGCCAAAAATCGGCATTTTCGTACAAAAATTTCGCCGAGTCACGCTGGCGCGGCCGGCTGTACGAAAGGGTCGTTTCGTACGGGGTGTCACACCCAAAAACCCCGTACGAAATGAACGAAATAATACAGTATGGATCTATGACCTATACTTGAGCTTTCACTTCTATGTACTAGATTTGCGAAATGTATACGGATTTGAAGCCTTGTACCGCAAAAAACTTCCCCTTGAGGAACCAGCCGGTACGGTAGCTACAGCCTCGAAATATATGCTTGACAGGACAGTTCCCGTTCCTACCTTCCGCTTCTTGGTTCCTTGATTCGACCCTGAGTGCGACTTCTTGTAGACGCGTAGACGGATATGTGGTTTATTTTGAACGGTTTCTTGGCTATAAAGAGCGGGCCACTCGGTCTGTTTGAAGCATCAACCCCACACTTTGTCATGTTGTATCATCTTGTCTTCCTCTCTCTGACCGCGCTCGCCAGCGCTATCGCTCCATTCAATGGGTTTTTGAGAATCACCAATTTCGAAGGCCGCAGCGTAGATCTCCACATCAGGAGCCCAGCCGACTACGCCCCCATCCAATCATACATGACCACTGTCGGCGAACCCGCGCAGAAGGTGCACCTCTTGCGGTGCTGTGCAGTATATTTCGTTGACGATTTGAGCAGTGGCTCTTCAACTCATCCACGAGCGCAAACCCCTGGCGCATCAGTAACGCCGCTTCTGGCACCTTTGTTTCTTACACTACAGCACCCTCTGGTATCGGAGGAAGCGCGGAACGCTCCTCGGCCTGCGCGCATCCCAATCCGATCACCGTCTGGAACTTCCTTCCGAACGGTGCCGGATTCAAGTAAGTAACAATGACGTAGATGAGGATGTTTTCAATTTGATTTCGGGTCCAACAGCATCCAGGAGACGACCTCAGGCACCGTGCTGACCGCCTGGCCATTCCAGCCCACGCTTCCTCTTCCCACTTCGCCGGTGGGTTTCATGCCTACCAGATCCGTACCAGCTGAACTTATCCGCATCCCTCTTTTTCGTTCTTTCAGCTTACCCTTGAGACGCTCAACTCCAGCCTCGCACGCCAGGTGTTTACACTCGCGGGATGTGAGTGGCTTTCGTCTTGCGAAACTGAACGATGCTAACGAGAGATTTAGTTGAGTGAACCTCATTGTGGCTTGGCTCAACGAACATTACCAAGGGCCTATGTTGTTTTGGAATCGAAATATCCTGTTCTGTTCTAGTCTTGTTTGCTTGGTCCGAAATTTGTTAGCATTGGAAATTCAATTCATTCCTAGCTCTTGGACTTCAATGATTGCAAACGTCAAATTGAATATTCATTCGACTCGAAATCAGATATTTCAGACAACAGACTAACGAGATGAGGTAAGGACTCCTGCAAACAATATGTTATCAACCAGTACTACTTGAGGCGGGAATTGCCCACCAAGCAATGTAGCTCTTCACGAGCTCAGCTATTGAGCTGCCCTACCTGCCAGGCAAGGGCAGGGATGAAGTCCGCCTCGCTAAGCGTGTTCGGCGCATCGCTACTGACGAACGCAACACGGAGCAAGGCCGCGTAGCATACAACACCCAGCTCCCCGGTTGCACCCTGAACCCATGCGTAGTAATGCAATCGCTGCAGCTCGGCCCGCCTCGCCACTCATTGAGACTCAAGCTCAGATGTACCACTCGCTCAAGATGTGCGCGGGAGAGACGAAAAAGAGATGCAGTTGTTGCAGGGTTAGCTTCTGAGGCGAACAACGGCACAGCACATATACGCAACTCTTCCCAGTGATCTCCAAATACCACACACGAGATGGGCGTTCCCGCCAGAACCTCGTCACCGGGGATAAGCGGTGACGATTGCTGATGTAGAGACGTCCACCGGACGCAAAGGGCCCAGTGACGTCCAACTCGCTGATGCGGTTGTCTTCTGGCTTCTGGTAGTAGATGTGTGTGTCTCCTGAGGGTATCTGAGGAACAACGATGCTGCCAACGAAAGAGACGGGAAGTCGCATTTCACGATGGGCGGCGCCGCCTTTAAACACACCGGAAAATGTGAATTTTCACCCCGGCTGACAACGTTACTGAAACCCCTAAGTTATTCCAACCAAAAATCGGCGTCTCGCTGGACCAACACGCTTCTAAGTATCTTGGGCTGAGGTTTGCATGCAAACCCTACTAATCAGGAAAACCAGAAGTGGCTTGACAGTGCGGCATAGCACTCCATAGCACTCCATAGCAAATTTGTGGCTGTGATGTACCTATGGCCCCACTATGGAGCACTATACAGTGCTGCCTAGTGCTGCATAGGCTCGCATAGGCCCCATAGGTACATCTCGGCTACGGTTTTCCTGATGGCCTAGCATATCAAGGCAATGTGTTCCTGTTCCTCTTGCATCTATTCTGTCCAGCATCGTATCTCTCCTCTCACACCTTAAATTCTCTCCAGCCGGCATAGATTAAGGTTCCAGCTCTTAATTCCGTCACAGTCAAGGCTGCGTGAGGTCGTCGGCGCGATCGATGTACATTTATACCTACCCTCGATATGAGCAGTTGGATCTATTGCGACCTTTTTTTTTTTGACAGAATGTACATTTACATGTGCAACTAGCTTGAGATTTTTTGGCAGATAGAATTGTTTGTGTTATTGTACAAAATTGAGATTGTCCGCTAACGGTCTCGGGGTGACACTACTGGGATATAGGGATCCCCACCGTAACCGTATAATACGGTTTACGGTTACGGTTATACGGGTGCATCGTACCGTACCGTAAGGTCTCCTGGGACCCATTATACGGTTACGGGTCCGAGTCGGGACCGTAAACAGAACCGTATGAGGCCGTAAGATTACGGCCGTATACGGCTCGTAATTCAACTCAAATGGCCTGGCGTCGCTGTCGTATGTTAATACCGTGGTTGAGTCCAGTTCAATGCATATTTTTCGCAGTTCTGGCGTATCTGCCCCGGCAGAATTCTGGTGCTATACCAGTGTTGTTGTAACTACGCTTAGAACTGAATCCGAACTTGAACCGGGCCCAAACCCAAACCCGAATTCAGGTTCGAGCAAGGGATGAGTCCACACGCCCGAGTGCTCTGCACTATACTTCACCGGCATGCCTGTGAAACACACCGAAAAATCCGAATCCTAGAAAGCTATAAAGGACAGTAGAGTACACCAGTGCATTTATGGCATTACCATCTTCTTTACTGGCGCGGAAGCGCATTAAGAAAGGTATCTTCATTTTAATGTTGGTCAAGCATCATCTCCGTCTGAAGAGGAAGAACCTCGACGCCCTCCTTGCAGCACTGAATGCGTACTCACCTATTAATTAATTTAAAGTCATTTAATTAAAATTCATACGGCCGTAATGACCGTAAACGGCCGTAAGACCCTCCCAACCTTGCTTTACGGTGACGGTGACGGTTACGGCCGGGTAGCCTACCGTAAACGCCCGTAAAGTTCACGGCCGTAACCGTACACGAACGTTACGGTGGGGATCCCTATTGGGACATAAGTATTTCGAGCCGCTGAAGGATCGCGGAAGGAAGCAGGGAGGGGATGTAAGAATGAATTGGATAAACTCGGGTACTGACTGCGTTACAGGGTATCAAGGTAGATGGGACTCGTCTGAGTAGATCTATGGTGTAAGATAAGGGAGATAAGATAGGATAGGTAAAAAGGGAGGGAAGGGAGGGGAGGGGGGAGCGATGGCGTGCGGGGGGAGCGGTGGGGGCAGCGCAGGGGACGATTGAAAGGCAGGGAGGAGGGAGGGGAAACCACGAGCAGCATATGAGGAGGCGCGACATGGTGCTGGAGCAAAGAGGGATGAGTCGGGATTGCGGGGAGGAGAAGGAAAGTATGAGCTTGGATATGAAATGAGGGAAGGTATGAGTGCGTGTGTGTGCCTGGTTCGGTGGGAGACAAGGTGCGAGCGCTACAGCGCCAGCCAGGCACCGTGCTTGCAGATCCGGGCTCAAGGCCGTGCGCAAGGCGGCGCAGGCAGCGGGGGCGTACAGTACGTCGATGGATCGTCGCATTGGCAACGAGCGGCCAGACGGGGAGGGAAAGCGAGGACAGATGGCGAGGGCAGAGGGGAGGGTGCGGGAGCGACGGAGCCAAGGAAGGGAGAGAGCGAGGCACAAAGGAGGAACCCAGTGCACGGGCTTGAGTCGCGTCTATAATCGGTACGAGCCCGGGCAGTCGTATGGCGGCGCTTGAGTCTTGCAGCGGGCGTGTCGGAGTCGGGAGGCGGCATTCGATCGCAGGCGCGGGTGTGTGTCGCCCAGCAGCGCTCTGTTAGGAGCACCGGCGGCGCGTGATTCCGACAGGGTTGATGCGCACATGGCGAGTCGGGAAGCGAGCGAGGAAAGCAGGCGGAGAGGGAACAGGTTCAGAAGAGGGAGTGAGATAAAGAGGGTAGAAAGGAGGGGAAGCGCGGGAAGGGAGGGAGCGAGAGGAGGGATCCAGCATAGCGCCACGGGCTCGAGGTGTTCACAAGCGCGAAGAAGTCGGCATGGGCATGGTGGGTACACAGTCCGTACGGCGGCACTCGAGTCTTGAGTCCGGGTGCAGCAGTCGGCCGCAGGATCATGCCAGCATGCAGGCGTAGTCAGCAAATCGCAGGGGCGGCCTCGGTGCGGGTGTGTGTCGAGCAGCCGTGCCGTGTACTGAGTTTAAAACAGTGGCGGCCTGGCGGGGTCGGTGTGCAAGCGTCAGTGCACAGGAGTTGATGAGATGTCGGCGCAGACACGGAGCAGCGGGGAAGGAGTGGGTGACACACATGTGAGGCTGAATCCATCCATCTGCTCTCCGTTTCTTGGTCCACTGGCGCTGAAGCTGATCATAGTGAAAGAGAGGGAAAAGCCATCGACAGGCGCGGAAGCTTGGCCGTTTGGGGGCATGAAGCTTTGATTTTACAGTGCAAGAAGTGGAATCCTCGACCAGGATTCCGTGTGCGGTTACAGTATCGAGCCGTGAAGTCGTTGGGCTCTTGAGCCGGAATGTTCGGGGAAGAGCCAGAGCAGCGCTGAGCAGGAGATGTGGCGGTGCACGCATCAGCAAATACTCGGTCCGGCTTCCGTTTGCCTCCATTTCCAACTTCCATCCATCCGACTGGCAAGAGTTTCCACTATGCCTTCCAGGCTCGCTTTACAACAGATTCTGTACAGCATTTTCATCAAGGTAGCCTATACAACAGCATTTGAGAAGTTCCGAACAACTTCCCTGACATACAGTGCCGTGCTATTCTGGGCTTCTTCAAGTTCTCTTATTATGGCGTTAGCTGTCACTTCGGCGCTTAACATCTCTTTCCCTCCCACTACTATCCATGGACAATCCACCGGATGAAAGTGCTGGGTTCAGTAACAACTTGACTTCACGCAATCGCGAATCACGCCCCGGGCCGTGAGTCTTACTTGTTGTGACCTGCACCGTTGCACGGATCCGTCTCATCGCCGGGGCTCAATTCAGGCATGGTAGTGGGATGTTCACAGGCTCTCAAAACTTCACAGTGACTGGCCACACCTTCAACAACATCACGAACCAATACACTGCGAGTGTCCCTTCCGGTATGTTCCCCCTTTGTTCTGCTATCCCGAATAATAGATTCCGGGTAGACTTTCGAATGATCCCGCTCGGAGATATTGACCTTCAGCATGAGATACAAGTTGACCGGGGTGTTTTAGGTCGTTGGCGCAGACGAGGGTGTGTCCGGCGGATTTATTCTGCTAAAGTGGAAGGCAGAAAGTCGGATTTCACAGTGACCATGTACCAAGGGAACGGTGCAGAGGAGGTGTATTGGATTTCTTTCTCGTGATATGATCTCTGAAAACCTCTGTAGGAATGGCGGCAGCAACTTGCCAAACATATGTCTCTTCGGCAAGTTTTCATGTGCAGTTTCAGTAATCAATGCCTAATATACACCCAGACATCCAAATATTGTTCAGATTTATGGCACAGCAAGTTCGAATAATATACATGCGACACTTTTCCATGATGGTGTGGTCTTTTTTATTTGGAATGTGGTTTTCATTTGCACCTTACATTTGTATCAGACCTTGTGCCATTTCAGCAATATGTGGACACTTATCGATATTT
The DNA here is from genome assembly GCA_029282495.1 of Mycena albidolilacea. Classification (NCBI taxonomy): domain Eukaryota; kingdom Fungi; phylum Basidiomycota; class Agaricomycetes; order Agaricales; family Mycenaceae; genus Mycena; species Mycena albidolilacea. The sequence goes on along the minus strand of JARIHO010000054.1, from coordinate 588,579 downwards.
GCACTTCACAACAGTATATATCTGGGCCTGCGGTGTATGTGTCTGCTGCAATCCATTTATTAAATCTGATCTGGGAAAAGCATGCAGACTTCTCTGTAGGAAGACTTTCCCCATTTTTGGAGTTCCTGACACCTGGGCAGGCAGCACGTGATCATGTGTATTTCACATTTCAACAGCCTTTGGTTAGTTTATCGTCAGGTTACCCGACTTCACTAACAACTGGTCAAGCACTGGGATGACTGCACATTATGGATACGTCACTCTTCTGGTCAGCTCTGTGCAGAGCTCATACCACCCAGTACCCTCCAGCCTGCCCTCGGCTGTTACCCTACTGAAAGATTGCGCTCACACAGAATATCCAGTGCATTGGATACGGAGCTCATGGTCGTTGAATCATTGACGATGGAAGAGTATCACAATATTTGTGTCATCAACCTGTCCCAATCTCGAATGATCTTCATTCCCACCTCCACAACTGTGAATCCAGGTGCAATCATTTTCTGTTCTTCAGACTATCCACTCAAAGGCCCCGTTGAAATTGCGTACATGCCAAATGTGGACTCTCTCAATGCTGGCTGGCATACTTCCGAAGGAGCAAATGGAACTGTCATGGAGGATGGCTGGACACGGTATTGTATTTTATTTTTTCAATAGCTATACACACTCATGATAGTGATTTCTCCACAAGCTTCAAGTCCGACAACATATTCAATGGCATGATGGAGCTACGTATCTGGTGTCCTGCCACTGGGGGCCCATGGTTCAGCCAGGCAAACCATATTTTTTGCCGCCTCCAGATAATGTCTAACTTCAATGATTACGGTGCTACCTCATCTTGCTGTTTGTGCCCTATTTTTGCTGACCTGTTCAACCAGTTCTTGTAGATTATGTGTTCTTTAAGCTCGAAGTTTCAGGGACTACAAAGGAGCCTCCTGCCGGCTTCCTCTTTCTCTGCCCACAGAAAGACTTCAAAACCAGTCCATCCTCTTTTCATTGGCCAGACTGTCCTGCATACTGGTCTCTTGATCCATCTGGTACTGATCGGCTCGGTATTGAAGAGGCAATATGGGCTGGATTTCCCGCTTTCTGGCTAACAACTACATTGTTGGGCCATTCTTGGGACACTGGTGTCTATGAGGGACTGCGAAAATTCCACCAGGGCAAGGGATTTGATTCAAACAGTCTGGACCTTGCCCGGCATCTACAGTACCCACTTTATGAATTGTCAGCTGAAGCAGATTCCACTTTTGCACATGGTAAGCCACCCATTTGAACCAAAACTTTGGCTTTGACTCAGACATTGAACAAGTGAATGAAGGGGACTTTGAAGAAGTAGACCAAGAGGATTTGGATGCAGAGAGCAGGGCCAAGTCAGACAATACACAGACTGAGGCATCAGTTAGCGAAGATGTTGGTGAGTAGACTGCACATTGAAACCTGATTGTTATGCTCCATGGCTTACTCTAGCGCAACAGACAACATTGAGGGGTCTCATGCAGAGGAAAATGACCATGACTTGAACTCAGTCTGCACTGCCTGTGGGTCAGACCATTTCACTGAGAATCAGGGTGAGTACCAGTGATTTCGTGTTTGCATTAAGCAATTAATTTGTATTCCATCCTCAGAACCACCAGCCCCCGACACAACCAGCATTGCGGAGAACAGGCCTGATTCACCCGCACTTTATGCAGAAATGCTTGTGCTCTCGGGGTCACTCAGGGTGTTGATAGCAATTCAACTCGTGCTCATTATATTCCTTGGGTTATCCGGACTGTATGAGCACAAGTGATTTCGTTGGAGATATGGATATATAGGTTGATATGTGAAACTCCATACCTGAATGTATAATAATTGATTCACAATTGTGTTCATGTGCAGACACTCAATCGAGGTCGAATTGAGGCAACTTTTTTTTTTCAACAGCCTTCCTGCATCTCATACTCACACTGATCTCAAACCAGATCCCTCAATGTTGAATCTGGATAATTTGCTTCTCCCTTCTCCTCTTCACGTTCTGTTCTCCTTTCCCTCCCTTTTGTGGTTTGAGATTCCATTGATCAACCATCCAACGTGCTCGGCTGGAATGAGACGAGTTCCTGTTGAGGGCTGATTGGTGTGCTATATCTTCATAGCCCTGAAGTTGCTCCATCTATGTCTTTGGGTTTATTTTTTGGATGGCTAGGCCCCTTTCCGCAATTGCCCTCGAGTCTTATTGAGTACCCTCATCCGTGTCGTGTTCCTGGGCCCATTCCCCTTTATCAGGTCCATTCAAATTTCTCCCTTTCAGTTGCTTCCACCGAGAAATCACTGAATGATTTGTGTTTGCGCTAAGTAATAATTTGTATTTCACCCTCAGGATCACCAGCCCCCAACGCAAGCAGTGTTGCTGAAAACAGGTCTGATTCACCCACAATTCATGCAGAAATGCTTGCGCTCTCGGTGCCACCCAAATTTGTAATGGCCATTCAGCTCACACTCATTTTGTTCCTCAGGTTATCCTGGCTGTACGAACAGGTTTAATCACTGGAGATACATAGATGTGGAACTTTGTAGCCCTGGCTGAAATTAATCAACTGAGCTTTTTTGCTTGTTCCGGAGACCACTTGTCGAAGTGAGGGGTCTTCATCTCATACATCTATGTGTGGCCCTGACCACGATTTGACTCCGAAACAGATCCTTTGACCTTGGGATTTGTACATTCACTTCTCATCTTCCTAGTTGCTTCTTTGCCCCTCTGCTTTTTGCGGTTTCAAATACAGCCAACACAACACCGACATTGCGACTTCGAGTGTGTGCAAGTGTTGCAGATGTTGTGGGAAGTCGGAGTCGAAGAAATTCAGAACAGATGCATGGATGGGGCCTTGGAAATGAGATGTCCAAGTTGTGGGGCATGTAGCCGGGGTTCAAGGCCCAAATCCGGCCCACCTGAAGGCTCCACAGTGAGACCAATGTTCTGTATAAGAACAACGCGTGCAGAGATCAAGGCGAGGGACAAGAAGGCGTTCGGGACGGCGTGAATGTTGAGGAAACCCACACGCTTGATACTGGGAAGCTGCAGGACAGCGAGAAAGCTCGGCAACGAGGCGAGCGGGCTATTGGAGGCGCTAATAGACCCACAAATCACGAGGCTCTCGATGCTATTCATCATGGAGAGCATCGATGCCAAAGGCCCGTGCTCCGAGGCGTTTAATGGTGGTCCTGTGAGCCGGATTTTCAGATGGTGGATATATGATGAGATGTGAGGTGATGCCTGAAGACAAGCGCGAGCCCTTTGAATCGAAAGGACACCGCGGGGTCCTTGTCCGTCTACTCATCGACCTGAGCCGACTTGTAGAATACAGAGTGATCGGAAGATGCGCTGAGTCGCTGGAACAAGGGTCGTGACCAGAGAGCAGGATCAACTTCAGGATGCAGGATCGGCGACCCAGTAACAAATTAGCCGACGTCAATTGATAACGATAGATAACATTAGATAATATCTCCCTGCTTAAGTTTAGCTATTTCTCTACCTATTCCATGCCTCCTAGCATTCATGATGTCATCCAACACCGTGCAGCAACAGATGGGAGAGGATGTCTCGTCGAGGCGCGAGGACGAGCAGAGAAAAAAAATTCGAGGTGTTACTTACGTGGGTGTTACGTGTTGTGGATCCGAACGCACCCTTAGTAGTGAAAATATTTTCCCAACCCTTGAAAATGTCCCGTTATAAAACAACGAGACTGCTGTCACGGAGTACCGAAGGCGCGGATCGAAATATCGCCGTTTTGGGCATGTTTTGATTCTCGCCACCGATTTGCCCATATCTCGATGAGTTCTGCACAGATTCGGCTGAAACCTAGCTAGATAATTCGTATTAATTCATATGCAATTAATGAAAGAGAGAAATCCTTCAAAATATCATATACTGACGCTCACAAATCAAGTACGAGAAGACAGCACTTATTCACCCAGGACATCTTTGCCACCTTCTAACTTACAGCTTCCATTCCCGGCGGTAACATCGACATCATTCCATGCCCTATGCTGTTGAACGGGGAACTTGAAGCGAGGAGCATATTCGGGCTCCTGCTCATGTATAAAAGACGAACAGAGTTGCGCAACATATCCAACTGAAGCAGCTCCAGCAGCAGTTCCACCGCACAACAAACAACCCATCTTAAAACACAACCCTACCATGCGCTTCGGCGGCTTCGCCCTCCTCGCTCTGCCCTTCGCCCTCATCGGCGGCGCCGCCGCCGCCGCCGTCCGGTCCGAAAACAACCTTGCGGAGTCGTCCCTCCAAGGCCGCCAACAAATCGGTGAACAACACTGCCTAGCCCGCGGGGCGGAATGCCGGCCTAGAGATCTCTGCTGTGACGGGCTCCAGTGCCAGGGCTCCAGCGGCCCCATCGTGCGTAGCTCCTCTCGATGTTGATTCCCTGCCGCTGATCCGTTGTTGTAGTTCAGATGCGCGCAGGGCACCTCAAGTGCTAGCTGAGAAAGCGGTCGGAACCCGCCTCCTGGAATGCCGGCAGGGTGTAAGACGGACACGGATGGGACTGGGCGGAATTAAACCGAGCAAAATTAGTGTAATGACTCTCAAGGTGGATGAAATGCAGATTTTGGTTCTGAGGTGCATTGTTGCAAAATTAGAGTGAATTCTACAGCTCGAGGATTGGTAAAGAACTTCCGGTGGAACCGTCGGTAAGGTTCCCCGGGTTGGTCTGGAAGCAAAGCATTGCGATTAAAGTACCAGAAATGAATAGGAAAACTGCGAGATTGAGACGGCAATAAAAAAATACTCACAGAAAACTATGTATCGCCTGGCCCGAATCGAACAGATACCTGCATATGGGATAGCGTTGCAGGGCTCATTGAAAGCGGGCGCAGACCATCCGCGACCAGGTCTTGTTAGATGCCTGTGAGCCTTTGTGAGCTGCCGTTGAATACACATCTTCTTCAGACGACCGGGATTTGAGAGAGTGTCTGAATCATCGACTAGACCGACGATGGTCTGGATGAGCTCGATATCATAAGGAAAGAACATTCTTCCATGACGTGACTGGAATGTTGGGATCACTGGCATTTCGGCAAGTTCAAATCGCAAACTTGTAATGGAGTATTGAGGCCGAGATCAGCTTGAACAGGAGGCGAATGCCGGACGACAGCAAGCAGATTCAGAAACAACACCAGAGCACTCAGCTCCAAAAAATACTGGTTTCTAAAGTCTAGTCTACATATATTAACAGTTAATACGTCGCCTCCTTGTAATCCGTGTAGCCCAGTGCGGGGTCAACACCTTCCGCGCCATATAGAGTCAGGAAATTGGGCGCATTATCCAGCTGCTTCCCCTCCTTGATCAAACTCTGATTGACAATGACAACAAGAACCCCCGCCAGAGAAGTATCCGAGAGATCCAGAAGCTCTCAGAGGACTCGCAGAAGGCTCGCCGACAAACGCAGCCGCGCGAGGAACAAAAACACCGGGAAATGACTCTGCCAAAAACGCTGGGATTGAACAGAGGCCAAGATCAGCGGTAGATTAATGGTGAATCTGGCGAGTCCACTGATAGCTAAAGGAGAAGAAAGCGGAGAGCGGCGACCACAGATACAGCAATGCTCTTCAAGTCTCAATACTTGAAGGCAAGGAACTCCGAAAAGGCGCCGCTGGCGCTGAAGGTTGACGGCAAAATCGAAAGAGGGGATAATGTGCGCTGTATGCGTGTTTGAGTTCCAGCACCCCGTAGGAGTAAGCGGTACCAGCCTCAGGTGTGTAAAAGGTTGCTAAAAGGCGACCAAGATGCGATTGTCATATGCATCATGTACTTTACGTGAGAAGTTGATCCCATCTTGTCTCGCGACTCTCTCCTTAGAAGCTAGGATCACTGGCATTTCGGCAAGTTCAAATCACAAATCGCAAACTTGTAATGGAGTATTGAGCCCGAGGTCAGCCTTAACTAGAGGGAATGCCGGACGACAGCAAGCAGAAACAATCCAGAGCACTCAGCTCCATGAATTACTGGTTTCTAAAGTCTAGTCTACAGATATTAACAGTTAATACGTCGCCTCCTTGTAATCCGTGTAGCCCAGTGCGGGGTCAACGCCTTCCGCGCCATATAGAGTCAGGAAATTGGGCGCATTATCCAGCTGCTTCCCCTCTTTGATACGCCTCCCGAGATCCGGGTGGGTGATCCAGTTCAGACCGAAAAATACGCCAGCAACCTTTCCGCTCCCGACGAGCTCCTCGGCCTCAGTGGGTGTAACCCCGGCGTTGACGAAGATGGGGGTGTTTGTCAACAAAGGCGAATAGGTCTCGACAACGTCGTGCGGCGTGGCGCGCTTCTTCCCTGTATTTGGGTTCAACCTCGTGTGAAATCAATACAAGAGCAAAATACTGACCGTCAAATTCGAGATCGAGGAATGGGCTGTATCGCATGAGGGCAACATAAGCCAGATTCAACTTGTTGACCTCGCGCAGGAGATGCCCGAATGTGTCGATGGTGTCTTGCAAAGGCATCCCCATGTCGTTGTAGCCGCCCGCTAAACGGCCCATGAGAAGAGGCTGGTGATGGGGGAAAATGGGGGCAGACCTGGGCTAACTTTCACCGCGACATCGGGGCCCCAGACCTCGATTAATTCCTTGAGGATCTCGAGGGCAAATCTTGTGCGGTTCTCGACGCTTCCACCCCATTTATCGGTGCGCTGGTTTGAGGTAGAGTCGAGGAACTGATGTACGATGTAGCCATTCGCGCCGTGCACTGAAACCCGATGAGCAACACACGAGAAGAAAGAGTCGTCAGCCTACGCTCAACCCCATCGAACCCGGCCTTTTTGGCGTTAATAGCAGCCTGCTTGAATTGTGCGATCACCACGGTGGGGTCGGCGATCTCGGTAGGCTATATCCATGTTGAAAAGCGGTGGGAAATAAACATAGTTTGATTCGTACCGTAACATATCCAGGCTCTCCAGGAAGAAAGCGGAATTTCCCTCCGCGAGCAGCAGTCGCGGAGGGCGCATATACCGGCTAGTCGCAAAGGTCAGTTATCAGTGTATTATATCCAGCAGAACGAGACAACCCACCACGCCGGCGGCAATTTGCTCAGGAGCATCGGGGTGGCTGATGCGACCCACTAATAGCGATGCCAATTCGGAATCAGAAGGATTGTAGCTTATGAACAGACGTACGGTGCCAAAGCTAAGATAAATCAGCTTGACTCTGGGTACATAGGGATGGCTGGGGACGAACCTGCGCGTAAATTTTGCTCCCGGCTTCGTGAACAGCGTCTGTGATCTTCTTCCAACCGTCGATTTGAGCTTGATCCCAGATTCCGGGAGCTTGAGGCCATTCAGACCTTTGATGAGATGTCAAAACAATGTGAATGATGACCAAGAGCGAAGCTGAGTGAAGTACCCTTGACGCGTAATGAGGATGCCCTCGGAAGCGATAAGGCCCGCTCCGCCCTTGGCGCGTTGAACATAATACTTCAACATGATCTCGTTGGGCACAGTTGCGGTGGAACGACTCCGCGTCAGAGCAGACATCCCTGCGTATGCGTTTGAGTAAAATAGCAGAGCCGAATGAACAGGGTCCTACCGATTCTGTTTGGGATCGTGGTACTTCCGACCTTTAACGGGGTAAATAGGGCAGACATTTCGAAGTAAGGCTAGTGGTGGTTGAGGAGAGGGTTAAAAGTTGGATGGGTTCATCTTTGGTTTAATCGCTCTTATACTTGCCATCAGGATTCACGGACAGCATCCGACTCGGAGGCGGAGGCGGCACAACTAATCAGTAGTAAGCGATCGATGAGCAAGCACGGAAGCTCGTCCAGAAAAGGGTCAATTTTCCCTGATTATCAACGGCATGTCGCAATCCTGAGATTGAGACTGAATGCGAGGGAAAGCAGAATCGCGAGCCCGGATTAATGTGGAAGCTCGAGGACAAACTTCAGAGCCAACAAGCCTGACCGAGATATACTTGACGGAGTAGTTTGGGAGGAGGGAGTTGGAGGGAGCATTGGAAACTAGCCTTGGCGACGTGTGTAATCCGATATCTGTCATCTCTGATCGCCGTTCAGCCGTGTCGTGACGTCAGGCGCGTTAGGAAAACGAAATTCGGAAATCATTTGGAACCTCTTGAAATCTCTTGAGCACCCTGAAATTAAATAATTACAACCTGCAATGCAGATACCCAGGTAATCATCGCGATATCGCGGTCACCGACATGCATGGTGCAACCACGCACAGTGGTTCTCTCGGCGGCCGGCGCGTCGCGCAAATCACTTTTGTACTATTCGACAAGGCCAATGGGAGGGTGGAAACCAAAGGAGTACGTACCTCCGCGCAGCAGCACGATCCTATTCAATATCTCTATCACACCTCCATTGCAGCCATTCGGTAGCCTTATTGCGACGCCGTTCAGCGTCACCGCCGACGGGAACTTCGTGGCGTTTGGCGGATATGCGTTCAATCAGACCCAGAGCGGTGTGTCGTGACATTTTTTCCGCACCAAAGCCCCACTAACAGCTGGTTGTGATTCGTAGTTGCCCATAAACCGACGGGCGGACTGTTTGGCTTGACGTTGCACGACGTTGCTTATCGCCGTGTAGACTAATGTAAGGGAGGGCCCCAATTTCAACTGTGTCCAATACTTGTTACGCAATCGGATGTGTTATTACTCTCGACCGGGGAATAAAATGAGGCGGAATTTAGTGTATATACTCTCCAGCGGTACCGTCCTACCTCGCGACAAAAACGACCAAGTCAGCTCCGTCAAAACCCGACATCCTTATGATCGACAACAAAAGCACCAACACCCCGTAATCTCCCCCCATATTTCGTCCCGTGAGGTGTTTTCTGATTCAATTATAACTTGAAACTCTCGATGTAAGATCTAACGGAAGAGCGACTCTGACTTGAAGCGGATTTCAAAACTCAAAGTGCAAAATTGAACACGTCACGTGCCCTCAGTTGAAACTGAATTTCGACTCGTAGGCGTACTCGGATATTTAATAAAGCTTCCAAATTGCAGATATGTTCTATATTTCATTCACGGCAGACTCTAATGGACGGCCAACTTCAGAAGAGACTACCAGGCAATCTCGTCCGACCCGACCTCCAAAGGCTTTCCACCAGTCTCGGAACTGTAGTTCCAGAATCTCCCGCTGGTCTCCTTCGTCGCCGCGTCCACGCGCGCCAGGATACCCGCCGCAGAATCCTCCACGCTCACCGGCGCCTGCGGCAGCCCGTGCGCCACCGCGCCCGTGTTGCCCATGTCCGTCGCGACCCAGCCAGGCGAGATCGCCAGCGTCACCAGGCTCGGGTTCTCCGCGTCGAGCGCCTTGACGAGGTAGTTCGCCGCGGCCTTGGAGGAACCGTACGCGCTTCCGCTGAAGTTAAGGAAGGCCCCGATGGAGGCGGCGATGGTGGAGATGTATGCGAACTTGGGCGCGCCGGTGGGCGAGGCGAGGAGGAGCTTGTGCACGGCCTGGTAGAGGACGACGGTGGCGAAAGTGTTCACTTGCCAGTGGTCGGTGAACTCCGAGAGCGGGGTGGTGGCGAGGGCGCCGTAGTATTTTGCGATGCCTGGATGGGGAGGTTATGGTTGGTGTATGTCCGATTTCACAACAAAAACGAAGGCGAAGCCGTACCTGCGTTGGCGATCACGACGTCGAGGTGCCCGGCGGTCTTCTGGATCTCGGCCGCTGCCGCTGCGTTGTCGGCTTCGTCGCCGGAGGTGAGCTTGATGGGGTGCACGTTGGGGTGCTTCGCCGCGAGATCCTTGAGCGATTGAGCGGCGGGGTCGCGTGCGCCGGCAAAGACAATCGTGTTGTGGCGCGCAGCGAGGGTGGTGGTGAGGGTATAGCCTATACCACGGTTGGAGCCGGAAACTGCGAGGCGTTAAGTGAGTGTGCTTGAACGGTGAAGGCAAGAGAAGAATTAAAACTCACTGAGATAAACTGTTTTGCCAGACATTTCGAGTGGTGGATGTGTTGTAAAAGAGGTTGTGAAGGACGTTGGGATATTGCCTAAGTTTAGCGGCCTTTATACCTACCTGGGAGGCAGCTCGATTGAGAGAATGAACCAACGCGACGGCGGCGGTTAGTAAGCGGATGACCGACAAAGGTGAATAAGCCCTCCAAATCTCTCATTGACGATGACAACAAGAACTCCAAGAGAAGTTTTAGAGAGATCCAGAAGCTCCTCGAGGACTTGCAGAAGGCTCGCCGACAAACGCAGCCGACAAACGCAGCCCCGCGGGGAACAAAAACCCCAGGAAATGATGCCAAGCACGCTGGAATTGAACATTGAGCTTGACATTGAGGCCAAAATCGTCGGTAGATCAGTCGTAGATCTGGCGAGTCCAGTGATAGCTAGATGAGAGGAAAGCGGAGAGTGGCAACCACAGATGCAGCAATGCCCTTCAAACTCCAATGCTTAAGACAAGGAATTCGGAAAAGTTACCGCTGGCATTGAAGGTTTGTGGCAAAATTGAAAGAGGGGATAATGTGCACTGTATGCGCGTTTGAATTCCAGCTGTATGCGTGTTTGAGTTCCATCACCCCGTAGGAGTATGCGGTACCAGGTGTGTAAACGGTTGGTAAAAGACGCGATTGTGATGTACTTTACGTGAGAAGTTGATATCGATCCTATCTTGTCTCGCTCCGATTTGTCTACGGGAATACTCGGTCTACATGGGATCTTCTAGTCCCCCAGCGGTCTTGCGATAGACGTTTGGATCTGTCTCGGTCAATACTCTCCCTGCTTAGCAAGACCATTCTTCGTATGGCAGTGTCACGAACCTGCCAGGGTCTACAGGTGGCTGGTACATTGTACCCCGGGCGCTCATGGCCACGCGCGCCGGATCCGAATGCATTGCACTGCGTTAGGCCGTCGACGCGATCGAGCGTTTCTTGTGAGGCCGAAGTCATCTGTGCTTGCGTTCGTGTCTCCATCGTGTCTCTCCCTTCCGCTGAGTCGGAATGCTCATTGACGGCCGCCACTCCCCAGAACTCGCTCAACCTCCTGCGGCTCGTCGTCAGTGCGCAGCCTCTCCTCCCTCTCTGCACACCAGCACTGGCCCTCATCATCATTCCGGATCTCCATCTCGGGTTAGATTCGCTTATTCGCGTTCTATTTTGCTCAGGACCGCAGATTGCGGCCCTCCCAGCCTCCCGACACCTTCATCCGATCTCAATGCCGATGTCAATCGATACGCGGGTGTGTACATCGATCGGCGTTACCACTGTTCTGCTCGCGAGGTTTCCGCTGCCGGAATGCCGCCGGATGTACACCAGCACCCCCGTCCTTCGCCGTCCTGTTTGCCCACAACCCCCTGTAGTGGCCGTCCGCTAAGGACGGGGCTCGTCCCTGCAGGTCTTCTGGACTCATCCGCCGCGCGCCGCTTTCGCTATCGCGATCTGTCCGTCATGCTTCGTGCACCGCGGTCCTCACGTCTACCGCTTCCCCCATCCCTCTGCCTACGCCGCCTTCAAGCCAGAGCTCGGGCCGCTTTCGTGTCCGATGCTGCGAGCAATCCACTCCTCCTTGCTTTAGCCCACCGCAGAGTCCCGGATGTCAGCCCCCAGCCTCCTGTGTGACCTTGTACGACTCTGATGTCGACCCTGACGTCGATGTCTGTAGCGTGTAGCGTCATCGCCATCTCTTTGTCGCGTAAATGTCGCTGGAGTGTGGCGGGTTGGTGTGGGGATGCTCTACCAAGTAGAGCGATGATGAGCGTGCAAGCGCCGGGGCATGTCGACCTCCGGAAAACAAGGAGGTGGGGAGGATCGCGCGCGAGGAGCGCGGGGGAGGGATATTCGCGCATTCACTAAGCAAGGGTGTATTCTCCACTCTACCGTCCTCTTGACCCCCTAGTGGTCGTCCGCTAAGGGCATGGGTCGTCCTTGCAGATCGCTAAACTTATCCGGTGCGCGCCGCTTCCACTATTGCGATCCATCGCTCACGCATCGTGCACCGCATTTCACAGGTCTATCGCCTCCTCTCTGCGCTCCTCCAATGCTCGAGCACAGCTCGGTACGATTAAAACAAGTACATCAAGTACAGCGTCAAACTACGGCAATGAGACGGCTTACACAGCGGAGGCGTAATGCTACAACGGAAGGTGTGCGTGCATGGGATGGATGGGACGGGAATGAATGGGAATTGTGCAGATGTGCGATGCATGTATCTGGGTGTGAATATTTTTTCCTTTCGTTTTGTGCTTGCGTTAAATCATTCACACTTTAGGCCGAGCATGACGCCGCCGCTCAGGACGAGCGTGATGCCGCCTTGGTAGAGGTATGCGGTCGTGTCGTTCTTGGAGCGGTCCGTGGCTTTCGGCACGGGCAAGGGTGCGGAGGCGGAGGAGGGGAGCGTCGTGGGCTTCGGCTGCGAGCGGGCCCCAGGTGTGGGGGCGGCCGTGCGGGGGCGGGCGACGCCCTGCGACTCTGTGCTTGGGCGGGCCATCGGACCCTGCATCGACTGTGCGCGCAGGTGCGGCGGGCGGTACGTCCCCGCAGCGGCAGCGGGAGTGGGAGCGGCAGTAGGGAGGAACCTGGACTGGGGCGGCGTCGCGGGCGGGGCGGTGCATCCCAAGGTCGCGTCCGAGCCGACGTTAGTCCTCGAGCGCGCGTCCATGGCGTGGGGCGACAAGCTCGTGGACAAGATGCCCCGAGGCGTCCAGCTTGAGTCAAATTCGCGCCGAGATGTGACCAATGCCATCAGGTAGAGTACTAATCGCCCCCAGCCCAGGGTACCGGCACCAAAGCAGAAGCCGACGCAGACTCGAGCCCTGAATCCGAGGACGAAGAGGAGGAGGAGGACGGCGATGTCATGATCAAGGTCGGCAAGACGGAAAAGCCCAAGATCTCGGACGAGCTCGCAGAACTTGGGTTCTACGCCCACTTCACCGAGAGTGCGTCTTACCTCCCCTCTTTTGCACCCCTCTCATCCCGCACACAGCAATCTCCGCCCCCTTCACGTCCTCATCAACATCTCCGAGTCCGCCTGCGCCGCGATCCCCACCTCCGCGCTCCCTCGCCTCGTATCCCACGCGCAGTCTCACCTGCGCCGCGTCTTTCCCCGCGGCACCCGCATACGCTCCGGCAACCCCGACCCGCTCGCGCGTGTCTGGCGCGCGGGCGGCCACATCTCGGCGCTCAACTGGCAGCGGTACGACGCGGGGATGCAGCTCAACGAGGGGCTTTTCGTTGGGAGCCCGGGGTGGGTACTCAAGCGCGCGCGGCTGCGTGGTGGGACCCGGACGCGGATGGGCAGGGGATTCAGAGGCAGCGGCTGGTGGGCGAAATCGTCGGCATTAGTGCGCGTGAGTGGCCTTCTCGAGTTCGGGCTATGAGAAGGAGAAGAGCGCTGATTGGCACCCACCTGACGCAGTTCCGCCTCCCTATGGTCGCGCGGCCAAGGCGTGCTCCGCGTACGTGTATGCGGAGCTGCTCCACTTCGAGCAGGATCGGACGTGGTCGACCAATGTGACACAAGACGTCCCCGGCGCGGGCGCGAATGTGCTCTGGAACGAGCGCTTTGAGTGGGAATTTGCAGCTGACGACTTGGCGTTCTTGAGGTGCGTCCATCCTCCCCTCTTCTTCTTCGCCCTTTGACGAACAAGACGATCTTGACCCTGCCCCCAGACTGACCGTCATGCAAAGCGAGTTCGGGCGCGACGACAAGATAGTGGTGTTTTGTAATATTAAGTATAATGTATTTAGATGTCATATAATGCATCATCATGTTGTTCACGCTGCTATGCTCAACTCCGAATAAATGGCCCTCATCTGAAATTCAAGAGCGGTATATGCACATTTATATCTACCCTCGATACGAGCAGTTGGATCTATTGTGACCTTTTTTTTGGACGGAATGTACACTTACATGTGCAACTAGCTTGAGACTTTTTGGCAGATAGAGTTGTTGTACGAAGTTGAGATTATCTGCTAACGGTCTCGGGGTGACACTACTGGGATATCTGCACGTCGCCGACACCGCGCAAGTACTGCCGCCAATCCCATCCCCACAAGCCACAAGGACGAGGGAAAAAACGGTACAAAAGAAGAACGCAAACGAAACCACAAAATGAAGCGCAAACGAAAGGGAAAAAAATGTAAACGCACCTGGCTGCAACGCGATAGACGTGAATGTGGATGCGGATGCGGGGACGGATGTGGGGACAGCGTCTGGACAACGAGGAGGAGGATAGTCAGTATCGTCGTTAGGGTATGAGGAAGGAGCGATATGTAGAGGGAAGAAGGAAGAATGCGAATGCGAAGATGGGATGAAAGTGAAAGCGAGTGTGTAGCAACGAAGCATGTCCTTGCAGTCCCTCCCGAGCGTCTTTCTGACGGAGCGCGGAGAATTTCCGCACCCTCCGCATACGCGTGCCTTCGTCAACACCACGTAGACGTCGACTTCACAGCGGCGGGGACTTCGCCAGCGCGAGGCGAGGCGAGGGCGTGGAAGAGGACATGGGGAGGGAGGAGGAACGGCCCGACAAGAGAAAGGAGGACAGAGTATGGCTCCGAGCACGACAGCGCCAGCGCAAGATGCCCGGCTCAGTGCCCACCCGCACCGCCCACCCACACTCATACCCTAATCACTCTCGCTCTTGCTGCTGTGCCGACTTGGCGCGGGCGTTGTGGTCGGCAGCTCGTGCCCTGGGCCCGCCCCGCGCCCACACCCGTGCGCCGCGCTCTCACGTAAGTAGATGAGTCCCACCCCACCCCGCACCCCCGCACCGCACCCACCCCGCATCCGCACTGCTGCATCGCGCGCTGCCTCTGCCTCAGCGACGCGCTCGCCACACGCCACGCGCTCCAGACCGCTCACCCATCCACATCTGAATATAAATGCAAATGCGATTTACCCCCGCCGCTCCCGCTCCTGAGAACCTCCACCCACAGGCGAGACCCGACCAGAGCGGCCGGCGTCGACGTCCCAACGCATGCCTCCCTCTTCCCCCAAAAAAAAGACCAAGCAAAGACCGAAACAGAAAGAGAAATAAAAGAGGGGAACGCACTGGACTCAAGCTCCTCCTTCGTCTTCGTATCCGCGTCCACCGTGGCATCTGCCGTCCCGCCCCCCATTCTCATTTTGATTTTTTCGGTGTGGTTTTGCGGCGCCGCAGGAAGCGGAGCAGTTAGGGGATACGTATACCGCTCCCACACGCAGCGATCCCAGCGCCAGCGGCGACGGCAGGGACAGATCGTGTCTCGGGGCGGGAGAGCTGATGCGGTGGCTGCAGCAGCAGCTGCTGTTGTGGCTGACCTTACGCACCCTGAGGCGGCGGAGGCATGCCATACATGACGCCGACGGGGTACAGCGCATACACGTGTTGCGGGGCGGGGCCGGGATATTTCGGGGTGCTCGGTGGCGGCGGCGGCTGCACCGCGTGGGGGTGCTGGTGCTGTGTGTAAGGCTGGGGTGGTTGTGGCTGCTGCGGCCGAGGGCAGGGCGGGCAGTAGTTTACATGGGGCGCTTGCGTTTGCGGAGTCCTCGAGGTGGTTGAGCGACGGCATACAGGATGAAAGCGTCGGGGACATCGGGAAGCGTTCGGCGGGCGGTCTAGGCTGCGCCGTCCGGAGTAAGAGAAAGCGCGGGCTGGTAAGTTGTCAAGGCCAGAGAAGGTCTCGGCAGAAGATGTCGGTTAATTGTTCCGGCGTCTGCTGAGCCCGCGTAGAAATGCATCTTGTCATGTTTTCAACCTTTCACCGCCTGAATTGTACATTGCAGAGCTGCGGATGGCACACCTTCCCTCCCGCATCCATAGTTCGTCAATATCTCCTCTGACTCGACTCAAAATTGTCGTTCTTGCACACAAAAATATCACAATTCCCGGGCGGCCGGCCATGCGCAGTTGGTTTGCAAGAATTTGATCCCCTCCATTCCCCTCTAATTTGTTGAAGTCTCTGGACGGAGAAGCACTTGATGCCGTTTGCGCGAGAACGGGGCGACTGGGCAGCGGGCCGGAGCGGCCGAAAACGTGTATGAATGAAGTTGGCCGGGGCGAAATGTGCTTCATACCCTAAGCCCTTGCTTACGGCAGAACATGAGAAAAACCGGCAATAAAACAGAGTTAACGAGTGTAATGATGACTTGAAATTGGGGCAGAACACATACCTATGTGCTTAGGGACTGGCAATGCCTATGACTTTGTGCGGTCCATTGTTAGTATTCGCAAATGAAGGAGCCGAACCATTTTCCCGAAGTTTGGCACGAAACGATGCATGCGGTTCCATGCCGGCTGTCTGGCTGTGTCTGTCAGTCAGCTGTCAGTCAGCTCTTGTTCTTTCACCTCCACATTCACTGCGCTCGCAAAATCCACAGTCAACTCAAGTCTCTACAAATTTGCACTGGCCCTATGATGTCTCACCAGGTTGAATTCCACACATTGAATCAGAACATCCGTGGTGCGTAATTGGTAAGAATACCAACCTTATTACTTACGTTTCTCAGGCGGTGTGGGGGGCAATGGTGGTGGCCAACAGGGTGGCAATGGGGGCACTGGCCAGGGTCCCACAATAACCTATGGCAATATCCATACTCAAAACTTCATTGTGAATTTGTATGTTGATTCATCCTCTCCTGAATACTGTTTCACAATAATGGAAAATATGACAGCGGTCCAGCAACTCTCACATGTGTAGCAGCACGATATGATTCTGACAACACACCCAACAAATGCATGGATGGTACACGGGTTGACATAATCAGGGAACTTGTTACATGCTTGACCAGCACTCCTGACTCAATCCGCCTGGTCATGCTCAGTGGGGTTGCAGGATCAGGCAAATCCACAATTGCCAAGACAGTTGCCACTATCTTGGCAGAGGAGAGAAAAACTCTAGCAGCATCTTTCTTCTTTTCCCGGGGCCAGAGGGAGATAGATCACTTTGCTTCAACACTTGCCTTGCAGCTTGCACAATATAGTCCTGAGTTTCAGGATCATCTCATTGAGTTACTGGAGAAAGAGAAAGGTGCTATACCTGGCATTGGCCAGGCAGGACCACACCTGCAATTCCAGAAACTGGTTGTGGGAATTCTTGCAAAGCTACCTCCCTGTTCAACACCATGGGTGATCTGTCTTGATGCTCTGGATGAATGTGGTCAAGACCGTGGCCAGAATTTCTTGTCATGGCTATTCAATAGCACTGATCAAATCCCGGCCCATATCCGATTCTTTCTGACTGGACGCCCTGATGTTCCTTCTTACCTGAAATTTCAACCACAGCTTTCTATGGTGCATAGAGTTGTCCTTGATGAGATTGAACACAGTACAGTTCAGGGTGATATCCAGCTCTATGTTAAGCAATCACTTGATGGGGCCAACTGGATTACACCTGATCCCTGGAAAATTCGGAAAGAACAGGCAGAAGAAATAACAACCCATGCAAATGGACTCTTTGTTTTTGCAGCTACAGCTGTGCGTTATGTCCTTGCAGGACTACCACAAACATCCCCCCAAGAATCTGTGGATGACCTCCTGGATGGTGAAGGTCTTGAGAACCTGCATGATCTATATCTCCGGATTGTGAATTATGCCATTCCAATTGCAGCCCGCAGAGAACAGCGTGCTCAACGCTTACATGATCGGACTATGAAGATTCTGAGTACAATTTTGGAGCTCTTGGAACCTTTGGATTCCCAGAGCCTGGCAGACTTGCTTGAACTGAAGAAAGCAGATCTTCTGGGGATACTACTCCCTCTGAGTTCTGTCATCTATGTTTCTGATGCTCCAGGGACAGCAATCAGAATTATACATCTCTCATTCAGAGAGTTCATGACAGATTATGTGAAAGTGGACCGGCCAGAAGTTCTCTGCGGCACAGACAATCAGCAGCGAGCCTTTCTGTCTACTCTTATAGGGGTGCTGGACAAACACCTGAAATTCAACATCTGTGATCTACCAACCTCATACTTGAAAAACATTGACATGCCAGAGTTCCAGTGGCGACTTGACCACTACATCCCATTGCATCTCCGATACGCAGCTCAATTTTGGGTGGATCATCTAGTGAAGATAGCCTTTGATGCATACAGTGACCAACAAGTGCAGAACTTGCTATTCAAAAAGTTTCTGTTTTGGCTGGAGGTATTGAGCTTACTTGGGATTGTGAGCTATGGACAGCAGGGTCTGTCTAAATTGATGGAATGGGCAAACAAGGTATGTCTAGGAATGATCCTATAAGATATCATGATGACTGAACATCACCAGAGCACACCCCTTGTCCAATTTGTGACTGATGCCAAAAGATTTGTTTCCTTCTTTAGGGAAGCAATTGTTCAAAGTGCTCCCCACATTTATCTATCAGCACTGGCCTTGGCACCAGAGGAGTCTGAAATCCATAAAAGATTCTCAGATGAATTCCCACAATTGGTATCAATTACAAGAGGGAGGATGAAACAGTGGCCAAATACAATTGCTGTACTGGACAGCCATACCAATGTTGTCACCTCAGTTGCCTTCTCACCTGATGGCAAGAGAATTGTGTCTGGCTCCTATGACAAGACTGTGCTCATTTGGGATGCAGAGACTGGAGCTGCACTCAGAGAGCCACTGGAGGGGCACACTGATTTGGTCATCTCAGTTGCCTTCTCACCTGATGGCAAGAGAATTGTGTCTGGCTCTGATGACAAGACTGTGCGCATTTGGGATACAGAAATTGGAGCTGCACTCAGGGAGCCACTGGAGGGGCACACTGATTTGGTCACCTCAGTTGCCTTCTCACCTGATGGCAAGAGAATTGTGTCTGGCTCCCATGACAAGACTGTGCGCATTTGGGATGCAGAGACTGGAGCTGCACTCAGGGAGCCACTGGAGGGGCACACCAATTTGGTCACCTCAGTTGCCTTCTCACCTGATGGCAAGATAATTGTATCTGGCTCCTATGACAAGACTGTGCGCATTTGGGATGCAGAGACTGGAGCTGCACTCAGGGAGCCACTGGAGGGGCACACTGTTTTGGTCACCTCAGTTGCCTTCTCACCTGATGGCAAGAGAATTGTGTCTGGCTCCTGGGACAAGACTGTGTGCATTTGGGATGCAGAGACTGGAGCTGCACTCAGGGAGCCACTGGAGGGGTATACTGATTTGGTCACCTCAGTTGCCTTCTCACCTGATGGCAAGAGAATTGTGTCTGGCTCCTATGACAAGACTGTGTGCATTTGGGATGCAGAGACTGGAGCTGCACTCAGGGAGCCACTGGAGGGGCACACCAATTTGGTCACCTCAGTTGCCTTCTCACCTGATGGCAAGAGAATTGTGTCTGGCTCCTATGACAAGACTGTGCGCATTTGGGATGCAGAGACTGGAGCTGCACTCAGGGAGCCACTGGAGGGGCACACTGATTTGGTCACCTCAGTTGCCTTCTCACCTGATGGCAAGAGAATTGTGTCTTGCTCCTGGGACAAGACTGTGTGCATTTGGGATGCAGAGACTGGAGCTGCACTCAGGGAGCCACTGCAGGGGTACACTGATTCGGTCACCTCAGTTGCCTTCTCACCTGATGGCAAGAGAATTGTGTCTGGCTCTGATGACAAGACTGTGTGCATTTGGGATGTAGAGACTGGGGCTGCACTTAGGGAGCCACTGGAGGGGCATACTGATTCGGTCACCTCAGTTGCCTTCTCACCTGATGGCAAGAGAATTGTGTCTGGCTCTGATGACAAGACTGTGTGCATTTGGGATGCAGAGACTGGAGCTGCACTCAGAGAGCCACTGGAGGGGCACACTGATTCGGTCACCTCAGTTGTCTTCTCACCTGATGGCAAGAGAATTGTGTCTGGCTCCTATGACAGGACTGTGCACATTTGGGATGCAGAGACTGGAGCTGCACTCAGGGAGCCACTGGAGGGGCACACTGATTCAGTCACCTCAGTTGCCTTCTCACCTGATGGCAAGAGAATTGTGTCTGGCTCCTATGACAAGACTGTGCTCATTTGGGATGCAGAGACTGGAGCTGCACTCAGAGAGCCACTGGAGGGGCACACTGATTCGGTCACCTCAGTTGTCTTCTCACCTGATGGCAAGAGAATTGTGTCTGGCTCCTATGACAGGACTGTGCACATTTGGGATGCAGAGACTGGAGCTGCACTCAGGGAGCCACTGGAGGGGCACACTGATTCAGTCACCTCAGTTGCCTTCTCACCTGATGGCAAGAGAATTGTGTCTGGCTCCTATGACAAGACTGTGCTCATTTGGGATGCAGAGACTGGAGCTGCACTCAGAGAGCCACTGGAGGGGCACACTGATTCGGTCACCTCAGTTGCCTTCTCACCTGATGGCAAGAGAATTGTGTCTGGCTCTGATGACAAGACTGTGTGCATTTGGGATACAGAAACTGGAGCTGCACTCAGGGAGCCACTGGAGGGGCACACCTATTTGGTCACCTCAGTTGCCTTCTCACCTGATGGCAAGAGAATTGTGTCTGGCTCCTGGGACGAGACTGTGCGCATTTGGGATGCAGAGACTGGAGCTGCACTCAGGGAGCCACTGGAGGGGTACACCAATTTGGTCACCTCAGTTGCCTTCTCACCTGATGGCAAGAGAATTGTGTCTGGCTCCCATGACAAGACTGTGCGTATTTGGGATGCAGAGACTGGAAGCTCTGCCAGTGGATGGAGTTTACTCAATGTGGGTTCCTCTTTTACACATACCTTTAGTATAGACTAATTCTCTATTCCAGTCCCTTCACCTCAAGTCACCTTCTGCACCTTTGCATTGGCAGATCAACAATGGTTGGGTCTCCTGTCTCCTCTTGGAACTCCTTTTTTGGCTCCCTGTGCCATTTAGGGTTGGACTATGGTCTCCACACAACACACTTGTCATTGGCCAAGAACAGACATTGCTCTCATATGACAAGTTTGTATATGGCCAAGACTGGGCAAAGTGTTATACCCAGCAGAAAGCCCTCCATGAATAATAAAGATCTTGAACAGTGTACCTTGCTTAATCTCTTTCCCCTTGTGCTCAATTCTTGTCTAGTGCCATGGAACCCAGATTCTTTACCCACTCCAGTGATTACTCTCATATCCTCCCTAACACTTATTCTTGACTCATCTACCCCTTTCATTACCCCCACATCATCTTGTCCTTAGTCTCTCACAGACAGATGCTTCAATACATACTTGAACTTAGTCTCTCTAGCCAGACAATCCATATATTCCAACTTGTACCTCATTACATAGAGTCTGTTACTCATCACAGGTGCCCAATCAGGCTGGACTCTTATTATATAAACTTTGCATACTGAGCAACAGGTAGCCACAATTACAAATCATGTCTGGAACATTACAATGTCTTACATACAAACTATCTTCCTGTAAACTATCAACACACCTTGCTGGATGTCGAACTGATTTTGGTTGATTGTTGAGAATACAACTCATTGCAATGCCCGAGAAAATTTGCCAGAAGAATAAATTGCATCCAGAAAAGATGGCGCAAGAATAAATTGCATTCTACTTGAAACATTGGTATGGCAAAGGCCCTTATTCTGAGCGAGCGCGCGTCCTACGGCTAAATTGCACCAGATCTTTGAGGGGTGATGGCGGTGGGTGATTTTTTGATTTCTGTGCCCCAAATCACGGCCATCTCCAAAGCCATCCCCGAAAAGATCTGGAGCTGAGATTACAGATTGCAGCCCTCCCAGCCTCCTGACACCTTCATCCGATCTCAATGCCGATGTCAATGTCGATACGCGGGTGTGTACATCGATCGGTGTTACCACTGTTCTGCTCGCGAGGTTTCTGCTGCCGGAATGCCGCCGGATGTACACCAGCACCCCCGTCCTCCGCCGTCCTGTTTGCCCACAACCCCCTGTAGTGGCCGTCCGCTAAGGATGTGGTTCGTCCTTGCAGATCTTCTGGACTCATCCGCCGCGCGCCGCTTTCGCTATCGCGATCTGTCCATCACGCTTTGTGCACCGTGGTCCTCATGTCTACCGCCTCCCCCATCCCTCTGCCTACACCGCCTTCAAGCCAGAGCTCAGGCCGCTTCTTTCGTGTCCGATGCTGCGAGAAATCCACTCCTCCTCGCTTTAGCCCACCGCAGAGTCCTGGATGTCAGCCCCCAGCCTCCTGTGTGCCCTTGTACGACTCTGATGTCGACCCTGACGTCGATGTCTGTAGCGTGTAGCGTCATCGCCATCTCTTTCTCGCGTAAAACGTCGCTGGAGTGTGGCGGGTTGGTGTGGGGAAGCTCTGCCAAGTAGAACAATGATGAATGTGCAAGCGCCAGGGCATGTCGACCTCCGGAAAACAAGGAGGTGGGGAGGATCGCGTGCGAGGAGCATGGGGGAGGGATATTCGCGCATTCACTAAGCAAGGGTGTATTCTCCACTCTGCCGTCCTCTTGACCCACTACCGGTGTAGTGGTCGTCCGCTAAGGGCATGGTTGTCCTTGCAGATCGCTAAACTCATCCTCTGCACACCGCTTCCACTATTGTGATTCATCGCTCATGCATCGTTGAACTGTCTGGAATCCGTCTATACCTAAACACCGCACATTTTGCGCGTTTCGGGAATAGTCGGATTACAGTATAGGCTTATTTCTAAGGACTGGTATACGGTCTCGGTATAGCCAGATGGGTTGTGATCACAGAGTAACGAGTACAAGGGGTAGGGAACTATCCTGCGGACTGGCAGTGCTCGCCTCGAAAACTGTAGAGGAATGTGTAGCCCACAAACCTCTTTAGAGACTATTTCTGGTCTTATTCCCACACGATGGAATAAGCTGGACATACTGATAACAAGGGCATGCGGGAATAGTCTTATTTCTGCACCAATAGGCCGTGCGCCTTCCATGTGATAGACGTCAAGGCCCGGGGATATACGTTCCGGTGAAGTTCCGGGACTAGCGAAGGTCGGCTAAGGAGATCTGATGGGATTGTTCTTATTCCGAGCGGACGGAGTTGGGGAAATAAGAACCCTTTCTGGGACGAGTCTCACTAGGGGTATCTACGAGGAGCTGGGAACCAGGGGAATATTACCCGATGGTCAGCGAAGACGGGAGAGGACCAGGGACGGCGGGAAATAGGATGAACGACTCGGTATCAGTCAGCCAAGAGACTGAGGGTTTCAAACCCCTAGGCTGACCAACGCCGCTCGAGCGGACATCACGATCGTCCTGTTCACCAACCAATGGCAATATGCTTGCGGGAGCCCTTCCGACGGATAAACGGCTGAGGAAGGGGAACTCGGGCCATTTTACTAATTTCTATTTCGTTCTTGGACTTGCATATGATTTTGGGGTTTGTATAAGTAGTCAGGACATTATTCCGAGTAGGGTACAGAATCACCCGTGTATTAGTAGGCTGAACGCTTGCAATTGGGCTATTTCTGGGGTTGGCTCAGTGTGTATCGTCGTTGGACTTTAACATCGGGAAACCTTAAGTTGGAATAAGGAATAGGGTATTGGAAACGTCTTGGACGTGATTGAGGCTATCTATCATCTGGGAATCGAATTGTGTTTTGGAATCAGCTACCGTCATCGTCACTGGAAATAAGCTTCGGGCTTGCTATCGTTTGGAATTGTTATATCGTCGACCTATCTGAGGTCTCTTGCACGTCGTTGGACGACACCACCACCACCACCACCACCCTCAACACTTGCTGTCTCATAAAGCTGCGAAGCTTTTAAAAACATCTTATTTCCACCGCTCGATTATCGCTCAGGTCAATTCCTGGTGAAATCTTGTAGTGAAGGTTCATCTTCCTAAGGGAAACACATACCTTCCCTTCAACCTTGTTAGGACCTGTAAAGGGACTACCACTCGTCTGAATCTTGGCTCTTGCGCTCGCTGATCGGCCTATTTCCGATCCTAGTCTTATTTCCGTAGGCCTCACCGCTTATTCCGGAAGGACTTGGGTTGTATTTGGGTGATAAGTGTGTTGTTTGGGTTTAGTTCGGAGCACATCGTTCATCGTGCATCGCATTTCCCAGGTCTACCGCCTCCTCTCTGCGCTCCTCCGATGCTCGAACACAGCTCACTACGATTAAAACAAGTACATCAAGTACAGCGTCGAACTACGGCAATGAGACGGCTTACACAGCGGAGGCGTAATGCTACAATGGAAGGTGTGCGTGCATGGGATGGATGGGATGGGAATGCATGGGAATTGTGCAGATGTGCGATGCATGTATCTGGGTATGAATAACTTTTCCTTTCGTTGTGTACTTGCGTTAAATCATTCACACTTTAGCCCCGGGCATGAAGCCGCTGCTCAGGATGAGCATGATGCCGCCTTGGTAGAGGTATGCGGTCGTGTCGTTCTTGGAGCGGTCCGTAGCTTTCGGCACGGGCAAGGGTGCAGAGGCAGAGGAGGGGAGTGTCGTGGGCTTCGACTGTGAGCGGGCCCCAGGTGTGGGGGCGGCGGCCGTGCGGGGGCGGCGGCCGTGCGGGGGCGGGCAACGGCCTGCGACTCCGTGCTTGGGCGGTCCATCGGACCCCGCATCGACTGTGCGCGCACGTGCGGCGGGCGGTACGTTCCCACACCCTTCTCAGTCCCCGCAGCGGCAGTGGGGGCCGCAGCAGGGAGGAACTTGGACTGGGGCGGCGTCGCGGGCGGTGATTGATGTGCTCAGAACCTATATAAGAAACACACAAATAACCCCACTTGACTCGAGAGCGGCACAGAAACAATCCAGAGATTGTTCCAACAACCAACAAACAAATCAAACAGCAATATATGCACGTTTCCAAAGATCCCGACGAGTTACAGCCCCTAGTACAGGGCCTTGTAAAGGTTGTAGGGAGAGGTTTCGTATCTCAGAGAGATAATAGAGCAAACTGCGTAGAACGTGTTTCTAGACACAGCGGAAACGTTGTTTCCAAACAAGATAGATTTTATAGCTTCGCAGCGTGTGTGTGTGTGTGTCCAAGCGACAGAGAAACAAGTTTAAAGTAGTCCCGTAGACTCAAGTAAGGCCCCTAGTTTATAGGCCAAGAACGTTCACAGAGCTTTCCCTAAAGAGGTACTTTCTGAGCAACGCCAGCAGTTACGTTTCCAAAGTTTTCCCTAGACGGTACTTTCTGAAACCTGCTCCGCAAACAACAATAACGTTTCTTTCAACAGAGACACAGATCCAACAGATTCTCAGAGTTCAGACAGTTTCCAGGCAAAGCCCAAGTGCGTTTCCAGAATATAATATGATTCAGAAACAATTAAGATTTCGACTAATAGTGCTACTCTATAAGAGTGCGTTCGCCGAGGATCCCAGATCAACCCAATGCGCAAGCGTATAGCCTACTAGTTCGGGGGAAGATGCTGTGTCCATCGTAGAAACACCCTCGGATACTTATACAACCGCCAAGACACTGTTACAAAGCCCAAAACACAATCCCAATGAGTCAAAAGTCCGTTTATCCGTCTCTTTAACCGTGTTTCCGTCGGTTGTTCTTCCGAACGTCGCCTCCCATTGGTTCCCAACTGTGAGCACGCCATGTTCCCTTGCCAATTACGAGGCAGGAACCCGTCAGCAGCACCCCTGTATTATTCAGAGGGTGTGTCGATCACCGATAGATCGGCACTGCATCTCGTTCGACTTGTTTCTGCTCCAACTCAAGTTTCCCCTTGGTTCCAAGCACGGAACTTGATAATACTCCTTTGTAGGCTTCGGTAGATACCCGTTTCTCTAGGGTTTCCCAAGAAAGGGTTCTTGAGAATGAACCTTAGAACGCCTTTAGAGTTGTGATCCGGATCCACGGAATAGCCGACCACTTGTTTCGGTGTATCCGCATTCGATGGAAACCGGCAACTCTGGCAACCGAAACACTCGTGACAGAACGCGTCTCCCCTAGCGTCTCAACACAACACAACACATTGCCAATTCCTGTTCCTTTGACCCGTTTCCGTTGTTTAAGTGAATGTTGGAAACAAGTCAAAAGAAGTTCCTTGACTTATTATCTGGCTGCACGTTTCCCTTACAGTTTTCAGGGTGAGACTTGCCAATGGACGTTCTAATTCCTTAGAACATCCACCCGTTTCTCTGTGGTTCGCCCAACAGCTACCAGGAACCAGTACTGTTGCATAGAAACAACAGTTTCAGCAATGAGCACAATCAGAAACACGCAAAATTACGTGTATCTAACCATGGCCCAATTACTGGCTTATCAGCGGGGTGGGGCATCCCGAGGTCGTGTCCGAGCCGCCGTTAGTCCTCGAGCGCACGTCCATGGCGTGGGGCGACAAGCTCGTGGACAAGACGTCGACGACGCGATGGTCTCGCCCCGAGATTTTGCTCATGGTGTGTCCAGCTTGAGTCAAATTCGCGCTGAGATGTGACCAATGTCATCAGGTAGAGTACTACTTGTCCCCAGCCCAGGGCACCAGCACCGAAGCAGAAGCCGACGCAGACTCGAGCCCTGAATCCGAGGACGAAGAGGAGGACGAGGACGGCGATGTCATGATCAAGGTCGGCAAGACGGAAAAGCCCAAGATCTCGGATGAGCTCGCAGAACTTGGGTTCTACACCCGCTTCACCGAGAGTGCGTCTGACCTCCCCTCTTTTGCACCCCCCTCATCCCGCACACAGCAATCTCCGCCTCTTCATGTCCTCATCAACATCTCCGATTCCGCCTGCGCCGCGATTCCCACCTCCGCGCTCCCTCGCCTCGTATCCCACGCGCAGTCTCACCTGCGCCGCGTCTTTCCCCGCGGCACACGCATACGCTCCAGCGACCTCGACCCGCTCGTGCATGTCTGGCGCGCGGGTGGCCACATCCCAGTGCTCAACTGCCAGCGGTACAACGCAGGGATGCAGCTCAACGAGGGGCTTATCGTTGGGAGCCCGGGGTGGGTACTCAAGCCCGCGCGGCTGCGTGGTGGGACTCGGACGCGATGGGCTGGGGATTCAGAGGCAGCGGTGGTGAGCGAAATCATCGGCATTAGTGCGCGTGAGTGGCCTTCTCGAGTTCGGGCTATGAGAAGGAGAAGAGAGTTGATTGGCACCCACCTGACGCACTTCCACCCCCCAATGGTCGCACGGCCAAGGCGTACTCCACGTACGTGTATGTGGAGCTGCTCCACTTCGAGCAGGATTGGACGTGGTCGACCAAGGTGACACAAGACGTCCCCAGCGCAGGCGCGAATGTGCTCTGGAACGAGCGCTGTTTGCAGCTGACGACTTGGCGTCTTTGAGGTGTGTCCCTTCCCTTCCATTCTCTCCTCCTCTTCTTCGCACTTTGAAGAATGAGACGATCCTGACCCTGCCCCCAGACTGACCGTCATGCAAAGCGAGTTCGGGCGCGACGACAAGATAGTGGTGTTTTGTGCGCGCATGGAGCACTTGCAGCAGGCACGTACTCGACCTTTGAATGATTATGTCGTCCTGTACTTATTCTCATCTGACAATCTCACAGGGTCTGCGCTTCGTGCGGATTTGACATGAATGGGAAGAACTCGGGCGCGACGCTGCTTGTGCGGTTTTCCGTTGGCCCCGCCGAATAGAGCCTGAGACGAAGAAGGCTTGTGCCCCATTGACATCAGTTGCGAAATATTATTCAATTATCACGTATTTATGATTATGTACTCTACGTGGTGTATGGTACGCATCGCAGTGCCTGTCAGTATATAATGTGCAGCGAGAACGCGAGTACGAGAAAGAGTCTCGGATATCCAAATACAGATGAGGGTGACAGTAACACGTGTGATGCTCTCTGCTCTTTCCTTCAAGACTCGTTGACCTCCAATTCTTGGCGGCTTTCCCTGCTCTCCGCAACCTCGACAGAAATAATTCCATCGAATGTTCAGATATTATGTATATTCAACTTGGGGTACAAAGACGTGTGCGCTTCATATTGGATTTCGAAAGAAAAGGTTTTCCTTCGCGTCCTACGGTCCTACTAGTATCAGGGGCGACTCGCCGACCAAGATTCGAACGTGGAGAGTGATTCTGAATCCTCGGACAATAGTTCATTCCTGTGCATTATAGTTCTCCCATCCTCGGTGCCACTTGTTGTTCGTAAATATCAAATTCTTTCATTTTTTCTGCAACTATTCCTGATGCTGTTCCTCCAATCTTTTCGCCTACATCTCTGACGTATCCGGTAGATCATCAACGAATTTGAACTTTGATAATGAAAGAAAGCCTTCTTCAGCACCCTCAACATTTGGAACACCTTGAGGTTGGTGATTCAATCAGTTTCGACAGGTGTCTCGATAAAAGCATTTCGCACCTCTCTTGACAATGTCGGCTACCACTTAGAGATGGGTGCCTGGAGATCCCACCATCGCCATCTCGAATCCGGTGATGGGAGTTGTGCGTCCATTTCCACTCCATTTTCGACCAGGAGACGAATAATAGTCGCATGCTGCATCCTCGAGGTGGCACCCAACGCGCTTCCGTATCTCCCTCCTCGCGCATTGACGTCGGCTCCTTTTAAGATGAGGAAACGCACGAGATCGGAATCGCCACTGGTTGCGGCGGCTTGCAAGGGACTTCCATACACCCCTCCTTGGACATTGATGTCAGCGCCATGGTCGATCAAGAGACGCGCAAGCCTCGTATGACCATTCCGACAGGCTGTGTGCAAACTCGTGCCCTCGCCGACATCAGCATCAACATCCGCGCCGTTCTCAAGTAGGAGTCGGACAATGTTTGTGTTGTCGCGGGTGCACGCTGCCTGCAACGTGTTTCCATAAGCCCCTCCCTGTGCATTCACATCAGCACCGTTTCTAAGCAGCAGGTGCATGATTTCGGCGTGTTCGTTTGATGATGCTTCATGCAAAGCAGTTCCGTCGTATGTGTCTCGTGTATTGACATCTGCACCGCTCTCCAGCAGAAGATGAACCATCTCCGTCTTCCCGAGACGCGACGCACTATGCAATGCGCTTCCGCTAAATCGGTTTTGGGCATTGACATCAGCACCGTTCTCGACCAGGAGACGCACAATTTCTATGTGTCCTGCATATAGTGCGTCCTGCAACGCGCTTCCCTCTAGTCCACCTTGTGCATTAACGTGGGCGCCATCTCCAAGCAGGAGACGAACGATCTCTGGATGACCATGTTGCGATGCAGCCCTCAACGCGGTTCCACTTTTGCCACCTTCTTCATTGACGTCGCAACCACTCGCGAGTAGTGAGCGCACAAGATCCACATCACCGAATCGAGATGCCTCTTGTAACACACTTTCATGTTGTCTGTCTCTTGTGTCCTCGGCGCCGTTCTCGAGAAGAAGATGGGCAATCTGTGTATCACGATACGAAAGAGTGTACAATGGGAGCCCAGCATTAACGTCTGCACGATTTTCGAGCAGGAGTTGCACAATTTCTTTGCTGCCACTCTGGCATACGGCACTCAGAGCATTCACGTATTTCCCACCTTGGGCATTGACGTCGGCCCCATTTGCGAGTAGGAGTCGAACAGATTCAATTTCGCCGTTCTTGCACGCTCGCAGCAACGCGCCCCCATATTTCCCACCTCGAGCATTGGCGTCCACACCATTTGCAAGAAGGAGAGCCATTGCCTCTCCGTTAGGCTTGTGACCAAAGAATGCTGCTGCCTGCAATGCGGTCTCGTATTCCCCGCCCCGTGCGTTCACGTCCGCACCATTCTCGAGCAGAAGACGGATGATGTCTGCATGACCCCAGTACGATACCGCTTGCAATGTGGTCGCGAACTTGGAATTTAAACTATCTGCGTTGACATCCGCGCCCCTTTGTATCAGGAGACGGAATATGTCCATCTTGCCGCTGTATGCTGCGGTCTGCAATGGGGTTTCGCGATAATTATCATTGCCATTGGCATTTGCACCGTTGTCGAGCAAAAATTGGATGATCTGGGTGTGAACTTGGTAGCATGCTATGTCTAACAATCTTTGGAGGGACTCGTCATCTGCGCGCAGATCCCCACCGTTCTTGAGGAGAAGGTGAATGACTTCTATGTGACCACTGTCCGTAGCGTCATACAAGGCGGTAGGGCTGCCGCCCGCTACCGTTTCGACGGCTCGACGGCAGCCGTGCGACGGGTACTGTGCCCGTCCCGTTGGACACATTTCAACTTGATTGCCGGGACGGGTACGGGACGGCTAGTGTACCCAACGGGCCGTCAAAAGACGGCCGCTACGGCCGTGTAACGGCTTTCCAAATCACTGCGAAACAACTCAGCATGGCACCAGGTACGCCAGGATGGACGGGGAAGGTATGTGGTTAATCACGAAAACCTTAAATCTGTTCCCATCGGGCCATGTCCGAAATTTGCTCGTGTTTAACCATCACTCCCTCACTTACTTTACACCTTCACACCACTGCTGGTACGACGCGTCCGGACGCGTCAAACATGCTCTGAAGCTGAGGTATGTTAGGTATGCCTCCTCGCGTCGTTTTGAACCTCTAAAAGCGTACTTTTGACCTCCTTGTGCTTGGTCTTTCACATGGACCTAGTTCATACCTCTTCAGTAGCCATTTCTTCAGCCCAATTATCATTTTGTCCCCGTTTTTCCGCTGTTCCCTGGCGACGGTGCGGCCACGGACGGGCCAACATCTTTTTACCTCGTGGTCTGAGATTCAAATGGTTTTTCTACAGCCATCCCGGGAAAGAAATCGCTAATCTGAATGACAATCCTCACAGAAAAGCTTCCGCATCACAGCATTATAAGCTGAGCCTTTGATCTACTTTTTTTCGCTCGCAAGGCTCAGTTCCCGAACCTTTTCTGCCTTGCTCTCGATATTCTGACTATTCCGGGTACATCATTCTTTTGCTCTTCCCTTCGAGAAGCGCTAATTATTTCCATAGGATCAGCCGTCGCGGTGGAGCGAATTTTTTCGGGCGGCCGTGACACCATTTCCCTTCAGCATGCGAGTTTGAAGCCCGGCATGATCTGCACCCTTATGATTGTCAAACAACGCCTTCGTCTCGCGTGCAACGCAGTCCAGGAGATTTTGGGGGACTCGCAGTGGTATAAAATTCTGAATAATCACATTTTTTCTACCCGTTGTACCGTTCACGGCCGTCCCGTTACCCGTCCCGTCCCGTCGGAGCTCTGAACTACCAACACTACGGGTGTCAATTCCACGGTCGTCCTCGTCATGACACCGTTGAATTGACGGCCGTTGCCGTTACGGTAACGGGCGGCAGCCCTACAAGGCGGATCTGAAGTGTTCCCAATTTGTGTTGGCATTTGGGCCCTTCTCGAGGAGCAGCCGGATGATTTCTGTGTCACCACTCCTGGACGCGGTCCCCAATACGTCCTCGGTGACTTCTGCGCCGTTCGCAAGCAAAAGGCGTACGACCTCCACGTGGCCATTCTCGCATGCAGCGTCCAATCCGTCATTTCGGGCATTGACATCAGCGTCGTGGAGGAGACGAACGAGCTGCATATCGCCACTGCTGGATGCGCTGTACAGCGCGGTTCTGCCTCCCCGTCCTCGTGCGTTGACATCGGCTCCGTTGTGAAGCAGTAAACGGACAATTTCAGAGTGCCCATTCATAGACGCGGCCTGCAAAGCGCTTCCGAGATATTCGTTTTGAGCACTGACATCAGCACCCTTTGCGAGGAGGAAACGTGCTGCTTCGTCGTACTCTCTCAGTCGCATGGCCTGCACGCGCGTTCCAAACAAGTTGTTTTGTGCATTGATGTTGACGTCAGCGCCACGTTCGAGCAACAAACGCACGGGATCTGCGTGACCGTTCATGGAAGCTGCCGCCAACGCGCTTCCATTAGGCTCGTGACCAACCGCGTTCGCCAAGCACGTGGCTGCGCTTATCACTGTTGGCGAAGCGGCTGGGATATCATGCTGCGATTTTGGCTGATGCCGCCAAACGAGGTTTTGGACTTAGGATTTTTGTCCTCCCATACCTTCAGAAAAAGTGTAAAAAGTTGTATAGTCAAAGATGGACAGTTTTCAATTTTGAGTTGAATAAGACCAACATGTTTCGGATTTTGCCCAAAAATAAGTGGCGCTCCATCAATTCGAAATGAAAAATGAAGTAACTTTCTCCATATAACTTGGGCCTTGAGCTCTTTCGTTCTGAAAGTACGGGAGGGCAAGGGAAGGGCTGGGAAGGGTTGAAATTCCTAAGTCCGAAATCACGATTGGCGCCATCTGCCAAAATCATGACATGATGTTCCAGTCGTTTCACAGCACTGATCTTCTTGCCCCCGTGATCAGTGCTGGAAACGAACTGGTCGCGAGTCTACGCTTCCATAATTGCCGCCTCGTCGGTTACTGTCCGCGCCGCGCTCAAGCAGGATACGAGTGATCTCCGTGTTGCCGTGACTCGAAGCGGCTTGCAACGCACTGCCGAAGTATTTGCCTTGTGCATTGATATCGGCGCCATGTGCGAGTAGAAGGCCCACCACCTCTTTGTTGCCCACCCACGACGCAGCCTGCAAAGCAGTTCCTAGAAACGCGCCCTTTGCATTGGTATCAGCACCGCTTTCGAGGAGGAGCCGTACAACATCTGTATGGTCTTCGGTGCAAGCGACCTCCAATGCGGTTCTACCCTTCCCATCCTTCGCATTGAAGTCAATACCCTTTTCAAGTAGCAAACGAACGATTTCCGTGTGGCCATGACCCGAAGCGGCATGGAGAGCGCTCCCGTCCGCATCTCAGACTCGGATGTTGACATCTACGCCTTGCTGGAGCAGCCAACGCACTCCCTCGGTGTACCCCTGCTCCGAACACAAATGTAGGGGCGGCACTCTTCGAAAGCTGCCTGGTTGGAACGTTGGAACAGAGGAAGAGTTCTGCGAAAAGCTCCAAGTGCCGCACAAGTCCACGAACTCAAAGGCATCATCCTGAAAACGCGGCATTCGGGAACCATAATATTGACGAAGATCATTCAAGACGTTGTATTGATTGCTGTCGTCCTCCAAAAGGTGGATCGCCTGGGCAAACAAGGCACTTGGGTCATGGCAACGCAGCAGATGGTGACACCAACGCCTTGCCACATATTCAGCCAACGGATAGTTGTGGAATGTTTCCGTATCGAGAGGATGGTCGGCAAAGTGGAGAAGATAGCTGATACAAACCCGCGCAATAAAGCTGTGTGAAGGGCCTTGAGCGATGTCGTAACCAAATTTGGCCGTGAACCGCCCGGAGAGGAGGTAATCCTGAACTGAGGCATGCGCAAGTACGAGGGTTTCTCTGTTGTCATAGTCGCGAACGGTGGTCAGACCCTCCAACCACTCGAGGATCGCATTGGTGTTATCTTCCCGCATGCTTGGATCATATGTGTAATATGCTGGGTCGGAAAAGTCAAACGCAACGGCATCCGCAATCTCAACGAGGTTGAGATTTTGGGCAGAGAATATGAGCCAGCGCAGAATTCCTGTAACATATATCAAGTCTTCCTCGCGAATTGTCTCCAGGAAGCGGTCGTAGATCCCAAACAAGTCATTCGGGAGATTTGCTAGTGTTTTATCTAACTCGTTTTGGCGTTTACAGCGAGAAAGTTCGAGGAGTAGGCAGGCTGCCAGGCGGAACCTGGAAACGTGAATGAGGACAAAAATAAAGAAGACAAGCCTAAGAGGGGGCACTGACATTCCGTTGCTCATCAGTAAAACCCGCTCAACGATTTCGTCTGTGCGACGGGCCCAAATTTTTAGCTGCCGGTTCTCGCGAAGTTCGCTAGTAATGAACAGTTCGATATCCGGCTGTGTAATGTTCGAGTCGAGGAGGATACACGCTACTTCCGTGAACGCTTCTGTGAAGATGGTACGCTTTTGACTGGTGAATAAGAGATGCAATGGGGTGCGAGTCCAGTCCCGCAGCGTCGAAATGAGGCCGACGAGCTGCGCAAGTTCGATATCCGGGCATTCATCCAGCGCGTCCAGGACGATGTATACACGCCCGAGCTCTTTCAACAATTCTTCGAGTATACGTTGAAGGTCACGGTAGTTCGGCAGGGCCTGCCCTCTGGACAAGTTGTACTGCTTATCCAGTGGACCGAAGGGGTGTGGAGACTGGGCGGAGAGCTGAAGGACGATCCGACGGAGGGCCGTTTCCACGGCATTCCCGTCTTTGGCCTTGAAGTCGAAATAAAAGAATGCGACCCCGGATGACTTTCCCAAGTCCGCAAATAGCTGTTGGTCGTCGATGAGCTTTTGTATTACGGAAGAACTAGGGATGGGATTGGTAAAACACAAATCAACGCGTAGGGGATTGAAATATCACCTGAGTACGCTTTTCCCGGTTCCGGCTGTTCAGACATCGGGTTAGATTTAAGTCCATCGAATAACGGAGTAGCTTACAAGCACCCTGAATCCACAATGGTTCCGCGTTGTCAAGTTGCCACTCGATAAATGCAGTTCCCTCCAGGAACCAGCACCCAATGCCCTCCTTGCGGAGCTTCTGAGTCTCATGCTGTTTTTGCCGCATGTCGGGCGGTGACTGCAACCATTCTTCCAGCTTCTTTTCGAGTCTTCAGAAGAGTCAGCGGACACGGGATTTATAAAAAAATGTGACGAACGCCATATCATGAACCTTATCAAGTGTTTCTTTTATCTTACTCTGCTGAATGGCAAGATCCACCAGACGGTTGTTATAACAGCATAAAGTATAGGCACAAAGAAAAAAAAAGGATATCGACTTACCCGGAACCGAGCCCCGAATGAATCGAGCTTTTGTTGAAGGACGCTCAATCCAGTTCTCAACTGGTTGCGCGCTGCACCACGACGAAGTGCCCCATCATACTCGCCCAGGAACTTGGAGGTTTCCTCAAGTAGCCTGATGCAATTCTCAACTTCCGTACAGGACCACTCAGCAAGGAAACCCCACCGAGTACATGTCTCAATGTCCGACTTGAGACGTCCAATCATATCGACGTGATTCATAGTGTCCATCCGCAGAACGGTACCACAGAGGTCTTGGCTGATGCCCGCAATATGATTGAAAAGAACATCCCGTTCGTGATCTGCATCTTGGACTTCCCGAAGGAGTATTAGAGTTTTACAAGGGGGTCCAGAAAAGTTACAAATGGAACATACGCTGATTTGGGCCGAAAATGAGGGCTGGCAATCTGAATCTGACCTCCAAAAGCTCGCCCGGGCAACGGTTGGAAAGATATGGGGACTTTTATCACTTCCCCTTTTGGGGTGATGGATTACTATATAAGAGAATTCATGACGTCATTATTACGTTGGTTGGTTCAACCTTGCCAAATTTTTTTTTCGAAAGTTACGCGGATTGAGCCAATTTGTCGAAAAAAAATTGAAAGAAAAAATATGATTATTTTTCAGACAAAATTGGCTGTATCTTTTGAACTACAGGTCGGGCGAACTTTTCGACTTCGGATTCGGATTCCTGGGCCAATTTTAAGATAAAATCAGCGTATGTTCCAAAAATTCCAAAAAAGCACCCCCTTGGAGTTTTACCGAAAAACGAACGGTTATTATTCACGCGTACCTTATATGCCTTCAGAATTTGCGAAAGGAAACCGGCAGCAGGGGCAATAAACGGAATCGTTTGAGCGAATCCCGAAAGCTTTTCGACGATATCAAGCACAAGGACCGCGTTATCGATAGCGGAATCCTTTGCGCTCGTGGAAATGGCCCCGATCACACTTGTAGATAGTGAAACGGACGTTGGTGGAATGGAAGATGTATACATGAGCAGCAGATAGCGCATCTACCGTGGATGGTGACTGGCTGTTATTTGCTTGGATCGGTGTGCCAGGGGTATCGATGGCTGCTGGTGGAGGCACAGACCCGGAGGCAGAAGGCGGGGATGGCCGCGTACGAAATACTCCCGCAACTGCGTTTTTGAAGCGGCGGCTGGTACGCTCTGACATGGTAATCTGAGGAAAGGCTCACCTGAGCGCCTAAAAGACTTCGGGGGAAAAGCGGCTGTGCGACAAGGCGGCTGTGCGCACTGCGAAGCTGTTCGTTGTTGTTCGTTGCCAGCTGTCAAACGTGAAAAATCTGGGAGCCAATGCTAGCCAATGCTTCTAGTCCTCGTATATTAGAAGTCTGAGGAAACCGATACGAATGACCAGAGCCAAGACCCAAAAATGGATCTAAGCTTACCAAATAACATTCGGGGAATATGGGAAGCGACCGGGAAGGCCCCGATCCAGACGGCTCGAATCACTGCCCGAGGCCCCGTCATGCTCTTGATTGATTTCTCTTTGAAAAAAAAAAGTAGACAGCTCGTAGACGAGTGATATATTCCTCCGGGGAGGGCCAACAAGTGCCCCCTGGCCCAGCTGGTTAAGGCGCAAGACTGTTAGGATACTTCGTTTCGACGGGTAGTTCAATCTTGAGATCGTGAGTTCGATCCTCACGGGGGCAGCTTCTTCTTCCTTTTTGGGTACCGTAGTTTCCTTTTTTGGCCCGTCTGCGAATTTCCTTTTGCTCCGCCGGCCAGCGACGTATCTTGGAGGTAACTTTTTGAAAAGATTCACAATCGTTCCGTGTTCAACGGTCAACATCTTATGGCCTCGCATATAAATGGCAATAATTATGTCTGTGATGCCCTCAGAATAGAAATAAGATTTCCGAGTTCTCCTATGATTGACATGGCGCGGATGTTGTATACACTACCCGAATCCACCGCGGATAGTCGTCGATATCACTTCTCAACTCACCCTCTTTATAAAATTATCCATTCTGTCCGTCTGAAGCCTTTTTAGACTATCATTCCGGCAGCTCAGATCAACATTCTTATTTTAGTTACATCCAGCACGTGGGAGCCGGCGCGAAGCGCCGGCGAGCGCTTGTATGGTTTCAACTCATCTCCGTGAACAAATGTGCAGGGCATATCAAATTTTCCCGGTCTATTTCTATGCAAGCTGGACTAGCCTACAGATAACAGTCAATATGTCGCCTCCTTGTAATCCACGTATCCCAGAGCCGGGTCAACACCCTCTGCCCCGTACAGAGTCATCCAATCGAGCGGATTATCGAGCTGCTTCCCCGCCTTGATGCGTCTCACAACATCCGGGTGGTTGATCCAGTTCATGCCGAAGAACACCCCCGCAACTTTTCCGCTCCCGACAAGCTCCTCAGCTTCGGCAGGCGTGACTCCCGCGTTGGCGAAGACAGGGACCTTTGTGAGGAACGGAGTGAAGGTCTCGATGACGTCGTGCTGCGTCGCGCGCTTCTTGCCTATAGGGTTCGAGAGTTTGGCTCAGTCTGGCGATAATGAAACAAGCGAAATACGACCCACCGTCACCGTCGTATTCCGGATCGAGGAACGCGCTGTACTTCATGAGGGTGACGTATGCCAGATTCAACTTGTTGGCCTCGCGCAGCAGGTACCCGAATGTGTCGATGATGTCTTGCAAAGGCATTCCCATGTCGTTGTAGCCACCGGCTAAAATGCGCATGAAGGTAAGCGAGGTGAAGGAAGACACTGAACACACCAGGGCTAAGTTTCATTGCGACGTTTGGTCCCCAGACTTCAATCAATGCCTTCAAGATCTCGATGGCAAACCGTGCGCGGTTCTCAGGGCTGCCGCCCCATTTGTCAGTCCGCATGTTAGAGTTGAAGTCGAGAAATTGCTGCACGAGGTAGCCGTTCGCAGCGTGCACTGGAAGCCCATCAGGAACAAATATTTGAGAAATAAAATCTCAGTCGGTGTCGTACATTCAACCCCATCGAACCCAGCCTCTTTGGCGTTGATAGCAGCCTGCTTGAATTGCGCGATGAATACAGTGGGGTCAACAATCTCGGTGGGCTAACGAGATAATTCACGTCAGGAACGCGTCAGAAGTCAAGGATTTAATCGTACCGTAACATATCCGGGTTCTCCAGCCAGGAAGCGGAATTTGCCTCCACGAGCAGAAATCGCAGAGGGTGCGTACACCGGCTGGTAGGCTCCCGCGTCAATTCTCGATATCAAGTAGGACAAGGTAACCCACCTCGCCAGCGGCGATCTGCTCGGGAGCGTCAGGGTGACTGAGGCGGCCCACTAAAATTGGGAATCAGAAGAGTCAAGACATCGAAGTTAAGGATAGCCCTGCCATGCCAAAGCTGAATAAAGAAACTCAATTTCGACTCGGAGTGGTAGAAGGAGACAAACCTGCGCATAAATCGTGCCCCCGGCCCCATGAACAGCGTCGGTGATCTTCTTCCAGCCTTCGATTTGAGCTTTATCCCAGATTCCGGGAGCTTGCAGCCACTCGGTGCTGTTAGTGCATGTCAGCCGGTGTCAAGGATGGTGACAGTAAAGACAAGTTGAATCACCCTTGACGCGAGATGAGAATGCCCTCCGAAACGATCAGACCGGCACCGCCCTGGACACGTTGAACATAGTATTTCAACATGATCTCGTTGGGCACGGTTCCCGTAGAACGATTTCTCGTGAGAGCAGCCATCCCTGCGCGCACATTGGAGTGAGCTCGAATATTAATACTGGAAGAACAAATCCAATTCTACCAATTCTGTGGGGGATGGTAGTACTTCCGACTTTCAGCGGGGTGAATAGTGCAGACATAGTGAGGATAGTTGAAGTTGTTGGAATGGGATGATTGTAGGTTGGATGGGATGAGCTCATTGAATCAACCCATCTTATACTTCTTGTGTGCGCTGGAGGTATTGCGCTGCAATACAGGACAGCGGAACACCGACTGGAATAAGCGAAGATGATGAGCAAGCTAGCTCGCAAAAATAAGGGACTCCGTATCTAGAAAGGGGACCGCTTTGCATGATTACGATGTCTCTAAGTCCAGGTATGCGCTGTCCCGCCGAGAACAATGTTTGTTTGTCAGCCTCTCGAGTCGCCGTTCAGCCGAAACGTCAGACACATTAGTCAAAGTCGGTTTGTTATAAAGCGTTTAGAACTAGCCGAGCGAAAATGCAACAATCGGCTGAGAACACAAGCAACAGCAATAGACCGAGATTAAAAGAAAGAAGATCAGTATCGTGTTGCCAGGCGAAGAGTGCGGTCGAGAGTACAGAGAATTGGTAGAGAAACCGCGTGTACAATAACAAAAACAAGTGGGGCGATTTGGCCTGAAGACTAAAGCGCGACGGTAACAAGGAACTGGAGGATCCAGCTGAGACATCATTTTTATTGTGATGTAGTCATAGATCTAGAGCTCATGGGCCACTCCGCCCGAGTCCAGTCAACGTAGCGGGCGAGTTCTACGGCGGACACCTTGATGAGACGGGAGACGAGTATAGTGTGACCAAAGGACAGATTGCAGAGAATGTAGAGTGATTGGATTTGGCCGATGAAGCGCGAAAGAATGGAATTAAGAAGAGGTCCATCAAGCCACCATCGCCATTTTCAATCATCTTTGAAGGGCCTTGCGGGTTTCAGGGCAGTCATTGCACCGCGTTGATTCCCGGCCGAGCACGCGTCCAGGCCACCAGAGTGCAGGTTTGGGCAGACAATCGAGATTCAAGACCAGAAATAATCGGTTTGATGCTGACGCTACGAGTTGCCACAAAGGATGAACACCGAACACCGTTTCATTGTTCCGCCAAAATGGAAGAAGGGTGGGAAACGATCTGTGGCCAGTGGCCAGTCATCCGATGCCTGTATAAAGACGAACAATGTGAGCTTGAGATGGTAAGACTCCTCTGAGCCTCTTACCAGCTACTTTTGCCTACGCCTGCTTCACGTTCCCATTCCCCCTGTTCTCGTCTCGGAAACCCTCTACCGCATCCTCATATCTCTTCTCAAAATTTTCAACGCCCTTTACGTTTGGTCAGCCATTTCTTATATCGCCTGCCAATTTCTTGCTGACCTCGTCGCGTCATTCCCAGATTTTCCATCGCTAGACGATCTAACATGTCCACCGCCGTCGCCGTCCGCCATGTCGTCATCTACCTCACGCAGCCCCTCGGCCCCCTCCGGTCCACGTATCCCGCCAAAGAGATCATCTCCGCGCAACGCATTCTCATAGCGTCCCTCATGCTCGTATCTGTGCCCTCCACGATCACCATCCCCGCCTCACCTTCATTACTACCTTCCGCGCCCCTCGTCGCAGCATCTATCGGCGCGCGCATCCCCTGGCCTGTGTGGCGTGCCGCACTCGGTAGCGATGAGATTCACCTCCACTACAGCCCTGACTCAAGGTCCGTCTTGGGGAGGCTCCGGAGAAGGAGCTGTGGAGTGAGGGAGCGTCGTGCCCATAAGCTCGTATGTGCGGAGGCGTGCCCGTGTCAGTGTCCAGTTAACCTCGCGGCAGCGCTCCAATTCGCCCCTCCGCGCGATTCTCCACTCCGCGCGCGCGCGTACGGCCGCGGCAGCGCCCATTCATATCCGTCTCCCGACGCTGCTCTCGCTCTCACCCTCAAGCTTGTCTTTGTCTCCGTCCCCTTCCCCTTCCTCCTCCGTCCGATTCCGTCTCCTCGAGCAGTAGGTCCGAGTCAGACTCGGACAGCTCGGGCTAGTACTCCGCCGACTCGTCGAGGTGCACCTCCCCGCTCACGACACCGCCGCAGTCCAAGTTCCCGCCTGCAGCGCTCCCTGGTGTGGTTCCCACCGCCACTGTGGGGATGGGGGACAGATACCGCCCGCCGGTCGCGCGCGCACGTTCGATCCCTATGGACGCGCGCTCGAGGACAAACGACAGCTCCTCGGGATGCACCGCCCCGCCCGCGACGCCGCCCCAGTCCAAGTTCCTCCCTGCTGCGGCTCCGACTGCCGCTGCAGGGACTGAGAAGGGTGTGGAGACGTACCGCCCGCCGCACGTGCGCGCACAGTCGATGCGGGGTCCGAGACTCCGATGGACCGCCCAAGCACGGAGTCGCAGGCCGTTGCCCGCTCCCGCACGACCGCCGCCCCCACACCTGGGCCCGCTCGCAGCCGAAGCCCACGACGCCCCCCTCCTCCGCCTCCGCACCCTTCCCCGTGCCGAAAGCTACGGACCGCAATGCGCGAATATCCCTCCCCTGCGCTCCTCGCACGCGATCCTCCCCACCTCCTTGTTTTCCGGAGGTCGACATGCCCCAGCGCTTGCACGCTCGTCATCGCTCTACTTGGTAGAGCTTCCCCACACCAACCCGCCACACTCCAGCGACATTTACGCGAGAAAGAGATGGCGATGACGCTACACGCTATGGACATCGACGTCAGGGTCGACATCAGAGTCGCACAAGTGTGCTCGGGAGGCTGGGGGCTGACGTCCGGGACTCTGCGGTGGGCTAAAGCGAATCAGGGAGCAAGGAGGAGTAGATCACCCGCAGCATCGGTCGGACACGAAAAAAGCGGCCCGAGCTCTGGCCTGAAGGCGGCGCAAGCGGAGGGATAGGGAGGCGGTAGACGTGGCGAAGGATGAGTTCCAATAATGGAAGCGGCGCGCGGCGGATGAGTTAAGGGATGTACGACCCAGCGGCATTCCGGCAGCGGAAACCTCGCGAGCAGAGGAGCGACGATGCCGATGTACACGCCCGCGTATCGACATTGACATCGGCATTGAGATCAGATGAAGGTGTCGGGAGGCTGGGAGGGCCGCAATCTGCGGTGCTGGGCGAAATAGAACGCGAATAAGCGAATCTAACCCGAGATGGAGATCCGGAATGATGATGAGGGCGTAGTGCTGGTGTGCAGAGAGGGAGGAGAGGCTGCGCGCAGAAGACGAGCCGCGTGAGGTTGAGCGAGTTCTGGGGAGTGGCGGCCGTCAATGAGCATTCCGACTCAGCGGAAGGGAGAGGCACGGTGGAGACACGAACGCAAGCACGATGTTGACCGAGACAGATCCAAACGTCCATTGCAAGACCGCTGGGTGACTAGACGATTCTAAGGAGACAGTCGCGGGACAAGATAGGATCAACTTCTCACGTAAAGTACTGTAGCATTTCGTTCAATTCGCGGAGCCTGTGACGCGTGACACCCATTCGCGAACTTTGGTTTTCGCGAATCCGAGGCTTGGGTAACCGTGACACAGAAAAAATTCGCGTTTTCGCCCGGGAGACCTAGCCAGAGCTCATTTCTCAAATGGGGGCATTCGCGTGGCCAGCATGTGCTTATGGCGCCAACAAGAAATCCGTGGTATTGTACCTACTTCGCCGCATGAACACAGAAAGAGAGGAAGCGAATTTACGGTTTTATTCACTTCGACGTATTCTTCTACCTTCCGCTATTTAGGATAAAGTACTTACGTCATATGGTCCGTGCATTCTCACATATACAGCCATGTAGAGTAGTCAGTTGATCCAACGCCACTGGCAGAATTATCCCCCATTCTTCCGGGTGTGATCCTGGGGATTCTCTCTCTACCTCTGCTCAATTCGGTTCTCTCTGAGTCCCCTTGGCCATTACAGTCGCCTCCGATGGACATCAATGAAGTGGTTTCCGTCCGAGATCGTTTGTCTTTTCTTCACGCCTGGTGTTACCCAACGTCATCATCGTTTCACAGATGCAGCCTTTGCGGCAAAGCATATGCCAGAGCTGGGCCACGACGTCAAAGACTTTAAAGTTTTCACCTGGAGACTAACAAACTGGAAGACGTCGGAGAAGAAACTCACTAGTGATGAATTTGACTGCGGAGGACACAAATGGTGAGTTCTTCATTTTGACAGCACAATTTCTTCTAAGACACTCAGGCGTATATTATTCTTTCCCTTTGGAAACTCCAACACGCCTCCAAAGGAT
Organism: Mycena albidolilacea; assembly: GCA_029282495.1. Lineage (NCBI taxonomy): Eukaryota > Fungi > Basidiomycota > Agaricomycetes > Agaricales > Mycenaceae > Mycena > Mycena albidolilacea. The sequence continues at coordinate 546,105 of JARIHO010000054.1, read as the reverse complement.
ACCGTGTCAGTATATCTGGATGCGGAAACCAAGACCTTACCGGAGGATTGGCATGCCTGCGTTCAGTTCGCTCTTGTGATTTCTAATATCCATGATCCCACCATCTACACCGTCTCCCGTGCGCCTTCATTATGCCCATTCACGTTGACCGAACTCACGACCGTGAATTTTAGATGCACAACATCGGTTTATCGCTGAGGAACCGGACTGGGGTTTCACTCGTTTTAGTGAGCTCCGCAAATTCTTCCACACACAAGAGGGACACAGTAGACCTACCATCGAGGAGAACTCTGCGGATATTACTGCTTATATCCGTGTGCTGGAAGACCCAACCGGAGTATTGTGGCACAGCTTTGTGAAGTAAGTGAAGCGGATTTTGTAAGTTAACTCCCTCACGTTTGTTTTCTAGTTACGACTCCAAAAAGGAAACAGGGTTTGTCGGCCTCAAGAACCAGGGTGCAACGGCCTACATGAACTGCCTGCTACAGTTGTATTTTTGCACGCATCATCTTCGACGAGTGAGTCATGCGCGAAGGATTAATGCTTTTTCTCATAACCACCGTTAGGCGGTGTATCAAATCCCCACGGAAGAAGATGTACCCACGGAGAGCATGGCACTAGCATTGCAGCGAGTGTTCTACAACCTTCAAATTTCAGAGCAGCCTGTTGGTGCGCATTGAATTTTCTTTCTTCAACTAACACTTATTTTCTGAATAGGTACGACAGAACTGACCAAATCATTCGGGTGGAAATCCCTTGATTCGTTTCAAGAACACGATGTCGTGGAGTTCAAACGTGTTCTTCAGGGAAAGCTAGAGTCTAAGATGAAGGTGTGTACTAAGACTTGACCTCCGGCTTCGTACATTCCTATTTATCTGATTTTCAGGGAACCAAAGCCGAGAGGGCGATACCCAAACTTTTCGTGGGGAAGATGAAAAGTTACATCAAATGCGTGAATGTTGATTACGAGTATTCGAGGATTGAGGAATTCGAGGGTACGTGTATGATCGACCCTCAAATTTGTTGTGCTCACCCTAGGCTAGACATTCAACTGAACGTTAAGGGAATGAAGAACTTGTATGAATCCTTCAAGGACTATGTGGCCGTCAATATGTTTGATGGCGAGAACAAATTTCTAACTCAGGGCTTCGGTCTCCAAGACGCGAAGAATGGAATCATTTTCCAGGCCTTCCCACCCGTTCTCCATCTAGTACTCAAACGGTGGGAATATAATATTCAGCGGGGTGCCATGGTTAAATTGAATGATCGCCACGAATATCCTTTCGAAATCGATCTCGGCGAATTCTTAGACTCGACTGCAGACGGTTCACAGCCGTGGGTGTATAAATTGCACGGGGTAATTGTCCACTCGGGAGACCTCAGCGGCGGTCAATACTCGGCACTCATTAAACCTGACCGTCATACTCGATGGCTGAAATTTGACGACGACCGCGTGACGCCAGTCACTGACAAGGAGGTTTTAGAGGAAAACTACGGTGGACCACCGGTGCTGCCGCCTGCCGTCCGACATAATCCGGTTCGCTCCCTGAACCGTTTCACTAATGCTTACGTGCTGGTGTATATCCGCGAATGCGCCATGGACGAAGTTCTCGCTCCAATCACGGACGAAGATATTCCTGCTCACCTCAGTATGTCCTATGGTTGGGATCCGTGTCTTTCGTTCTGATATATAATGATTGCAGAGCGACGGGTTGACGAAGAGCGACTTCAAATGAAAGGCAAGAAGCAGGAACGGGAAGAGCAGCATCTTTTCCTCATTGCCAAGGCATGTAGCATCCGGCTGCTAGAAATTTTAGCTAAGATTTCCATAGGTCATCACTGACGAGACGTTTGCCCGTCATCAAGGGTTCGACCTGGCAACGTTTGGCGAGACCCCATCTGATCTCCCAAGTTTCCGCGTGTCGAGGGAGGAAACTTATAGCACCTTCAAGAGCCGTGTTGCGCAACATTTCAGTTATCCAGAAAACCAGATTCGTCTCTGGGTCGTTGTTAATCGGCAAAACAAGACTGTACGACCAGATACGCCTGTTCCTGAGAACGAGCCGACACTGAGTAAGTTTGGTCTTATTTTTTCGACGCTTGTTCATAAACCTTAAATATCTATAACCAGCTGTCGAAATCATTCGAGATCTCATGACTGGAAACCAAAAGGATCTGCGGCTATACTTGGACATCATTCCTGACCCATCCAAAGTAACGTCTTAATCATGAGCAATAACATGACACTCATTGATTTTTTTTTCTTAGCCCGATCCACCTCCACAATCAGCAATGATCTTTTTAAAGCATTTCGACACGTCTAAGCAGACACTGCTCGGCGTTGGTAAAGTCTACATGCTGCGGACAAGTAAAATTATTGAGCTCGCGCATGTTATCAACGAGCGAATGCGTTGGACTCCAGGTACTCCGCTGAAGCTTTACGAGGTAAGTCTTCCTTTCGGCCTTTTGCTTCGTTGTAACCGGATATTTCTGCAGGAAATCAAGCCTGGCATGATTGAACTTATGATGAAGCCCAATCTGTCCTTTGCACAATGTGAGATCCAGGATGGCGATGTCATTTGCTTCCAAGTCGATCTATCTGTGAAGGAGTAAGTGTGTGTATTTTTTCCTTTGTACTATTCCAATATCGCCTTCTAGGACACGCGACTTAAAAAATCAGGGTCTACATTCGGATCCAATACAGTTCTACTCAAAGTTTAACCGGAGCCACGTACGCGAATAAGTAGTAATGTATTCGTAAATAGGAACGTGGTGTCGTGTGGTGAGGTATGAAGGTATGCGAATGGGTATGTAGGATCATAAGGGGATTTACGTGGTTTGGTTGATTGGATGTGTATTAGTGTGAATATATAGTGGTGTAAATGAAATGATAAGGAAAAGAAAAAGGCAGAAAATGAATGGAAAGGAGAGGCCGAGGACCAAGTTCATTTAGACGACGAGGCCGTAAATGGTCAACATTTTGTCTAATGGAGAAATGACGTTAATGCAGTGAACCGCGCGCTGTACGGAGGACTTTTTTGGCAACTTTTCGGTCTGATCGATTTTTGACTCTCTGCGCGATGCACGACGGAGATTTTCTTTGTGACATTCTCGCATGCGCGGAGATTTGTTGGGCGGCCTTTTCGGTCTGCTCGATTTTCTGACTCTCCTTGCATTCGTGCGCCGATTTTTTTTAGCCACTTTATCGGTCTGCTGTCTGGTAGTATCTCAGATACAGTACCCTGGTGCCGTAAATTCAGATCGCCCCAAATGACTTCCCATCAAAATTCAGCGAAATCTGACTTTTGAATTTCTGCTGGCTTCGGATGTGGCCCGAATGCTCTATAAAATTCATGGCGCATTATACGTATAACCTGCCTTTTTCTCGAGGTAGTTGGATTCGAACAAAGCTAGGGACTTTTGCAAAGGTGGGGCAATGATAGTACTTCCTCAATTTCAAGAGACGCTACGCCACAGTGCCACGGTTTCATCCTCCAAGCCTATCACTACTTCTAAGCCTTATCCTCCAACTCGCGCTCGTGGAATGCGTAACCTCGCTCATTGGGCTAACGCGCTAACGGCTCGTTTTTGCGACTCGCTCATTCCCTGTTCTATTCTCCATTGCATTCCACTATCCTAGATCACCTTCTTACCATAGACATTAACCTCCTGTCGTCCGCTTCGACTCCACGCGCTTCCCCGGACCTGCCAAACCCGCTTGTCCTGTCGCGTCCTATCTGCCCAGATACGCTCCATATCTTGATCTCGCCCCGTCAAAACATTTGCAACCGACAGAACAATAAATGTCAGACCATAGAGCGGACCTCCGCGCTATCTCTTTCACCTCAGGGTGCACCGCCAAAATTACATAAAGGGCCTTTAAGGGGGGTTATTTTGTAGTACAATAACCCCCCTTAAAGGCCCTTGTCCGCCGCGCGGACAGGTAGTCAGCTATGTATAATAGCCCAATTTGGAAATATATTCTATTTTGGTCCGCAGCTGCCAGCACCATGCTCCCCAAACCCGCCCCTGCCACCCTCCTCCAGCCTCCCGTACCCTTCTTGTAGTATGTGCCTGGGTCTAATGTGATTTCTCCGTCCTCTCTGGGTTCAATTGGCTCAAAATTCGGACCCTGGAACAACACCCGGACTAGTCCGCCAGCCTTAAATTAGCATGGTTCTCGCTACTCAACCATGCACCACTGTTTCCCCTCTTGTGTCAGTACGTGTTTGCATCCAATATGATCTCTTGATACTCTCTGAGTGTGATTTGGCTCGAAATTCAGAGCACGGAACAAAGTGCGGACTAGTCTGCCCTGCAGTCAATTACACTACTTACCATGTACTGTTGTTCCTTCCCCTCTTGTGTCAGTGCTTGTTTAAATCCAGTATGCTCTACTCTTCCTCTTTGAGTTTAATTTGGCTTGAAATCCGGAGCCTGGAACAACAGGCAGACTAGTCTGCCCCACTATCAATTAGCACGGTACCCACTGCTCTATCACACTGCTTGTCCTCTCTTGTATCAATATGTGTATTTGCATCTTTTATGATCTCTCCATCCTCTCCGAGTTTGATTTGGCTCACAAACCAGAGCCAGGCAGACTAGTCTGCCAATTGGTTGTAAGCTTGATTGAAACTTTGTGATCAGTCTCGCTACTGACATATTGCTTCCTTCTAAGTGCAATATGATCAAATTCATGATCAGATTCGGGTTCATGAATCACAGGTAGCAGCGGATGGCCGCCACATGCTCAGGCTCAGAACAGCATGAATTTGTATACTCAGGTGCGCAACACAACAGTACACTACCTCCAAGTTGTTTATGCAAGTGGCAGATACATCTGTTCACTCTAAATGTAAGCGGCGGATGTCTGCAAATAGCGGATGCATCCGCAACCTTTTATGTAAGTGCTGATTGGCCAATCAGGAGCTGTATAAACCTCCATCTAATTTGTTTTTTTTATGTTGGACTCAATTCTTAAGGTTTGAACACATCTCTAGGGTGGAATATGATTCTGAACCCCCTCTGGTTTCAGTGTGATTATTTCAGATTTTTGCACTGGATATGATGTTGTGTGCATGAACAAAACTGGAAAGCCAACAAGGTTCACAGTTGAATCGGGTGCAAGTATGCACCAACGGGGTCCATACACTTCATATATGATACAAAATTATGAAATAAATCGGACCAAAATCAGAGGGGGTTTAGAATCATATTCCACCCCAAAGATGTGTTGAAACCTTGGGAATTGAGTTCAATATTAAAAAAACAAATTAGATGGAGGTTTATACAGTTCCTGATTGGCCAATCAACACTTACATAAAAGGTTGGCGGATGCATCCGCCACTGGTGCAGACATCCGCCACTTACATCAAAGTGGGCAGATGTGTCTGTCACTGGCACGGACAATTTGGATATAGTGTACCGTTGTCCTGCACATCTGACTGTGCAGATCTGTGCTGCATTTGGCTATTCTAAAACTCTGAGATTCAACTGTGAGAATCTTCAGCAGATGCATCCGCCAATGGCCAATCCAATCAGCATCTTCTCAGTTTGTGATGCATTCACGGCCATGTTTGAAAGATTTAAACTGGAGTTTCAGGAATGTTGAAAAGAACGTACTTTAATCCAAGTGCCAATCCAAATCAACAAAGACGAGACAAAGATTGGAGTTACATTGTATTGGAAGACACATCTGCCCCAATCTTCCACGGACCCAAAGTCATTATAAAGGTTATCAATGCATCAGTTTGAAGTTAATCATGCTAATCAGAGTATCAGAGCACACAAAACTCACGCAATAATCGGTCTTGTACTCAATAAGCGTATGTCCGCCGCCGTGATCATTGGGTTGGAATTCAATCAGATCAAACCTGGAAGTAAGCAGTATATTAGTTGGAAGTTTATTCACTCAATCGGAGCACCATCGCGTGAAAATCAGTTCAAGCACCAGGCCAACAATTGATGGTGGATGTGTCCGCCACGTGGTTCTATGCGCCAAATTTTGAGTCGGACTGAACCTAGGAAGGTCGCAAAGATCATACTGAATGAATAAACACAGAAGGGAACCGGAGACGCAAGGAAGGAGCGGTAGGCGGCACAATTGAGGGTGGGCAGGTGGTGTACAGGCATGTCTAACGAGGTGCAATGGGCCAAATGCAGGTCAATTCAAACCTAAACAGACTACAAACAGTGGGTGTGATAGCAAGACATGAGACAAAGCACCGGCAGACGGTACGGCAGCAGGTATATGGCGGGGCGGGTGCATCCGCCAGCCGCAAGTTTCCCAAAGTAGACATGACATCATTGTTACGAATATGTCCGCCTGGCGGATGAGGGCCTTAAAGGGGGGTTATCTTACTACAAAATAACCCCCCTTAAAGGCCCTTTATGTAATTTTGGCAGTGTACCCTGAGGTGATCTCTTTATGCGCGAGATCTAATACTTATGCGCGAAATGAAATACTTTTTCTCCTCCCCCGCTCGACAGCCACACCACACTGCACCATCAAATCATTCACTAAATCGTCTCCCTCATCGCAAACAGCCATGTGTCACTCAAATCGCTCCTAGCATTATAATCCGAGAATACGGCGCCATTTCCCAATCCCTATCTATCTTATCCGAGAACCTGGGCTCAGGTTCTCAGATAAGATATATAGGCCAAACAAAACAAAAAAGCAAGGTCAATATGAGTGATGTGAGCATCGTAATGACTGAGACGTGAGGTTGGCCTGGGTCAAGACTCAACAGACAATATAGCAAGGTGGCGACTAGAGAGTCGGGGGTGGGAAAGGGGGTTGACTCTCGGGTATTCTAACTTGAGAGTCTCTTGGTATCCATGTAGAAGGACTCGAAGGACCCTCCTTTGCCGACTTCAAGTTGCACCCCGACTCGGACGACGTTCTGCTCTTCAATGTCGTTATGTCGCATCTAGAGCACGCGGATGACATGGCAATTGTCTCGTATACTCCAGAGGGACTGCAACACCACTTGAACACCTTTACCCATTGGTGTGGCGACAACTTCTTGCAGGCCAACACACAAAAATCCTGGGTAATGGTCTTTGGCCCACTCCCAAAGGATGCTCCTATCTTCACGCTCAATGGCAGAGTGGTTGGATACAAGGACCACTTTTGTTATGTTGGTGTTACCTTCCAATCCACGGCACGCAATATCTTCTCTGCTCATTATACTGCTAAGGCCTCTACGGCGCGCAAAACTGGGCATTCGGTTCTGGGAATCGAAGCCTATATTGGAGATATACCCCCCAAGGAAGGTCGGCTCTTGTACATGGCATGCATCGACCCACATCTCATCAGTGGCGCCGACATGATTGTTGACGTTGACGATGCTGCTCTGGCTCTACTAGAGAAGGTGCAGACAATGTTCCTGAGATGGCTACTGGGCCTGGGGCCCAACTCAATGCACGCGCTTCTATTCACCGAGCTTGGTCTACTTCCTATACAGTACCGGCGCTTAATTCTCGCTCTCCGATATCTGGGTTACCTTGTGTGAGGACAGAGGAGTCCTCACTCCGGTTAACCAAGCAAGTAATTGGAGTTAAACGCTCGTCCTTAGAATTGTGGACGAGACCCTCCTCTGGACGGTCCTAACCTTGAAAAGATAATGACTAGAGGCCGGATATCCGTGCGCTCTAATTGTCGTTATCTTAATCCTTCGCGGTAAATACCACTCAGGAAGGCTATCAGGAACGATTGAGTGGAAGGGAAGACATATTAAGTCATAAGGGCGTTTCTTCGTAATTGGGTTCGTTAAGTTCAAGTAACGCTACTCGAGCCTCTATCAGTACCGTAGACCGGGCTGGAAAGGCGATAAGCAGATGATAGTTGTCAAGTAAGAGTGTTATTGTTCATCACAGTCACTACTAGACATAAGCAGACTACAGTCATACATGATGAAATCATACGTAACGAAACTATTCGTAAAAGATAAGAGAAATAAGCGGTAACAAGTTATGGCTCCTTACACCTTGCCGCACTACCACCCACTCACTATGTGCATTTAGCGCTGGAAGACTCCTATAGTCTCTACAAAGCGGGAGGACAGGGCTACTGGATGGACTTGGTGTATGCGCTCGGTAAACTCCCCAACCCTGTCGTGTTGCCTGCCCTCCCTGCCTTGACACCCAACGCGTGCACGGTGCTCGGAAAAGCTGTATACATTTCGGCTATGAAATATCTGGAGGGAGAAATATTAAATTCAATGTGTCTCTACCTACTACATGGGCGGAAAGAGCCTCTCAAGGATGAAGCGCCGAAGCGAATCACCATCTTCCTCCGGCACTACCTCACTCTTGTGATTAACAACGCCCATCGGAGAGTGCTTACTCGCCTCTTGCTCAGCCAACACCCTCTGGCCGTGGAGCGCATGCGCTACAAAAGCCGCTACCACCGCGTTGACATACTGCGTGAACAGCGGCTATGCAGATTCGGATGTCATCAGGTGGAAACCGTGGAACATGCGATGCTCCAATGCACTGCGAAACCCGAGCTGGAAGAACGGCGTCATCAGTTTGTGGTGAAGGTTGCGGCGACAGAACCTCGTCTTCATGCGGTCACACCTGGCAATGCCACAGCGGTGTTGCGTGCACTGATATTCCGCCGCGACACTGTGTGCCAGGTCGTGAAATTTGCCCATCAAGTTTTCCAGTTGTTTGACAACACGCCGATGGTTTGGCCGGATGTGCAAGGTTAATAGGTACTGTAATAACTTCTTATTGCTAGGTGACTTCTACTGGCTGTGGTTGCTGTCCCGAAGATCTACAGCCTTCGGGGCGAGCTCGTCGACGGGAGAGCAATTACAGTGTAGCACAGTATATTCTAAAAGGCCGATGTACTGTACGCTACAACTCGGCACGTTCCGAAAGGGGACATAGCTGGGCTATTAATTTATCCTGAGTCTTTATCCCTCCCAAGACTTGGACGGCAAAGTGAAGCCAGAGGAGGATTTGCAATCGGTGGAAGGTTTTCAAGCCTGATATTAGAAGCTCCGATCCATGGGTTCGGGGATAATAAGACCGTCAATCACTATATACAGATACTTACTTGTTCGTCATCTGTTTCTGGTCTGTAACAGAGACTACGTCAATCACGGTCAGGAGAGAATTACGTGTCTCCAGCGAAGTTCAAGAATCAGTAATCAGTGCTTCAGCGCCGGTTTCAGAGACGTTAAGCTTCCGGAGCGCAAATATGCAGGATGCTGCTTGAGAAAGTCCGAGGCACTGAGGTGCAAAGCTCGGGTCGTCGAAACAAATCGCGGAGAAGGGACGGTGTGATTTCTACCATACCGGAAGTAGGATTTAAAAAAAATGAAAAGCAGTAATCGTGGAGGTGCGGAAACAGTGGAGAAATACAGACGGTAGCGGGTAGTGTGTGGTCAAGACAGGCTAGGAAGGTAGTAGACGGCAGGTGAGTGCAGGGCTGTGACGCGAACGACCATAGAAAGGGATTGAAGTAAAATAAAAATCGGCAAGGGTAACGAGGGGGCGGAAGAGCATTTGAAGATCCAGCCTAAACCATTGGTCACAAACCGAAACAGGATGATGGACGCACGAGCGAAACAATATTTTCTTGTCCCAAAAAGGAAATTCAAGATCGCTCGCTAGCTCGCTAGCGCGCGCAAGAGAACGTCTACTTTGCATTGCATCAAGCTCCGGCAGTACAGTAGCAGGGGCACAGGGAAACGCACAGTACTCTAGATCCAGCGGCGCGAAAGAAAGATACGTCGCAAATAGGGTAACGCGCGGCAGAGTACGCGGGCTCTTGTATCTCGCCGGCCCTTCCTCTCCTGCTCTCTCTCTCTCTCTCTGCTCACCGCCTATCCCACCCCACTTCGTGCGCGCCGCGACCGGATCTAGACCTCCGCATCAGCCTCCGCTTCCCATCCATCCCATCCCATTCGCCCAGAAATCCCCGCGTGCACAAACCTGCAGTCACGAGACGACACGACCCGCCCTCGCGTATCCCATAACCCACAAGCATCCCGCAGGGCCGACTCCCGTACAAAGCCACTTGTGGGCTCCAGAGCAATACGCAGCGGCAGCGGCGGGCGTGGACAGTGAAGCTCAGCTTCAGCGGCAGGACATGTCGATGGTGGAGCGGCAGCGCTGCGCGAACCGCCCTGGCAACCGCGTTCTCTCGAAATCCACGAGATCGGTAAGTGCGTGTCGATGACCGAGATAGAATCCCGCGCGCGCCGTCTGCCATCTTCATGTCCCCCTCCAAATCCGCGACAGCGCTCGGCGTCAATGTCGATGTGGTCCCGGACGCCGTGACAAACGTCCTTGTCTTCGTCTCTGTCTCCACACCTGCGCTGCACGTTATTTTTTACTCGAGGTACGAGCGAGCCTCGAGCTTCGCGCAAGCGTAACCCATCGCATGCACCTACCCGCGCCGCCGCGGCGCCCTGCACTACTTCAGGAGATGACAGCGAGGCGCCTTGGTCGACGAAGCTGCGAGTTCGATTCGGCGCCGACGCGGAGGGAGAGCACCAGACTCTAGTCGAGCAAGCGCAGAGGGGAGGTGGGACGCGCGTGCGCGGGCGTTGAGTAAGACTTCGAGCGAGCGTCGAGTGTCGAGCTTGGAGCTACGGGCGCGGAGCCGGGCCTAGTCGAGCCAGAGCTAGCCCAAGTCGACGCGGATGGGGACGCGTGCAGTCTGTGCATCGGTCGCGCCCTGGGTGTAAATTATATGCGTTGTCCTTCGCGCACATCAGTCACGACTCGCGACTCGCGTAACGCGTCCTAGACATACATCCTCCCCACCGGCGCAGCCCCATTTCATGTCATCGCACGGCTCCTATCCTTTCTTCTTCCTTCTTCTCCATCTCACCAACCTCAACCTTCAGGATAAGCGGGGCGGGGAGGCACCGACGCAACGAGCTGCGGTGCCATGTCAGCCCACCCGATCTATTCGTGCTCGCACGGATGTCGGAGACTGCGTCTCCTCCTCGTCCAAGCACGAGCTGGGGATCACGAGGAGCTGTGTAGATCGTTCCGTCTCGTGTACCCGTGGGTGCTGGTACAAGGTCTTTCTCGGTAGTGTTTCTGCGCCGACACCCGCACTTGGATCCTCACCCGCGGCAGGCCAGGGACGAGCAACACAGGAGCACATCGTGACGCGGAGCGCGCATTCCCATCCGCACCCAGATCTTCCCGTTCGCGGCGGGAGAGGAGGCGCGGGTAGGAGATGGTTGTGCTCTACAGCGCGGTCTTGCTTTCGATGCCGGTGCTTTGGAAGGCGGGGAGGGATGCGGATGGGAATGCGGATGCACACAGTGCACGTTCGTCGGTACGAGGAGCGCATACGCAGTCCCGGCGCAAAGCACACAGGCGATGCGACGAAGCGAAGAAGGAGGGCGCGGATAGGGAGGTCTAGTCTAGCTGCGACAAGGAGGCCGGGGCGTGGGTGGGGAGGTCGATGGCCGAAGACGGGGTCAAGGCGAGGTCGTGGTGGTGCTCGCAGAGCGGTGGCAGCAACATCTCCTTCCCACAAGATAATCCGCACTGCCCCCGCAAAGATGAAGGAGCACCCTTTGTCCCGGGCGCGGGTAGTGGATAGTGGATCCCCAAGAACGAGTGCACCGCGCGGAATCTGCCCATATGTATATGCAGCGCCGTCGGAAGGAGAGGGGGCATAAAAACAGACTCGAAGAAAGATAAGCCGTCGAAAAAAGGCAGCGCGAGCACGCGAAACCTGACAAGAAAGAAGCACATTCATAATGAGCCCAAGACCGCAAGAAACAGCGGGGGAAAATAACTTACCACGTCCGGGGGTGTAACAAATAACGAGCGGGAATAGTATCCGGGGAAATAGAGCAAATATCCGGACGCGGAAATATCGCGATGCGACTAATGGAAGGGATGAGCATCAGCAAAATGAATGGAGGTATGTATAGGACAGGCGTACCTTCGAGGAGCTTTGCTCCATGTATGCCCCGTGCTTCGCGCAGCACGCTCTGTACGACGTGCCGCACCTCCGCCCCTTCCTTCATACACCCTTCCTCCTACCCCGCCTTCCACACGTCCTCCATGTCGAGCCTCGAGCACACCGCCCACCTAACCCAAACCCAAGCATGACCTGACGGGAGGCGGCGGGAGTCACTTAATCAACGCTCTCTTCCTTCGCGCAAAAGTAGCGTGGAGCACGCGATCCCCGAAGATCGGGGAGAGTTTTCGGAAGGGCTGGAGGCGAGCGCATGCATAGTCTTGCGAGATACAGTGCGTCACATGCGCGTGCCGTATGGGACAGGGACGAACAGGGGTCTTAATGGACGATGGCCGAAGTACGGGTACACGCGTGAGTACACAAGTGCGGGGGGCACCTGCGGCACGCCCGACGCCCATTCGATCTTCTTCGCCATCGCACGCTTGATATGCGAGGCAAGGACACACATACAAATACGGTGTGTGCTTGCGGACTCACCCGCAATACGGAAGCCCGACGAGCGAGATCGAATCCGGAAAGCGGATTGGCAAAATGCACAGCAGCGCTTCCAGGCGGGCGGGCACGGACACGGACACCAGCTATATCTCCACCAAGCAAAGACGATACGCGGACTTCCCACTAAAGATGATCGATCCACACGCCGTGCGCACCCACCCTCCCCAGCGGGAGGTGTGAACCCGAAGGATCAACGAGCGCGGGAAGTGGATCCCCGACAATGAGCGTTCATATCCGTATCCAGAGCCAAGGCCGTCGGAGGGAGAGTGCCCGCGAAAATAGAAAGAAAAGGCCGCGGGGAGAGGGGGGAGAGGCACGCGCGAAGCAACGCCGGTCAAAAATAAGCCGTTGGGAGAGGTGCACGGGAGGCCTGGCAGAAAAAGACGCAAATCCAGGATGAGCTAAAGAAGATGTGTATACGTGGGCACGGCACGTACCTTTCCCTCCGTGGGTTACTAGTAAGACGAACGTTGGGCCTCACGCTGGAGGTGCGACGAATGACGAGCAGAAAAGGATCCGACGAAGTACGGTGGATATCTGGATCCGGACGCGGCAATACAGTATCCTAAGGAGGGGCAACTAATAAGCACAGCGAATGCAAGAAGGGAGGTATGGAGAAGACGTACCTCAGGCGTTGAGAACGATGATATCGAGTAGAATTTCTGATTTAAAACAGCGGATTTGGACGGCACTTCTCGCTCGACAGATCCAAACGTCCATTACAAGACCGCTGGGTGACTAGACGATCCCATGTAGACCGAGTATTCCCGTAGACACTATGAGTTTGCTTCTAAAAGGGGAGAGTCGCGAAACAAGATAGGATCAACTTCTCACGCAAAGTACATGACAATCGCATCTTAGTCACCTTTTACACCTGGTACCGCATACTCCTACGGGGTGCTGGAACTCAAACACGCATACAGCTGGAATTCAAACGCGCATACAGTGCACATTATCCCCTCTTTCAATTTTGCCGCAAACCTTCAATGCCAGTGGTAACTTTTCCGAATTCCTTGCTTTCAAGCATTGCGGCTTGAAGGGCATTGCTGCATCTGTGGTTGCCGCTCTCCGCTTTCCTCTCATTTAGCTATAACTGGACTCGCCAGATCCACGACTGATCTACCGCCGATTTTGGCCTCAATGTTCAATTCCAGCGTTCTTGGCATCATTTCCTGGGGTTTTTGTTCCCCGCGCGGCTGCGTTTGTCAGCGAGCCTTCTGCAAGTCCTCGAGGAGTTTCCGGATCTCTCTGAAACTTCTCTGGCGGGAGTTCTTGTTGTCATTGTCAATCAGAATTTGGGAGGGCTTATTCACCTTTACCCGGGTTAGTCATCCGCTTACTCGGCCGCGCGATGCCGCCGCGTTGGTTCATTTTCCCAATCGAGCCGCCTTCCAGGTAGGTATAAAGGCCGCTGAACTCAGGCAATATCCCAACATCCTTCGCAACCTCTTTTACAACACATCCACCACTCGAAATGTCTGGCAAAACAGTTTATCTCGGTGAGTTTTAATTCTTCTTTTATCTTCACCGTTCAAGCGCACCTAAGTACTTAACGCCTCGCAGTTTCCGGCTCCAACCGTGGTATCGGCTATACCCTCACCGCCAACCTCGCTGCGCGCCCAAACACGATTGTCTTTGCCGGCGCACGCGACCCCGCCGCTCAATCGCTCAAGGATCTCGCGGCGAAGCACCCCAACGTGCACCCCGTCAAGCTCACCTCCGGCGACGAAGCCGACAACGCCGCCGCGGTAGCCGAAATCCAGAAGACCGCCGGGCACCTCGACGTCGTCATCGCCAATGCAGGTACGCTTCGTCCTCCTCCCTACTCAGTATCGTGAGTTGAAGCTAATCTCCCCATCCAGGCATCGCAAAATACTACGGCGCCCTCGCCACCACCCCGCTCTCCGAGCTCACCGACCACTGGCAAGTGAACACCTTCGCCACTGTCGTCCTCTACCAGGCCGTGCACAAGCTCCTCCTCGCCTCGCCCACCGGCGCGCCCAAATTCGCATACATCTCCACTACCGGCGCCTCCCTCGGGGCCTTCGTTAATTTCAGCGCAAGCGCGTACGGCTCCTCCAAGGCCGCGGCGAACTACCTCGTCAAGGCACTCGACGCGGAGAACCCCGCGCTCGTGACGCTCGCGATCTCGCCTGGCTGGGTCTCGACGGACATGGGCAACGCGGGCGCGGTAGCTCACGGGCTGCCGCAGGCGCCGCTGAGCGTGGAGGATTCGGTTGCGGGGATCCTCGCGCGCGTGGACGCGGCGACGAAGGAGACCAGCGGGAGGTTCTGGGACTATAAGGCTGGGACTGGCGGCGACTCGGGGGAGATTCCGTGGTAATCTGTGTTGAATAGGGTCCATTCTCCTCGGAGATGGGTGGCCGTGGTCTGTTATCCTATCGTAAATATGTAGGATGCATTGTTTTAAATTGTCTGAATATATACGAGCCAAGATGAGTCGATCGAGGGAGCTCAACTTTGTTTAATTCTTCCTTGAAATGAGGTGTGGCTCTTCCAGATCCGTCCTTGGAGATCTTGCACCGCGAATTTGCCCGAGCAATAGCTAAATAAAACAAAAACCACACCAGGTGAAAGCTGGAGAGATACGGCGGGATGTTGGTGATTCCATCGGCGCTTTCGTGAATATATATGTATATGTATGTATATGGCTGGGCTGCGTGCCGAGTTGCAGCATCCCGCGGCGTCTGGTTTATGGTGCAGAGGCGGGAGTCAGCGTTGCGCAAGTATAGAGTAGTAATATTAAAAGGAACCAGCGTACCAGGGTTGCCAGTGGTATATATAAAATCGACTCCGCACTGGCCAGCCTGCGTCACGACTTACGACTCACGACACCAGACTGGCCAGCCCGAGGAAAATACGTGGCGGCGGGTCTTCCCCTCAACGCTGGGAAGAAATCTTCCCCCTCCTGCCAGAATGAATGAACTCTTCCGTGGAATCCCGAGACAGATCCAAACGTCCATTGCAAGACCGCTGGGTGACTAGACGATCCCATGAGTTTGCTTCTAAGGAGAGAGTCGCGAGACAAGATAGGATCAACTTCTCACGAAAAGTACATGACGATCGCGTCTTGGTCACCTTTTACCAACCTTTTACACACCTGGCACCGCGTCCTCCTACGGGGTGCTACAATTCAAACACGCATACAGTGCAAATTATCCCCTCTTTCAATTGTGCGCCTCGGACCGGAGACAGGCTTGCTCCGAACCTCCGTTTTTGGCATCATTCCCGGGGTTTTTGTTCCCCCACACGGCTGCGTTTGTCGCGAGCCTTCTGCAAGTCCTCGAGGAGCTTCTGGATGGAGTTCTTGTTGTCATCAATGAGAGATTTTGGAGGGCTTATTCACCTTTGTCCGTCATGCACTTACTAACTGGTTGATGCCGCCGTCGCGTTAGTTCATTCTCCCAATCGAGCTGCCTCCCAGGTAGGTATAAAGGCCGCTGAACTCAGGAAATATCCCAACATTCTTCACAACCTCTTTCACAACACATCCACCACTTGAAATGTCTAACAAAACAGTTTATCTCAGTGAGTTCTAATTCTTGTTTTGTCTTCAATGTTCAAGCGCACCTACTTAACGCCTCGCAGTTTCCGGTTCCAACCGTGGGATCGGCTATACCCTCGCCGCCACTCTCGCTGTGCGCCCCAACACGATTGTCTTTGCCGGCGCACGCGACCCCGCCGCTCAATCGCTCAAGGATCTCGCGGCGAAGCACCCCAACGTGCACCCCATCAAGCTCACCTCCGGCGACGAAGCCGACAACGCCGCCGCAGCAGCCGAGATCCAGAAGACCGCCGGGCACCTCGACGTCGTCATCGCCAATGCAGGTATGCTTCGTCCTCCTTCCTGCTCAGTATCGTGAGTTGAAGCTAACCACAATCTCCCCATCCAGGCATCGCAAAATACTTCGGCGCCCTCGCCACCACCCCACTCTCCGAGTTCACCGACCACTGGCAAGTGAACACCTTCGCCACCGTCGTCCTCTACCAGGCCGTGCACAAGCTCCTCCTCGCCTCGCCCACCGGCTCGCCCAAATTCGCGTACATCTCCACCATCGCCGCCTCCCTAGGCGCCTTCGTCAACCTCAGCGCGGGTGCGTACGCCTCCTCCAAGGCCGCGGCGAACTACCTCGTCAAGGCACTCGACGTGGAGAACCCGGGCCTGGTGACGTTGGCGATCTCGCCTGGCTGGGTCGCGACGGACATGGGCAACAAGGGCGCGGTGGCGAACGGGATGCCGCAGGCGCCGGTGAGCGTGGAGGATTCGGTGGCGGGTATCCTGGCGCGCGTGGACGCTGCGACAAAGGAGACGAGCGGGAGGTTCTGGAACTATAGTATCGAGACCGGCGGAAAGCCCTGGGAGCTCGCGTCGGACGAGATTGCCTGGTAGTCTCTTCTGAAGTTGGCCGTTTCGTAGAGTCTGTCGTGAATGAAAGACAGAATGCATCTGCGATTTGGAAGTTTTATTAAATGTCCGAGTACGCCTACGAGTCGAAATTGAGTCATTCAACTTGGGATTCACTGACACTGACAGAGTTTCAACTGAGGGCACGTGATATGTGTTCAATTTTGTTGCACCTTGAAATCCGCTTCAAGTCAGAGTCGCTCTTTCGTTCCCGGATCTTACATCGAGAGTTTCCTAGAGTAATAATTGAATCAGAGAACACCTCACAGGACGAAATACTTATGGGAAGAGATAGCGGAGTGTTGGTGCTTTTGTTGTCGATCATAAGGATCTCCAGGTTTTGACGGAGCTGACTTGGTCGTTTTTGTCACGACGTGGGACGGTACCGTTGGAGAGTATATACACCAAATTCTGCCTCATTTTTTCTTTCCCGGTCGAGAGTAATAATTCATCTGATTGCGTAACAAGTATAGGACACGGTTGAAATTGAGGCCCTAGTCTACACGGCGATAAGCAACGTCGTGCAACGTCAAGCCAAACAGCCCGCCCGTCGGTTTATGGGCAACTGCAAATCACAACCAGCTGTTAGTGGGGTTTTGGTGCGCAAAAGTGCCACGACACACCGCTCTGGGTCTGATTGAACGCATATCCGCCAAACGCCACGAAGTTCCCGTCGGCGGTGACGCTGAACGGCGTCGCAGTAAGGCTACCGAATGGCTGCAAAGAAGGTACCGTAGAGATATTCAATAGGATCGTGCTGCTGCGCGGAAGTACGTACCCCTTTGGTTTCCACCCTCCCATTGGCCTTGTCGAATAGTACAAAAGTGATCTGCGCGACGCGCCGGCCGCCGAGAGAACCACTGTGCCTGGTTGTACCATGCATGCCGGTGACGGCGATGATTACTTGTGTATCTGCATTGCAGGTCAGAATTATTTGATTTCAGGGTGTCGGGTGAAACTGAACCTCTCAACGTAATGACTTCTTGCTTCAATCCGGTGTCTAATTTGCCACTCGGATCCGCTGTCGTGCCGTGAGCTTGTACAATTGTGGATCCCTCAGTCTCTCGATACTCGATGGTGAGCCCATCCACCTGAAATAAATTTGGCATCAACTTGTGAAGGCACGTAGGAAATGCAGTAGACTTACGACTTCAGCGTATATAACACGGATGGATTTGATTGGATTGGTGGTGTTGATGGAGGCGTTGTTGGGCCCGACAACTGCGATAGGATGAGCAGATGCCTGTGCATTCAAAGTGGACCGCGCACCACTGTTAATGTCGTCGAAGAGGTTCCCGTTCTCTGCCCCGATCAAAGGGGACTTGATGATAGCGGTGTTCTGGATAGAGGTCATAGTAGCAAATGAAAGTAAGTATTTAACTGCACAAGTTCGACCATCTTATATACACTCGGGGAGGGAATGGTGAATTAGGAAGGAAAAATGGAGGACGTGTAACGTCGGTGGTCCCGTTGAGGAACATACGGGTCCGGCGCTGTGTCAGAACCAACCCCTTCTGGGTTCCTCCGCTGTATTCTCAGAACATTGGAAACACTGTGTATCGGAAATAGCGCGTTAGGCGTTAGGTGCAGATTTAAAGATGGACTTCCCGTTTGTGGCGAGGGAGTTCATCTGCAAACAGCTTTCAAGCTTATGTCTGCTGGAAAATTCAGTTTCTGGCAAGAGATAATACTCGAGATACATTGGTCCATTCATGACAACCACCGGCGAGAAGCGGTGCGACGTGCGATGACCTGGATATTGCGAGTGAAAATAGCACCCCTAACGGTAGTCTCTTGCAGACAGACACCTCAGTATATCTGAACTCGTACCTCGTTATATTGAACCATAACGGTCAGACTCGTCGGAAACAGCATTTTGGAGCTCGTATCGTCTTGGTACCGTCAGGGGCTCTGCACGCAAACGGTCCACACCGGATTCTGGGGCCCTGATCTTCTGCCGCTACCAGGATCTCTCAACCATCCCACAGGGGATTGCAGCCAGTGTTGTTAAGTAGATTCTTCTCTGTGTTACCGAATGAACACCTCATTGGGTTGTTAATTCGGATTGAATTCGGAGACAATGAACCTAGACTCAATTTTGAGCGACCCTTCATCATGCGCAGGGACAGGTGCATGAACGAGTAAGCACTGGAGGCGCTTGCGATCCCAAGTCCAAGTTCATCCGTGAGCGCTCGAGGATGATAAAGAAATACATAGCGCATCATTGCGACTCGCGAGGATTTTGAGACGAAGCTGGGCTCAAGCCAGCATGATTGATACGTGGCAGGACCTCCGCAAAAACTTCATTACCGTACATGTCTCAAGAGATTTCAAGAGGTTCCAAACGATTTCCGAATTTCGTTTTACTAACGCGCCTGACGTCACGACACGGCTGAACGGCGGAGATGACAGATATCGTATTACACACGCCGCCAACATCAGGAAAACCGCGTCCATAGCGAGCCATAGCAACGCCCAGCAACGCTATGGGCTAGTATGGGCTGCTATGAGCTGCTATGGAGTGATATGTAGTAATTCCATAGCTACAACCGTTTCTCCAAGCACTGCATAGGCTCTCTAGCGGCGTCTAGCGCTCACTAGCCATGATAGCTACATGATTGGTTTTCATGATGAAGGCTAGTTTCCAAAGCTCCCTCCCAACTCCCTCCTCCCAAACTACTCCATCAAGTATATCTCGGTCAGGCTTGTTGGCTCTGAAGTTTTTCCGCAGGCTTCCACATTAACCCGGACTCGCAATTCTCCTTCCCTCGCATCAGCAAATCCTGATGTCTTCCGTATAAAGGTCCCCCTTACATAGCAATACGGATGAATACGGAGGAATACGTACCCAGCTCCAAATATGTATTGCTGTGGATACGGGGTTCGCTGATGATCTCGCATTCAATCTCGTTAGGGTTGCGACATGCCATTGATAATCAGAGAAAATTGTACCTTTTCTCCGTGCTTGCTCATCGATCGCTTACTGATTAAGTTGTGCCGCTGTCCGCTGCATTGCGATGCCGGGATTCAGCCCGGTAGCTTTGCATCCGACTCGGAGGCGGAGGCGGCAGATCCTGATGGGAAGTATAAGAAGAGCGATTAAACCAAAGATAAACCCATCCAATTTTTAACCCTCTCCTCAACCACCACCAGCCTTAATTTGAAATGTCTGCCCTATTTACCCCGTTAAAGGTCGGAAGTACCACGATTCCAAACAGAATTGGTAGGACCCTGTTCATTCGACTCTGCTTGGACTCTGTTATTTTACTCAAACCCATACGCAGGGATGTCTGCTCTGACGCGGGGTCGTTCCACCGCAACTGTGCCCAACGAAATCATGTTGGAATACTACGTTCAACGCGCCAAGGGTGGCGCGGGTCTGATCGCTTCTGAGGGCGTCCTTATTACGCGTCAAGGGTACTTCGGTCTTGGTAGCCTCACACGAATCAGCTGACATCTAATGAAAGATCCGAATGGCCTCAAGCTCCCGGACTCTGGGACAAGGCCCAAATTGAGGGCTGGAAGAAGATCACAGACGCTGTTCACAAAGCTGGGAGCAAAATTTACGCTCAGGTTCGTCACCAACCATCCTTATGTCCCCAGAGCCAAGCTGATTTATCTTAGCTTTGGCACCGTACGTCTGTTCATAAGCCAAAATCCTTCTGATCCCGAATTGTTATCGCGATTAGTGGGTCGCCTCAGCCATCCCGATGCTCCGGAGCAAATTGTCGCTGGCGTGGTGGGTTATCTCATTCTGCTGGACATGATACACCCGTAACTGATCTACGCGACCAGCCGGTATATGGGCCCACCGCCACCGCTGCTCGCGGAGGGAAATTCCGCTTTCTTCCTGGAGAGCCTGGATTTGTTACGGTACGAATAAACTATGTTTATTTTCGGCCCTTTTTCAACATGAATATAGCCTACCGAGATCGCCGACCCTACCGTGGTGATCGCCCAATTCAAGCAGGCTGCTATTAATGCCAAAGCGGCCGGTTTCGATGGGGTTGAGCGTAGGCTGACGACTTTTTCTTCTCGTGTGTTGCTCATCGGCTTTCAGTGCACGGCGCGAGTGGCTACATCGTACATCAGTTCCTCGACTCTACATCAAACCAGCGCACCGATAAATGGGGTGGAAGCGTCGAGAACCGTACAAGATTTGCCCTCGAGATCCTCAAGGAATTAATCGAGGTCTGGGGCCCCGATGTCGCACTGAAAGTTAGCCCAGGTGTGTCTCCATTTTCCCCCATCACCAGCCTCTTCTCATGGGCCGTTTAGCGGGCGGCTACAACGACATGGGGATGCCTTTGCAAGACACCATCGACACATTCGGGCATCTTCTGCGCGAGGTCAACAAGTTGAATCTGGCTTATGTTGCCCTCATGCGGTACAGCCCATTCCTCGATCCCGAATATGACGGTCAGTATTTTGCTCTTGTATTGATTTCACACGAGGTTTAACCCGAATACAGGGAAGAAGCGCGCCACGCAGCACGACGTTGTCGAGACCTATTCGCCTTTTTTGACAAACACCCCCATCTTCGTCAACGCCGGGGTCACACCCACTGAGGCCGAAGAGCTCGTCGGGAGCGGAAAGTTTGCTGGCGTATTCTTCGGTCTGAACTGGATCACCCACCCGGATCTCGGGAGGCGTATCAAAGAGGGGAAGCAGCTGGATAATGCGCCCAATTTCCTGACTCTATATGGAGCGGAAGGGGTTGAACCCGCACTGGGCTACACGGATTACAAGGAGGCGACGTATTAACTGTTAATATCTGTAGACTAGACTTTAGAAACCAGTATTTTTTGGAGCCGAGTGCTCTGAATTTTTTCTGCTTGCTGTCGTCCGGCATTCGCCTCCAGTTCAAGCTGACCTCGGCCTCAATACTGAATTAATTACAAGTTTGCGATTTGAACTTGCCGAAATGCCAGTGATCCCAACATTCGCTCCAGGCTCCAGTGACGTCATGGAAAGAATGTTCTTTCCTTCATGATATCACTGCCTCAAGAGCTCATCGAGGCCATCGTCGGTCTAGTCGATGATTCAGACACTCTCAAAGCATGCTCTCTGGTGTGCACGACCCTTGTTCCAGTGACTCAGCGCATCCTCCTCCGGTCACTCTGTATTCTACAAGTCGGCTCAGGTCGATGGGTAGACGGACAAGGACCCCGCGGTGTCCTTTCAATTCAAAGAGCCCGCGCTTGTCTTCAGGCGTCTCCTCACATCTCATCATATGTCCGCCATCTGAAAATCCGGTTCACAGGACCACCATTAAACGCCTCGGAGCACGGGCCTTTGGAATCGATGCTCTCCACGATGAATAACATCGAGAGCCTGGTGATTTGTGGGTCTATTAGTGCCTCCCATAGCCCGCTCGCCTTGTTGCCGAGCTTTCTTGCTGTCCTGCAGCTTCCCAGTATCAAGCTTGTGGGTTTCCTCAACATTCACGCCGTCCCGAGCGCCTTCTTGTCCCTCGCCTTGATCTCTGCACGCGTTGTTCTTATTCAGAACATTGGTCTCACTTTGGAGCCTTCAGGTGGACCGGATTTGGGCCTTGAACCCCGGCTACATGCCCCACAACTTGGACATCTCATTTTCCAAGGCCCCATCCATGCGTCTGTTCTGAATTTCTTCGACTCCGACTTCCCACAACATCTGCAACACTTGCACACACTCGAAGTCGTAATGCCACCAGGCTCCCAAACGGCGAGCCGCATAATTATTGCAGCCACTGGTACTACACTCCAATATCTGATGATCGATTACGGAGGTGCGTCCGTTTCTGTAGTGTATTAAATCATTGTACTCAGTTTCTTTTCTGACGTAGACTGCTACCGCACCCGTCCGAATGAGGGTCTGCAGTTGCCTC
Organism: Mycena albidolilacea; assembly: GCA_029282495.1. NCBI lineage: Eukaryota > Fungi > Basidiomycota > Agaricomycetes > Agaricales > Mycenaceae > Mycena > Mycena albidolilacea. The sequence goes on along the minus strand of JARIHO010000054.1, from coordinate 523,347 downwards.
TCCTTCCAGCTCTGCGCTCCATCGAGCTGACTCTGTTCCTCGGCTGGGTCCGCCGGCTCCCGCAGGATCTTTATTTAACCATGGCGGCCTTTCCGGACGTCATGCCGAACATTCGGCGGATTCGTTTGGCCTTCGTTCTCGACAGCCTGGAGCAGCAGGTGCCGTGGCAGGACAGCGGCGTGTTCGGATTGTTCGACGACAGGCGTGAGTGGTGCTTACGCCTGCCACGGCTGCGCCGGGTCGAGTGCCGGCTTCAGCTTCGTCCGTCGGAGTCGAATCCACAAACGGTGCAGGATGCAGTATTCGCCGAATTTTCGGCTAGCACGGAGGCGCGGTTTCCAGGTTTGAGAGGGACGGGAATTCTGTCGCTCTCCCGTGGAGTGACGCTGGAAGAGGAGCAATGGTGATTCAGTATAATCCATCTCTAACGAATGTTTGTGCGCAATTCATAATTCTGTTTCGTTCAATTATTCCTCAGTCTGAACTATTAGATTTGAAACTCCGAGATTTTGCCGGCAAGATGTATTTGCCCGCAATTTCCAGGTAAAAAAAGGAAATGAGTGTTGCCGTGGGAACATCACTCTTCACCACTTTAGAACTTTCGTCTTTCGCGCATTCCCTTGCGCGTTCCTCCCCACTAGTACGGCTGGCTAGCTGGCCAGATCTGACCACTGAGAACTCGGCTGCACCTAACCCGGAGCTCAGAAACGACCGGCAGAATTGTCCTCCCACGGCGAGATCCGGAAGATCGCGGGGTCGCGAGGTATTATTCTCTACCTTCGTAAATTTGGACTGTCTTTGATTAATTACTTTCTTGATCGGCGCAGTGATTCGGCCCGGCAGTTGGCTGTTTTATGGCGTCGCTTGGCTATGAGCCAGGCTATCGCAAAATCGCGAGGTATTATTTTCCACCTTCGTAAGTCTGTTCTGTCCAGTGTCCTCAGCTTTGTAGCCTACCTGAGCCTCCCCGGCTGCCGCAGTGACGCGGCTCGGCAGTATTCCTGAGATGGCTGCTCACTAACGCGCCCCCCTCTGCAAAGATGGTGTAATCAACATTATTCATGCAAGTTCGAACACTGTTTAAAAACCTCGTACATCTTGACTCGTTCTTCCAATCCCTTTGTCTGGGGGGCCTCACTTGTCTCTCATCATAACCCTCATGAAGCCAAAAATCTCAGAGAGACTCAAGTGGCAGCGGGTTAAGAATCAACCCCCTGTGGTGTCTGGGGATTTGAGTGGGAAAACTGTCTGTGTCCTGGGTATGCTATTCGTTCCCGACTCTCCGTAACTCTGACAATTCATTCAAGGTGCGAACACGGGGATCGGCTTTGAGACATGCAAGCACTTTGCGAATATGAATGCTGGGAGGATTATCCTTGCCTGTCGGAGCGAAGCTCGAGGACAAGAGGCTGTTCAGAGTGCGTCTTTCTCCTTTCCTTGGACCTTTCCTTAACCCCGGGATTTAGGACTTGAACAAGAGACCGGATATGCTAAAGGAGAATTGTGGATCATCGACCTTTCAGACTTCCGGTCGGTCAGACAGTTTGCGGACCGATGGGAAAATGACGGGGGGCGCCTGGATATTATCGTTGCAAATGCTGCCATGGAACCCGGCAAACACGTATTGACAAAGGATGGTTGGGACTCGACGTCAGTGATGGATCTCTTTTGATCCCTCTACAATGCTCACTCCGAATGCAGTGTCCAAGTTAATCACCTCTCGACGTCTTTCGTCATCCTTCTGCTCCTTCCAAGAATTCTAAAGACAGCAAGAGATCATGGCTCCCTGTCTAGAATCGTTCTGGTTTCGAGCGAGCTTCTTTACGACATTACAGTTGAAAAGGATGCTCGTGACAAGCCCGGAAATATTATTCGGACATTGGCGAGTGCCGAGTACTTGAAAGATACCAGGTAAGTTTCTCGAATTAACGCCTGAGGTATTCGCCGAATTTTCATGTTCGTTCGTAGGCGGATGCGGGAGCTCTACTCCGTCACGAAACGTGCGTCTCAACCTTCAACACCTGACTATACAAGTCTAACATCAGGCTGAAAAGTCATGAACCTATTCTTCGCGCGCGCGCTGAATGCGCACCTCGGACCATCGGCTCCAGTCATTGTCAACGCTGTTGCTCCAGGCTTCTGTGTGTCGGAGCTCAGGCGCGATCTGTCCGGCGGTTTCAAGTACATGGTGAAGGTCTTCGAGTATATGTTTGCCCTGCCCACCGAATGTGGCAGCCGTCGGCTTGTATGGGCCGCCGTCGGTCTTCCTAACGCCCCGGATTCGCTCCGTGGACAGTACATTAATTGCTGCGAGGTTTGGGAGCCCAGTGATTTCGTCATCGGCGCAGACGGTCGTAAGTGTCAACAGGACATCTGGGTATGTTTATCTCGAGTTGCTGGGCGATATGTTTGGACTAACTGTATCCGCGTTCAAGATAGAAACTCTGGCCATTTTGGACAAGCTGGACCCCAGGATAAGCGAAGTGGCGGATACCTACCTGGCTGCTTAGAATTGACTACATTCAGTATATCGGTATCCTTTTCATTGTTTTTTCGTCGTCTGTCTTTACTGGACCTGTCGTCTTCACTGAACTCCTACAATGGCTATGACACTCCTTCGTCGCATATTTTCTATCCCGGTTCAATAAACATTTCTCTGAGTTCAAAGTTTAGCAGCCGTTCGCGTTCAAGGCATCCTCCGAACTGCAGGAGGAGCGATATGGTCCACAGCTACCCTCAACGCCTACAGAAGAATAACTCTTGGATCACTCGCGTTATGTACATCATCCGTTTGAAACCAGTTTCAAACGGTTTTAACCATTTTTATTTTCGTTTGATTTGCTGGCTGGGTCAAACGGTAAACGGTTAGCAAACAAACGGTTCAAACGGTTTTGTACAACTGACTAACTCAACATAGTTAGTGGAATCTGTTTGGGTCTCAACGAGATCAAAACGGTGAGCGATTTTGGTCCCGTTGAATTTTGGACCGAAATAAACGAGGTGTTGACGTTGTAGTGAGGTCAATGGCGGCACGGGCACCCCACTGCAATTGGGAATGATCGCCGCGATTGATGGCGGGAGCGTGCCTCTGCGCAAGGGAAGAAAACAATGAAGGCTCTCATGCACTTTTGAGTCTATAAAATTGGCACATACCACTGTGGAGAAGATCTGGGAGAATTTTCAGGCGAAATCAGGTCTGTTCAACAGGCGGCCTCTTGTTCATTTTCCCTGCCAAAAAACCGTTTGACTGGGAACACGCACCGACTAGCCAGTAAGGATTGTCGGCAAGTGTAACACTAGAGAGAAAAACGAGTCGAGACGAGAGCCAGGCAGAAATAGAATCGTCGTATATTCTTGGAGTATGAAAGTAGAGGACAAAGAAAGAGTAAGTAACGTGATCGGAATGCGGTAAGTAAGGACAATGTGAGCAGCGGGTTTACACTCTTCCCCCCCATGAAAAAAAAAGGTCAGGTCGTAGGTAAGAGTTGGGGATTTGGGTGATAAACTACAAAACTGCTCGGGTGCGTTCAAAAACCCCAGTGGGGAAAAGCTACCGGCAGGAACATTGAGAAGGTGAACAGGACATGCACGAACCGTGCCTTCATTCGTCTGGTCGTTCCAGCCAGTGGTCGAGGGCCACGCAATTCGCGATTTCGCGGCCCGGAAGCCATTGTTCGTCGCCTCCGGTGAAGCGAACTAGGTACTGTTTGCCGCGTCCGCGGGGGCGCTCGTCGATGATCTTGTTGATGAAATGTTCTTCCTCGCCGTGTTCGTTCAGCACGGGGTCGGGCTCCTTCGCTTTCCGGTGGGAAGGGAATTTCTCGTCGTCGTTTGCTATATAGGGTTCAATTTCAGATGCGTGAAATACAGGGAACCGGCCGGGCTCATTGGGAAGCTCGAGCGTATAAGTGGAGAACTCAGCGTGCTTATCCAAGATCTTGAATGGGCCGTCGAATCTTGGCATGTACTTCGCAACACGGCCGCTCTTCGCCGACATGTATACCCTGTGGCGGTTAGTGGTCGACAGTTTGCAAAGGTCGCCAACGTTGAGGTTGTGGTCGGGTCGCCGAGACTTGTTAGCCTGTTCAGCTTGGTTGATTTTCGCGGTCAGAAGGTTGTCCTGCTCTTCTGCGACGTCAAGGGCCAGCCGGTCGATGATCTCGCGGGCGAGCTTCTCTTCGTCGGGCGCATCTCTGGGTGGGGGCGTGACAAGGGGGGGGATAATGCGAGGCAAGCGACCCAGTCGCAGTTGGAAGCCCGAGAAACCGGTCAAGGCATTCACTGTGTTCATGATGTCAAAACGAACGCGCGGCAGAGCACGTACCCATCCGCGCTGGTTCCGTGACACGTGGTACCGGACCGCTTGGTTCACTGTCTTGTTTGTTTGTTCGCTGGAGCCGTCCGTCTCAGGGTGGAAGGCCGTCGACATCTTGAGTTTCACGCCGGTGAGCTTGTGTAGAGCCTTCCAGAATGCGGAGACAAAGAGCTTGTCGCGGTCGGATATGATGTGCAGCGGGAGCCCGTTTTCGCAATACCACTTGTCGAAAAACAATAGTGCTAGTTCCGGTGCCGTTAGTTTCGTGTGAGTGGGAACAATCTGAACGTCTGCCCCGATAGGGTCGGTGAATGTAACAATGGAATCGTACCCTTGGTCCTTGGGGAGAGGACCAATAAAATCGATGGTGACCGAGTCCCCGCGCTGTTCTGGGATGGGGAGGGGGTGCAGAGGACCTGCCCTTGGGGTTGTCCTAGACTTGTTGCTTTGACATTCGTGACATCCCGGTATGTAAGCTTTCTTGAGATCTGTACGCATGTTTGGCCAGTAGTATTCGTCGCGGAGAGATTTGTAAGACTTGTCAAATCCGAAGTGACGCAATGAATCGTGTGCGAGCTGGTACAAGGTTTCACAGAGGTTTCCGGAGCGTGGAATTACCAGGCGTCCACCCACGTACCAAAGGCGTTCAGGTTCCCGGAATTCAAGGCCGATGCAGCCCTTAGAGCTTGTGGCAAATTTCTTGCACCAGGGGTCCGATGCGTAGCCTTCACAGATCTGGGCGAGGATCTTCTTATGCGAGGTGATTTGCAGGACGGGGGCAATTACCGATGCTGATCCCCGTGTCGATCCGGGGTCGTTCTTGATCCAAGTACTGGCCAGGCATTTGGCTGAGTACAGCAGCGAGTTGTTGTGTTTGCAGATCACCGGCGTGACAGTCCCCTCTGTGAAAGACCAGGGTTCCGTTGCGGCCGGTTCATCCTCAATTTCCGTTCGGGACAGTGCGTTTGCGACGGTATTGTCCAGGCCCTTGACATATAGGATCTTGCAATCATATTGTGACAGGAATTCCACCCAGCGAGCCTGCCGGCGTGAAAGGTCTTTTTGCATGTTGAAATTTTCAAGTGTTCGGTGGTCAGTGTAGACTGTGAACTTGGGGCCGATCAGGTTGACTCTCCATTTCTTGAGTGCGCGGATAATAGCTAACATTTCTTTGTCATGGACAGGGTAATTCAGTTGCGTGCCCTTGAAGGACATGGAGTTGAAGGCGACCAGTCTAGCAGTTTTCCAGGTGGGTCCATAGGACAGCACCGCTCCCGAGCGTTTATCGCTCACGTCGGTCATTACAAAGACCTTATTATCGCCCGGGTTCTTATGGTCAATAGTGGTGAGGCAGTCGGCGCCAACCACAATTTCCTTGATCGCGTCAAAGGCGGTCTGATGGACATTCGTCCACCGGGGAAAAGCCTTGTCGCAATCTTTGGTGGTCAACTGTTCGAGTACTGCTGTGTGATCTGCAACGTTGGGAAGGAAGCTCGAGAGGTATCGCACCAGGCCTAGGAAGGCCCGCACATTTGTAGCGGATTTGGGTTGGGGCCAGTGCACAATTCTCTCAACTTTCCTTGGGTCTGCTTCAATACCGCGGGCAGAAATGCGATGTCCCAAGAAGTCCACCTCGTAGCGGAACAGCTTGGTCTTCTTTGGGTTGCAGTACAGTGAGTGAGCCTTCAGCCCGCCTATAACCTTCCGGATATGTGTGTCATGTTCCTCAACGTTATCTGACCAGATAATAATGTCGTCCAGATAAACGTGGCAGAACTTTCCTATGTATTCACGGAGCGCTGCTGTGATGCGCCGTTGTTGTATGGACGGTGCATTCCTCAACCCTTGTGGCATAACTAGCCATTCATACAACCCGAGAGGGGTGCTCACAGCTGTGTATTTGATAGAGTCCGGGTGCATTCTAGTCTGAAAAAAACTGTCCATGAAATCTATAGTGCTCCAAATTTTTCCTTTGCTACAGTCCGCGAGAATATCGTCAACTCGGCGTAGAGGGAATGAGTCTCTGACTGTGTTTGTGTTCAGAGGTCTGAAATCATTGACCTTATCAACCACAGTGCGTAAATCATGGTCAATTACAATTTTATTCTTTGCGAGCCAGGGTAAGCCTAATATAATCGGGGCGCAGAGCCCAGGCGCTACTAATGCTCGTACAGGGGAGGAAGACCAAGTCTGGTCGATCGAAACAGGACGTATCTTTACAAAGTGTGTCAACGAGGTCGAGGTCGGGGTCGTCCCGTCTGATACAGCGAGGTCGATAAGCTGGGGAGATTTCAGCAGGAAACGTTCAAGATGCAGCTGGTTTGCAGTGGCTTCGTTTATCATCACTAGACTCGAACCGTTGTCAATAAGTGCACAGATGGGAATAGGGAATAGGGAGTCAGAGGAATCGACGAGGCAGTCCCAAAGGAAATGGGAAGGAACGGGTGAAGTTCCACTCACTTCCGAGTCGGTGATGTCCTTGTCATCACTGTTGTCGACGTCCTCGATGGCAGGCATGACGGCGGCGACAACCTTGGCTTGCTCGAGGCCGGTTTCTTAGCAGCGGCGTCGGCGGCGGTGAGCTCGCGGTAGCCGTCGAAGGCAGGCAGTTCGTTCGTGCAGTCCCTGGCGTGGTGTCCAGCATAGAAGGACCTGCACTTGAACAGCAGAGTGCGTTCGGAAGTGGTGAGGGTAGGCGGGTACTTTCGTGGGCCCTGAGACGATGACGAGGCAGGCTTTGAGCCACCGGCATTGGTGGTGGAGGCAGTGGTCGATTTGTTCTGGCGTTTAGAGCCGCTGTCTCGGTCGCCGTCCTCCTTTGCCTTGCGTTTGGTGTTCTCCTTGTCCATCTCCGTCCAGTGGCAGAGGGCGGTGGTCGCATCGTGCCGGCGCTTGTCATCGATCCTGACAACAGCCTTGACCCACGCCACAAGTTGTGGTGCGGTCGTGGTCGGCATGGTGCGTACCGCTTCGTCGCGGCCGTAGATGAAAGCGAGGTCGAGGCACATTGCAGTTTCGAGTTGATGACGGATGAGGCCGATGTCGAGAGCGTGGGAGGTGTTGACAAGGAGCGAAGAGAGCGCGATAAAGGAAGTATGGAACTTATCGAATGAATCCCTGTCGGCCATCTTGAGACCGATGAGCTGTGTGCGTGTTTGTAGTTCCCAATTGGAGTCTAGAAGGATCATGCGGACTTCCGCCATGAAAGCGGGGAAATTGAGAGCAAGGACGTGCGTGCGCTCGTTGTTCGGGGACACCCAGTTGGTAACATGTTCGTCCTGGAAGCTTCCAAGGATGGAAGCAACCATGCGTGCAGGTGCGATGTCCTTCACTGCAAAATAATTTTGGCATGCAGACTCCATCTTCTTCAGAAGCATGGGCATCACGGTTCCCGGGTGGAGGACGGGAGGCTTGTTGGCGAAGGCATCAAAGATTGCGAGACCGGAAGACATGATGTGCGTGGGACGGGCAGGCGAGGAGTCGGAGTCTGACGAGTCGGAGAGGTGGGAGCAAGGAATGGTGACGGTCAAAGTAGCCGTCGTTGGCGATGACGGAGTGGGAGGAGAGGCCGCTAGGGACGTGAGGGGGGAGCTGGCGGTATGCACCTTGCTCCTCGTCCTGAGCGGGGTTGGAGTCGTTGGTCTGCGCGACAGGTTGGGCCACAGAAAGAAAAATGGTACGATGCCGGTGGCTGTGCAGCTACGTGGCCAAAAATCAGTGTTGGGCGTTGGGCGTTGGCAGAGCAAAGGCGTTGTGCGTTGGTGCCAGTAACCCCGAGGGTGTTACGCGACCGGAGATGGAGACAGAGGCAATTCTCCTAAGCGAGTACGGAGGTGACAACGGGAGGAAGATCCTGAGTCCACTATGCGACGATGGGAATTTCAAAAAAAGTGGGAACACGCACTGACTAGCCAGTAAGGATTGTCGGCAAGTGTAACACTAGAGAGAAAAACGAGTCGAGACGAGAGCCAGGCAGAAATAGAATTGTTGTATATTCTTGGAGTATGAAAGTAGAGGACAAAGAAAGAGTAAGTAACATGATCAGAATGCGGTAAGTAAGGACAATGTGAGCAGTGGGTTTACATTGACAACTGTTTCCGTTTGATTTGCCCAAAACTTCAAACGGAAACTAAATGGTTGGAGCCCTACTTCAAGCCTCGAAAAACCTAACAGGCTTTTCAGACATCCTACGGCCAGGCATTCACGGCGAAATTCATTGCATTAGCTACAAGGGTGAGCAGTCACCGTGATTTCATGATTCATCAGTGTTTGTACAATTAAGTCATTTACAGTGCGTGCGGTCAACACCTCCGTCACCATTCCTCAAGCGGCTGATTCTGTCACAGCCGCTTCCTCGGGCTGTTTACCTAATTTCCGGATCGCTTCCTTGACTTTCACCTGCATGTTTGGCAAGTTGTCATCACCGGTGTTCGCAGCTTCATCAGAAATCTCCTTCCGCAACTCTCCCACTACCACCAGCTGGTCCTTCGGGCTCAACAGCTTGTCCTTTGGATCATCGCTGCGCAACTTAGCCGCTGCGTGTTGCATACTCCAAGCTGTCGCGAGAGCAGCCCTTGCCGACTCCTCCAGCCTTTTCGCGCGCGCCGGGTCCTTTTCATCGACATCTGGAAACGAGCACAGAATCGAGAGATAATCCCAAATTCTTGACAGTGTGCTGCTTTCTCTTTCATCACGTCTATCTGGGCCTGCTTGTGTTTGGCTGTGATTCCGTCAAGGCTGAGCTGTACAATCTCCTTGTTACCAGCGATGACCTGGACCATCTTTCCAAGCGTCCAAGTCAGTTTCTCACCCGCAGGTCCATTGTATGGGCAGAACGAGAGCTCATGCTAGGAGTTGACAGCCTGGTCGGCAAGATCGAAGCTGAACCCCTCTGCCAGCACACACTTCACCCACGCGGCCACAAACCATGCTGTCCCCATGATATTCTCTTTACTCTGTAGGCGAAGCTTGAGAAGCGGCCAACTGAGCATCGTAGTACGATTGACCTCTGCGTCATACTCGTTGAAACTGAATAGTCCTTGCTTGGGAGCGCCATCGATGTCTTGTCCAAATACGGCGCATGTAGAGTACCAGAAGTTGGCTCCACCCACGAAGCGCCGCCACTTGAGGGTCGTAATAAGATCCTCGTCGAGGAGTCGCAATCCAAGAGTGTGCTGGGGTGGCGTGAGGCGATTTAAGACTCTCCGAACCTTTTCTTGGAATCGCGACGACTGGAAATCGCCAGTGCCGTGGAACTTGTCGCCACTCAGGTTCCCCCAGCTACGGCCACCTGGGCTGTCTGGGTCGCAGTATTCCCCGGTCTGTTTAGCAGTTAATTCTTTCGAGAACGTCCAGAAGGGTGGAGTGCTCACCTGATTTTTCACATTAATCGAAATCAACTCCTTCCCATACTTGTTCCACACCTTGTCCGACCCCAAATTGTACGTCTTCAAAAACAGGTCAAGCTCAACGCCTCCCAATGTTACTCTGGTCATATCCCCATCTCCTAGTTGTTCCGGCGTAAGTTCGTTCTTGTGTGGAAGGAACACAATTTGGGTGCTCGCTCCGCCCATCTCCAAATATCCATGCTTTTGGGGAGACTGTTGTTTGAGCTCCACGAATGTGCCAAGTGACCAATTGGCCGCGATCCAACCATAGGCTGCCTCTTCTTCGCTGGAGATAGTGCTGTACCCTCCCCCTTTTGCCTTGATGTCGAATCCACAACCCTTCAAGTACGTGTTGATTGCTTCCTCCAGCGCCCCCCTGGACTCATCCGCGAGATCTCGCATACCGGCTGTGCCGAGCATGTAAAGACGTATATTTTTCATCGTTTCATTGTTGTGCCCTAGCTGGTGAAATTTGACTTTAGCCTCATCTATAATCGGCTTGAGATAGGTTTCCACGGCGCCGGGCGCTAGCTTAGCAATGCCTCCTAAATATTATTCAGCAGTTATACGGGAGTGGGCCAAGTATTGCGACAGACTGTTTGCCTTTTTCCCTTGAAACACCATGTGTATTTGAGGAGGTTCCTTCATGGCGGCCGTCCAGGTGGAGGCCTGATAAACATAGAGGTGCGTGCCGCTAGATCCAGCGTCCAGAATCATAACGTCTGCAAATATGATGAGGTGTATTCAAGTTAGTAAGGTCCATGATTTGAACTCACGGCTAGATGCTACAAGAGACATGAAAGCGTTGTCCACATTCTGCACAATCTCTGTTGCCTTGTTTGCCAACCATGAGAAAATATTGGCCATGATTTGTGCTTGAAGATTCTGAACGAGGAGAAGTTAAGGTGGGCCTGCGAAGCCTGCAATTTTATAGAAAGGATAGGTGGGCTGACTAACAGCTGGAGATAACCGAGAGTTAAATTGGACTTGTTCTAGACTGACAGACACGTTCATGCAGTGGTTCAAATTTTGAACCACTGCATGAACGTGTCTGTCAGCTGGTGTATTGTAATAGATATTCGATGTGAGTGGTTATGGAAAGGACCTCTTTTGAGGGCCTCGGTCCGATATTGGAGACCCCAAAATGGCCGAATGTCCAATATTTCAGCCAAGCGGGTCGGCAGTGTTCATCTCTACTCTGATCCTTATCCTGATCTTTACAAGTGGCTGCTCAGCCACTTCGCGGCCTCGCATCCCTTTCTGAAATTCAATTTTTGAGGTTGAAACCTTGTTCACTTGTTGTCACTGGTGGCCCGACAAAAAAACATGCATTTTACCTAGGTCGGAGCAGCAGAACAGGAGTTAATGTTGGCCGCGGCATGAGAAGGAGAACGATCGGCGAGGTTCAAAATAGCGTTCAGGGTCCCGGACCCTTGGCAGAGAATAGAAGCCGAGAGCCCAGAGAAGCGTTGAATCTGTCATATTTTCCCGACCATCCTTTTTCTGGTTCCGAGCTTGATCAGGTTCAGACCCAGTCAAAAGTCCACGGGATGGAGTGAAATGAAACGAGATGAAATGCAAAATATTCAAACCATCTCACCGATTCACAAACCATCTGGAAAACTTGCACTGATTTGCGGTATGGCACGAGCTGTATTGTGATAGTTTGAGTATTTCCGCAATCCATCTCAATCTATTACACATGGTAGCGTGAGGTACTGTGTCGTCGAGAGAATACATTGGAATGCTCTGAGATGGTTTGTAAAGAAGGTGTGTGAAATTGTGGAATGGATTGAAATCAAATGTACAGTTGTGCGATTAATAGTATTCAATACAATAGATTGCCTACGGGGCGTCGACGCGCACGTTGCCGGGGCAGTCGGGTCTCGCGCGCGTGGCGAACTCGCGAGCTGCGGATGCATTTCACGATTGATTGCGCGGGCGGCATTGCACGCCTTGACGCGGCTTGGCATCGATGTGAGAGCCAGAGGCGAGGCACAGGCGAAGCGGCAGCAACGCCGCACGAGTTGACACACGCAAGCTCAGCACGGTTCGGCACGGCGTTGTTGGCAGCAGCGTGTCGGGCAGTCTGCGCAAGCACAGCTCTATAAGTTAGCACACACCCAACGCGCAAGCGACGTACGACACACCTTATGCCCGCCTTGAGCCCATCCCCATCCCCATCTCCCTCGTCTCCCCCATCTCCTGCGGCCGTGCATCGTGAATGAAGCCTGCATCATGAGCAACGTGTCAGCGCTGACACGAGCGAGTGGACGGACGGACTTACCACGGCAAACGTGGTACGAGGAGCGTCGGGTATAAGTGTCAGAGAAAAGGGAGGGAGGGAGAGAGGGGAAGAGGGAGGGAGGCAAAGGGGGAGGGCGATGGGAATGGGCATGGGAATAGGGATAAGGATGAGCAAGAAACACCGCCGCCGTGTGTCCACTGTCCACGCTCGACGCGCGACTTGATCGTTGTCGTTCGTGCTCGTATCGCAGGCGGCGAGGCTGGGGTGTAGGACTTGTAGTGTGTGTCCTGGGAGACGTCTGTCGCGGAAGAGGCGACGCCCTGCCAGAGGAGGTAGTGGAAGAGGGGCCAGGCGCATGAGTTATCATACAAAGAGTAGAAGAGAAGCACTTACTAGTCTTACAATACCCCTCATAATGCCCAGCGTGTCCACATTGTCGAGCCACACGGGGACATACCCCGTCTTCTTCTCATCGTCGGGGTCGCTCTCTTTGGGCTGGTAGCTCGCCAGCGCGGTGCGCCGGGATGCGCACAGCACGGGTGAGATTGCGGAGGAGGGGACCGTGCGCCCGTTGCCTTTGTCCGCAGGGGATTCCGTGGGTCCCGCAGTGGATGGCCTGTAGAAGGAGTTGGGAAAGAGGGAGGACGACGTTGGGATGACCCAAGAGACCCTAGGCCGTGCGCCATGGTGGCGGGAAGGAAATGAAGATGTTGTCAACATCAGGTGATTTAGATCCCACCATGAAATGAGTACTCAGGCGAGCGATGGTGTGGTACTACTACTAGTACTAGGTACTGGTAGGCAATGGTGACTGTGATAAGACGAGATGGTTTGATCACCATTGATAAACAATCTCAGATCATTCCACTTGGTTGCCGCTTCCGGCATTCTATCTCAAATCATTTCAATCTATCCGGCCGACTTTTGACTGGGCTCAAGGAAGGAAGATGCAAACCTGCTAATCCTAGTCATCTGAAGCTACATCTCCCGCCGCTGGCGGTCGTGGGCATACGGTCCCCGTCTCTCATCATCCAATTCCTCCCTTTCGCCCCCCGCACAGATGAAAGGATGGGAAGTGTGGTGTGTGTTCGCATAGAGAAGGTGAAGATAGAAACCAAGACAACAGGGAGCTCAAAGTCGAGGTAAATGGAGCAGGGGAATGGACACAGTCTAGTATGCCACGGGGAGGCTCATCTATATATCAGCTGCAAGAGTGTGGCAGGGCAAGCGAGGCTAAGCCACGAGCCAATCACCAGTTGATGGTATATCTGTAAGTATGGAGGGGAGGGACCATACCTGCCAGCTGCATTGATCTTGGTCAGAAATCCAGTCCAGCTCGCGCGTGCTCGCGTTGCACGTCAGACTCTCCTTCTCCTCCTCATATTCCAAGTCCACGCAGTCTCACTGCATTCAGGCCCTTCCTCGGCTCAGCGCGCCTCATGGCGGTGCAGCTCGGCAATCTGCGCCGAGGAAGGGCCTGAATGCAGTGTCTGCAGGGCAGCCGTATCGCTTCCTATTTCATGGGCGAGTAAGGATGTGCACGGGTCACCCGCGGGTCTACCTCGAGCGGACCCGGACCCGTACCCCTCAATACCCCACCCCTACAGGGGTACGGGTCCCCCGCACCCCTCTGTGGCATCAAACACCGCGGTATCGGACCCGCGGGTCCACAAATTCTCGAAAAATACCAGCTCGGGACAATTAATGAGCCTTTTATTGGTCCAGATGTGAGTCAATCGTCCATATTGAGTCGCAAATGCCCTACAGAGGAGAGACAGCCTTTGAAATTTTGTTTTCGACTAGTGCAGGTGAGTATCGGCAACGGGCGGCAAGTTCCGAAGCTGATGTGCGGCGATTCCTAGCGCTATTTGAGTTGAAATATGAACTTGAAAGAAGAGTTCAAAGGTTGTGGGTGCCACCTGAAAATAAATGGAGAAGGTATGAGTGATTTTCTCGCCTCTATCGTGACTTCCCCGGACCCATCCAGCACCCTCGTACCTGCGGGACAGGTCCACGGTATGGCACGGGTCTGGAAAATCACACACCGTACCCGTACCCTTTAGACCCATACCCCCCATACCCCCCTCGGACCCGCGACCCGTGCTCTTCCTTGTGGGCGAGTGGTGGATCGGTGGACGCCATGGAATGAGTTGACGTAAAAGGCGGGGATCTTCAACCTCTCGTAGGAACCTTTTACTTAGGCTCGTTTCAGCCTCTCTAGTCTACCGGGTGTGAAATCTGAAGATAGTCGTTCAGATCACGTATAAGTAATAGAGAGGCTGGAATTAGCGAGTACGAACCGCCTCGGAGTTTGAATTCTTTGATGGGAGACTCACTTTCTCTCCCAAACTCCCCCAAAGTGCCGGGTTTTTTACGGATGTTTGTTACACTAATTACAGGGTGTCGAAAGCGATTTTTAGAGAATTTTCCAACGAAATATGAGTGAGTTTGAGCCCTTTCTTTTGCAAGGCGCTCGGGTGGATCTGTGATAGAATGATTTTACTCGGATTTTTATCTTCAAACTCCGAGGCGGTTCGTATTAGGCTGTACTCGTGAATCCTAGCCTAGCTTCTACTAGACAATTGATATCATCTGCATATTATCACAACACTATCTCGGGTACACATAAATCCTGTGTACCAGGACGAATTGGTTGAATTTATTTCGCAACGTAGGATGGGCAATCCAGGAATCTTAAATCCCAGTCACGCTCGTCCTTTATCCGCGAGATCTCTAACACTAAACAAGTGCAGCCGGAGCTTTGGCATGCACCTGCTCTTCGGTCGGCTTGGGCACACAATGTCCTGTTCATTTCGATGTTATTTTTTCTATTGAAATTCAGTATTGCACTCACCTGGATCCCGCTGCTTCCCCTGTGATTTGGACAAACTTCTGTTTTCTGCAACCCGCTGCAAAGCGTAGAGGTTGGTTTCCTGCTTCTCAGCCCTCCGCAGCATGCGATCTAGCCGGGGGTAGATGGGCATTCTCCACCGCTCCGTCGTGGCATCCCAGCCACGGGCATTGAGCTCATATAATGGCAAGGTTGAAATCCGAGGGTCCGGAACATCATCCGCCTTCTGTTGAGGCAACACTGTCCACTTGCTTGCAAGTTTCTGGAAGATATTCGGTTTCTCCTTTGACGGTGGCACACCAATCGAGAGCGACACCAGGGCAGGAGATTGAGTTGCTCCATTGTCTGCGTTGGCAACAGTTTTGCACACCGAATTTCCCACAAGGTCAACTTTCTGGGTTTCCACAATGTACATTTCGGTGATGGTTTCAATCTCTAGGATATACGACTTTCCTTGACTTAATGGATTATTATGAAACGTGGTGAAATGCGTACTGAAGTGAAGACGATGATTCCATATCCTTTGGCCTTCAAGGATTTGTCTGGCACCCACAGAATGGTTTGATTGCGAGCTATGAATGATATCTGGGGCAACTCGGTATTTTCAGGCTACAGTAATGATTGAGACTTGACGGCGAAAAGATTGAGAAAAGCTTACATTCTCGAGGTCCCCCACATTGATCCCCATCGAGTATTCAACATCCATTCCTCTTTCGTTATATGTCTTAATTTCTAAGGGATTGAAGGAGACATTTTGCTCCGAATAATACTGTTCTTCCGTCGACCACTGATCACCCGGTTCATAATCAACCGACCACATCGGCGTTACCTGGATGTATACCAGTTGGAATCCAACCATTCACTTATTTGTTTTGGAAATGCTCACCCGGTCGTTATGCCTTTCCAATGCTTCACCTTTGGTGCGGCTGAGTGCAAATGTTGCGCCCGCAGTTGGATTGAACCCTGCAGTAAGTGACCCTTTTGTCTCCCCTGTCTTTGTCTCCACACTCTTGGCAGTGTGTTTTGGGCGGGTGAAACCCTCACAATCCAGCCTATGATTTCCTCGATCAACTGTCCGAATGAGGAACGCAAGTGATAATTACCTCATGCATCTGGAAATGTACTTTCTTTCATGAACGAGGAACCCAATACTGCCATAGGACCGATCACAGAGGACTTGGAAATCCCTGTCTCTTGGAACAACGATGAACTTGGTCCAAGAAATTGCCTGGGGTCTGTAACCATTGAAATAGTGATCTGTGTACTTTGACTGTACTGTGAACTACAGTAATGAAAATGAGTAGCATAGGCTGAGAGTTGGGCGCACGATCTCACCTGCATCTTGCAGAGAATCGAGATCTTGTGCAGAGGGTGGTCATCTCTGGACTTGGTATGAAGTTCGCCCTTTTGGCAAAATTCCAGGTGAATATCCACGTTATGTACCGGCCCTTTCTGTGGAATGTATATCTCGCTCTTCCCAGCGCCTCCACGCAGCCGGAGGATTCCATTCATATCTCTCAAATCCTCTATATCCATGTCATCTTCGCTTGCTGTACTGTCATCATTTTCACTCTCCTCGCCATTCGAGATAGAGCCATCCGGGCGCTGGTCAACGGGCTCAACGTGCCCAAGCTCGTCAGCTTGTTGGCCCGCGTTTCGCGAGCTCCACTTAAGGTATGGGCTATCTGCAAAGGGCCGGATTATCACAGTCAAGCGTGATAGATCGGCAAGTAATCGAGCTGCTTCGAGGGCACAGTTATCCAAGATCGAACCAAATATGACCAGTGCTGGCACATCTGGGGTTAGCATCGCTGCTATGGGACCCCCCAATCCACGCGCCCGAATTGCGTCCAGGAGAGCATCCTCGTAATGTGCCTCCAGCCAAGAAAGTGCGGCGTGGGGTGAACGTACAGAAAATTGTTTGCCGCCGCTGGGGAAATGAGTCTCCAAACTTTTGAGCTCCTCAGCTTGAACAGCTACTGGACCACTGCATTGACAGATCAGTTAATTCATACAATTGATACAATCCCAGCTCGCTCACTGAGGGGGTAATGTGTCAAGGGACACTATAGGGGAATAAATGACTGAGGTGGAGATTGGAACAGTTGAACCTGAAGTTTCATTGTCGTCTCGTTCGAGTCGGGTTGTTGCCTGTGGAGAAAACTCCACGGAGATGTCATCAGGGTCAGGTCCGATGAATTGTGGTAATCCGGAAGGGTGGTGAATGGCAGATTGCTGTAGGACTGACGGCCATGCGAGCCATTGGTTCGATTGCGCCCCGGACCATGAGGGGATGCCAACTTGTGTCGGATCGGCTTGAGCCATTGTGTAGCTAAAGGAAGGATATAAGGGTTTGAGCATTCGATTGAACCCAGGGAACTTGAACATACCCCACCGGTGCACTCGAATATGAACCCTCAAATCTAGGCATAGCCTTAGGGTGAGCGTACGGGGAAGAACGTGCATTGCTGTGTATCAGGTATTCACAGGTTAGACCTTTTTCTTCGCAGCGTTGACACGGAGTTTTCTGGTCGGCTGCACCGAGACACTGTGGCAGATTAGCACCTCAATGCAAGTCAAAAGGCAAAAAGACCTGCCTTAACTTTTCGCTTGCGGCAATTGCTGCAAGCCATGAACACTCGCTGACGCAAGGCTACTATCCCGGAGGAGGAATCCGCCATTTATAGCAAGAGATGGCGAGAATGCGAGCGACCGCCGCTGCCGCCTTATATACTTTCCGCAGTGATGTGATGTACCGCTTCCGACATAACAGCACCCCGCTGCCCCGCAAGGAAATCCGATCCGTGCGAGCAATAGTAAATTCAACAGCTAAAGCAGTGTTAGCGACTACACAGTTGCCACACCGCCTTCTAACTTGCGAGGTACGAGCATTTTGTTAGAGTGTCTGTCTACAAGAGACTATCACACTAGCGTCAATGATCTGTACCGTATGACTTCCTGGTATATGCTCGAGTGATTTCCCGGACTGGAGGGGCCACGACGTTAGGGGTCCCCACCGTACCGTATACGGTTACGGCCGTAAGGATTACGGCTATTTACGGGTGCTAACCGGCCGTAACCGTAACCGTAACGTTGCTTCCGGGGGCTCTTACGGTTACGGTACGCGTACCACCGTATACTTATACAGTTATAGACTCGATACCAGCGCTCGCTGGAGGGTTTCGATGATAGTGATAGTGATAGTGATATATTATACACAGCATGGTCCAATCTCTGAACACTGTGTTCCCAGAGGTATCCCAGCACGCACGAGCCGTTCGTGCCTTCACCCTGGACCCCGACAACCCTATTTGACGAGCTATTCGGATGTTCAGCGAACATCTACAGTGTAGTAGGGTTCCTTGGATAACAACTTTGATTTTTCGCTTGTAGAGCTCACAATTGTTGAGAACAAAATTTGAGATTAATCAGGTACATACTAGAGTTCACTCAATGGGACATTTTCACGGACTCGGAAACCCATTTATACATAAAGGACCTTATGGACAGCGCCGCCGCTGATGCGCCTGGCGGGTGGATATGCAATAAATGCGGTCCGTCGGGAGAAATGATCACAAGGATAAGTACAAGGCCCATAATCCTTGCATAAACCAAAGATGTGCCGGGGCGGTCAACTTGACGAGGATTATGAAGGGATTATGAGGGATTTGGGTCAAAAAATACCAGAATCCTCCCATAATCCTCACCGTAATCCCTTGCAAATCCCTCCTTAATCCCCTAATAGTTGTGTTCACGTGGCTATCAACCAATGAATGTACAAATTCGATTCCTGCAAGTGCGTAAGAAAACTCTTCGAGTTAGAGATCAGATAAAGAAGCATGTATAAGATTAATTCCCATTTCATTTCCCGCCCTGCAGACTTGAGCGTGACAAGACGACTCAACGGCGACCAGGGTTTGCATTGACCAAGTTATACACGCTGCCGCTCGCCTGACTGAAGGCCGAATTGACAATACCAGCAGAGGTCGTCTGGAGGTACAGCCCATTGCTGTTGGCCTTGATGGCGTATCTGCCGCTAGCTAGGAAGAAGACCGAGTACTCCTCCCACGCGGACGGCGTCACGGCGGTCGCCATGAGCGGCTGGTTGCCCGGCATGGTGGCCGTGACGAACTCGCCAGTCGTCAGGTACTCGATGGTGGTGGTGGTGAGGGTGTCGCCGTTCATCCTGAAGATCGCACCACTTGCGCGCACGGAAGTCGTGGGCACGAGCGCGCTGGACCCGTTGACGGTGACGTACAGACTCGAGGCGACGTCTTCGATGAAGACCTCTCCAAGGGTCCCCTGGGGGACCGTGGCTGGCGCCGTCTGCGTAACGACGGTGTACACGGAAGCACCTGCTTGTGTGGCATTGTTGTAAATCGCGCCGCCGATTGTCTGCAAGTAGAGGCCGTTGGAGTTGGCTTGGATAATGTACGTGTTGGTGCCCGTCTGGAGGAAGAAGAATTTCTCGTCCGTGCCAGCTTCGCTGCGCGTTGAGGCCACAGGTGCGGTGCCGCTCGAATCCGCGGTCATGAACTGGTGGGTCTCGTAGTTGAGCACCTCGAAAGCGCCGGTGGTGAGCTCCGCGACCTGATGGTAACCATAACATTAGAATCAGCGTGAAATCGTCCGAGAGTTGGCACGGACATCGAAGATCGTGGCCTGAGTAACACTGGTGCCCAGGGGGACGAGGTTGGTGGCCGCCGCGTACGACACGATCCAAAGGCCCGACGTGACATCCTGAATGGCAATAGAGCCGTCGGAGAGAGCACGAGCGGTGAGAGCGCAGGCGAGCGTGGCGAGGAAAGCACGAATCATGACGATCAGGAAAGAGCCGTTCGAGGCACGATGCTCAAGCAGAGCACACAAGATTGTATATAAACCTCCATAAGTTGTGCAGGGCAAATGAAGCGAGCGGCATTCCGCGGGTGGGCCCACTACTTAGCTGATGATCACGACAAGAAGTTTTTTTTCTGTTTCAGAATACCCCTTGCGTAAACGCGCAAGAACAGTGCACCCTGGCGAGCGCAAAACACAGAAAGCAAGTGCGAACGCGACATGATCTTCGGGCTTCAAGGGGTTTCCAAGAGCAGGAACTGGCAGGAACCGCCAAGTGGAGGGCGGGGGGGGGGTGTGGTTCGACTGGGGCAACGCGCATCTGCGACGATGCGGCTCATTTCGAAACGGTAAGGACAGGGATCAGGCACCGTTCCGGTTTGTACACCGGCCAATATAATTTACTCACGTTTCATGACCTTAATTGCCGGGCTTGTTCAGACTTGAGCAGGTTCTGGACCCGTGCACGGAACCGCAGTCACCGCCACCAATAGACTATTGTATGTACTGTGTGGTCCAGAAATATAAAAGCGGGTATAGCAAGCGGGCAGGGTCGACGGGCGGCAGAGCCCGCTACCAAAGTGGGGCAATTCTCGCTTGATTCGGGACGCGAAGCCGTTACAACTTTGACGGCAGGATCGGGTAGGTAGGTAGGTAGGATTACACGGCCGGTCCCGCTGAGGAACGGGAATGGTGAAGAGAATCGACTAGGTAACATTCAAATTACATCCCGAATCAGAAGCCTAAGTCAGGGTTTCCTCCAGATCACACCGAAATTATGAGCTCCCAATTCCCGGCACATTGTATGGTTGGACATCTTTGGACCCATTTTGGGGGCAAAGTACGAAATGACGGTGTACTACCTGGGGAGATACATCACCGTCTCTCGGGAGAGAAGTTGCTGGGGTGGGGAGAGCAATGCCGGAGTGAGCCAAGAATCAGATCAGAATGAGATAAGATCAGAACCATCAGATTGGGGCGGTCCCCCGTCCGCCTTACCTTCCACTGCCTTGACCACTGCGCTCGCAAGATCTCATACCATTAGCCTCTCGCCTTGATTTCTACCGAGGGCCCTTTATAGATCTTCCGCAGGAACTCATCGATGTAATTCTTGACAATGTCCACGACGACATCCCTAGTCTCAAGTCTTGTTCTCTCGCTGCGCGCACATTTGTTACCTCAGCTAGAAAGCACATATTCAAGAAAGTCAAAATCGTTTCATCCTCCGACGCCATTCAAAGGTCCTACAACCTTCTATCCTCGTCCCCTCATATTCCGCCTCTTGCGGAGGATCTGCGCATTATTTCGGTCTTCCTCGAGACATCTTCTGCCAACGCCGACTCCAGTGGAGACTATATGTCTGGTCGAACACTGCCCGGATATCCGTCATCGAGAATGGATCCATACATCACAGTGGCATGCAAGTGAGTTGGGATAAAATGGAGCAGCACCTGCAATTCCCGCTGGCTAGCGTGTTTTCGTCCCCGAGACTCGAGGCTGTTCACCTGCGCGGGTTGGTGATTGGGTCTCCCTGCCAGCTCTTATCGCTGTTCAGCGAAGCGACGGCCCCGAAGGAGATGTCACTATCACGTCTGTACTTCACACAGCTGTTTCCTTGGCACGAGCTGTGGTCAGAATCACAGCCGTGGCGCCCCAAGCTTCGAACTCTTCTCCTTAATGTCTTCAACACCCACGATTTCAGTCAATCTCTTGTAAATCCACAGATCGACCTGACCTATGTCAGAACACTCACGGTGGCAACGCGCTTTCCCGAACGGAGGAATCAAATAATGCAGGCAATAAACCTCAGACGCTTGGGGGGCGTGGAGCATTTAAGTCTCTGGGTCGTGTAATCTATCAAGCCCTTGGTCATGGAACACTACCCTCCACTGAGATCTCCCTGCTTTATTTGTAGATCTTCGAGAGAGCTCTGTCCCTTATCCTCCAAACCCTGTGCCGCTCGGTGAGTCGGTGCTTCACTTGGATGAAACTCGTTTCTCGGACATAAGAATCACGAACTCAGTGGCCTCGGCAGGTTGTTAACTGGCAATGCACTCTCTCATTCGTAACTATACCGTCTTTATTTACGGCGTGCGGAGATAGCAGTTAAATGGAAGCCTTGCAGATCTTCGTCTCAAAGCCAAGCTAACCAAGCTAAATCGCTTTGCGCTATTCCACAAGCATCCAGTCCATTGACGTTCAAATCATTCAAATGGATAGCGATTGGAAGGAATACAATAATATCCGCCATCAGGACGCTGGGGCAAAAACTGTTGAACGAGCCGGATATTTTGCTCTTCCGGCAACTCGAATCATAACACAAGGAAAGGAAAACATGGAACACACCAAAATTATCTTGACAGATGAGGTGCAAGCGTCGGCGGTGCGCCCAGACCAAAATTGCACCCCTTCATTGAATCTAATTTTCTAATGTTATTAGGCTCTCGAGCAGTATGAAAGGGCTCTGGCCACCGTCTTCTTCCTCATTCACTTCCTTCCTTATCTGTCTGTGCCCGGTGCTCCAACCTTCCAGCGAACCCTTTTATAGCCAGCTTTTATTTCATTCACCTTCACACCATGCAATTCACTTTCGCGATCCTCGCTGCCTTCGTCTCCGCCGCCGTCGCTGGTCCCGCGACCAAGCGCCAGAACTCCTGTCCCCTCCAGAGTGCGTTATCTTTCCGCTGCATGGCGACTGGGCAGTACACTCAACCGAATTTCTATTCCTTAGACCTTGGCGGGCTTTCCGTCACCGCTTCTGCAGATTCCAGCGGCAAGACGCGCTGGGACGTGTTCACCATCAGCAGCGAACTGATCCAGCAGGGTGATCTCGCTTGGGTCCGTTCTTTTCTTTTCGTTTCTTTTCAATTCACCATAGACTCACTCAATAAAAATAGTTCACTGATGACCAACCGAACGGCAACGAGGTCTTCACCGCCGCAGTCGGATCCCAGCCGAACCTGTTCACCTTCCAGCGCAAAAGCGCCCAGCCGATCGGTGTGGATGGCACGACCCTTCTCGCCAGCGACTCTGCCGCCACCGTGAGTACTTCTTCGAGCATATGTACCACCTCCGACACACTCCGCTGATACGGTCTATCCAGTTCAAGGTCCCCTGCGGTGGCTGCAACGCATTCGCCGGCGGCAACGACCTCGCTGCCGACGGGTGCACCTTCGAATTTACCGATGGCACCAACGGTGTCGGCCAATGCATCACCTTCGAGGCCGCCAACTCCGTGGTGCAGCTCCAGCAGTGCGAGGCGGGGAACCCCGGTCAGAACTTGGGCATTTTCTCTGCCTAGTCTCTTGAGTCATTGAGGTTTTGGTAGAAGTATGTAGCCGTGTTGCTAATCTTACATTCTGAATTGAGAACTTAGTGCTTGAAAACACCGTGTGATCGGACGAATAGATGGAGAATACATGATGTGCGGCATGATGGGGAAACTCTCTCACAGGCTACATATCGTGCACTCAGAACTCCCAGTCAACCCACTTCGGGAGCCCACCAAAGATTTTCTCCACAGCGAAATTGTGCCGCGCCTGCGCTGCGGTGAGAAGATGGTCGAACGGAACGCGTGCAGATGCGTTAAACCCCGGCCCTGCATTTCGTTTTTTTTAATCGAACGAAATATAAACCTTGATACCTACCATGAGATCCTTCCTCTGCGTAGTATATCGTCTCGTTCCGGGGGTCGATCGGAGACCAGATCTGGAATCCTGCCGGGTTGACGTATAACATGCGAGTTCCGGAGACAAGTTTGTTATAGCGTCTGTCTACGAGAGACAAGGGTTGGTCCTTCAACTCATGTCAGCTGGCCGGACCCGAACACCAGTGTCTATATATATTCCGGGCGCGCAACTACTTCCCAATGTCCAAAGGGGGATGAGATGCGGAAGAAAGGAGAATAATTGATACGCTACATATAATTTATTCTCTGAGTGCGAAAGAGGGTTTCTGGTGTGTTTGTAGGGGGCTGGCCGTTCCGGCCGCTTTGGGGCTTTGTGAGACGGCAGGAAACGGTCGAGAAAAGCCTGTAAGTCAGAAAGAAGCTTTTACGGTGGGTTGTCGATGAGCTAGAGAACAGATGCAAAGATGCCACAATCTAATCTACACTGGTGCGATGCCGCAGATGCTGACTTCCATCTACTTTACCTTTCACTCAGACCGGCTCGCAGGTTTGCCTCGTCTCAGCTCCCAGATATCTAGCATGGTAAAATTGTTTATCAGCAGGCCACCAACACAGATATGGACCTTACTTTCAACAATACCTATGTTGATCATCTGTCAGTAGAGGTACCGATGTGGATAATATTGAGCTTACTCAAAGGTTTTGCTGACATGCTGTCAGGGTACAGCGGCCTTTCATGGTCGGAGGATGAGGTATTGGAGACGGATACCTTCTTTTGGTGAGATGCCAGTCCCAGCTTCCGTTTCAGCTCTTCCTCCATCTCGCCCAGAACTTGTGCGCACGCAGACGACAGAGTGGGAGGTGTCCATCCGGATTCCACCCCGCCGTGACTACCCGAGAATCCGAGCTTGATCCCATAGATGTTAATACTTTGAAGCCACAAGTGACAACAAAAGTAATGCAGCTTAGAACAAGTCACATACGGGATAATGTTGCCCTGGAGCTGCCTGTAAGTAAGGTCAGTCATCACCACCGCAACAATCTCGCATTCCGAATGTGTTTTGGCTTGAATCGTGACTTTAAGTATCGGACGTTAACGCAACACCTCGGCGTAACTTCTTGGTGAAATCACCAGAAGGAATGGACGGAGGACGGAGTCCGTCAAAGTCAGCCAGCGGAACAGTGAGGGTACGGGCTTTAGGAAGGGGATGTGGCGGACTGTTAGTGAAAACTGAACAATCCAGCCACGGAATGAGGATAACCCCAGTTTGGCGAGCGTGTCGATCGCCGCTTCCACTTTTATGGCCTTTTGGATTGTCTTCACAAGATTGAGTCCTGTGTATCATTCAGATCACAAGAAGTCCTTGCTTAGCTGAGATGCCTACCCTTCGGCACCAAAACCTCCAGTGCTTTCAGGCCCGCAGAAAGAGCTCTGACTTGGAATGGTCAAACAAGAGGAACGAAACCTGCTGGAACATCTCCCAGTCGTCACTTGGAAACGGCTTCTTATTTGCCAGCCATGCCAGGGTCGACAGGGTTTTAATGAGCTGTTTAGCAAAAGAATCGAGGAGCAGCTTGGAGCGGTCGTCCGCCTCAATCATGCGATCAAGCGGTTCTAACCGCTTTTTCAGGCGATGGAGAGCCTTTTGGCGGACGAAGGTATAAAGAAGACGGCGGAGCTCCGTGGAGAGTTCCAGCTCGTTTTTCTGGAAAGGAGGTCGCGGGAGGTTGACAAGGGATCCTGGAGGCGGCAGGACAGCAGTGGTGGGGACCAGAGCGTGCATTTTACGGAGTATCACCCATGTAGCCTCCAGCACCTTCTTGACTTCTGCGAACGGGCGTCCGCCATTTTGGCATACAAAAATATGTATGTTGCGGTTGTGGACGAGGTCGCCGAGAGAGATCATGAGCGAAACATTATCTTCGCCGGGCGTCGCGGTACACACTGTCACAAGGGATTCGATCACAAGTATAAATTTCTGCCGCTGGTGGGCAGAAGAGAAGCGCGGCTGGAGCACCTCGATGTAGTGTGTATCCTCGCGTGCCTTGGGTGGTAAATGCGGATTATCTCTAGCAGCAGTAGCCAGCGCGTGGACGGTGCGCATGAGTTCCAGTTCCGGCTGAAAGTATTTGGTCGGCCACAACACGAATATTTGAGCAAACTACTAACCGGCGAAAAACCGGAGTCGTTGGGAGTGGGGACGGAGAAGGAAGCAGGAGGGGCCGGAGACTATGAATATTGAGCAGTTTGTATACGCACGAAACGCTTCAAAGCACTGTGTTCCCACCCCCTGTGATAGCGATAGTGATAGTGATATATTATACACAGCATGGTCCAGTCTCTGAACACTGTGTTCCCAGAGGTATCCTGGCACGCACGAGCCCTTCGCACCTTCGCCCTGGACCCCAACAACCCTACTTGACGAGCTATTCGAACGTTGACCGAACGTCTATCTAAAGTAGGATGGAAGTGGTAAAAAAAGAATCTAATCGTTGCGCCGCGGTAGTGTCAACCAGTCTAAAGGAAGAGGGGGAACAAAAATGGGAGTAGCCTCAAAAAATTGAGTGACTTCGTATGCGAATTTTGCAACCAATCCAATAGTCTCTCTGTAGGCGATCATGTGAGTAAAGAATCTCGCGGTCGGCATCGAGTTCAGCGACGGCAAACCAGGTAAGTCGTTCCTCATTCGAGCGAAGAAGTCCTGGCGTAGCTGAATGAGCTCCAACTCTGCCGTGCACTCTAATAAGGCATGCTCCGGTGATTCAATCTCGGTTCTACAGAATCTGCAGACCCTCAGGTTGCGGTCGATTCGCGGGCGACGAAGTTCAACCCAACGCAATCTTTCCAAGGCTAAACAGTGGCTTGATAGCAGCAGTTGCGTAAGTGCTTTCCGATGTTTGGGGTTCACTACATTTAAATAATGTCGGAATTGCAACGTCTTGTGGACTGGCGCACTGTCTTTCTCCGGTTCTAATCTTCCTCGCAGGAGGTACAATTTTGGTGAGTCAGGATTATCAATGGACCATTGAAGGTACGCTCGAAGACCGGCGTTCACGGACTTGATTACCCTGTCAACCACGCGTGGCGTAATGGTTGCAAGGTTCGGCAGCACAATTCTAAATGGTAGCTTGTCGATCACATAACGGAGATCCATAGCCCATGATGGCATGCCGGAGTCCAAGAGCAACACTGAATCGCACGCAGCCGCTTTGACATATCTGTCATCGTTCACGGCCAGAAGGTATTTCAAGTGTGTCAGCGCCAGAATGACTCGCCTGAAACGCAGCGGTACTAAACCAGTTTCTGTGAATAAGGGTGCAATCATTGATCGCTTGTTAACGCCCAGTATACGTCTTAGGAATTCCGTCTGCACATCTTCCAAGGGCTTGAGAAGGTCGAGATTCACATCTAGGTTAATTTCACAGCCGTGTGTGAGATGCGGATCCACAAGCGCCATGTACATTTTGCGCGCTTCCCACGGTGGCAGTACGCCGACCATAGACTTGAGGCCAAGCAATGTGTTTGCAATTGCCCTGGCTTTGCTCGCCTTTTTCTCGTAGTGGTCTTCGAAAATATTTCTCTTTGTGGAATTCAGGTTGAAGCCAACGTACTTGGTTGACTTGACAATCGTCACGGCCTCAGTTCCAAAGTGAAAGATGGGCAGCAGTCTTGGAATAGAACCGTAGATCATCAATAGGGATTTAATGACATTGATGACCATGAAGTTCACGCTGCACCATTTCCATAGGGCATTCATCTTCCATTGCGCCCCATTGGCAGTCAGGGAGATCAGAATTACGTCGTCGGCTTGCTCCAGGTTTGTGATGAATATACCAGCGAGAAGAATATCTGTGGTCGCATCAGAGAGGAGCTTGAAGTCCGACAGGTATAATGTCCACAGGATCGGAGACGATGTGTCTCCAATTAGAATCCCGATTAGCGCGCGGAACATTGTAGATACTTCTGATTCGTGCCTGACAATGTAGGTCATTCTTCGGTAGAGCATGCGAAGCCAGTCAAATATGGCTCTGCCAGCACCTGCTGCACGCATTTTCAACCAAAGTGTAGCTTGGTCCGTGGAGGGAAAGGCATTGCTCAGGTCTGCGAAGACAACAAACAGAGGTTTTCCAAGGGCTCGAGCTCTATCGATTGCGCATCGAAGAATAAACATATTATCGTTTGTGTGATAACCCGCGCGGAACGCATTTTGGGAGGGAGGAAGCATCCCGACAGCCAGACACCACTTAGTTAGTCGCATGTGGATGAGGAGTGTCACCAGCTTCAAAAAGCAACTTTCGAGGCCGATTGTCCGATAGCTGTTGGGGTCGTCTTTGGGCTTTCCTCGCTTCAGGAGACCAATGAGGACAGTGAGAAGCCAGATTGACGGTGCGTCATTGTTGCGCATGCAGCGGTTGACCAGTTGACAAAGAACATCATTTTCAAGATCACAGACGTCGGCATAGCTCTGTCAGTCATAGCCCTTAGAACTCGTGAGAGGGTATTGTTGAAGATGATCCTTTGCCTCCGCCATCTCTTCTTCATTGAACGGTTGTGAGAATATTCGGTCTGGTGTTTCGTCAGGCGTTCGATCAGGTATTGCCGCGGCCAAGGCGTGGTTGTATTCTAGCCTGACTTCGTCAAAAGACTCGGGGACGGGTTGGACTGGATTCATGCGAGCAATAAAGACATTTTTTAACGCTTCTGCGGAGAAACCAGAGCTTACTCGCTTTGGATTCATGACATCCTTTGCGACCCTCCAGAACTCGCGCTCCGTCTCTGCTTCGAGGAGTTTCTTGTGATGTTCAAGTTGAAGTGCAAGAAGGGCTGGTCGATTACAATGCGCCGTGAGAGCAGACATATGGTCCGTGCCGTCCGTGCAAGCATTACTCTTCTCAGGTTTTTGTATAGGCTGATGCAAGACCTTCGCGATGGACGGGTCTATAATGCGGTAACTTGGACCAACCTGCAGCATGGGTTGTGATGGTAGCGGGACATATGCTGGTACCTCTGGCAAGAGTGCACCTTGCTTTGCGAGCATATCCGCCGCGTTGTTGTGACGATTACCACTGTGACCTTTCACCTGAATGAGAACTACGGGTGCGCAACAGTTTTTAAGCAGGGCTATGATGTCGTAGACACACGTCTGTCGACCTTATCTTAATAGAACAAGAACTCCTCAGTCACCATAGGGTAGAGACTCAATATATTAGATACCTAATAGAACAAGAACTATGGTACAGTGAGTAAAGGAAGTGAGAAATACAATGATGGACATACCTCCTCAGTCACTGTAGGGTAGAGACTGAGGAGGGGGAAAGTGTGGAAGGCACTATAAGTAAGGGAGCCAAAGATGGCATCTTAGAAGTAAGATGTAAGTAAGATCCAGGCGGACGCACTTCAGGAGTAGAAGCAAATATTTATGTAAGTAATGTCCGTGATCATGTATCACTAATGCGGCGTAACTCCATCACTCCCCTCGACGCAGCAGAGAAAGAGAAAATAGTGAAGAGAAAGCAGCGGTAGCTCCCCTGAACCATGATGTAGTGGAATTTAAACCCATCATCCCAATGAGTTCAGTGTGCCGTGGATATGGAAGGGGTTTGGTCATGATGTCTGCAATGTTCTCCTTGGAAGAAATATACCGGAGTTCCAAGTCACCCTCAGAAACACGTTCACGGACATAGTGATGCCGGAGTGCAATGTGCTTCCCACGTTTATGGCCTTTTGTTGACTGTGCAATAGCAATAGCAGCAGTGTTGTCACAACGCAGAAGAGCGGGACAAGGTTGAGGCAATTTCAACTCATCCATAAAGCTATACATCCATTCCATTTGCCGTGCACCACGTGCAGTAGCCATGTACTCGGATTCCGCTGTTGAAAGAGCAACAACATGTTCTCGGTGAGCTCCCCAAGCAACGAGACCACCAGCCATGGTGTAAAGCTCCCCGGAGGTGGAACGCATGGTATCGGTAAATCCTCCATAGTCCGCATCAACATACCCAACTGGCTTTAGATCTGTACCAGGGTAGTAGGTGATTTTGTAATCCATGGTGTTCCGCACATAGCCCAGACAATGTACCATTTCATTCCAATGAGCTGGACCAGGGTTTGATGCAAAACTGCTCAAGATGTTAACAGCAAAACCGAGATCTGGACGGGTAGCAATCATCAAGAACATCAGTCCACCAAGGATGGAGCAGTATGGCTTGTCAGCCATGAAATCCTGGTCCTCGTGTGACAAAGGGAAATCTGACTTGGTGAGAGAGACATTAGGTGACAAAGGAGTTCGCTTGAGAGGCACATTTTCCATGCCATAGTGTTTGAGTAGACGCTCGCAATATGCAGGCTGGGAGATGGAAATAGAGCCATCGGGATTATGGTCAACTTTAATGCCAATGACATGGCTCAATTTTCCCAAGTCAGTCATGTCATACCGTTCCCCAAGTTCACGTTTTGCCTGTTCAGCCTCCTCATCTGACTCCGAAATTCCAGTGACATCATCGGTTTAGGTGCTGGTAATGGTGGTGGGCTGTCCATCCTCCCCGAGACGGACACGGACAGACTCATCTGCACGTGAACGGCGGTAACCAAGGTCACCATAAGTTCTATCCAGTTCCTCCCACCAGTTACTAGCACCTTGCATTGTGCCATAGAGGCTGAAGTCAAGCTGGCAGATCAAATCATCACTCCCCTCAACATCCATTCCCTCTGGCTGAGCCATATAAACCTGTTCCTTCATTTTACTATTCAGGTATGCACTGACAAAATCAATGCCCCAGGTTTTCCAGCCCTTCGAAGCAGCAATAGCAAGTGTCATCCGGAGCGACTCATAGCGCACAACAGAGGCATAGGTGTCAAAGAAATCAAGGCCAGGAATCTGGGTGTATCCTTTTGTGACAAGGCGAGCTTTCCGTTTTACTAGTTTGCCATTCTCGTCGAATTTAATATTGAAAACCCACATAGTCTTCATGATATTTGCCCCCTCAGGACGGGTCACCAAGTGCCACACTTTCCGAGCTCGAAGACGATCTGATTCAATCTGAATCGGCCCAGCCCACAGATCAGGACGTGTCATTGCCTCTTTGTAATTCCGTGGAATCCAAAGGTTGTCTGGGTTTACATCAGTGAGGAATGCAGCAGCAGCTGGGGGCAGACCCATGTCATCAGCAGCAGAGGCAGCATCATTAGCCCAAGCAAGACCCGGCTGTGCAGCGGCATCTTCGATGCGTGCTTCGCTTTCAACTGAGTCTTTCATTGCAGCTGTCTGTTTACGTGGGCGTGTAGAACGACGCAGAGGTGGAGCCAGAGCAGGGATAGGAGCATGAGCAGGGACAGGAGCCGGATCTGGCTCAGGATCAGCGGGGAAAAGTACATCCCTATCATCCTCATCTGGAGCATCCTTCACAGTGGATTTTGGGTGTGGTGGACAATCTACAGGAGGTGCAGGAGGGCCAGGAGGAGTGCCCTCAGTCGGGACATCTTCATCAGGGAAGTCAAATGTATCTTCTGGATCAAAGCCAGTGCCTCCCCTCTCTGGCACAGTCAGCTTTGTCCTGTGTGGAATGCCCTCTTCAAATACAACATCCCGAGACTTGTGAATTTTCCCAGTCTTTCTGTCCAGCAATTTATATGCACCACGCCCAAAATATCCAATGAGCTGAGTTTCAAGTGACTGGTATGCCAGTTTACCTCCCCATGCTGCACTTTTTGTAGGAATTTTCATGTATGAAATGCAACCAAAAACACGTAGGTGGGAGATATCAGGTTTATGCTTTGAGAATGCTTCAAAAGGAGTGATCCCAGGATTACGTGTGGTTGGGACATAGTTCCCGATTGAAACAGCTGCAGCAGCCACATCACACCAGTACTTTGGTGGTAAGTCAGCGGCTTTGAGCATTGAACGTGTTTGCCCTATGATAGTCCGTATTCCACGTTCTGCAACACCATTTG
Organism: Mycena albidolilacea; assembly: GCA_029282495.1. Lineage (NCBI taxonomy): Eukaryota > Fungi > Basidiomycota > Agaricomycetes > Agaricales > Mycenaceae > Mycena > Mycena albidolilacea. The sequence continues at coordinate 492,131 of JARIHO010000054.1, read as the reverse complement.
CAGATGATGAGTAGGAGGGAGTGGTTTCAATGACAATTCCAGCTGCAAGACAATATTCAATCCAGTCCTGCATGAACTCTCCGCCACCGTCAACCCGCACAATTTTGACTTTCTTCCCGGTTTGGCGTTCAACTTTGGCCACATACTGTTTAAATGCCTCAAGTGTAGTTGCTGATTTCTTGTTGCTCAAGAAGAAGACATCTTTACATCCGGTATGACCGTCTGTCAACAGCATCATGTAGAATTTGCCACCACAGGATGTTGTGCGAGCTTGACCCCACAAATCAAGATGGATCCGCTCAAGAACTTCAGTTTCATGCGAGACAATTTCGTCAAATGGACGACGCGCATGTTTTCCATAAATACAGTCCTCACAAGCTCCAGCAGTATCCACAGTGGTTATATCCAGTCCATCTACCAAGCCCTTCATTGATTTTATCCAACCATCTCCTACATGTGCAAGTCTCCCATGCCAAGTTGCGAGATCGGCAGGACGGGTCTGAGAGCGGGAACGTGAGAAGAATGCTAGGGGTGAGTGTTCCATAAGAACAACATACGTTCCATTTGCAAGTGAGCCTATCATGAATTCACTGCCAGTGGGAGATGTGAATTGAACCCCACTGTCTTTGAAAACAACAGTGCAGCCCTTTGAGGTAAGACGGCTGACCGAAATGAGGTTAGCAGCAAAGTCAGGAGCATGGTATGCTGTGAGCTCCAAGATAGTAGCCTTTCCGTTCATCTCGACTTTCTTATAGACTGTCCCTTTCCCCAGGATACGGAATCTGGATCCAGCTTCTGCTGCCTGCCCTGTCATGTTCTCGAGAGGTTCATATGTAACAAAATCAGTGCAGTCAACAATGAAGTGTTTGCTAGCACCAGAATCGATGAAGTAGGGCTTCTCGTGGCAAGCATGGAATGATGTGGCAAGGCTTTCAGCAGGGATGCCCACAGTTGGAGGCTCAGTTCCTCCAGTAGCCATCAAGACAAGGAAGTCGAACTGGTCCGATCCACCGCTAACATCCAACCATTCTCCAGCGGTGTCATCTGCAACAATGGAGGAAGCAGCAGCAATGAATGCCGCATTGTGTGCAACGGCTGCAACTGGAGGCGGTGCTGGTGCAACACCGACACGCTTCCCTTTCCACCAAGTAGGATATTCACCAGGTTTTCCACCACCAGGACGGAAGCAGTTCTGGATAAGATGACCTGGTTTCAGGCAATTGGTGCAGTAGAGGCTAGACTTTGCAACAAGTGCCTGTACTCCGGTCGATGGTGAAGAGACATCTCCTTTTGGTGTATTTTTCCGAGTGTAATGGCGATTGCAGTGTGCAATGACAGCGATAGAGCCAGTCAGTGTGTCGAGGATAGGGAGAAGGTCATCCCAGGAGTGTGGAAGCGAAGTGATGAAGAGTTCCGTGAACATTGTGTCATCAATGCTACCTCCGTGCTCATTGACGGATGCCCACAGTGTGCGCATAGACTTGACATGCTCCTCAATGTGGCTGGTACCATCATAGAATGTGGTACGAAGTTTGCGCTGTGCATCAACCAGTCCCAAGCTTGTGGTTTTGCCAAATGTTGCCTTGAGCTTTGCCCAAGACTTCGCTGTGGTCTCTGCACAGTCCAGCCCAAGTGCAACGGGATTGATTATATTCCTGAACAGAAGGCCATGAGTGAATGCCTCATGCTGAGCAAATTCCTCGTCAAAAGGTAGAGGAGAGAACCAAGGTGTAGGCACATAGATCGGCTCAATTGGATTGAACGTAGGCTTTGAAGTAGTCCCTGTAAGATAACCAAGTATTCCCCAAGCGGTGCAAGCATCTATAATTTGGCCCTCAAAGGCTGTAAAAGACTGGTCTGAGCGACCTTCAAAGCGATCGGATTCTGGCAGAAGGAACTGTGTAGGAATAGAATTCATCGTTATCGATGATAGTAGGTCGACCAGTATAGTCTGTGAGTCAGTAAGCACTTATATGCACGGTGGAGGTTTGTTCAGTTAGAAGTGTTGGACACGGGGCCCATAACCTAATAGAACAAGAACTCCTCAGTCACCGTAGGGTAGAGACTCAATATATTAGATACCTAATAGAACAAGAACTATGGTACAGTGAGTAAAGGAAGTGAGAAATACAATGATGGACATACCTCCTCAGTCACTGTAGGGTAGAGACTGAGGAGGGGGAAAGTGTGGAAGGCACTATAAGTAAGGGAGCCAAAGATGGCATCTTAGAAGTAAGATGTAAGTAAGATCCGGGCGGACGCACTTCAGGAGTAGAAGCAAATATTTATGTAAGTAATGTCCATGATCACGCATCACTAATGCGGCGTAACTCCATCATATCTGATGTGTGTCGCCGCACGGCGATCTTCGGCTACCGTTGTCAACAGCATTATCTACGCCGCCTTTTGGCGACCTTATCTGATGTGTGTTTACGTGAGTTTACGTGGCGTAGATGCACCGCTTCGAGCCGTCGGCTACCAGAATCTATATGTGTCTTCGCCGTCGACGCACGTAGACCCACCTCGCTCAACCTCAAGATATAATTTTGGCTACCCTTTCTTTGTTCTATCAATTAAGACAGTACACCACACCATCTGCCTTCAATGGGCTCAGCTGCATACACCTGTGGCTACATGCATTTACGTGCATCTATGTCTGTCTACGTGCATCTACGTGGATGAGCCATTGTAGACCAATGTAGAGATGTGTAGATGAAGTATATCTACATGGAGTAGACAGAGGTAGAAACTGTTGCTCATCTACCCTTCTTCTACGGGGGCAGACACACCCTCTGTCTACATGGGGTGGGAACGCAGTGAATCAAGCAGATTGACGGATCGGAGTTGACATGATGGCGGATAGGCGAGTTGGGCGCAGAGGTGTTTGCAGTAGGAGCAAGGGAAGATAAATAATTTTGACCGCACAAACCTCGACTTTCTGCGGGCTTTCGAAAATCCAGACGGCGCCAACCTCCAATCGCCTTTTTTGGGTCGGACTAGACGTGTTGCCGATGAGACGCAGCCCGAAACCGACTGAGAAAATGCTTGAAAACACGTCTGATTGGACGAGCCGACGAATGGATGGATAGATAATGTGCGGCACGATGTGAGACGATATACAGAGTCAGGATGCGGCCTCAAGCCGCGTAATCTGAGAAATACAGGTGAATCAAGGCGCGTTTCGCTACAGGACAGCCGGTCAGATATCAGTCATCGTTCGTCAAGTGCAGGTCAGCTTACCGGAAATACGTTTGGCGGGATTGTATGTCAGCGTGGCCTGCGAACGGATGTCAGCTAACAATATAGCTTCGGCTGGGGAGACGAAAGATGCCTGCCTGAAGAAAGTCGATGCCGTCCTTGTCGAGAGTCGGCACCACGCGCGCAAGCTCTTGCGAAGACCACTGGGGGAACGTGGTTTTGTAGTCGGAAAGGCTTTGGACGCCCGGCCAGTTCTCCTCGTTCGGTGTTCCGAGGATCCTGTGTCGGTAGCGTAAGAAGAGCATCTAGAGGAGAGGGCAGCGGAATTCAGGCACCTGAAGATCTTGAAGATTTGGTCGATTTCGGAGTCGCCGGGGAACAGCGGCTGCCCAGCCATGGCCATTTCCGCAAGGATACACCCAACGGACCACATGTCGATTCCTGTCGCGTAGTGGCGCGAGCCGAGCAGTACTTCTGGCGCGCGATACCAGAGGGTCACGACCTGCAGAGACGGTTTAAACACAAAAAAGCATGGCAAGCAGAAAAGCACGTACTTCGTGCGTATAAGTTCGCATAGGAAGCCCGAACGCCCTCGCCAGCCCAAAATCGGCGAGCTTGAGGTTTTTATGCTTGTCGATGAGAAGGTTCTGGGGTTTGAGGTCGCGGTGCAGGATACGGCGGGAATGGCAGTACACCAAGCCAAGGTTGAGTTGGTGCGTGAATTTCTAGACAATTTGAGCCAGTCAGTTGAATCAAAACGCGTCTCTGAATACATAGACGCGAAAGACGCGTTGCGAAAGAGAAAAACGTAAAGCCACGTGACCGCTTTGCCGTCTTTGACGTGTTTTGACGCGTTGACGGAGTAGAAAGTTAACAGGAGTGGCACGAGAAGGGTTCACCTTGACCAAGACAGGCGTAATCGGATTATTTTCCCGATTACCTTCCTCCATGAACCGCTTCAGGTCCATCTCAAGGTATTCGCAGACAAGGTACAGTTTCTGATCAGCATGGACAATGTTCAAGAGCCTAGATACATAATGAGCGTCAGAAATGGCTAATTCGGATGACGATGCGCAGACGTGCCTGACGATGTTGTCGTCCTTGAGCTCTTTGAGCAGACTGATCTCACGAATAGCAGTGCTCGGAACACCCTCGTCCTCCGCCTCAAGTCGAATCTTCTTAAGGGCAACGATAGTGCTGGTGTTCTTGTCCAGTGCTCGGTATACCACGCCATACGTTCCTATCGAAAGTCGAGGGTAGGATGGAGTGAGTATTAACGCGACTTGCGAGCGAAAGTACCGGCGGATCACCTTCACCTGAAACATAATATTGAACAAGGAGGTTTCACAATGAAAACAGCCACAGCGCGCACCAATTTTTTGAATTCTTTCATACCTAAAGGTCGTGGCACTCAGTAAGCCACAGCATCGGGAGCGAAGCTCTCACCTTTCCATTGAAGATTGCGATCGGAATAGAACTTAATACTACCTGTGTACGAGCAGAGACGCGGGGAATGAGCGCGAGCAACGAGTCTGTCGGGAGGTCGGTGAGGTGTGTGTGAGACAAGGTTTGATGTGGCTGTGTTGCCGGCATAACGCACAAGACAAGACTGCACACTGGGCATCGGTACAAGAGGTGCGTGAGATCTGGATCTTGGCTGCCATCAAAACCACGCGAGATGATTGATGTGATGGCGGCGCTTGTTCGGTTCAACGGCGGCGCGCTCCCCAAAGGCTCGGCTTCAATATTTCACCAATATGTAAGGGTTAAGATGTGCTCTCACTGAGGTCTCACCTATGAAGAATGTATATCTTGAGTTTGGATCAGTCAGAATGGAGGTCAATTTTTCGGACTTTCCTGGGCTGGGGCCCTTGTCTCGTCCTCGTTACGGGCCAACACGTGCTGCAGGTTGAGATAAAGAGTGTCTGAATATCTGGATGTCATAGTTAATCCTCCAAACTAACTGTAGAGCTGCAGAAGCTAATACGCGCGTACTACAGTGGCACAGTCGATGAGATGGTGCCGTGATGGCCGCTATTTGCCCGAGCCAAATACTTTCCTTTTCTGGGGGGGTGGGTGGTCGTGGGAACGCTTGCCAAGATCCAGAGATCACGCACCCCTTGCATCGGTAGACGACGACGGCGGCGCTGCATCGGATGCTTTCCGAATCCGATAGCGATAATCGATTGTAATCAATCGATCAGTTGGGAGACAGCGCATCAACTCTTTCTCCCACGAATGTGCCAGTTGAAAGCTAGCCGAGCACCAACGCGACACGGAAGTCTCCAGGATACTTAGTCGGTACAGAGATTATACTGGATTGTACTGTGGATGGATGTGATTGTGACTATACTAGAACTGTACTGTGCGAAGCAGGACATAGGCGTGTCTAGCGAGCCAGAAGAAACGAGGTGCCGCAGCGGGGGACCGAGGGGGTCAGAAGAAAGGCAGATCAAGACCGTGGTGGGAAAACAAGGGACGCGGTTCATATACGCGGGTGGTGCGTCGATGTAGAGTCCAGCGATACAGAACGACGATAACGCTGGGCGGCTCCCTACACGTGACGACGATCCATGGAAAGCACGCCACGCGCAACCTACCAAGGGCACTTGCTGGCTCAGCATGCGTGAAGATGCACGACCTCCGGCATCGAGGAGCAGAGTCATCCTAGTCGACTTGCAAATACAGTGGATCTTCACCCCCGTCAATGCCACGTAGGGATGGTCACCGTCCGTCCCGGCCGACGGACGGTGCGAAGACGGCCGTCGAGTGGACCGTCCGTCGACGGTACGGTAGCGGAGACCTCCTCATAGCCCTTGACGGGACGGGACGGTGAACGGGACGGCCGTCTGACGGTGGACGGTTGGACGGCACACAGTCAAAAATGTATTTTAGGATGTAAGTGCGCAATTAGTACGAGAAATAGAGAGGAAATCATAGAAATTCTTATAAGTGTAAGTACGGAATGAATACAAAAGTACTCACTCAGCTTCAAATGGGCCTGGACTAGCCCATTTCGCAACTTTCTCTGAGCCGCGCCCTGGGCAGGATTAATCGGCACTGGAAGATTACGGATACTTGACTGGACAGCTGATTGAAGGGTGCGAAAGATAGCGTGAGTCTGCGAGAGCATCGGTTTCTTGATCGTTGACATTTTTGCCGTGGCTCCTTTGAATAGACCAAGCCATTCAGAGACGAGCTGGATGGCATTCCAGTCCTCATCGGCCATGAAGGATAAGCTCAGCTTTCGCAAGAGCAGCGTCCAGTTCGTCTGCATTGAGACGGATCTGGCCTTCCCATTTTTTGCGGCGCTGGGGACTTGACCGTACATGTTTGATGATACGACGGAGCTGGAAATTGGAAAGATAAATGTTCGAACGGGGATTGAAGTTTGCCTTACCTTTTGCACTGCAAAAGCAATATCGTGCTCGCCATTCTGAACACAGATCTGGAAGCGAGCAGCTTCTTGTTGATCAGTATCCACGGTGGCGGCGGTACCGTCGGCAACAATTTCATCATCTCGCAGCTCCGCATCCTCGGGGGAATCACCGATCCCATTCACCATATCTTGATAAGGATGCGACGCTGAACGAGATACCGCTTTTTTTTGATCGTCCTTGCTGGCTGCACCAATAATTTCGAGAAGCTTTGAAGACGGTTAGCAAAGCCAAACAAGAAAGACGTCCGGACTTACTTTGATAGCAGCGAGATGGACTGTATGGGGCATGCATCTCACACGAAAGCGGCTACTGCTAAAAGGAATATTCTCGTTCCTACATCTCTGCGCCAAAGCTTCCACCATCGTATCGTTGTTGGTTGCATTATCCATGACGAACGCATTGATCTGTAATGTAAGAAATCCAAAATTATTATGAGTTGCGTAGGGTGCCTGACTCGTCCACAAAGACTGAACTTGTCTAACGTTGCCCAAACTGTATCCGCCATGTTCTCACCGGAATGGCTACCGACCAACTCAGCGAAATCCGGCTTCAGGGTCGATGAGTACGCGCAAGGACGGCAATAGGGACGCATACAACACAACAGGCAGCAGGATCGCAATGAAGCCCAGTGCAGGATGCATTGACGAAGAGATCGGGCAATTTCCACGATTTTTATGGTGTTTCTCTGGGGGGATACACTTACCCCGAGTCACAGGCAGATTAATTACGACAAAACTTACGAGCAGAATCCTCCGTCCGTCCTCCGTCTTCCGGTGGATGGGACGGCCGTCCTCGCTGCCGTCCGGCGACGGGACGGCATGCTCAGGTACTGCTCTTCCCAGGGACGGGACGGGACGGTTGTCCGTCCGTCCGTCCGTCCGTCCAAACGTCCTGGACGGGTACGGTGACCATCCCTAATGCCACGACGGCGCGAGGGGACGCCTCCCGGTAGGTGCACGACGAGGACACCCGGTATTGGCGCTAGTGTACAGCTCCGGCCCGCGAACATCGCACGAAGCAAGCCAGCCGCGGGAATGTGGTGGTGCGCTTGCATGAGAGCAGACCTTCGTACTTCCCCCGCGTCTCTGGATCCGCAGGGGAAGCCCTCTCAATCTCCCGTCCGCCGCGTCGACACCCACACTCGTACCTTCGGATGCATCAGCAGGCCGTCTGAGAAACAGTGGAGCGAGCAAGCACCCAGCACCCCTCGCTGTGTAGGCTAGGCTAGGCGACCATCTCCAGCATGTCACTAGACGATGGGTGAGGGCGGGAGCGGATCCTGGGGCAAAATTATTAGCATCTCTGGAGGAAGGCAGCGTGAGGTTAGGAGTACCTCTTTCGTCGAGGGTTGGTGCACTCTCTGCAGTATCCGCCACGCTGAGGCCCGAGTGCGGTGGCCGTCGACATTGTCGTTTGCATAAGCGAGGTGCAGGATCTCGCCGGCTTTATTCATATTACGACTGGAGCCAGTCGATCTGGAGACTGGTGGGAACTTGTCGTGGCAGTGGGAAGGATAGATGCCGCGGGCATCTAGCTGATTGATTTTCGTTCTTTAGTTCTTCGCCTCGGCAAATGCGCCCGTGCCCTGCACCGGAGCGCAGACAATGGTGAGAGCGGGAAGGACCTGTCGCCCGTATGGAGTAGGATTGCCCTAGTCCAACTCTTCGTTGTCGCGCGCGCCATGTACATGAGGTGGAGCCTGAGCTCTCCAGAACCTCGACAGTGCGGCCTCTGAGTCTTTGCGGGTGAGCTAAATGATCATCATCGGCGAAGCTCGATGGGAAGGAGATGCAGTAAACCCCCGCCTACTGCCACAAGCGCTCAGCTTCACCGATACGGAGCTAAGTTGGCTCCTCCAGCATCTCCGTCTGCCGCCGCTGCGAGCCTGCGCGGCGGCGACGGCAGGCAAAGACGCGGAATCCTGGCACCTGTTAGTGCGCGATCGGTATGAGGATGAGAGAGGCGTGCGTCGCCGTCATCGGTATGCGCATCGTGGTAGAGAGCGGGGGCAGGAGGCCCACGATTGTCCGCGGTCGTCTGCGCACATTTGCCTCTGTCCTTGCCCTTCGCGCGTGGGCGCGTCTCAAGGAAGGCGGCCATCTCCACGTCGTCGTAACGGATGTCCCTGTTGGCGTGCGACGTGGCATTCAAGCGCGACTCGATGTTGTCGCCCGGCTGCGCTCCCGGCGCGAAGAGACTTGAGTCGAGGGTCTTCGACATGGCTTCCGGGAGAGAAGACGAGCGATGGAGAGAGCACCTGATAGTTTCGGTGCGCGCCCACGAAGATATCTTGCGCTGGGGAAGCTGACCCCGAATTCAGCACCTCTTCGAAAGATGACGCGGCGCTCACGCTTGCGTTTGACCACAGGTGCATAGGACTCGTCCTCGTAGCCGTGCGCCGTGTCGCGGTTGTTAACGCAGACGAGCTGCCCTCTTGTCGTGCAGCTGTGGTAAGAACGAGAGATGAGTCCGCTGTGGCGCCCGTGCCAGCACAGTAGCCGCGCGACGTAAGTAGATAGTTTTCTCGTCTGCGCCCTCCGCAAGCTTCGGGGATCGAGATTTCCTATCCCGACGTGCTGCTTCAAGATATCGGACTGCATGACACCCATGAAGATTTTCATGCAGTGCACTTTTGACGTATTTGACGAGGAGAGATTATCCCGATGTTTCTTGGGTGTGAACAGCCGGGCAGACGACAGGGACTCCAAGATACCGATCAGAAGCGAAGGGGTTAGTTGCAAGTGAGAGAACACATTAATTGGGATATTTAAAGAGGCCAGTGGCGGGGATGAGACATAAATGGAAAGCGAGTGATCCACAGATTCCACACGAGCTCGGCCCATTTGTTTTGTGGACAGCGAGTATTGAGGAGGCTGGCAGAATATGTTCCAGCCAGATAAGCCTACTTCGGAAGCTGTCAAAGCGAAGGATCGGGTACTGTGCCGAGTCGAATCAGCGGGTTGGAGCGGGCTGAAGATCTCTGATTATTCCAGCACGTATTCAACCAGAGAAAGCTCTGGAAGAGCTCGCTGACGGTGAAAACAAGGTGAAAAGCGCCGGATCATTATTTGTACAGGCAACAAATCGAAACCGTAGCAAACAGTCTGTCCTTGGCTTGTCCGCAACAGGCCATGACACCTTTTCTTCCGCATGATTTGGAGAGGGAGATATTCGAATTTTCGGCCCTCTCAAATCCCAGATCCATCCCCAAGTTGGTCCTTGTCGCACGGCACATCAAGAACTGGTGAGATATTGATACTATTACTAAGTACTTGTTACTGCACTCTCCCTAACTTGTACTTCTTCTTCAGGATAGAGCCGCTGTTATACAGAACTCTCTCAGTAGTCAACGAGGATCAAGCGGACTCGGATGCCGTAGATTTGATTCGCATATCGACTAGCATTTGCCTTGCCATCTCCCCGGCGTCGTTCTTTCATGTCCGTTATCTGGCATTGACAGGTGTATCGCCCGATACTGTTTCCCTCATCCTCGCCCGGTGCAGCGGCGTTGTGGGTCTAGCTATTTTCCAAACTTACCCGCCAGACCCTGCATGGTTTCCGCTGATTGCGGCGATGTCGAATCTGCGACAGCTCTCGGCAGATATAAATTACTTCTTCGTTCCTCCCCGGGTCGAATTCAGCCACCTGGTTCTCACTGGGCTCACCCACCTAGATATGTTCGAGACACCTTTGTCGGAGAACTGGGCCATGGACATATGCTCCCTTCCTCGGCTCACCCATCTCTCATTCAATACCGACGACGTGGAGCCTTTTGCTCCAGAGACCCAGATTCGTTACATCCTCGCCAATTCCAAATCCCTTGAGGCTTTCGTACTACTCATTTTCGAGTATGAGAAAGCGCTGAAGCAATATGATGAATACGAGTATTTCTCCAATGATCCCCGGTCTGTGGTCATGTCTGTCGCTGATTCTGGTTACTTGGTCGATTGGGAGAGAGGTGCAACGGGAGGAGACGATTACTGGATCCAGGCGGAAAGATTCATCCAGAAGCGGCGATCAGGAGAAATCAAAGGTTTGGGCCGGACAATTGTCGAGATGTATACTGATACATATTTATCAGGATCAGAGTATGTGGTGCCAATGAGATTGACGTAGTGGATCTCCAACCAGCATGTTTTATTCCAACGAAAGATCGTTCTCCCGACCAGTCCAAATTTTGCATTCGATTCGGACCCACTCTCGTTCATGCAGTGGCTACGTACGGGGCTCAACGAAGTACCGCCTTTATACCTTCCTACCCCATTCCTCGACCCTTCGCAGCTCAAGGCTCTGCCGCTTTGAGTCTGCGTCTGCGTAACCACCGGCTCTAGGGACGAGGTGAATACCGAAGCGCCATTGGGTCATAGTCATTATCCGCATTGCCTGTGCAATGTCAGTCTCGTGTACCGCGTATTGAGCTCATGCACGGTGGTCTGCGTACGTCCCAATTTTATTGCAATGATATTTCCGGAATTTAATGTGCCCAGGTTTCTCAGTCGCGTTCAACCCTCATGGCCGGCAAGTTTGGTCTGCAACAGCTGCAACAGAGCCAATCTAAAAGACTCCAACTAATTGAGTGTTGGGCTTTATCCCATTCTTCAGGGGTGTTGTTCGTTCCAGAAAAACCGGTGTAACCCCGGAAGGGATATTCGAAACACTCGCACCCGTCCCTAGTCCGCCCCAAGCCCGAGCCATTCAGACGCGAATCGATATTACAATTCGGTGCGACACCCGTTGTTGCCGGGGGTAGCGCGGCGACAAAACTGAACTGCAACGAGCTGTACAACATCGCAGAAATCTGATTCCATGGCGAACAAGGAAAGTGTGTGCGTGGCACACAGAACTCCTGGCGCGTTCATACGCTACCGTTTTTACCTCATTGGCGCGTCGCTGAATGGCCTGCGGGTAAGCGGTGGGAAGGTCTGATGCCTGCCGAGCCAGCCGACGCGGCGTGTCGTGGAGATATGAAAGAAGGGGTGCGAGAAGGCAGGACACACATGCGACGGTGGGCGCGGCGCGCGTCTAGCGCCTTCCCTTCGAAAACATGTGGTCTAGGCCTGTGGCCGAGCTCGCCCTCGAACCCCAGCTACCACCGAACACATAAATGCGACAAAGATGCGTCGTATGCAGAGCGGGGTAAGGGCGGTGCGGGTGACCATCAGCGGGCCGCCGGGGCCGGGCCAAAACACGGTTGCTATCGGAGCGTCCGTAGAGTCCAGACTCTGTGTTGGTCTCCTTGCTCAGCGCGGGACTTTCTGTTGCTATCATTGACATTGCCATCGTCCACGGCCACTTCTTTGGGACGAACCAGGGCAAACCGGCCCCGGTGTCCTAGCACTTGGAACTCTGGTGGAAGGCACACGGAAGAAGCAGGAAGTTTCAAGAAGTCGACACCCCGGATGTTTTGTTGCAAGGATCCGCGCTCATCGTGAATTCACCGTGCCGGCGATTATCTGTTCCCCGATAGCAAGATTAGATAAACGGCGACTGCATTGAAATAGCCACCACTCCAGTGTCGATAAATAAATAATGCTTGGTCGCCGGGTGATAAGTTAAGCAAGGCAAAAAGACCGGACATAGTGGCGAATCTTGGAGACGGAGACTCGTCCCGCGTCCGTCGGATTTGAGGATCGGACGAGCCGGGGGATGGACCGTGAGTACAGACGGAAGACCAACAGTAAGCACTGTACAAGCAAAAAAGTGCAGGTGAGTCAGATTTGAATTCTCAAAAATTTGACTTATTCACCGTCTGTGGCGAGGCTGGTCGAGTCAGATTTTTCCGGCGCAGCGGTGCGGTTCATACATGGATCCAGGAAACAGTTTGGTGAGTGGTTCGCATGCTCGACCTGAACTGAAATATTCCGAGGGATTCCAACTCTGACTCGTCGCGTTGATCAGCTGAGATTGGATTCGTATCGGAGCTGACAGTTGTCGGATAATCGGGAGAAATTTCGGAAAGCTGACGCGCCGACAATCATGTAACGCCGATTCCGACTCCGTCCGCCTGCTGGCTCGGGTTGTTTCCGAACGATTTCATAGCCGTTCATGGCATTTATTCCGCATCGTGGAAACTACTGTCTAAGAGACACCACTTTCATTGCTAATGAACTCAGTGTTCAAAGTCTGAACACCGAGGTACCATCAATTGAAACAATCTAATCGTATCGCCACCTCTAATTACCGGCTTATCGCATTGACTGTGATCTTATCTAGACAGATGACGCTGAGGGACAAATATAGCCGGTGGGTTGCTGGGATTACGACTTGGCCTGACGCAATACCACAGGGTATGATGTCGAGGCGGTTCAATTTGAAGTTGAGCTGAGCTGGTGGTTCGGGTGCGAGGTAAGGCGATGATGCCGGGAAGGAAACCGTTCGTAACGGCGGGAAAGCGAACAGTTATGGAATGACAGTGATGCCAGGGCGATATCATCGTCGCGGTTCAACCCGCAAGTTATATAATGTGAATAGTTCGGTCGATTCCGTTAGCTGCATCACAGGTAACCGCGGCACTGCCTATTTCCCAACAGTTTGCACTGGCATGCGACAAGAACTCAGAATGCTTACTTTTGAACACTTGCGGACCAGTAAAACATGGAAGAGAACAAAAAGAAGAAGAGGATCCAGATCGGTTGTTTCTTAACGGGACCGCGCCGGAATATACCTACCTACCTAAACATGCAGGATCATAGTTGCGAACCCAGTGCATCGATGCAACCAAAAGAAATTCGGATTATCAATGCGCATTTCCGATCCTCATTTGGTGATGTCGATTGGGAGCCCAGCAGGATGGGATTACTTCCGCGCGTTGGTCAGCGCATAAATATCTGCATCGGCTGCAAGCGGATATGCATAGAGCACAAAAGTGCGGGGTAAAGCGGTTGCTGATGCAACCTTCCAATCCCCAGGGCTGCAGGGGTTGAAAGAAGACCACATGTGAAAAGCCATTGGGAAGCGGTTTCAAACCGTCTACATGAGCAAAATTACTAAGCGAAGAACAATCTATTATCTTTGTACAATTCTCCGGTTGCCATATTTCCTTCAGCCAAAAATGACACGAGTCAGAATAGAACACCTGCAATGACAAAAAGGATATAAACTTGCTGTTGGCATGCCGCAATAGGTATATTCCGGCACGGTCCCGTTAAGAAACAGCCGGGGCCCATACTACATACATCGCGTCTAATGTATGCTATGGATACCGTCAATCTTGGGCCACTTCAACATCTGAGTACCCGTTTGTATCTCCAACAACATCGAGTACCAAAAATAAAATACCGGTTGGTAAACGAAATGCCAGCAGAACCCCAGGGTGGCATGGCCTCCAAAATCAGGTTCGAAGAAACAGTTTTATTCCAATGCGTGATATGTATATTCGGCAGGCCTGAATACATGCAATTCATTGTTAGTCTCTGTGACAGAACCGATATATGGATGACTGGTAAGCCAAGTATCCATATATGATTCAGCGTAGATCGCCAACATCTCGTACCTGTACTTTGTTAAGTGTTGCACTACGTCAAAGTTGCGGGACTGGAGCAACTCGTGAATGAAGTCCTCACGCGAAGCCAAGACGCGAGGGAAGTTGGGGACGAGGTCTTAGATGTCTACAAGGAAATCATATCGCAAGCCCGCCAGCGTCGGCTATGTGCAACCCCATCAACGCATGACCTTCGCTCTCGACTGCAAGGCGGCAGAAACGGCAGAGGCGCGAATCCCGGGGGGCGCTCTCTTTCAGCCGTTCTTTCCAGTGCAAACCTCAAGTCATATGTCCTGCTTGCGGCTGTTCGAATTGGGGCATGCATTTATCCGAGACAACTCGACTCCCCGGCGGTTCATCAGGCAGGTTGTAATTCAGAGATACTCCAATCGTCAGAACCAGTGCATTTTGATGGAGTGAGAGCAAAAAAATCTCCTGGAGACGAGCCCAGCAACGACAAAGGAGAGAAGGATAACTTTATGATCACTCCCTTCAATGGCGGGGAAAAAGAAATGGAGTCGGGTACTTATAAAATGCGAGTTATTTCAATTCCCTGGGATTTCTCTGATAATTGCCCGAAATTTCTGCATTTTTAATCTCATGATTTTTGTTCAAGAATCCTGTAGAAACTCGCGATTCAACTTGATAGGTTGTGAGTTGTGACGCGTTATTGATGGGATCAAAATCTCAACTCCATTGATCTCGGAATCCTGCTGCGACCGACCAATGACTGGTACTGTATGCTGTGTTGGCTGCACATGTACTTCTGTCGCCAGTATGTGCGCAACAAATCAGAACAACACCGTCAATCGCGGACGAGCTGGCTCAATCAAGCTCTTCGGGCCAGAAAGTCATCCGATGCCACCTACCTGAATGGTCTGGGCACCACCAAGAGCACCACTAACTTGCGCTGCCAAGATTCGAGAAACTCTGCAGTGCCTCTTCTACTGTGGAGATTTTCACATTCATATCTCCAACGTCTCGGTATGCACCCTATTCTCTCACGATTCCATCGGATTTGCGTCCAAGTATTTTGGCCCAGCCATTAATTTCTGCGGATCCCACAGCAAGACCGAGAGGTCACTGCTTGTGGTGCTCTAATTTTACACTCCCGCAGATAGAAGGTGCATGCCATTTCGACTGTTGTGGTAAGTCCATCTCCCAACCGGTCGACATTTGAAAACTTGCATGCCAACCCGTTAGGTGGTTTGTATTCCACATCTCACCCCTCGCTCGATACACTTTCACAGTTAGGTGTCTTGTCAAAATTGCGATTGGCACAGATGGTAGCGCGTGGATCTACGCCACAATTTGTCTTGCGTCTTCATCTCACTATTCCCCGAACAACCGCAAACGCAACCTTGGCCTTTGCCTCCCTTCCATTCACAACGGCGTGGGATCCGTCTGGCATCTCATTCTACTGCGGCGTGAACCAGTTGGCTTTGCTTGCTTTCTTTCAGACCTTTCTACTTTCGGGTTTTATGCAGCTTGCAGCCTAGATAATGACTCTTCTACGCGTGTCGTGCAGTCTATATCTGAATATATCGGCGTACGCACGTCCTCAACAATTATAAGCGGGACTGATGAACGCCCAGATTAGCTTCAGCGTTCGAGAAAGGCCGATCGTCAAATTCCAGCGTGGCCTCCCAAATCAAATAACCCAATTGACTAGACAGAACGCAAGCAGTGTCGCGATGCTAGGCTTCTTTCGGTCTGCTCTGATGGCCGTTGCTGCTCAACGACAGCCCAGACTATGACACCTCGACTCGGGGAAGAACATCTTTCTTTGGACGCGGCCCTTTCAGTGCTCGAGGTCTCGCCAGTATCTCATGGAGAGCGTTGGCACGACCACCCGGAAACATGAAGCTGTGAGCTGGTTCAGCTGACACGACACTTGGTCTCACACGACGCTTATCTCTGCATCAGCCGCCTCATGTCGGGCTTCGAGCCTTCAGACTTCCCGTTCTGGCCACATCCCGCCTCATGTTGCGGGAGAATCTCCGAATTGGCCGTTGCCGTCTTTCAAGAGCCTCGGGCTTTATGCCACAGCGCACGTGCAAGCCTCATCTATCACGATATCCCTCTTCCCTCCGCCTCGCATTCCGACATGCTGTTGCGTTTTCTGTACGGATGCTATCGTCCGTCCGCAGCACCTACAGCTGTTGACGCGGACCCCGTGTACAGACGAACCGGATCGCCCAACTGTGATTTCGCACGCCTCCTGGCTACTTTCCCAAGCTCAAGTCGCAGTGGGGTGACGTCGGCCCATGGCCATTTACATGACGCGACCATGATATATGTATGTCGTTCCGTACGACCGCGCGAGCATCCGCACCAGTTCACACATTGCGTAGTTGCGCGTGCGCAGTGCAGATGATAATCCTCACCGCGGCCGGGACGCGTCGTGGCCGCTTGACCGTCTCTGATACTGCGATTCGGGAATTCTGACCGACCACCTGAACAGAAAACCTGCGGAAGGATAATTGCCGCAGTGGGCGCCTGTGAGCATCCCGGAATATTAGGCTGCCACTGTTCACTCTTACTCTTGCAAGTTGGCTCAGCGGCAATCATCAGCGCGGTTCAACCCGCATATCCTATCGCGACATTTTAAATTTCGTTTTCCGCGAGTGAGTGACATCTTTCTCCCTCTTCCCAAATGCTCATAGAACCCTCTTCTACCTAATCGAACTTCGAATTCTGCCCGGGCTGGCGCGGTGGGCGTGTAACCAGAATATCGTACCATTCCACTTACTTACATCCACGCGCACGCTTACCTGCGCTTACCTGCGCTTACCTCCCTTTGCCCACTCTGACCCGAAGCTTGCTTGCATTACGAAAAGCAGCGTGCGGGGTGTCGCATCAGTGCCCGATAGGCATAGGCTCGCGCTCGGCGCACCCGGCTGCCAGCATGCTTCTTTCTGAGGCCATCACCATCAGCGCCGCAGTTGCCCAGCGCCGGCTGCGGGATCCATCTGCGCGCGGTTTGGACTTAATGCTCTTTCGGCTCAATGCCGTTCAGATGACGGCGTCCCCACTTGCGCCTTTGAATCACGCCTCGCACATCGTCGATCGGCGCAGGCAAGCTCGCACCCCTCTACATACATTCGTGCGCCACCATCCTCGAATGGTCCCCGCGAGCGCTTCTTGTGTTTCAGCCGCGCCTAGAACATTGGCCGCACTTCTGTGTCAATTTTTGCTCAGATGCGCCTCTTCTCGTGCTTTCCGTTCCCCGTCACAAGCCAACCACGCCCAATTCGCGAGTGCGCCCCTTCATCAAAGAAACGGTTGTGCGTGTCCTCTTTCTTGCCACTTGCATGCAACAAACACATCGAACCACCCTTGAACTCCAGCCCGCACCCGCAATTTTGAGCCATTCCATTTTGCATGCACACCCATCCATCCATCACCGCTCAAAGCATGTATAATTATCTTCTCCAACAACACCCTGCATTGAACGCCGACCTTCCCTCGTTCACATTCAAGCAAGGTCGGCTCGTCGTTGGCTCGAAGGCTATCGGACGACTGTTGTGCGCGCGCGCGCCTTCGTGCTGCTCGCATTCTATCAATCAATTGCTGGTCGTTTCCATCCCTGTGGCTCGGATCGCATTCAAGGGCTGGGGGCTTGAAGTCTATCGCTAGTTCGCCTGGCTCGCTCACGACGTATCGGCGCTTTTTCCTCCTGCTTCTTAGCTGCTTCCAGTCTTGAACCCACCTTCCCCTCCATCAAGCAATTGGCTTGCCCGGAATGTCCACGCTCCATCTTCGACTTCCATCATCACTGCCTCAACTTATCCACCTGTTCGGCCGAGCAGCAAGCCAACCCCCCGAATCACCCAGAATTTAATATCAGTGGTACGCGTATACCTATGTACGTACATACTCCCTTCCCTTCCCTACATTCAATTTAATTCAACCGGAGTCAAACTGGAGTTGCGTGTTCTGTCTGCATTTTTTCGCTGCTACGGTGTGACCTAGTATGCAGCGTATCGACGATCCCGGCCGTGTAACGTACTTGGAATGGGTCAGATTGAGCTGAATATTCGATTCTAATTCGTTGGCCTTCAGTCACGAAACCTCATACCAAATCACTTTTCTTCGACAGATTCTCCGCGCTGGTTTTCTCCCACTTCTTTTGGTTAAAGGAAAGGACAATGATCATAGCCTAAAATTCCATCAGTCGCGCTTCTGTCGGCCACCATCATATTATCTACCCCGTACGGCATCCGACGAGGATCGCGCTGATGTTGAATGCCGATCGTGCATGGCGGGGAATCGGGGCATTTAACAGCTGACCCGAAGTGCACAGAACATCAACTGAATTGAACATTCGCCGACCACCGTCACGTACACGCGAGGTTCGTCCATGGACCCGTTTTGAACACCGGCGGGGATCGAAGGTTGATTTACTTGTATAAAACGAAGAAATTCCATCGGAAATACCGTTATGCAGAAACGAGGATCGCCGATGGATACACTCACGCCGCTGTGGGCGGAAAATCAACCCGGGATCCGCGTTCGCAGAACTATCAATATTAAATCAGTAGCACACGCGACGAGGATCCTCCGCGGATGCGCACAGGTGGATTGAACGCCGGCCGTCGTGGGCGGAGGATCAGCGCAATCGACTCGCGATTGAAGATGAAATTGAGTAGAGGCGGGGATCGTAGTGATGTTGCAGTTGTTGTGAGCACTGGTTAGGCCGTCGACGACATAGGTAGGTGTCCAGACATCGATAGTAGCAAGGATTGGTTGAAATTATGGAATTTTCAACGCCATTATTCACGTTCAACCTTCGATGCCCGCCAATCTCGGACTCCGGCTTTCAACGCGTGTACGTGACGTTCTTCAACAGTTGATTTTTGTGAAACTCGAGCCAGTTCGTTGTTGCATGTCCCGAATCCCGATCTCCCGCCAAGAACGGCCGGCGTTCAGAACCAGCGCATCCATCGAGGATCCCCGTCGGTCGCCGTATATCATCCCTTTCCTCACTCTGATCCTCTGCCCGCGACGGCGGGCCGGCGTTCAAGAGGCGGTGCCGTATTCGAGTGCGTCAATATGATCTCTCGCACCTGCCGTCTCGTCTCGCTACTTTTTATGAGCGTTATTACGACCGCCGATCCCGCGTCGACGCAGCGGAACGGAACGAGATACACAGAGGGTACGGCACCGCTGCCGGGATCGCCGATGTTGATCTAATTTGATTCGGGGCGCGTTCAACCTGGCCTAGCAGAATTGGTCAGAGCCTTGCCCGACACTGGGGTTGGTGCAAGACGCTAAACTAGAGCCTGAAGGATCGATGGATTGCCGTGGCTAAATCCTGCTAGATTTGTCGCTATGAGCGGCCGGTGTTCACCAAGGTTAGTTAAACAGAAAAAGAAACAATAATAGAGAGTTTGCGGTGAGCCACCGGGAGCCACCGGGTGGCTCCCGTAGGTGTGGTGGCTCTCCGGTGGCTTGTGAGTGGATCAGGTATGACATCATACCTGAATATTTTATACTCATTTATACTCGATCGGAGAGCCACCTCCCACCGCATGCCGGAAGAGCCACCGGGTGGCTCCTGGTGGCTCACCGCAAACTCTCCAATTGAGCTCCACTGAACCGCTGCAAATTAACTCCCGCCCCTGGCAAAATACCAATCCCGATCCAGCTCAATCATATCAAACCAAACCGTCAGAACGAGATACTTCCGTCCCTTCGCGTGGAATTGGAAATAACCCGTAATTTGAGCTGGGACGGGGGTATAATTTCCGATTCCTCCGTATGGAGAGAGGAGTGTGTGGCCGCCCCGCTATCACGGTGTTCTAGCACCCGGTTCGTTCGAATATTTTCATTCTGCTAATGGCCCTCAATGCTCGTCAATTATGGCCGATTATTTTACCCGCTGAATCGCATGAGGTGGATGATAGTATTCCGCCATTGAATGTGTGGAACATCCCTCCTCCGCACTGCTCCTTTTCTACCGTGCTTGGCATCGCGGGGAAGATGCTTCCGCCGGACTACTCCTGTTCCCTGTTCCTCTTTTTTATTTTGCGGCGATGAGAGATTCTCGGAGTGGTTCGTGTTTAAATATTCCAAAATCGAACCAGGCTCGGGTGTTGGCGTGGGAGAAGGTCCAGGATTGAACTCTTGAGAAAAGACTGCCCATCCCCGCTTACTGACGAGCGAATGCGTCCGTCCAGTGACATTCAAGTCCCGTAAATGAACCATTCCCGTAAGAGCCATCCCAATAGGCCGACAAAGCCGATCGGCAAAGTTGCGGCAAAGACAGACAATCATGACGTCACTCCTTCGTTTTCTCCCGAACTCCCATCCCGCGTTTCTCCGACACCACAGAGACGGCCCGGCGGCTCTTTTCTACCCAACTTCCACACTCAGCACTGCGACGCGATTTCAAATCCACCGGAAAAGACCCGCTCCGAATCCAACTTTCTCTGCGACACATTCGTGGCAAACTGGCTCGTGAGTCGTGAGTCGTCATGGTCAGCTTGAGGCAAGGTGGAATGGGAAGTAGATTGCGGGAGGGTATCCGATTCCAATCCGTAGCCGAGGACGAGTACTCTGGTAGTACCCATGCGTGTCCACGTTCACCTGCGCGAGGCAGAGCAAGATTGGACCGATGGATGGATGGATGGATCCCAGGCTAGACCTCGAGGGCGCACCGGAAGCTGCACATAGCTAATCGATATCGCCGCAACTTGGCGTCTGCGCACATGTAGAGGTTCCGCAGAACAGTTCGTGGCCCACTCCTGTCCGCAGCCAAGTGCCAGCGTGTATCCGCAGACCTACTACCGGGCCATGTGTATCCGACTTCCGAACCTACCTCTCGACTTCCGAAATCCGCAGAACCTCCGCTTTCTCGAAGCTACTTCGGCATTCAGGACACGTAGGCGGACACACGATAGTTACGATGGCCTTGGTACATGAATTCGCGAATTGGGGGTGAAGCTCCGGCACTCGGGATCGCATCCGCCGCGCCGTGCCGTAGCCGCAGACCTGATAGCATGTATATGCCCACCGCCCAGCTACCTCCGCCTCAAGACGTTGAAGATAACGGGATCGGATTCAATTGGCAAATAGCAGATCGGCCATCGGACCGCTTCTACCCTCGCTACTACGGGCTATTATTCAAATCGTGGCTGCGACGAGGACGCGTCAGCCTGTCTCTTGTCCGAAATAATACAATCTATCAAACGAGGCGCGGCCCCGTGCCGCGAGTTGATCGAATTTTGAATGCATGCGCGTCGCCTGAGCGTTATCCATCTCGCAGCCGCGGAAACCGGGACATACAAAGACGTCGAACGTCGAGGATGACGCACTGCCGTGTTTCGAGGAATTGAAATTTTCGTTTAGAGGTTCAGTTCAGTCTGTCTGTCTGTCGAACTTGTCATCAAATAAGTTATAACATGCAGCGAATAGATCTGCGCCGCGGCCGTCAAACACAACGTAACTCGCCTAAAACTTAGTGAGCAAGACAATCTTGAATTGAAATTTCCGTCAAATTTCTGTACTTACGCCGCTGCTGGTTCGACTCGACTCGCAGCGGATACATCTAGTTTTCTCTTCTCCCGACAAGTGGCGCGTCCGAATGACATGCATTTCCAGGTGAGCTCCCCAATAACGATTAACCCACCACTATTCGGATCATTTCTTCTTCTTATTTGTTTTTTCGGCGGTGGCTCGCGCGGGAAGTCCTTCGGATTTGCATAGGCGATGACGCCTGCTTACGCAGAAATAACGATTAACCCACCACTATTCGGATCGTTTCTTCTTCTTGTTTTTTTTTTCGGCGGTGGCGCGCGCGGGAAGTCCTTCGGATTTACATAAGCGATGGCGCCTGCCTACGCAAGTAATAGTACTAATTTCATTTTTGTTTTCGCAAACCGACACACACACGCGGCGCGTCTGGTGGGGCGGACGCAAATGACGCGCTCGCCTCCTATACATTTTGCTCTTCCCTTCCCTTCCCTAACGGGGATGAAGTTGACATCACATCCCTGGCCAGTGTCGTCAGTCGACGTTGCCGTGCCTCCAGGCCAGTCTCTGCAGTCCTGAACTTGTGATCAAATATCAACACTAAATGCGAGAGATTCCTTCCTATCGCAGTCGCATATGTAGGCCGCAATTGCAAATGAATCAATGACATGCGAGGGATCTTTACATTCGAGTTCAACTGATGTGAAGAATTGGGTTGAACTTTGATGTCATTATGACGCGCCCGCTGAACCGAGCGGGGTTTTGGGTTTCGGTGAGGCGCCATGAGAAGGGAGACGGGGAGAACCTCGTCGTCAGGCGGGATGGGAGCACGATCGGCGCGGGATGGGGTGGGTATGACGCGTGCAATATTTTTGCGCAGGAGGGAATAGGTGAGACGGGATTACAGTAAGGCGTAGTTTTGGGTCTTCGGTGAGACGCCATGAGAAGGGAGATGGAGAGAAGCTCGTCGTCAGGCGGGGCCGCCCCGACCAAGGGCCATCTACGGCGCTCAAACCCGACGGCTGCGCCCGTGGCCGGGCTGGAAACGCATCCATTAATGGGATCACCACTTTGACGGATCGCGACGTCGGCTACGTTGCAATTCAGGGGCGTCTCCACTTTTTCTCGATACTAGTGGAGGTTGATAATACTCTTGCAGGCTCGCTTTGGGGTCTCCTCTCAAGACCATTGGAACCAGATGGATGTGGATTCAACTACCGCGATTTCTACTGGAGCGTTGTCGACATGCTCCAAGGGGAAGAAGGCCAAGAGATTCTCGACCGCTTCAATATGTGTGTCGCCATCTGATCGCTTAAGTTCTCTCCCCGACACTTACTAACATGGATTATGTTCTTAGGAAGGTGTTTGGCACCAAGTCCTCAGCGAAGAAGGCCACCCCTGCCACTACCACGGTCCCCAAGGATTTCGACATTTTGGCAGCACAGCGTGCGGCCAAGCGTGCTCGCAAGATTGCCGCTGCTGCCGAATCCTCCGCCTCCGCCTCTAACTAGCTGTATTCTTTATTCTATTGTGTCCCATACATACTACGTGCTACCGAATATGATTTTATTTGCTTTTATTCTGTTTTTTCGTGAATTTATGGCCCGGTTTCATATTCCAATAAGAGCTACGGTGGCGTTACAATAGTTCGGTCGTCTATAAACCCTCAGTATATTACAGACTGGCTGGTTCAGTACATACAAGTATAATGTAAAAAATGCTCTGTACATCCCACAATGGTTTACACACAACACCGTGTAGGTTAAGATTACAGGAAAATTGGTGTGGTATATATGGGGATGAAACATCACCTAGCTTATTTGGATCTGCCGTGGTTTTTGACGAATATACGGGTCTGCAAGGGTATGCATACCGTTGCAATTAGTTCCCGGTTTTGGTGATGACTTGACCGTCTGCTGAAGAAGACGAAACTGAGGGCAGGCCGATGGATCGGCCGTGAGTGTGAAGGTTCTGTATTTGAGTGGTTCAATCCTAAATTCTCTCGATTAATTTTTGGGTGTCTCTGCGACCGGGACTCGAGCCCGTGCTCACCATTCATTGAGGACCCGCGCGGCAACAAGAAGCAGATTGGGAATGGTTTCGGGGTACAGCTCTGCGGTCGTTTCAAATATGGGCCGTTCCAGTTCTGGTGGAAGTAGACGGTTTACATCGACCATGGTTGTGGTGCTACCACCGGATTTACATCCTAATTGGATAGAAGCCACTTTTCACGCAATGGGACATTTTCACGGACTCGGAAACCCATCTATACATGAAGGGCCTTATGGACAGCGCCGCCGATGCGCCCGGCGGGTGGATATGCAATAAATGCGGTCCGTCGGGAGAAATAATCACAAGGATACAAGGCCCATAATCCTTACATAAACCAAAGATTTGCCGGGGTGGTCAACTTGACGAGGATTATGAAGGGATTATGGGGGATTTTGGTCAATTAAAAATACTCAGAATCCTCCCATAATCCTCACCGTAATCCCTTGCAAATCCCTCCTTAATCTCCTAATAGTTACGTTCACATGACTATTAACCAATGAAACAATGTACAAATTTGATTCCTGCAAGTGCGTAAGAAAACTCTTCGAGTTAGAGATCGGATAAAGAAGCATGTAAAATATTAATTCCCATCCTGCAGACTTGAGCATCACAAGACGACTCAACGGCGACCAGGGTTTGCATTGACCAAGTTATACACGCTGCCACTCGCCTGACTGAAGGCCGAGTTGACAATACCAGCAGAGGTCGTCTGGAGGTACAGCCCATTGCTGTTGGCCTTGATGGCATATCTGCCGCTTGTTAGGTAGAAGACCGAGTACTCCTCCCATGTGGACGGCGTCATGACGGTCGCTGTGAGCGGCTGGTTGCCCGGCATGGTGGCCGTGACAAACTCGCCAGTCGTCAGGTACTCGATTGTGGCGAGGGTGTCGCCGTACATCCTGAAGATCGCACCATTTGCACGCACGGAAGTCGTGGGCACGAGCGCGCTGGACCCGCTGACAGTGACATACAGACTCGAGGTGATGTCTTCAATGAAGACCTCTCCAAGGGTCCCCTCGGCGACCGTGACTGGTGCCGTCTGCGCAACAATGGTGTACACGGAAGCACCTGCCTGTGTGGCATTGTTGTAAATTGTGCCTCCAATTGTCTGCAAGTAGAGGCTGTTGGAGTTGGCTTTGATAATGTACGTGTTGGTGCCCGTCTGGAGGAAGAAGAATTTCTCGTCCGTGCTAGCTTCGCTGCGTGCTGAGGCCACAGGTGCAGTGCCACTCCAGTCCGCGGTCATGAACTGGTAGGTCTCGTAGTTGCGCAACACGAAGGCGCCGGTGCCCCCTTGCTCTGCGACCTGATGGATAAGACTCAGGATTAGAATCGGTGTGAAATCATCCGAGAGTTGGCACGGACATCAAAGATCGTGGCCTGAGTAACACTGGTGCCCAGGGGGGCGAGGTTGGTGGCCGCCGTGTATGACACGATCCAAAGGCCCGACGTGACATCCTGAATGGCAATAGAGTTACCGGGGAGAGCACGAGCGGCGAGAGCGCAGGCGAGCGTGGCGAGGAAAGCACAAATCATGACGATCAAGGAAGAGCCGTTCGAGGCACGATACTCAAGCAGAGCACACAAGATTGTATATAAACCTCCATAAGTTGTGCAGAGCAAATGGAGTGAGCGGGATTCCGTGGGTGTGTTAGCAGATAGCATGCCTCAGGATATACAGGTTCAATCGGTTCCTGGTTCCTCCACAAATGAAGTACAATTCCAGGGACCAACTTAGGTTCCAGGTCTCTGTAAAAATAATGCATTCAAATGACCATATATAGACAACCTCATCAGTCACCTGACTCCGGCAACCGCCGTCTCCTACCCTCCAAAACATTAAAACAATCGTGGATTACCAATCCGGTAAATGCCGACTCCCCTACCCTCACCAGAACATTAAAACACATCTCTCGATTGTGGATTACCAATCTGTTAAATGCTGACTCTCCTACATCAGACTACTGTACCGGTGTGTATGATAGCAACCGCTCGAGGCGCGTTACACCCTATTGCTAGCCTTTTATGGTAACTTACCTACCATAAAAGGCAAAATTGTAAGCAAAATAGGCTCCCGTTATGCGTTACGCGTTGCTACCATACACGCCGGTACAGTATTAAAACGGGACGGCATCAGTCTGTTATGTAGTTTCGGGGCCACTTGGTCCCAGGTTTGCGCGAAGCGCCCTTTGAATAATTATTTGATGTACAATATCTCAGACTAGGTGGTAGCTGATAGTTTTCATTTCATCTCTTGTATGGTGCAGCTTGCTTATTCACCACCAAAATGTAACTAGTCCCAAATCTGACTGAGGTGTTTTTTTTGTGTACTCGGGACTTCTACTCCTCGAAATCTTGTAGATTGCAGTGTTACTCCAGCTCAACATGAACCATATTATCATCTGGAGCTCTGAATTTTGTTGAAATTCCGAGTCCATTGCTCGCTATCTCCGATGCCGCAGCCTAGCACGGCAAGACAACAACTTATCTGCTATGTTGAGTTCCTGCATTTATCATGTTCAACTTCGTATTTCGTCCCCTTGTACCTTACTTATGCTCCAGTTGTCCTAATTCTTTCTCTTCTTAGTTACATTGGTTCCTGACAAATTGTGTATATTACCTAGTAGTTTTTGAATGAATCCTCTGCATGTTTGGAAGGGTCTTCTGCTATTCCCGAGTAAAGGCCGTGGCTACCTTTACCTCAACAAATTTTGCCGAAACTATGACTTCAGCTGTGTTGGCAAGTTTTATACCCTTGATGAACCTTGATAGGAGGCACTAATATGCTAAATTACAGGTCTATGTTACCATCAATCCAAGTCCCACAGATGTGTCCAAAGGATGACAACAATGGTTTCTGCCGAGCAGGAGGCCAGATTCGGTGTGCAGTTCCCAATTTGGTCCGCACAAAAAAGAGTTACTCACTCATTTTTGATTTTAAATAAAATCCCTCTTGTCAAAAGTTTTTACTCATCAAACTGAGTCTTTTTACAAGAGGGATAGGAAATCTGATTTTTTCTGAGAGAGTAATACTGGTTGTCACAAACAGGTGGTGACTAAGTGAACTGCACCATAGTTACTGTATACTCAGGCACTCGGCCTCTCGTATATATTCTCAGAATCTCTGTATGCGAGCTGCCTCCCCTCAGACTTCGTATCACTCTTGTGCGCGAAGACTGAGGTAAGTGACTCCTTTTACTTACTTAGATTCCCTTTCTGGCTTGTACTTTAGTTGTCATTGTCTAGGTGAATATTATCAGCTCGCTGGCGGTGAAAACAAGGTGAAAAGCGCCGGATCATTATTTGTACGGGTAACAAACCGAAACCGTAGCAAACTGTCTGTCCTTGGCTTGTCCGCAACAGGCCTGGCCATGACACGTTTTCTTCCGCAAGATTTGGAGAGGGAGATATTCGAATTTTCGGCCCTCTCAAATCCCAGATCCATCCCCAAGTCGGTCCTCGTCGCACGGCACGTCAAGAACTGGTGAGATATCGGTACTAAGTACTTGTTACTGCGCTGTCCCTAACTTATACTTCTTCTTCAGGATAGAGTCGCTGTTATACAGAACTCTCTCAGTAGTCAACGAGGATCAGGCGGACTCGGATGCCGTAGATTTGATTCGCATATCGGCTAGCATCTGCCTTGCAACGGCGTTGTAGGTCTAGCTATTTTCCAAACTTACCCGCCAGACCCTGCATGGCTTCCGCTGATTGCAGCGATGTCGAATCTGCGACAGCTCTCGGCAGATATAAATTACTTCTTCATTCCTCCCCGGGTCGAATTCAGCCACGCCGTTCTCACTGGGCTCACCCACCTAGATATGTTCGAGACATCTTTGTCGGAGAACTGGGCCACGGACATATGCTCCCTTCCTCGGCTCACCCATCTCTCATTCAATACCGACGACGTGGAGCCTTTTGCTCCAGAGACCCAGATTCGTTACATCCTCGCCAATTCCAAATCCCTCGAGGCTTTCGTACTCATTTTCGCGTATGAAAGCGCTGAAGCAATGTGATGAATACGAGTATTTCTCCGATGATCCCCGGTCTGTGGTCATGTCTGTCGCTGATTCTGGTTACTTGGTCGATTGGGAGAGAGGTGGAACGGAAGGAGACGATTACTGGATCCAGGCGGAAATATTCATCCAGAAACGGCGATCAGGAGAAATCAAAGGTTTGGGCCGGACAATTGTCGAGATGTATACTGATACATATTTATCAGGATCAGAGTATGTGGTGCCAATG
Source organism: Mycena albidolilacea (assembly GCA_029282495.1). NCBI lineage: Eukaryota > Fungi > Basidiomycota > Agaricomycetes > Agaricales > Mycenaceae > Mycena > Mycena albidolilacea. Next base: position 464,240 of record JARIHO010000054.1, on the reverse strand, counting down.
AGATCGACGTAGTGGACCTCCAACCAGCATGTTTTATTCCAACGAAAGATCGTTCCCCCGACGAGTCCAAATTTTACATTCGACTCGGACCCACTCTCGTCCATGCAGTGGCTACAGTACGTACAGGGGCTCAACGAAGTACCGCCATTCCTCGACCCTTCGCAGCTCAAGGCTCTGCCGCTTTGAGTCTGCGTCTGCGTAACCGCCGGCTCTAGGGAGGAGGTGAATACCGAAGCGTCATTGGGTCATACTCATTATCCGCATTGCCTGTGCAATGTCAGCTTCGTTTGCCGCGTATTGGGCTCATGCACGGTGGTCTGCGTACGTCCAAATTTTATTGCAATGATATTTCCGGAATTTAATGTGCCCAGGTTTCTCAGTCGCGTTCAACCCTCATGGCTGCCAAGTTTGGTTTGCAACCGTGACCGAGCCAATCAAAAAGGCTTCAGCAAATTGAGTGTTGGACTTTATTCCATTCTTCAGGGGTGTTGTTCGTTCCAGAAAAACCGGTCTAACCCCGAAAGGGATATTCGAACCTAGTCCGCCCCGAGCCCGAGCTATTCAGACGCGAATCGATATTACAATTCGGTGCGACACCCGTGGTAGCCGTGGGTAGCGCGGCGACAAAACTGCAACGAGCTGTACAACACCGCAGAAATCTGATTCAGATCCTACGGCGAACAAGGAAAATGTGTGTGTGGCACACAGAACTCCTGGCGCGTTCATACGCTGCCGTTGTTACCTCGATGGCACGTCGCTGCGGGTAAGCGGTGGGAAGGTCTGATGCCTGCCGAGCCAGCCGACGTGGCGTGTCGTAGAGATATGAAAGAAGGGGTGCGAGAAGGCAGGACACACATGCGACGGTGGGCGCGGCGCGCATCTAGCGCCTTCCCTTCGAAAACATGTGGTCTAGGCCTGAGCTCGAACCCGAGCTACCACCGAACGCATATAAATGCGACAAAGATGCGTCGTATGCAGAGCGGGGTAAGGGCGGTGCGGATGACCATCAGCGGGCCGCCGGGGCCGGGCCAAAACACTCCGCGCAGGTTGCTATCGGAGCGTCCGTAGAGTCCAGACTCCGTGGTCTCCTTGCTCAGCGCGGGACTTTCTGTTGTTATCATTGACATTGCCATCGTCCACGGCCACTTCTTTGGGACGAACCAGGGCAAGCCAGCCCCGGTGTCCTAGCACTTGGAACTCTGGAGTCTGGAGGGCACACGGAAGAAGCAGGAAGCTTCAAGAAGTCGACAGCCCGGATGTTTTGTTGCAAGGATCCGCGCTCGTCGTGAATTCACCGTGCCGGCAATTATCTGTTCCCCGATAGCAAGATTAGATGAACGGCGACTGCATTGAAATAGCCACCAGTGTCGATAAATAAACAATGCTTGGTCGCCGGGTGATACACCGGTGATAAGTTAAGCAAGGCAAGAAGACCGGAGATAGTGGCGAATCCTGAAGATGGGGACTCATTCCGCGTCCGTCGGATTTGAGGATCGGACGAACCGGGGGATGGACCGTGAGTACAGACGGAAGACCAACAGTAAGCACTGCACAAGCAAAAAGTGCAGGTGAGTCAGATTTCAAAAATTTGACTTATTCACAGTCTGTGGCGAGGCTGGTCGAGTCAGATTTTTCCGGCGCAGCGGTGCGGTTCGTACATGGATCCAGGAAACAATTTGGTGAGTGGTTCGCAGTGTCGACGTGAACTGAAATATTCCGAGGGATTCCAACTCTGACTCGTCGCGTTGATCAGCTGAGATTGGATTCATATCGGAGCTGACAGTTGTCGGATAATCGGGAGAAATTTCGGAAAGCTGACGCGCCGACAATCATGTAACGCCGATTCCGATTCCGTCCGCCTGCTGGCTCGGGTTGTTTCCGAACGATTTCATGGCCGGTCATGGAATCCATTCCGCATCGTGGAAAGTACCGTCTGAGAGAGACCACTTTCATTGCAGTGTTCAAAGTTTGAACACCGAGGTACCATCAATTGAAACAATCTAATCGTACCGCCACCACTAATTACCGGCTTATCGCATTGACCTGTAATCTTATCTAGACAGATGACGCTGAGGGACAAATATAGCCGGTGGGGTATTTCTGCTGCTGGGATTACGACTTGGCCTGACGCAATACCACAGGGTATGATGTCGAGGCGGTTCAATTTGAATTTAAGCTGAGCTGGTGGTTCGGGTGCGAGGTAAGGCGATGATGCCGGGAAGGAAACCGTTCGTAACGGCGGGAAAACGAACAAATTACGGAATGACAGTGGTGCCAGGGCGATATCATCGTCGCGGTTCAACCCGCAAGTTATATAATGTGGATAGTTCGGTTGATTCCGTTAGTTGTATCACAGGCAACCGCGGCAGACTGCTTACTTTTAAACACTTCAATGCAGACCAGTAAAACATGGAAGAGAACAAAAAGAAGAAGAAGATCCAGATCGGTTGTTTCTTAACGGGACCGCGCCGGAATATACCTACCTACCTAAACATGCAGGGTCATAGTTGCGAACCCAGTGCATCGATGCAAGCCAAAAGAAATTCGGAATACCAAAGCGCATTTCTGATCTTCATTTGGTGATGTCGATTGGACGCCCAGCAGGATGGGATGACTTCCGCGCGTTGGTCAGCGCATGAATAGAGACGTTGCGCAAAGCTGCATGCGGCTTTTTTGGTGCGCAAACTCATCACATGCGGCTTTTTTTCCCCCTTTGCTCTGGTGGTCAAAAGAGGCTATTTGAGACTCCCAGTGATGCTCCGGAGCAAAGAAAGGATATTCCCGTGTGCGGCTTTGGAAGCCGCATGCGGCTTTTGCGCAGCGTCCCTAATATCTGCATCGGCTGCAGGCGGATATGCATGGAGCACAAAGATGCGGGGTAAAGCGACTGCTGATGCAACCTTCCAATCCCCAGGGCCACAGGGTTCGAAAAAAGACCGCATGTGAAAAGCCATTTGGAAGCAGTTTCGAATCGTCTACATGAGCAAAATTACTAAGAGAAGAACAGTCTTTGTACAATTCTCCGGTTGCCATATTTCCTTCATCCAGAAATGACGCGACTCAGAATAGAACACCTGCAATGACAAAAAGGATATAAACTTGTTGTTGGAATGCCGCAAGGTAGGTAGATAAGTATATTCTGGCGCGGTCCCGTTAAGAAATAGCCGGGGCCCATACTACATACATCGCGTCTAATGTATGCTATGGATACCGTCAATCTTTGGCCACTTCCACACCTGGGTGCCCGTTTTCATCTCCAATAACATCGAGTACCAAAAACAAAATACCGGTTGGTAAACAAAATGCCAAAGGGACCCCAGGGTGGCATGGCCTCCAAAATCAGGTACGAAAAAACAGTTTTATTCCAATGCGTGATATGTATATTCGGCAGGCCTGAATACATGCAATTCAGCGTAGACCGCCAACACCTCGTACGTGCACTTTGTAAAGCGTTGCACTGCGTCAAAGTTGCGGGACTGGAGCAACTCGCGAATGAAGTCCTCACTCGCAGCCAAGACGCGAGGGAAGTGGGGGACGAGGTCGTAGATGTCTACAAGGAAATCGTACCGCAAGCCCACCAGCGTCGGCTATGTGCAACCCATCAACGCATGACCTTCGCTCTCGACTGCAAGACGGCAGAAATGGCAGAGGCGCGAATCCCGGGGGACCCTCTCTTTCAGCCGTTCTTTCCAGCGCAAACCTCAAGTCAATGTCCGGCTTGCGGCTATTCGAATTGGGGCATGCATTTATCCGAGACGACTCGACTCCCCGGCGGTTCATGAACCAGGATCAGGCAGGGTTGTAATTCAGAGATACTCCAATCGTCAGCATCAGTGCATTGTGATGGAGTGAGAGCAAACAACGTCCTGAAGACGAGCCTAGCAACGACGAAGGAGAGAAGGATAACTTCATGATCACTCCTTTTGGCGGAGAAAAAGAAATAGAGTCGGATACTTATAAAATGCGAGTTACTTATCTCGACTCCCTGAGATTTCTCCGCAGACCATTGCCCTAAATTTCTGCATTTGTAATCCCATGATTTTTGTTCAAGAATCCTGAAGAGACTCGCGATTCAACTTGACTCCGAAGATTTTTGATAAGTTGTGAGCTTTGGCGCGTTATTGATGGGATCAAAATCGCAACCCCATTGATCTCGGAATCCTGCTGCGACCGACCAATGACTACTGTACGCTGTGCTGGCTGCACATGTCCTTCTGTCGCCAGTATGTGCGCAACAAATCAGAACAACACCGTCAATCGCGGACGAGCTGGCTCAATCAAGCTCTTCGGGCCAGAAAGTCATCCGATGCCACCTACCTGAATGGTCTGGGCACCACCAAGAGCACCACTAACTTGCGCTGCCAAGATTCGAGAAACTATGCAGTGCCTCTTCTACTGTGGAGATTTTCACATTCGTATCTCCAACGTCTCGGTGTGCACCCTATCCTCTCACGATTCCATCGGATTTGCGTCCAAGTATTTTGGCCCAGCCATTAATTTCTGCGGATTTCACAGCAAGACCGAGAGGTCACTGCTTGTGGTACTCGACTTTACACTCCCGCAGATAGAAGGTGCATGCCATTTCGACTGTTGTGGTAAGTCCATCTCCCAACCGGGCGACATTTGAAAGCTTGTATGCCAACCCATTAGGTGGTTTGTATTCCATATCTCACCCCTCGCTCGACACGATTTCACAGTTAGGTGTCTTATAAAAATTGCGATTGGCACACATGGTAGCGCGTGGATCTACGCCACAATTTGTCTTGCGTCCTCATCTCACTATTCCCCGAACAACCGCAAACGCAGCCTTGGCCTTTGTCTCCCTTCTATTCACAACGGCGTGGGATCCGTCTGGCATCTCATTCTACTGCGGCGTGAACCAGTTGGCCTTGCTTGCTTTCTTCCAGACCTTTCTACTTTCAGGTTTTATGCAGCTTGCAGCCTAGATAATGACTCTTCTACGCGTGCCGTGCAGTCTATATCTGAATATATCAGCGTACGCACGTCCTCAACAATTATAAGCGGGACTGATGAACGCCCAGATTAGCTTCAGCACGTTCGAGAAAGGCCGATCGTCAAATTCCAGCGTGGCCTCCCAAATCAAATAACCCAATTGACTAGACAGAACGCAAGCAGTGTCGCGATGCTAGGCTTCTTTCGGTCTGCTCTGATGGCCGTTGCTGCTCAACGACAGCCCAGACTATGACACCTCGACTCGGGGAAGAACATCTTTCTTTGGACGCGGCCCTTTCAGTGCTCGAGGTCTCGCCAGTATCTCATGGAGAGCGTTGGCACGACCACCCGGAAACATGAAGCTGTGAGCTGGTTCAGCTGACACGACACTTGGTCTCACACGACGCTTATCTCTGCATCAGCCGCCTCATGTCGGGCTTCGAGCCTTCAGACTTCCCGTTCTGGCCACATCCCGCCTCATGTTGCGGGAGAATCTCCGAATTGGGCCGTTGCCGTCTTTCAAGAGCCTTGGGCTTTATGCCACAGCGCACGTGCAAGCCTCATCCATCACGAAATCCCTCTTCCCTCCGCCTCGCATTCCGACATGCTGCTGTGTTTTCTGTACGGATGCTATCGTCCGCAGCACCTACAGCTGTTGACGCGGACCCCGTGTACAGACGAACCGGATCGCCCAACTGTGATTTCGCACGCCTCCTGGCTACTTTCCCAAGCTCAAGTCGCAGTGGGGTGACGTCGGCCCACAGCCATTTACATGACGCGACCATGATATATGTATGTCGTTCCGTACGACCGCGCGAGCATCCGCACCAGTTCACACATTGCGTAGTTGCGCGTGCGCAGTGCAGATGATAATCCTCACCGCGGCCGGGACGCGTCGTGGCCGCTTGACCGTCTCTGATACTGCGATTCGGGAATTCTGACCGACCACCTGAACAGAAAACCTGCGGAAGGAAAATTGCCGGAGTGGGCGCCTGTGAACATCCCGAAATATTAGGCTGCCACCGCTCACTCTTACTCTTACAAGCTGGCTCAGCGACAATCATCAGCGCGGTTCAACCCGCATATCCTATCGCGTCATTTTAAATTTTGTTTTCCGCGAGTGAGTGACATCTTCCCAAATGCTCATAGAACCCTCTTCTCCAAGTGCACCTAATCGAACTTCGAATTCTGCTCGGGCTGGCGCGGTGGGCGTGTAACCAGAATATCGTACCATTCCACTTGCTTACATCCACGCGCACGCTTACCTGCAATTACCTCCCTTTGCCCACTCTGACCCGAAGCTTGGTTGCATTAAGAAAAGCAGCCTGCGGGGTGTCGCATCAGTGCCCGATAGGCATAGGCTCGCGCTCGGCGCACGCGGCTGCCAGCGTGCTTCTTTCTGAGGCCATCACCATCAGCGCCGCACTTGCCCAGCGCCCAGCTGCGGCATCCATCTGGGGTTTGGAATCGATGCTCTTTCGGCTCAATGCCGTTCAGACGACGGCGTCCCCACTTGCGCCTTTCAATCGCGCCTCGCACATCGTCGATCGGCGCAGGCAGGCTCGCGCCCCTCTACATACGTTCGTGCGCCACCATCCTCGAATGGTCCCCGCTAGCGCTTCTTGTGTTTCAGCCGCGCCTAGAACATTGACCGCACTTTTGTGTCAATGTTTGCTCAGCTGCGCCTCTTCTCGTGCTTTCCGTTCCCCGTCACAAGCCAACCACGCCCAAGTCGCGAGTGCGCCCCTTCATCAGGGAAACGGCCGTACATGTCCTCTTTCTTGTCACTTGCATACATCGAACCCCAGCCCGCACCCGCAATTTTGAGTCATTCCATTTTACATGCACGCCCACCCATCCACCCATCACCCCTCAAAGCATGTATAATTATCTTCTTCGACTTCCCTCCAACAACACCCTGCATTAAACGCCGGCCTTCCCTCGTTCACATGCAATCAAGCTCCGCACCCCACCCATGGCTTGCTGGCTCGTCGTTGGCTCGAAGGCTATCGGACGACTGTTGTGCACGCGCCTTCGATGCTGCTCGTATTCTATCAATCAATTGCTGGTCGCTTCCATCCCTGTGGCTCGCATCGCATTCTAGTGCTGGGGGCTCGAAGTCTATCGCTGGTTCGCCTGGCTCGCTCATCACGTATCGGCGCTTTTTCCTCCTGCTTCTTAGCTGCTTCCAGTCTTGAACCCACCTTCCCCTCCATCAAGCAATTGGCTTGCCCGGAATGTACACTAGCTCCATCTTCGACTTCCATCATCACTGCCTCAGCTTATCCACCTGTTCGACCGAGCAGCAAGCCAATCCCCCGAATCACCGGGATTTAATATCAGTGGTACGCGTATACCTATGTACGTACATACTCCCTTCCCTTCCCTAGGTTCAATTTAATTCAACCGGAGTCAAACTGAAGTTGTGTGTTCTGTCTGCATTTTTTCGCTGCTACGGTGTGACGTAGTATGCAGCGCATCGACGCTCCCGCCCATGTAATGTACTTGGAATGGTTCTTTAAGCTGCAGTGAGGTTAGATTGAGCTGAATATTCGATTCTAATTCGTTGGCCTTCAGTCACGAAACCTCATACCAAATTACTTTTCTTCGACAGATTCTCCGCGCTGGTTTTCTCCTACTTCTTTTGGTTTAAGGAAAGGACAACGATCATAGCCTAAAATACCATCAGTCACGCTTCTGTCGGCCACATCATATTATCTACCTCGTACGGCACCCGACGAGGATCGTCGATGGATGGGCTGATGTTGAATGCCGACCGCGCGCGGCGGGGGATCGGGCATTTAACAGCTGACTCGAAGTACACAGAACATCAACTGGATTGAACATTCCTCGACCACCGTCACGTACACGCGAGGTTCGTCGGTGGACCCGTTTTGAACACCGGCGGGGATCGAAGGTTGATTTACTTGTATAAAACGAAGAAATTCCATCGGAAATACCGTTATGCAGAAACGAGGATCGCCGATGGATACACTCACGCCGCTGTGGGCGGAAAATCAACCCGGGATCCGCGTTCGCAGAACTATCAATATTAAATCAGTAGCACACGCGACGAGGATCCTCCGCGGATGCGCACAGGTGGATTGAACGCCGGCCGTCGTGGGCGGAGGATCAGCGCAATCGACTCGCGATTGAAGATGAAATTGAGTAGAGGCGGGGATCGTAGTGATGTTGCAGTTGTTTTGAGCACTGGTTAGGCCGTCGACGACATAGGTAGGTGTCCAGACATCGATAGTAGCAAGGATTGGTTGAAATTATGGAATTTTCAACGCCATTATTCACGTTCAACCTTCGATGCCCGCCAATCTCGGACTCCGGCTTTCAACGCGTGTACGTGACGTTCTTGAGGAATGTTCAACAGTTGATTTTTGTGAAACTCGAGCCAGTTCGTTGTTGCATGTCCCGAATCCCGATCTCCCGCCAAGAACGGCCGGCGTCCAGAACCAGCGCATTCATCGAGGATCCCCGTCAGTTGCCGTATATCATCCCTTTCCTTGCTCTGATCTTCCGCCCACGACGGCGGGCCGGCGTTCAAGAGGCGGTGCCGTATTCGAGTGCGTCAACATCAGGAAAAACCAAATTGCTATAAGGGTCTATGAAACTCAGACAGGGGTACCCACCTTTCTATGGGGAGCTATAGTGGTCTATGAAACACCCCATAGACACTCATAGCACTCATAGCCCTTCATAGCCCTTCATGCTATGCGTGCTATGAGTGTCTATGAGGTATTTCATAGACCACTATAGCTCCCCATAGAAAGGTGGGTACCCCTGTCTGAGATTCATAGACCTCATAGCAATTTGGTTTTTCCTGATGAATATGATCTCTCGTACCTGCCGTCTCATCTCGTTACTTTTTATGAGCGTTATTACGACCGCCGATCCCGCGTCGACGCAGCGGAACGGAACGAGATATACAGAGGGTACGGCACCGCTGCTGGGATCGCCGATGTTGGTCTAATTTGATTCGGGGCGCGTTCAACCTGGCCTAGCAGAATTGGTCAGAGCCTTGCCCGACACTGGGGTCGGTCGAAGACGCTAAACTGAAGCCTGAAGGATCGATGGTTTGCCGTGGCTAAATCTTGCTAGATATTTGTCGGTATAAGCGGCCGGTGCTCACCAAGGTTAGTTAAACAGAAAAAAGAAGAGCTCCACTGAACCGCTGCAAATAAACTCCCGCCCCTGGCAAATACCAATCCCGATCGAGATAATTCCGCCCCTTCACGTGAAATTGGAAATAATCATAATTTGAGCTGGGACGGAGGTATAATTTCTGATACACCGGTCCTCCGTATGGAGAGGGGAGTGTGTAGCCGCCCCGCTGTCACGGTGTTCTAGGATCCGGTTTGTTCGAATATTCTCATTCTGCCAATGACCCTCAATGCTTTTCAATTATGGCCGATTATTTTACCCGTTGAATCGTATGGGAAGGTCCAGTATTCAGCCATTGAATGTGCGGAATATCCCTCCTCCGCACTGCTCCTTTTCTACTGTGACTGGCATTGCGGGGGAGATGCCTCCGCCGGACTAGTCCTGTTCCCTGTTCCGCTTTTGTATTTTGCGGCGACGACTCCGTCAAGGAGATTCTCGGAGTGGCTCGTGTTTAGATATTCAAAAATCGAACCAGGCTCGTGTGTTGGCGTGGGAGAAGGTCCAGAATTAAATTCTTGAGAAAAGACCGCCCATCCCCGCTCATTGACGAGCGAATGCGTCCGTCCAGTGACATTCAAGTCCCGTAAATGAACAATCATTCCCGTAAGAGCCATCCCAATAGATGCCGACAAAGCCGATCGGCAAAGACCATCATGACGTTACTCCTTCGTTTTCGAACTCCCATCCCGCGTTTCTCCGACACCACAGCGAGACGGCCCGGCGGCTCTTCTTCTACCACACTGCGACGCGATTTCAAATCCACCGGAAGAGACCCGCTCCGAATCCAACTTTCTCTGCGACACGTTCGTGGCAAACTGGCTCGTGAGTCGTGAGTCGTCACGGTCAGCTTGAGGCAAGGTGGAATGGGAAGTAGATTGCGGGAGGGTATCCGATTTCCAATCCGTAGCCGAGGACGAGTACTCTGGTAGTACCCATGCGTGTCCACGTTCGCCTGCGCGAGGCAAAGCAAGATTGGACCGATGGATGGATGGATGGATCCCAGGCTGGACCTCGAGGGCGCACCGGAAGCTGCACATAGCTAATCGATATCGCCGCAACTTGGCGTCTGCGCACATGTAGAAGTTCCGCAGAACAGTTCGTGGCCTACTCCTGTCCGCAGCCAAGTGCCAGCGTGTATCCGCAGACCTACTACCGGCCCATGTGTATCCGACTTCCGAACCTACCTCTCGACTTCCGAAATCCGCAGAGCCTCCGCTTTCTCGACCCTACTTCGGCATTCAGGACACGTAGGCAGACACACGATAGTCACGATGGCCTTGGTACATGAATTCGCGAATTGAGGGTGAAGCTCCGGCACTCGGGATCGCATCCGCCGCGCCGTGCCGTAGCCGCAGACCTGATAGCATGTATATGCCCACCGCCCAGCTACCTCCGCCTCAAGACGTTGAAGATAACGGGATCGGATTCAATTGGCAAATAGCAGATCGGCCATCGGACCGCTTCTACGCTCGCTGCTACGGGTTATTATTCAAATCGTGGCTGCGACAAGGACGCGTCAGCCTGTCTCTTGTCCGAAATAATACAATCCATCAAACGAGGCGCGGCCCCGTGCCTCGAGTTGATCGAATTTTGAATGCAGGCGCGTCGCCTGATCCCATTTGACGCGTTATCCATCTCACAGCCGCGGAAACCGGGACATACAAAGACGTCACGTCGAGGATGACGCGCTGCCGTGTTTCGAGGAATTGAAATTTTCGTTTAGAGGTTCAGTTCAGTCTGTCTGTCTGTCGAACTTGTCATCAAATAAGTTATAACATGCAGCGAATAGATCTGCGCCGCGGCCGTCAAACACAACGTAAACTCGCCTAAAACTTAGTGAGCACGACAATCTTGAATTGAAATTTCCGTCAAATTTCTGTACTTCAAGCTTGCGCCGCTGCTGGTTCGACTCGACTCGCGGCGGGTCCATTAGTTTTCTCTTCTCCCGACAAGTGGCGCGTCCGAATGACATGCATTTTCAGGTGAGCTCACCAATAACGATTAACCCACCACTATTCGGATCATTTCTTCTTCTTATTTGTTTTTTCGGGGGTGGCGCGCGGGGGAAGTCCTTCGGATTTGCATAGGCGATGATGCCTGCCTACGCAGCTCACCAATAACGATTAACCCACCACTATTCGGATCGTTTTTTCTTATTTTTTTAGCCGGTGGCGCGCGCGGGAAGTCCTTCGGATCTGCATAGGCGATGGCGCCTACCTACGCAAGCAATATTACCAATTCCATTTTTGTTTTCGCAAACCGACAGACACGCGGCGCGTCTGGTGGGGCGGACGCAAATGACGCGCTCGCCTCCTCTGTATACATTTGCTCCTCCCTTCCCTTCCCTAACGGGGACGAAGTTCACGTCACATCCCTGGCCAGCGTCGTCAGTCGACGTTGCCGTGCCTCCAGGCCAGTCTCTGCAGTGAGACGCGCTTCTCCCCGTGTCCTGAACTTGTGATCAAATATCAACGCTAAATGCCAGAGATTCCTTCCTATCGCAGTCGCATATGAATCAATGACATGCGCGGGATTTTTAAATTTGAGTTCAGCTGATGTGAAGAATTGGGTTGAACTTTGAAGTCATTATGACGCGCGCGTTGAACCGAGCGTGGTTTTGGGTTTCGATGAGACGCCATAAGAAGGGAAACGGGGAGAAGCTCGTCGTCATGATCAAGCGAGATGGGAACACGATGGGCGCGGGACGGGGTGGGTATGACGCGTGCAATATTTTTGCGCAGGAGGTTCGGAATACTCTAGGTGAGACGGGATTACAGTAAGGCGAGGAGGGGAGTGTGCGAGCGGAACCATTGACCATTGGATTATTCAGGCCGTGCAGATAGGACATGTACGTATATTTCAAGTCTTGAATATTGGGTCTTCCTTCGATTAAAATTTTTGGCAGTGACGTTGACGGTGGCGGCGAGTGTGCGAAGTTTGGACCGGATTTGGTGATTCTCCGTAAATGACATGCACATGGACATGGACGCCCGCGCCACTCGTCGGGAGAAATGCACCCGGGGCGAGCCGATGTTTTCAGCTGTACAGCGGCGTGACTTTGGACTACAGCGGGGAGGAGGGAAGATGTAAGTATATGAATGGCGGGGACTGTGCGAGCCGGGCGCATCCGCCGTTCGGATAGGACATGGGTGGGCTGACCAAGTTTGACTTGGGATACGCATCTCCCAACTCAACGTCCAAGTCTTGGATCTTCCTTTTCGATTTATCTCGAACGGTGGCGGCGAGTGTGCGATTGAAGTTTCCACCGTCTTCAGGCTTATGGCATTCGGATACGTCGGCCTGGCGCGCGCATCAAAAATAAAGCGCGCCGATTCCCAGCACGGAGTCGGGCCCAGACAACCCCCGCCCTCCTTTGCTTCTTCTTATTAATATTGTAACTAGCAAAGACTCTCGCTGAAAATGACTCGAGTGACTCGAGTGGCTCTTCTGGCAGTGTGCAGTATTTTCCCAGCACGGAGTCGCGCCCAGATAACCCCCGCCCTCCTTTGCTTCTTCTTAAGTATTAATATTGTAACCAGCAAAGACTCTTCGCTGGAAATGACTCAAATGACTCTTCTGGCAGTGTGCAGTGTCTTCCCAGCGCGGAGTCGCACCCAGCGAATCTCCCTTCTTTGCCGAACGCGCCCGTACCGTTGCCTCGTGCGCCCTTTGCCCTTCCTTCCTTGCTACTTTATTCTTTTTTACTGTTCTTCAAAAAATTTCCCGGCCCAGCTCGCCCGGTACTCTCCGCTCCGCCTCAACATCAATATCGAATCTCGAATCTCCCATCTCGAATGACCGAGCATAGCACGCCGCACGGACTCTTGCTTTTTTCTTCTCGTTCTCGGGGGGCGAGCCTCTGCCTTCGAGTTCCCCGTATCGACCTGTACTAAATGCCCCGTGAGTTTTCTCGACGGACTCGGGCGACCCAGCGGGCACACAGCACGGAGTCTTGGTTCTCGGGCGGAGTCGGACTCGGAATGAGTAAGACACCCTTTGTCTCTCGCGGTCTCTTCACAGCTCTTCACCGAGCAGCCCAAGCGACCTGACCCGACAATTCACTCCGCGACAGCACACACTACATCCGCGAACTCGAGCCGTGTTGCTGCTCAACCAGCCTGTCCGCGCACCGTCTCACATGTACAGCCCGCTCACAGCCCCCTAATATACTCTAATATATTTCTGAACTCAGGATGGCTGCGATATACGAGTAATAATACGTAATAATTCCCCCGAGCCGCTCAGCTCGAAATACGCGTCCCCCGGCGCGAACATCCAATTAGCGCCGATCACGCCCCCGCGTCGTGTACGTTCCCACGCCTCCTGCTTTTGTTTTGTCTTTTGTCTTTTCGCCCCGCCTGTCTTGGTCTTAGTCTAATCTTTTTGTTCTCCTCAGAATATCATATGCGACGGGGGATCTCAGTCTAGACGAGACAAAGACGAGATGAGATCTTTCATGATCAGGAGATATGAGATATGGCCCTCCTCTCTTCTCTGTCGCTCTCAATATTCTTAGAATTCTTAGGATTCACTCGAATAGTATATGATGTCTTTGTGTCAATTCCAATCCGATTGCAATGCATAAGTGTGTACAATGAGGCTACATAATCCAAAATCCAAGTGCGAAAGCGAAGTGCGAATATGTATATGGAGGCTGCTACTGCTGAGCGAGCGGCTCCAGAAATGCAAAGCCGAAAAAAGACGTGTGGGTGGGGTGTCGCAGATAATGTAGGTGCGCCCGCGTGTGAGGTCGAGAGGAGGGAGATATCGATACAGCTGGGCCGCTGGGGCCAATGCGAGAAGGGAAGACAAGGCAGGGAGCGCTCAGAGCGACATGACGCGCGCGCGCATCCGCCGCTTCGCGCGGAAGACGCCGAAGCGCACGCGCAGGCTGAGGGCCGCCCATTGGCGGCGCAGGGAGGACGGGGCGTGCCCGGCGTGCTCCTGCTGCTCTTCCCGCTCCTCCTGCTGCTCCTCCTCCTCGAAGTCGAATACCGAGCCGTCGTGGGAGTGGTGCGACTCCTCTTCCTCGAAGTCGTCCTCGTTCGATGAGGTGAAGTAGGGTGATGAGGCGGGGGAGGAGGCGGGGGAGGAGGTGTAGGGTGCGGGCGCGGTGATGTACGCGGGGCGCTCAGAGTCGACGCTGCGGCGCGCCTTGCGAATCTTCGCGTGTCCGTGCTTCTCCTTGGAAGCGCGCGAGCACGCGGACATGATGCTGCTCCCGCTCTCGCAGCTGCTGCCCACGGGGTACTGCGGCGCGGGGGGCGCGAGGAGGATGGGCGCGCTGTAGGGGTAGGCGGACGCCGTTGTGGCGTAGCCGGTCGAGTCTGAGCCGTAGGGGTACAACGGCGGGGAGGCGGGGCGCTGCCACTGGTTGCGGCCCGTGGGCGAGGGCGTCGGCGCGGGGTGGGTGTGTGCGCGGCGCGGGTAGCCGAAGGAGTCGTAGTCGATCTCCTCGTCGAACAACTCATCATCATCGTCGTTGTACTGGGGGCGGCTCTCCCAGCGCGGGCGGGGCGGAGAGCGCGCTCTGGGGCGGGTGTGCTTAGTAGTCACTTTGGGCGGGAGCTGGGAGGTGGAGGCGACGGGGAAGTCGTAGCTGAACTCGACCTGTCCGTTGGGTGATGCTGAGCGAGTCATCGTTGTGGTTGTGTATCGCAGTGTGCAAGTGTGCAAGGGGCGATGCGGGTGAGTGTCGGGGATTCACCGCAGCCCTTTTATAAACCCACACCCCCCAATCCGGATGCGGCCCCACCAAAGCATGTCATCCCCATCGGGACGGGCTCCGAACTGAATCGCCGCGGTCGGTTCGGCTGGTGGCTCGGTTCGTGGGGGATGCGATTATCACGCATCCAGCCCTGCTCCAGCATGCATCCTCTGCCAGCACGCCGTCGTTGGTGTGGTTCTTTCTATGTTGCATGCCTGGCCGTCTACCCACTTGCCCCCAGCAAGTAGCTTCAATCTGACTCGGGAGGGCAGCCGCTGCGGGCTGACTCACTCCCTGTCTCACTCAGCGCTTTGTTTTCCGATTTCTGCCTAAGCAATGCGTGTTCTATCACCCACCCGTGTACAGTATCACTCATCTTTCCGATTCGTCACCTCCCCGAACACATTCCGAGCCCGCAGTTCTCGGCGCACCGCCACCAAAGCAACGCTTTCCGAATCCGCACCGGTGTGTCAGCAACAATACGTTACATAGACGGCTAGACGGCGAGACTGCGTGGCGCGCTGGACGAGTGGCGTTTGGGTTTCGTGCTCTTTCTTTGTCTGTGCTGCACTCTGGCGCGTGAACAACTCGCCCGGAGCCTGCTATCGTCTTTCATCGGAGGAACGTGCACTCTATTTCGAAGGCTGAATCCTCGGCGATATCGATTTTGAGCCATATTCTCTCGCCTGCTGGCTGGCGGTCCGTTCGCTTTCATCGGATGGGGGCAATTTCATAGAATCATCGGATGATGGATTGGATCCCATGTTCTGTTCTCTTTGTCCCTCCGAGCCCGACTGGACGCGGATGTTCCGGCCTTCATCCATGGACACTCTCCCGTCTTCCAAAGTAAAGTTCCAAGCTCCGACTTTGTCTCCGCCTCGAGAGCCACGGACAGAAGCCTGTAGGTGTCTTTGTGCTGTGCTAAATAAACCACCGGCGAGTCGAGGCGCCGTGCTAATCTTGCACATCTCTTTCACGTTCATTTGCCGCCTTCCTTTCTTAAGCCCAATCATAGCTCGCATCCATCCCGAGGCATTCGGGATGCAGATGATGCAGATTCGTTGCTGATTCGTCACTCGTGCGGGGAACGGCCCGCATCTTATCCATCCATCGGCTTTCATCCCACTCATCTCTCAGCGCGAGGCCAAGACTTCCCCACATTCCAAAATAGAATACAGCTCTGGAAGTAAGCCGGATCGACATCCGGGCTTTCAAGCCGCCTGCCCGTATGCATGATCACATCTTATCTCATCTAGCCGGTCTTTCGGTCTTTCATGGTTAATCGTTAATTGTTAATCTGGACAGGAGGACAGGAGGAGGCCGTTGCTAGCCGGTCTTTCATCTCCGGCTCTGGACAGACATGGCTACATGCGCTATGACAATCTAATCCGGATAGAGCTATTTCTTTGTGCCAGCATCGTGTCTCCCATGATCATGATCATGATCAGCCCGGGAGGGAGAGGACAAAGCGAAGAAGCCCTCCTCGAGTGCTCGAGTCATGTCGCATAGGCGGGTGATTGGGCTGGTGATTGGCGATTGGCAGAAGACAGAACACCCCCTCTTTCATCCTGTCAGAAAGAAGTGGACCACGACCCCGCCTCGCGTCAACTTGACTCAGCGGACTCTGAAATAAGGACGCCACCAAATTATTGGCAGAAGGCCAGTAGCACACGGTCCGTGCTTGTTTAATATTTCCTCGACTTTTGGAAATTCTCTCTCAACGCGTCAACCACTGGCGATAACCCATTTCCGGATACCTACGGCGATTCCGGTTCATGTGTGTTCCCCCGGCTTGAAGGCTTCAACATGTTAATGTCTGCGCAGTGTCTATATCTAGCCGGTCTTTCATGTCCGCCTCATATCTAGCCCGCATCTCTTTGTGCAACATCGTCGTATTATTACCGGTACTCTCACGATCCGCGCGCGGGTGCCGTGATCGACAGAAAACGCCTCGCCTCGTTCCAAGTTGAGCTCTCCCTTTTGTCCTCCCAGCGCTAGCCACGACGCCGCCGCACGCCCAGCTGGGTGGATCCTAGTCTCAGCGGACGCCACCAAATTATTCGCGGCGCTGCGGATTCACGACGATGTCAACACCTATATATCCTATCCTGGACGCGTCAGACCCACCGGTTCGTGCTTGTTTAATATTACTACATACACCCTTCACTCCTCCCTTTTGGAATTTTAGCTCGTCGCGTCCCGCGTGTTTATACGCGCCGCGACGCGACGCGTCAGCTATTTTCGGCGATCCCGGTCCCTGGCCCACCACGTTAATCTGCCGCCCAACTCTATATCTATATCTAGCCGGTCTTTCAACCCGCCCCACATCGCAGGCGATAATCTCTGTGCGTTCGCACGCTGAGCCTGAAGTCGTAGCGGGTGCCGGTGATTGACAGAACACGCCTCCTCGCTTGATCTCTTCCCTCCTGTCATTCTGGTGGCGTGGAAGAAAATCACTCGCAGGAATGGCTTGCATCACTGCGAGGTGCGGCGCGAGGCGGGGTCGTGGCGGCACAAGTTCTGACTCGACGCTCGCTAAGTAGCCGAAAATGCGCATTGCGATGCGACGCGAGCTGGTTCGTTTCCGCCTCGATGGATCACCCTCCTGCATGGTTACTTACATACATCCTCTTTCAACAACACCCCGCGTGCGGGCTGTATGCTATGCTATCTAATCTACGCGTCAACACCCAACACCCCACAGCAGCAACACGCTCCATTTCGGGAAATAACGTCAGCCCCAACGAGGGCTGGGCTGGGGTTGGGGGCGGTTGGTGTTCGCGTTCCCGGATTAGACTGCATTGGACGCGGCGGCTTGCGGCGAAGGCGCGCCTCCGTCATGTTCGTTTTCCCGAATCCGGATTTGGGTCGGTGTGTGCACACAGCAACCCGTCTGTCGAACACAGCGGCACAGCGGCGCTACAGTGTACAGTGCGTCCATATCACGGCCTCTCTCTGTCTAATCACATTCTTTCCACGCGCAACACACGCGCGACCTGCATTCGGGATTTCGGATTCGGACATGTCGCGCACCACGCCGTGCGTGCATGTTTTCCTCGCCGTCCTTCCTTTTTCCCCAGTCTGTTCGAATTGGGCCTCATGTTTTGCCTTTTTCGGCGATCTCCCCACGCAGTGCGGTTGGGGGTATGCACGTCATCGCCATAATTGCCATAATTGGACAATATGCGGTAGTACGCCATACTGTACGCGAGCGCTTTCTGGAATGGACCGCTGGCCGTGTGCACGACAGCTACCTGGGTCCAAATTCAACACGGGATTGGAAGAAACTCGACACCAGCTGTAATGCTTCCCACAACACCAGCACGGGTGCGGTATACCTAGTGAGCCCGAGGGTGTAGAGCTGTACATCATATATAGCGCGCCTCGAGCTGTTCAGACCCCAGTTGTAGGGATGCATTCCCTCCCGCCCCCCCGCGCCCCTACCGGCTCAAAATTCCGGGAGCTGTAGATTCCCGACCACTGCGGACGAGCGAGTGGGAGGAGGATTCGCGCCTTGGAAGTTGGAAGCTAATCCCGACTCGTGTGTTCCCGCCCACCCGCTACCCTGCCCCTCGTTGCCCTTCTTTCACCTTCTATCTATTTTGCGCTCAAGTCCGATGCCAACTTCAGCTTCTTTCCCGACATGCCGACGCCACAAACCCGAATGTGGATCACAACCACCCACGCAGAGCGCGGCCCAATCTCCTCGTTGTTGCGTTGTGCTCAGACTTCAATCTCGTCTTAGGCCTGTCCCGTCAACTTCTCGTCCGCCCTCTGCCCTTGCCACACAACGCGTTCGCCGTTTCCGTTCCACTCAACAGATATATTTGGATGCGAACCAAGCTGCGGGCAGGCGCCAATCTCCTCGTTTTTATGTTGTGTTTTCGAGGTTTCCAGCCTCTCCTTGACATTCATTTCATATCACATTCAAGTTTCAAGTTTAGCGGTGAGCAGACGGAGGATAGTGTGGCGAGTGAAAAATTACCTCCCCGCGGTGTATAATATATTCTGAGCTAATTTTCGGACTTTTAGTGGCGTGCTACCGTTTTTTCTTTGTTTTATTTTTGAATGCCTAATTTTTTTTGAACAGGTAAAGACAAGGCCTGACGACGGGGTTCCCAGGGGTGTGGCGCATCAAAGTGCGTACACACTTCTTTCCTTCCATTGCACTGCACCCGCTCCGCCCCACGGTGGTTCGCCGATGTGGGGCTCAACAGCAGCGCGAGTGGGTCCGTGTGGCATACCTTTCGTGGGAGGTGGCTCAACTCCAGACCCCACTTCAAGTTGAATTGGTGGATGGGTACCGATGGGCTGAGTTGAGTTGGGCCGCGTTATCCCCGTTGTCTTCTATCTTGACATCCCTTCCCACTGGACACCCGCCCTACCCCAGGACTCCGACAGTCAAGGCTTGCTGTCCAGTAAGTGCTCAGCGACTGCAAACTGAGCCTGAGCGGGAGCAAACCGCCCGCGTTATCCCCGTCTCGTGAGTTCTATTTTCTCACTGGTTCGTAGTGGGCGCCGACCCTCCCTCGCCTTGGTATCGCGTTATCCTCACCAGGGCTAAGAGCGCCGCATTCAAGAATCAAGACCTGAGGCAACGGACGCAGGGGCTTCGATTCACTTCCATTCCAACTCCCCGCGCGGCGCGGATTGGATTTGAACCACCCGCAAATCGCACTAACGCTTGTGCACACGCACTCTGACCACTCGGATTCGGATTCAGGACGAAACTCAGGTGCAGGGCCCAGCAAGGCTTCGGGTTCAAAAGTTGGACGATCCCAGTCAAGCTCAAGAACACCGACGTTAGTTCAAGGTTGGTTGGATGATTAGCCTAGTCGCGAGCCTTCCAGCGTGCGTTGCGTACGTTTCCTTTTCCTTTCCTTTCGTTCGAGCTGACTTTCGTGCAATTGATTGGTACGCTTTAGGTTCGAATCAATTCGCGGTACCTTCGAGTTCACGAAATTCTACGTGGAATATTAATATTAATACAACGGGGCGGCGATCCTGCGCTGCGCTGGCGAGCCTAATCCTACTTCAACTTTGCGTCGCGCGACAGAAGGAGAAGGCGTCGGGGGTGCGTCGCGTCCGGCGTTCTTTCTTCCCTTGCCTTCCCCATTTCTCTTCTTTCAATAGCATCTAGTATTGTGCTCACCGAGCTTCAGGTCGAGGGTCGAAAAAAAAAAATCAAGGGTGGGTGGGGTTGAGATCGACGCACGCGGCGTTAGTGGGTGCGTTACTTCTTTTCTTCCCCTGCACTCTTCGCTTTAAATTGCGCTTGGACTTTCCACTAGTCCCACTTTCAGATCGTCCTGGGTTGGGCTTACGAAATTCTAAGCACTGGCAAAATTTGTTGCCAAAACTAAACACTCCTGATCCAAGTTGTTACTTGACCTTTTCAAGATTCAATTCGAACTTGACCGGACTCACTAACCCCGCGGCCGCTGGGCTCGGTGTGCGCTCGCTCCCCCTAACTGTCGAGATGCTGTTTCTTCAACTTGGTTCGTTTCCCACTGCGGCAGCTCCTTTTCCACCCCGACTCGAACTGGAACATCTGAACTGCGGCCTTGGTTTTTTCTCGGTATTCTGGGCTCTCAGGCTAGCGGGATTGGATTTTTGCTGGTGCTCTTCCGCACTATTTCCGGTGGCGCGAACCTGGTTCAACCCCGCGGTTGCTGGGTCACGGCGCGCGCTCTCTCAACTAGAATCTGATCCTAGTCCCCCGTGGCGCTTCGTCAAACTGGATTGGGGATTCTGCTGACTGGATTTCCGTTGGTAAACCTCCTCTCCGCACTATTGGCGCGCGGCCTTCTCAGTTCGAATCTCGAACTCAACCCCGCCGCCGCAGGAAACGCACTTCTTGTTCTGGTGTACATGTGCACATCTTTGTACTAGAACGTTGGTTCGTTTTACCGACAGCGGTTCGTTCGTACTCTTGGCTCGCAAGGAATTTTGAACTGTGGCGTGCTTTTGTAGAACCCCGGGACTCTTGGCTAGCTTAAGTCCACCTGTTCAGTGCCACAAGAGCCATCGCCACCGCGATGCGCGACAGCCGGCGCACTTTCATATCGCAGCGGAGGTTCTCGTTCCGCAGCCACCTCATAATCAATCCTTATCTCAATCCTTATCTCAATCCATACTTCTAGTCGCGTTTTGCGCTCATTCATTCGTACGAGAGCTTATATCCGCGTGACGCGGATTTTGAACTCTTGGAACTTTTGAATCTCCGGCGGCCACACTGTCCATCCGCCCCCGCAAACGAAATCACCGTGCGCAGTGGGATTCAACTCGGAGCTCAGACGCAACATCATGGGTTCAATCAGCCGGACAGTTCAATTCAATAACGGTAAGCCCTTCCCAACTTCTGGATAAGACTTGGGGAAAAAATCCAGAGGCCGTCGCGCGCCGATCCCGCCCTCAAAACGTTTAACACCTCCTGCTTCTCCCGCGAGAACTTCAGCTTCAGCAGCCGGCTCATTTCCTCTGGCCATTTCCGCTCGTTCGGGCGAGTCATTCGTGCTTGGACCTCACCCGAGCTTTGACCAGCCGCATCCCCTGACGTGCGCTTTGATGAGAAGAAGCGCGCGCTTCGATGTTCTAATTCGTTCGCGTCAGCTTTGATGGGCTTGAGCTTAGCGCTCCGGGTCTTGGTTCACGGCGCTTTGAATTCCCTTGCGCCTCCAAATTCAAGTCGCTTCAAAGTGCTTCACCAAGCTGGTTTGTCGATCAGATTGAACCGTGATCAAAATAACGATCGGGGTGGCTCAACTGTCTTCCGCACTCCAACATTCCAGTATTCTATCGTAATCGAGAGTACTTGGTACCTGACGGAGTTTGTTCCGCCATAAAAGGTATTCAATGTCTCCTCAGTACCACCTGTTTCTGTTCCTGTTGGTGGTGACATGTATATGATTGATATCGTCTGCCGCGGCGCAGGTTAATTCATTTGGCGTATTTTTTGCTCAGTACCACCTGTCTCTGTTCCTGTTCGTGGTGGCATGTATATGATTGATATCGTCCGCCGCGGCGCGGGTTGATTCATTTGGCGTATTTTTTGCTCGAGTCCTGGCAGAGCGGGAAAAACGTTAGAAGACTAATAGAAGGTTACTTAATCACAGTGCCTAGATTTATTCCTTCAGTTCAGAAATAAAACGCGAGCTCCGCGTGGAAGCCGGCGATTGAGTTCAATTCAATCGATCGATGCGGAATACTGTTATCCACTCAGCATACCTACGATGTTGAATGCGTCCCTTGGATTCGGAGATTTGTTTTTAGTGAGTGTGATGCGAGACAGCGACGCCCCATTCTTTAAGCCTTGAGACACTCCAATCCAAGTGGACAGCGCAGAATGTAGGCTGAAAAGAATATTACATTATCTTTTGTGGCAGAACGAGTAATATATATCCGTCTTCCCAAAAGAGGAAACCGGACAAGAGACCGTCGGTGACACCAATTGCGCAGGGAATGTAGATTCCACGTATTTGCAATTGAACAAGGGCTGAAACAAGTGGTATTCATTATTCTCTTGTGGGAAAGGTAAGAGCCTAGATCTAAAGTATGTATGTTTTTTGTCTGCTTTTTTTCTCGACCATGTTTTAAATACTGGTTCGGAGGTGTCCGGAAGTGAGCAGTTTCTCGCCGTGCGCAAACTGTTGTGAATTAATACCAAGGCAGTGTCGTGGTTGCCTGAGTGTCTCTGATGCAACTAGCGGATTCCGCTCAAGTATCCACATCATGTAACCCGCGAGTTAGGGTGCCGTGACGACTGCCACTATCCCAATCCAAGATGGCTGTTCAGTGTTTGCTTTCCCGCCATTACGAGCGGTTTTCCTTTCGGCACCATCGTCTTACCTCGCACCCGAACCACCAGCTCAACTCGCAATTGAACTAGTCTCTCGTAGACAGACGCTCTATACGAACCAAGCTCGTACCTCGTACAATTGAACCACCCCGACATCATACCCTGTGGTATTGCGTCACCCTACCGGCTATATTTGTGCCGCCTGGCGTCATCTGTCTAGATAAGATTACGCGTGCTCCGATAAGACGGCCATTACAAGGTGGCGGTACGATTAGATTGTGTCAGTTGTCTGCCCTGTCGTGCTCAAACTTTGAATGCTGAGTTCATTAGCAATGAAAGTGGTCTCTCTCAGACAGTACTTTCCACAACGTAATGGATGCCACGACCGGCCATGAAATCGTCCGGAATCAACCTGAGCCAGCAGTCGGACGGAATCGGGATCGGCGTTACATGAGCCAAGATTATCGACGCGTCAGCTTTCCGAAATTTCTCCCGATTGTCCGAGATGCCAGAACAACTGTCAGCTCCGATACGAATCGAATCTCAGCTGATCAACGCGGCGCGTCAGCGTCGGAATATTTAATGCGAATCACTCACTAGATTGTTTCCTGGAACGAACCGCACCGGCGCAGTAGGAAAATCTGACTCGACCAGCCTTACCACACTGTGAATGACTCAAATTTCGAGGATCCGAATCTGACTCACCTGTCACTTCTTTGCTTGTGCTGTGCTTACTGTTCGGTTCTTCCGCACCCACCTTCCATCGGCTCGTTCGATCCTCAAATCCGACGGACGCGGGACGAGTCTCCGTCTCCAGGATTCGCCACTATGTCCGGTCTTCTTGGCTTGCTTAACTTATCACCCGGCGACCAAGCATTGATTATCGACACGAGAGTGGCTGTTATTTTAATCCAGTTGCCGTTTATCTAATCTTGACGCCCAACTTGCTATCGGCGAACAGATACTTGCCGACCCGGTGTTAACACGACGAACGCGGATCCTTGCAACAAAACATACGGGGGTTGACGTTGACTTCTTCCTGCTTCTTCCGTGTGTTCTCCACAAGAGTTCTAAGTGCTAGGACACCGGGATCGGCTTGCCCTGGTTCGTCCTGGCCGTGGACGATGGCAGTGTCAATGATAGTAACAGCGAATCCCGCTCAACACGGAGACCAATGCGGAGTCTGGACTCTACGGACGCTCGAATAGCAACCGACGCGGTGTGTTTTGGCCTGGCGGCCCGCTGATGGTCACCCGCACCGCCCTTACCCCGCTGCATCTCTGTCGCATTTTTTAAGCCGGGGTAACACGGGTTCGAGGGCGAGCTCGGCCCCAGGCCTAGACCACATGTTTTCGAAGGGAAGGCGCTAGACGCGCGCCGCACACATCGTCGCATGTGTGTCCTCCCTTCTCGCACCCCTTCTTTCATATCTCCGCGACACGCCGCGTCGGCTGGCTTGGCAGCTCTCGGCAGGCATCAGACCTTCCCACCGCTTACCGCAGGCCATTCAGCGACGGCACATTGAGGCAAAAGGCACAACACATGAGTGCGACATCGAAGTTCTGACACGGTTCGGTTTCCTTGCTCGTCATGGGATCAGATTACTGCGATGTTGTACAGCCCGTTGCAGTGCGCGCCTGCCTTCGGAACAGCCGGTGCTCGCACCGAATATCAATTCGCGTCTGAATGACACGAACTAGGGACAGATGCAAGTGGTTCGAGTGTCCCGCCCGAGATCCGTTGCACTGGTTTAACTGCATCGGTTTTTCTGAACACTTCTGAAGGAGGCTGAACTTGCCGAAGCCGTTTCGATCTGCTCTGCTGCAGAGCCACGAGTTGGACATGACCAAGGAACCAGAACGGGATACATTGCGGCCGCAAATGTGGATGAAATGGGAGATACTGGGAGTACCATGCATGGTCCAATATGCGGAAAATAAACTTGACAATAACGTCGTCCAATAAGGCGATGCGCAAAACGAGTGTCTGCCAATCGCGTCATAATATTCGCTTCCACAACCGTGAATTCCAGACTAGAAACGACAGAGTATTGAGCCGCGAAGAATCAAGGAATGGGTAGAGAAGGTATAAAAGACTACTTCGTTGAGCTTCCGTACGTAGCCACCGTATGGTAGGAATAACGGGGGTGGGTACGAGTTGAATTTAAAATCTGGCCGGAACGATATTTTGTTGGAATGGAACATGCCGGTTGGAGATCCACTACGCCGACCGCAATGGCACCACATAATCTGACCCTAGAATATGTATCAGTATACATCTCGACATTATCCAAGCCGAACCTTTGATTTCTCCTGATCGCCGCTTCTGGATGAATCGTTCCGCCTGGATCCAGTAATCGTCTCCACCGGTGGCACCTCTCTCCCAATCCCCCATGAAATCAGGAACAGACACAACCACAGACCGTGGATCGTCGCCGAAACATTGGTACAGATCATCGAATTCTGCTTGAGCTTGATGATCAACATCCCCGAAAATGAGTACGAGAACCTCGAGGGATTTTGAATTTGCGATAATGTGATGCACATGAACAAGGTCGACAGAAGGATCTGAGCTGTCGAAATTGAACCAGAGGTGTGTGAGACAAGGAAGGCAGCATATGTCGGTGACCCAGTCTCCGACAGCGGCGTCTCGAACATATCTAGGTGGGTGATCCCAGCGAAGATGGAGTGGTTGAAATCGACCCTGTCACGAATGAAGAGCGGATTTATATCTGCCGAGAGTTGTCGCAGATTCGACTCACCGCAATCAACGGAAGCCATGCAGGGTCTGGTGGGATCTGAAAAATAGCCAGACATACAACGCTGCTGCACTATGCGAGAATGAGCGGAACAGCATTGGCGGGTACGCCCGTCAAGGCTAGGGGACGGACATGGAGGAAGGATCCCGGTAGGATCGCGAGGGAGTTGCTAGTCGATATGCGAATCAAATCGACGGCATGCGAGCCGCTTATCGCGAATTGCGGAGAGATTTCTATACAACAGCGACTCTACCCCGAAGAAGAAGCATAAGTTTAGAGACGCGGTTATAACAAGCATTCATTGATATCACCAGCTCGGGACGCGCCGTGCGACAAGAACCAACTTGGGGATGTATCTTGGATTTGAGAGAGCTAAAAATTTGAATATCTCTCTCTCCAGATCTTGCGGAAAAAAGGGTGTCATAGCCCTGGTCTGTGCAAAAACCGGGGCGGAAGTTAGGCGGAAGTTTGGAACTGAGGCTGTTTGGCACCGTGACGTGTGACGTTTTGAGATGATCTTCTGACTCTACCACAACCATGGTCGATGTAAATCGATATCGATATCGTCTACTTCCACCAGAACTAGAACGGTTGATATTTGAAACAGCGGCCGAGCTGTACCCCGAAACCATCCCAAATTTGCTTCTTGTTGCCGTGCGGGTCCTTGAATGGTGAGCACGGGCTCGATTCTCGAGTCGCAGAGACACCGGAAAATTAATCGAGAGAATTTTAGGATCGAACCACTCAAATACAGAACCTTCACACTCACGGTTGATCCATCGACCTGCCCTCAGTTTCGTCTTCTTCAGCAGACGGTCAAGTCAAAACCTGTCCAGTTCATCCACGACAACATTCGGTATCTGCTCGCAGACCAAAATTTCCCGGCAGGTTCCTTGGATGAGGTTCTTCCTGGCTGTACTGGAGTAATATCCCTGGCTCTCTTTCATACACACCCTTCGATGGTTTCCCAGCTCGAGGCCATCAGGCCACAACGACTGTCGGCTCCTATTGCCTCTTTCTTCGACCATGACACTGTTGATCTTACGCTTCCTTTGTTTTCCTCCCTCACGCATCTGGATGCGTTTGACGTATTTGCCGCCAGCTCTTGGAGCGACTGGTCGAGTCTCGCTCTGCTTCCCGTGCTCACCCACCTGGCCTTCCTCGACCTGGCCAACCTCGGGGCGGAAAAAATACTCGCGGCATGCCGCAAACTGCAGGTCCTCATCGGCATGCACGAGGAATTTTTTGCTGTACAAACCAGGGACGATATGGACCCCCGGTTTTTATTGATGGTGTTGTCGACTGAGGATTATGTGGTGGATTGGAAAATTGGTGTACAAGGAGGGATGGACTTTTGGGCCCGGGCTGATGCTTTCGTTGCGAAGAGACGCCGGGGAGAAATTGAACCCAGTTCGTGATGCAGGTTCTCTCCGCTATATCTACTGATGCATTGAAACAGAGTCGCGGTATTGGATAGAAGACGAAGATGGTATTTGAGTGTCGACTCAAATGTTATACATTGAATACCGAACCTTCCGCTTTGTCGATCCAATCGAACCATACACTGGTCAGAAGAGCGACCTGGTTCAGCTGTCTTCCGCACTCAATCAATATTTACATTGAATATCGAACCTTCCGCTTTGTCGATCTAATCGAACCAGCCTGGAACGCAGACGTTTTGCAATCCCTCCAAAAGATGAGCCACAATTAACTCAATTGGTCTTCCACTGCCAAGTTTCTCTTCTGAAAGCAGAAAGAGAACAAAAGAATGGCGTTGACACCGAAACACCGAGGATCGTTTCCAAAATGGAATCAATGTCACGGCATTTGCAATTGCAATTGAACAAGGGCTGAGACCTTCATCCCCGGTGCGGGTTTTATACTTGTCTTTTTGTTCTCTTCCACACTGGTTCGAAAGTCGCATGTCGGCCATTGAAAAACTGTTGAGGTTGAAATTATATTCACGGCAGTGCCTTGCTGTTCTGGTGCAACCGACGGATACCTCCGAAGTATCCACATCATGTAACCTGCGACGAGGATATTGCCCTACCACTACCTAGCTGTTTACTTTCCCGCCATTACGAACAGTTTCCATCCCGACGTCATCGCCTTACCTCGCCCCAGAATCGCTCAGTGTGCATGAGCCGCCAGCTCAACTCAAAATTGAACCGCGTCGACATCATACCTGTTGTATTGCGTCAGGACAAGTCGTAATCTCGGCGCAAAGGTTTTTCGGAGTTACCCCACCGGCTATATTTGTCCCGCGCGGCGTCATCTGTCTAGATAAGATTATATGCCTGCGATAAGATGGAAATTAGCGGTGGCGATACGATTAGATATGCTGCCTTGATGGTTCCTCCGGTGTTCATTTTACGAAGTGAGTCTCCGAATAATAGGTCGTATGTTTTCGATCTATCTAGACTGGCGGATCTCACCCTATCTCGCCTTATCTTGAGCTCGGAACCCACCCGAGCTTCCAATAGGAGGCGAGCGGGAAGGAGTGGGTGCGGACGGAATCGGGATCGGCATTGGATGAGGCCGACGACATGAGATTTTTACTTGACGCGTCCTTCCGACCGTGTTGATTCGATATGCTATTTTTATGTCTGAGAACGAATCGTAGGTGATCGCCACGGTCCGGACGCTTAATTCGTAGCATAAAACACAACTTCACCATCCATGCACAGTATCCAAACAGCTCACCGGTGTCGTTGCAGACCAACCTCACAGGTGCAGCGAGAAAGTAATTGGCTCCGCTCCGGGACATTGTCATCTTGCAATTGCACCTGCTAAATCTGACTCCCCGGTCGCATCGTGCTGCGCTGACTGCGCATGCACATCAGTTGGTCAGACGTCTTCCCGCCCCGGCTCGTCCGATTCAAGCCCGACCCTCGCGGGATGAGCCTCAGTTCCGGTCTTCTTGTCCTGCTTAGCTGATCCCTCGGCGACTAACCCAACTATCGCCAAGATTATCTCGACTCGTGAGTGGACGCTATATCTGTTTCTAGACCGTCAATCTAATCTATAGTAGACAGGAACCGTTCGGCGTGCTATCGGGGAACAAATTATTGCCGACTTTCGAAGTTGTAAGAAGGTCACCGGCGCCGGCTTGTGGTGGTTCACCCCGAGGCCGTGGGCGCGAGCAATTGCAGCAATCCCGCGCCGAGCAAGAAGGCCAACTGCGCGGTCTGGACCCTACACCGCTTCTACACGGTGTTTAAGCGCAGTTGCCGCGCTTATGATTCGTTATTTCATTGGTCGAGGGACATCTGGTCGAGGAGTTCCAAAACTGGGAATGGCACAAGGTGTTCGAAGGAAAGTCGCTGAACGCCCGACGGTGGGCGGCAACAGTTGCATGTAGGTTGCCCCTTCTTTCCTTCCAAGTCTCCACAGACGCTTCGACGAGCAGGCATGTTCGAATTCAACCATAGATAATAGCACAGCTATTATCCATGCAGGTTTATAATACAACACTCATTATGTATGATTTGGGTGTTTATCTGTGCGGCATGATTAGATTATGTCCCCACATTTTGAACACAGTCTAAGTTTCACTGCGCGATTTCCGGGGGATGAGAGTATGTCTCTGGCTATCACGGGCCGTGGGCATGAACCGCACGCGTGTTTGAAGAGCCCAGTATTCCGTGGAGCGCCGCTCCTAGGCAGGAACCCAACAGTCTGCGTCCCGCTCTACCTCCAACGCACCCGCATCTCCGTATTCAAGGCGATTCTGGGGATCAGCCGATGGGGTTCGCCCACCGTCTCGTGGGCGTCGCCCTCTTCTTAGGCTCTTCTTCTGAACTAACCATGCGCATCTCGGCTAGATCGGCAGGCAAGTCAAACTTTTAGACTGCGACATTCTAGATCTGGTCACACAAAATTGCATCTTGTCTGATCAATAGAATAACGATTCGACTTCCATCGGCTGCTACTCTGCCGCAGGATCAGACTTCTGCTATGTTGTACAGCCGGTGGAATTTAGTTCAACGTAGCCGTGCCTGTGCGGATTGGCTCTTTGGTGTACCTGCTCCTTGCTGACTAGGGACTAGGTGAAACTCTACATACTGTCTTCCGTCGGACTGACTCCAGAGACATACTGTATAACTTATTCACACTGTTTTATGGTCATGCTGAATTTATATTACAAGGCAAAGTAGCAGAAATGGTTTTATTCTCCTCGGACTTCCATTTCAACCAAATTTTCCACTTAGATAGGGATTCTCAGG
Organism: Mycena albidolilacea; assembly: GCA_029282495.1. NCBI lineage: Eukaryota > Fungi > Basidiomycota > Agaricomycetes > Agaricales > Mycenaceae > Mycena > Mycena albidolilacea. The sequence goes on along the minus strand of JARIHO010000054.1, from coordinate 434,625 downwards.
GGAATTTGACGCTGCCAGAACATCTTTCTCTGACTGACCCGCAGACCTGGCAGGGCTACTACTACGGCACCACAAAGCTGGCTCGCGTTGAGGTGTCGTCTCGCCCGAGGCACTAGCACACATCGCCAACTCAATGGTCGGACCAACCGGGCTTTAAGTTTGCTGGGGATGGCGGGTTTCATCGCTGATTTTGGGAAGTCTCCCGTTAGTCTCTCTGAGGCATACCCGGATCCCTCGACGCCGGTCACAATTTTGAGGTAGCCATTTCCATTTTTGATGCCAGTTGAAAAGAACAAGTCCCACAGTTTTGGAAATTTTTGGTACCTCGCGGAGGCACTGGCACAAATAGTCTGTTTTGAACCTTGAGCATATGCAGGATCTTCTCAGACTAGGATCATCATCTATTCCGAGATCCGGTCGCCCTACAGGCTACGGAATGATTAACTGTAACACCATCCGGAATTTGCGCCTGACTGCTCAAGCTATCATGGATGCATCTTGAACATTCAAACCAAGGAACCTCGGACGACTTGCGAGAAAGGCCCAGCTCACCTGGAGGATTCGTGATTATCCGTGGAAGTGCCGTCCTATCCAGCTCGACACCGCTTCAAGCAACTATTTCTCGCTCATCTAATTCTCCGACATTGTGGCGCACCGCATTTCTGCCTCACATCCCGAGCTTTCGTACACAATAATGCCTCCGATTAGATCACCTCGATGGTCCGAGTCTGTCTCGTCGCTTGGCGCGTTTTAACGACGGCGCTGTGACCCAACAGCTGATCTCGGGCCTTAATGTTCGATGCTTCTGCTGCCGCACCTCGCCAGGTCAATGTGCTGCACTCATGCGAGAGACGAGACAGACGTCCGAGGATTGTCCCGCGCCCGCGCTTCTGAGCACACGCATCTTGGTATGGCATGAGGCATAAAACTCCTGAACCGGTTCGCGCTCGTAGCTTGAGCATGGCACAATTGTATCGGTAACAATTGTACCGGTGGGACTAAGACACTATACATATAATTGTCGCAAAATCAACGAGCTCGCTGAATTACACAAGCCTTCCGGATTTGGTGGGAACCGTTAAATTGAACACTTGTCTTGACTTTGGTCATATTTGTCTCGTTTTTGCGCCCGCGTTCTAATCATGTGACCTATACTCTTGTGTACCGAAACCGTTCCCTCCTGTGGTTGAGGCTTTCAAGTACGAGTCAGGCTTTATTTTCAAGGTAAATACTTCTGGGAATAAAACGGGTTCGCAGTTTGAGTATCGCTCTCTTCAAGAAGTCCGGACTGTCCTGCGCTTTACTAGTAGGTTACATCAAGAAAACCAGAAGTGGCTTGACAGTGCGGCATAGCACTCCATAGCACTCCATAGCAAATTTGTGGCTGTGATGTACCTATGGCCCCACTATGGAGCACTATACAGTGCTGCCTAGTGCTGCATAGGCTCGCATAGGCCCCATAGGTACATCTCGGCTACGGTTTTCCTGATGTACTCAGTAACTCAGTTACTCAAGGCCACTCAAGGCTTATAAGTCACTGACAGCAAATTCAGGCCGCAGAACTCTCCTTCACTTTCTTAAGCCGTCAACGAACTGTTCGTACCAGAACTAAAACCCTTCCTTTGGATCAATGCCACCTTCAAGGCTGCAGCAATGACTTGGCCTGCCATGTGTATGCTTTTATTGTGGCTGGTGCAACTTGAAATGCGTAAATTTTATTTGAGTGGCTTCTCCTTTGCGTCCTGCCCCGCGGTGAACCGTGACGCGTGATCTTGACGGTCAGAGTCCTCTCTGGCATTCACAACTTATCAAATATCTGCGACCAATCCGAATGGGAGTAGAAAATCATTTACAGCTCGAATTATCCTGGGGAGACCAGGCGTGATTGCGCCTGAGCGTCAGGATCGAACATGTGTGGGCTTTCGGCTTTTTTTTTTTGGAGAGTGTGGGCCGTGGATAACAGATTTCTAGCTACCACATGCAATGGAAATTCCCCATTCTTCAAAACATACATTGATATCACACCCATGTCGAAAACGTTCGGAATGTCGCGATGTGTTTCTCCGTCTGGTGATAAACTCCGAGCACTATCACTGCACCACACCGGCGCGTTCAGCGAAAAAGGTAAGCACCTTGCTTTCCCTATATCTTTCTCCTGTTAAACTGTTTCGAGCCAGCTTGCTTGGGCTGAGCTTCCCAGAGTTCACGTTCTGAGGGAGACTTGAGCGGCCCGGAAGCGTGAGCACCGGCACGAAATGTCCTCAGCAAGTCCGCGGATGTACACGACAGTGCGCGGACGTTGGCTCTACTTTATAGCAGCACATCGGTTAATATACATGTATCGAGTAGATTCCAGTCGACCTTATTCAAGTTCCCTCCGCGGATTCGTTCCATTTAAAGCTTATCTTGCTTTAACTTTTGATTACCTTGGCATAGATTTTAACCTCTGTATCTTTCGTACCCTGAGAGGTCTCGCAGGTTTAAACTTTGCAAGCTGACCCGCCCGAGGGCTCTTTCAAGGTCGCGGTCTTCTTCGATTCGGTACCTGCAGCTAAACGCCATATTACAGTAGACCAGTGACCATGAATCTTCATGAATCGTCCTGACCAGGCCGTTCAACCACCAGCAGGTTCTTCGAGCGAAGGCAAGATTACCCTGGTCTTGCTCCGACATGTGGTTAATGTTGTAGGATCAGCGGGACATCACAGGTAGGACTTGGTCTGTCCGTCTTGGGCAAGGTATTCTTCAACTCGAAATTGATTATCTGGAAAGACGCGTCTCTCTTCGCTCTTAATCCCGTTTTGTTTAAATGGGAGATCTGCCAATGTTGACATCCTTTGGACAGTTGAGACTTGGTCGTCACCCTGTCTACACGAAACATATCTGTTTAGGGTTCGTTCTTCTCGAGACCATCAACCTCACGTCAAGATATTTATATTCAAGGATTCAGAACTACCCGCCGCGTACCGAATTTTCATCCTGCCAGGCCCAAATCCTTCGGATAGCTTCACCTTTCTGTGCAGAAGATGGCATGAACTCAAACTCTCTATATCCCTCTGTGAGTCGACCGTATTGAAACAGTGCCATATTGATGTCCTCTTCTTGGATACTTATTCTGAAAGATCGAAGATAGGCTACTTTTGATATCAGTGATCTACGACCGTACACGGTCGCTCACATGTTCAGTCTTTAGCCACAGGTATATAAAGTCCACCATCTATCAAGAGTTTGGCAAGGAAGCCTGGTTCTTGCTCCTCATTTCTGCTCTTTTTCAAATTTCTCTGCGGAGAGAGTTTTTTCTAGCATTTCCTCTTTAAATTTCGTTCTGGTGTTCAGGAAATGGCAAGTACTCCAACAATTCTTTTCTTCTTCCCTCTGATCCATTTTCAGACAGAGCTGTGGTACTTAATCGCTCATCTTTGGGTATGCATTTCTAGTGTTCTTGTACCCCCGCTCAATCAGCCATGGCGCCGTTAGATTGGGACCTTCTTTTATGGTATCGATACCTCTTCTGAGTCTTCTCATGCAAATTCAACTGTTCATTGAACCAGGTATCTACTTGGTGCTCTTCTGCATATGCATCTACATTCTGTTGCACCGACCGCGAAATCTGGCGAATATCATACTGTTGGTGACAGCTATCTCTCTCTTCACCCTCAGCACAATCCAGACGATCATTAATATCATCCTCGGCGCGGCGGACGTCGATAACATCAATATCCCGTATGACCAGCTTTTCTACGCCGACAATATGATCTACGTTGCCAATAGGTGTGTACCCGTGCTACTGTGATAGACATAAGTATCTCATTCACGTCTTGAATAGCGGAATCGCAGACGGATTGTTCGTACGTCTGAGACTTTTCCGCTGAACCGCTGAGCTAACTATTCTCAGATATATCGTTGTTATATCATTTGGAATCGCAATATCTACGTGGTTATTCTCCCCATCATCATGCTTGTCATTACAGTCGGTTCGTAATTTCTGTATAGCATCACCTGCCTCGATCCACTTTCTCTGCAGTTTTCGGGGTGGACCAGGCTCTCCCTCTGGCTCCATTCTTTGGGATCACACTGGCTACCACTGTCCTTGTTGCAGCTCTTACAGGTAAGCATTTCTGTTGTGTAAAAGTCGTTGAATGAATTCTCCTTGTAGCGGGGAGAATTTGGTGGATCGGCCGCCAAACCCGCGCCCACTTGAAGCCAGATGTTCAACGGAGATACTCGAATAGCATTTCCGTTATGTGCGGTGAACAATTATTGCCATACTTCCCCAAACTGACCATACTTGCCATACTTCAGAGTCGAGTCTGGTGTCATTTATTCTGTCGGGTTATTGGCGTATCTGATTCTTGGAGCTATACCGTCCACGCTAGTTGCGCAAGACCCGACTGTGGATATGTTGGCTCAACTAGTCGTGAGTTCGCAGTTAAATGCCCCTTGAAGCTCTGTCAGATTCACTTTGGTCGCTCAGGGAATCGTCCCAACGCTGGTCATTGTCCGGGTGGGGCTGGGGTTAAGCCTGCAGAGCGAAAGCACCGTCTCCGGTTCAGCGGTTTTGAACAGTGACGTGTACTCACGCAGCCGGCCTCGTTTTGTGGGCAAAGCTCCCTACGATATTGAGAAAAGCATCACCTCGCCAGTCCCGTACGGGACCGGCAGGCCCCAAGGCTTTTAAACTGCGACGACTCCCATGTGGACAGTGATCGGACAGAACCATTGTATAGTAGATTTCTTCAGTTGATACCGCGATCGTGGACAACAATTCCAACTTTTTATTCCGGGAATTGCCAGCTTCGTTGGCTAAGTTTGGTTGAGGTTTAGCGTTTTTGAACCATCATCGGCCCGATCGCCGAGTTCAAACTCGATCCGCATTGAGTAAGTGGTTCATTTCTTGGATATCCATAATACCACAATTGGTTTGTGTACCACTGGGTATATCAACTTCAGAAAACCTCGGCTTCCAGTTCGAAGATGAGCGAGAAATTTCCAGATCGCATAAACCCGAGACGAGAGAAGTTCCTAAAGCTTCCGTGAGAGTGAATGTTCGGAGGCAATTACTTTTAGATGTGGACCCGAAATCAACGAAATCCTGGTTTTGTCAAGGTCGTGGACGATCCTCACAAGGCGGAAAATACATTCCAAGCTCATATTTTAGGCCTTTAGCACCACTGTAAGCGGACAAACTACTCGTTGATGATACTTACGTTTACAAACTTCGCGGGCCGCTCAATTCTTGCCCCAATCACAAACGCCATACACTCAGGAATCCGTGAGATCGCGAGTATGGCGGCTATAGCCTATCGCCCTCCACCCAAGGTCGAATGGTCTACGCCGCAGACTCTGCGGAAGTCTGTGGGGCCGCCGCCGCCTGTTCGGGGTTGCGCTGCTCGTATTCGATGCGCGCCTTGATCAGGGCAATCTCGGTCGGCCAGAAGTGGCTCTTGAGCTCCCAATCGGCGTCGCTGGTGCTGGAATGCCGCCACGTAGTCATCACAATCAGCGCATTCCCAGCAACCTCACCCACACAGCTGCTGTCGATGACGCGGGTTGACGTGCCGAATCGCAGGCTCGCGGGTGAGGTGCCTGTATAGTAGTCGACGAGACGTAGCTCAGGCTGGGCGACGATCCGGATATAGAGCTTATTGTAGGTGAAGAGGCTCGTCCCGCAAAAGAGGCCTGGCTCCACCTCCTCGCGCTCCATGCTGCCGAGAGCCCAGTGAGTCTGTTTCATCCTGCGATTCGTCAGAGGACACATAGAGCCGTCTGAGAGCCAGCGCGCACCCGCTCCTCACAAAGTCGAAGCAAACGTCGGGCGATGCCTCGACGAGCACAGAGGCCGTGATGCAGGGCGAGTGCGTGTGTGACATGGAAGACAGAATATAGGTGTCCTTTTTGGACTTTATTTATGGTTTTGTTTTTGATTCGGATGCCACAGTGTTTCGTCAATGATCATAATGATCATCGACGAAATGCAATTTAGCAAAAACACAGGCAACCCAGGAGGAAAACAAAATCAGCCGTGATAAAACCAAGGCAGCATCAGATGCATATGCAAACCAAGCCATCTCGAACGAAAACAAAATCAAGACAAGTGAAATTGAAAACGTGAAGGGCGAAAACAAAATCATGCGAAACGTTCTTGACGCCGCCTCCACCTCGGATCAGATGGATGTCTCCCCACGGAAGAAGCCTCCGTTCTCACCTCGCAAAGGCACCCGGGCCGCCTCGCCGGATGACAGCGATGAAGAGACCTTCGGCGCAGTGAACCGTCCCCTGGGAATGGCGCCCAAATTCGCATACATCTCCACTACCGGCGCCTCCATCGGGGCCTTCGTTAATTTCAGCGCAAGCGCGTACGGCTCCTCCAATGCCACGGCGAACTACCTCGTCAAGGCGCTCGACGCCGAGAACCCCGCGCTCGTGACGCTCGCGATCTCGCCTGGCTGGGTCGCGACGGACATGGGCAACGCGGGCGCGGTGGCGCACGGGCTGCCGCAGGCGCCGCTGAGCGTGGAGGATTCGGTTGCGGGGATCCTCGTGCGCGTGGACGCGGCGACGAAGGAGACCAGCGGGAGGTTCTGGGACTATAAGGCTGGGACTGGCGGCGACTCGGGGGAGATTCTGTGGTAATCTGTGTTGAGTAGGGCCCATTCTCCTCGGAGATGGGCAGCCGTGGTCTGTTATCTTACCGTGAATATGTAGGATGTATTGTTTTAACTTGTCTGAATATATACGAGCCAAGATGAGTCGATCGAGGGAGCTCAACTTTGTTAATTCTTCCTTGAAATGCGGAATGGCTCTTCTAGATCCGTCCTTGGAGATCTTGCATCGCGAATTTGCCTGAGCAATAGCTAAATAAAACAAAAAACCACACCAGATGAAAGCTGGAGAGATACGACGGGATGTTGGTGATATCATCGGCCCTTTCGTGAATATATATATAGCTAGGCTGCGTGCCGAATTGCAGCATCCCGCGGCGTCTGGTTTATGGTGCAGAGGCGGGAGTCAGCGTTGCGCAAGTATAGAGTAGTAATAGTAAAGGAACCAGCGTACCGGGGTTGCGAGTGGTATATATAAAATCGACTCCGCACTGGCCAGCCTGCATCACGACTCACGACTCACGATATCAGACTGGCCAGCCCGACGAAAATACGTGACGGCGGGTCTTCCCCTCAACGCTGGGAAGAAATCTTCCCCCTCCTGCCAGAAAGAATGAACTCTTCCGTGGAATCCCGAGACAGTTCCAAACGTCCATTGCAAGACCGCTGGGTGACTAGACGATCCCATGAGTTTGCTTCTAAGGAGAGAGTCGCGAGACAAGATATGATCAACTTCTCACGAAAAGTACATGACAATCGCGTCTTGGTCACCTTTTACCAACCTTTTACACACCTGGTACCGCGTCCTCCTACGGGGTGCTGCAATTCGAACGCGCATACAGTGCACATTATCCCCTCTTGCGATTGTCCGCCCCGGACCGGAGACAGGCTTGCTCCGAACCTACGTTTTTGGGATCATTCCCGGGGTTTTTGTTCCCCCACACGGCTGCGTTTGTCGCGAGCCTTTTGCAAGTCCTCGAGGAGCTTCTGGATGGAGTTCTTGTTGTCATCAATGAGAGTTTTTGGAGGGCTTATTCACCTTTGTCCGTCATCCACTTACTAACTGGTTGATGCCGCCGTCGCGGTAGTTCATTCTCCCAATCGAGCTGCCTCCCAGGTAGGTATAAAGGCCCCTGAACTCAGGCAATATCCCAACATTCTTCACAACCTCTTTCACAACACATCCACCACTTGAAATGTCTAACAAAACAGTTTATCTCGGTGAGTTTTAATTCTTCTCTTGCCTTTACCGTTCAAGCGCACCTACTTAACGCCTCGCAGTTTCCGGTTCCAACCGTGGGATCGGCTATACCCTCGCCGCCACCCTCGCTGTGCGCCCCAACACGACTGTCTTTGCCGGCGCACGCGACCCCGCCGCTCAATCGCTCAAGGATCTCGCGGCGAAGCACCCCAACGTGCACCCCATCAAGCTCACCTCCGGCGACGAAGCCGACAACGCCGCCGCAGCAGCCGAGATCCAGAAGACCGCCGGGCACCTCGACGTCGTCATCGCCAATGCAGGTACGCTTCGTCCTTCTCCCTGCTGAGTATCATGAGTTGAAGCAAACCACAATCTCCCCCTCCAGGCATCGCAAAATACTTCGGCGCCCTCGCCACCACCCCGCTCTCGGAGTTCACCGACCACTGGCAAGTGAACACCTTCGCCACCGTCGTCCTCTACCAGGCTGTGCACAAGCTCCTCCTCGCCTCGCCCACCGGCGCGCCCAAATTCGCGTACATCTCCACCATCGCCGCCTCCCTGGGCGCCTTCGTCAACCTCAGTGCGGGTGCGTACGCCTCCTCCAAGGCCGCAGCAAACTACCTCGTCAAGGCAATCGACGTAGAGAACCCGGGCCTGGTGACGTTGGCGATCTCGCCTGGCTGGGTCGCGACGGACATGGGCAACGCGGGCGCGGTGGCGAGCGGGATGCCGCAGGCGCCGGTGAGTGTGGAGGATTCGGTGGCGGGTATCCTGGCGCGCGTGGACGCTGCGACAAAGGAGACGAGCGGGAGGTTCTGGAACTATAGTATCGAGACCGGCGGAAAGCCCTGGGAGCTCGCGTCGGACGAGATTGCCTGGTAGTCTCTTCTGAAGTTGGCCGTTTCGTAGGGTCTTCCGTGAATGAAGACAGAATGCATCTGCGATTTGGAAGCCTTATTAATTGTCCGAGTGCGCCTATGAGTCGAAATTGAGTCATTCAACTTGTGATTCACTGACAGAGTTTGGTTGAGGTTTAGCGTTTTTGAACCATCATCGGCCCGATCGCCGAGTTCAAACTCGATCCGCATTTAGTAAGTGGTTCAATTCTTGGATATCCATAATATCACAATTGGTTTGTACCACTGGGTATATCAACTTCAGAAAAGCTCGACTTCCAGTTCGAAGACGAGCGAGAAATTTCCGGATCGCATAAACCCGAGACGGGAGAAGTTCCTAAAGCTTCCGTGAGAGTGAATGTTCGGAGGCAATTACTTTTAGATGTGGACCCGAAATCAATGAAATCCTGGTTTTGTCAAGGTCGTGGACGATCCTCACAAGGCGAAAAATACATTCCAAGCTCATATTTTAGGCCTTTAGTACCACTGTAAGCGGACAAACGACTCATTGATGATATTTACGTTGACAACTTCGCGGGCCGCTCAACTCTTGCCCCAATCACAAACGCCATACACTCGCAGCATTGCGTTAACATTGCGTTAATTCTAATGCGTTTCTTCCTCCCATTTTCCGTGGTCCTCAGGTTTCTGCCTCTCGGGGTAGAGGCTCTCTTCGAAACGGCTTTCCATTCCTCTTCGGTGGTTGTCCAGCCGTTCACTATTCTAGAGAGGTCGCCCCTATATGATCCAGAGGACATCAACCTTTTTCTCATGTGCCCCAATGGTGGAGCTGTCGCTCAACCTGGTCCGGCTATCTACAAGTCTAGCGGCGAACTTGTGTGGGCGGACTCGAGCATCGGGAACTGTTTCGACTTCAACATCCAGACGTACGACGGCCAGCAGTACTTCACGTTGTGGGTGGGCGCGGAGGGGCAGCAGATGGGCTTCGGCACCGTTCTCATGCTGAACTCGAGCTACGAGGTTGTCAGGAACGTCTCTGTGGTTAATCCCGAGGGCACAGACTTCCACGAATTCAACATCGTCAAACCCGAGAATAAGACGGCCCTCATCTCGGCCTTCCATACGATTCCGGTGCGTCTGCAGAATAAGCATCCCTCTCGTCCATTTCTAACCCGTTCTAGGCGGACTTGAGTTCCATTGGCGGCCCGGTGGAAGGATGGTACTCTGGTGGAGTGGTTCAGGTAAACAAACAAATCCTAGCATGATCCAACTAGTAATCGATTCAGGAAATTGATATTGCCTCTGGGGACGTCCTGTTCAATTGGACGACGTTTGATCACATCTCACTGGATGAATCTTACAACAACATCTCTCTAACCGATCAGGGAGGGAGCGAAGCAAACCCGTTTGATGCAGTTCATATAAATTCAATAGACAAGGTTCGGATTCTTGAATTGAGAAACCCAGTCTGATTCATATTGGCTGTTGTGTTAGGACAAGGAAGGGAACTATATTATCTCAGCGCGGCACTCCCAAGCAATCTATAAAATTGCCGCAAATGGGACGATTCTCTGGCGGCTCGGTGGGAAAACGTCGGATTTCACACCTATAGGAAATGGCACTGAGTTCCACTTCCAACATCATGCCCGGTGGCGGTTTGATGAAACACACCTCTCGCTGTACGATAATGGTGCTGCGGTCCTTGCATCGACGGTGAATATTATCGATGAGCCGGTGGCGACTGGGAAGTATCTCAAGGTCGACCAAGAGAAGATGACGGTATCGTTGGCCAAAAGGTTCTTCCCTGGTCCGAGTGCGTGGTTTTCGGGCTACACGTGCAGCAGAAAATTAAACTGTGCCCATTCCGTTAGATCGCAACTACACTCTGGCAGAGGGAAGCATCGAACCCTACGGAGACACGGTCGTCGTCGGCTATGGTATTGTGCCATGGCTGGAAGCGTACTCGTTCGACACAGAAAAGCTCCTTTTCTCCGCGGTCATTGGGCCGAACAATGCTTCGCTCTGGGACGGGGATATCAGCAACTATCGGGCATTCCAAACATCCACGCTCGAGTTCACAGGCCACCCGACTCAGCCGCCAAACGTTTCGGTGACGGACGGGGACATTTATGTTTCTTGGAATGGCGCGACCCATGTCGCCTCCTACACTCTCTTCACCGGACGCTCAGCTGATTCTGTGTCGCAAAAAGTGACTAGCGTCCGTAAATCTGGATTCGAGACAAAGATTAGCGCCAAGGGGAGCCACGACTTCATTTCCGTCATCGCACACGCCGCCAACGGAACCGCGCTGGGAAATAGTGCAGTATACAAGATAAGCGATGGCAGCATCGCATGAATAGGGAGTTCTTACTTGTTCCCATGTCCCTTTGTGCGATATATTCGAATTAAATTCAGTGAATGCGTGATTTGACCATCCCAAAAGAAATTGCACCGGGAGAAGGATACAGCCTTCACCGTAATCGGAGGGTAAAAATCCGGGGATGTGAGAATTGTAGGGATCGCCGACGCCGTTGGAAGGTAGCAAAAAAAGAAATTCGGGCCGTCACAATAGGGTTGGCAATCCGCAGTATGGCCAGAAGGAATAGTTTCGTAAATCCTCCGCTACGAGCCCATAGGAGTCGCTTCTCAGACAGATTTGAGGGCAAAAACACTCAGTATAGCCAATACATCTTCAGGCACATAGGCCCAGCGAGCCAAGGAGAGTTTTAGGATGACCTTCATGTAAGGCGGGTGCGACACAGAAGGCGACGTACATTCATGAGATCCCGGGCGGCGGGAGACACAGGTTGCAGTGGCAGCGTACATATCCTAGATAGCAGGTTGTTGTTGAATGAATAGTGCGGCGACAAAGACTCGCTATCGGCACGACGTTGGCAGAAAGATGCGGCTGGGCAGTTCGGAGGTTCCGGGGCTCGGGCCGGCGCTGTCTTCGGTGTCGAGGCGTATGTAGCTGAGCTCATGAGATCGATGTTGTTAATATCCAAGAATGAGGTGCACCGTGGTCCTTTGGCGCGTCGTGGTAGTCAAGTCGGTTCGGCACGAACCGAGCGGAGTTTGAAACGCGCTCTTGCGCCTTCGTCCGAGTCGTATCTGAATCTGGCCATTCTCTGTTTAACGAACCCTTACAAGCACATGAAACCTGACATGGAAAGAACAAGATGCAAAGGCTTCTCGCTTGCACTTTAGGCTAATTGGAGAGTCGGAAGATTGCTTCGCTTTCCGTGGACTAGAAAAACTTACGACGACTACCGGGAGATTATATGGACCCTACACACCGCCTTATCGCGGCATTACCTCGTTCAAACTGAGGGGTGTATCACTTGTCTCTCCGCCGGACCTTCTGGACCTCTGCGCAGCTGCTGCGGAGTTCGTCAATCAGTACTTCACGCGTCGCAGTGCGGCTTCGGTCTGAATCGAAATGGCGAGCTTCGATAACCCAGGACATCCCGCATATCGTGCTAGCCTTGGATCTGGAGGGCTTCTTCTACGTTGGTCCACTGCTGAGGACCGAGCAGGATGTATTTTGCTGTCGTGTCTTGCGGTGATGGAGCAGGAAGGACACGAGTCGGAACGATCTGTCCGGTTTTTAGAACCTTACATGGACGATGGGTTCTATGCAGGCAGCTCGTACGTTTCTGCTTCCCACATCCCATGTGCCACCGCTGATACTTCGACTCAGAACTAACTGGGCCGTTTGTGTCGACTCTTCTCCCATCGAGGTGTCGGAGACTCCGACGAGCAGCGGCTCGGACTCATACGTCGACCAAATGCGCGTGGCCGCAAGCTCTGCCAAGGAACGAGTTGTAGCCGCTGTGTACTTCCTCCCGGGAGAGTTTGCTTTCGAGAGTGATGCTGTGCGCGTCCCTGTTGGCAAAGCCCACATTCTAGCGTGCAAAGCGGCGTATCGCGGACGCAGCGGCGGCGATAACATCATGGATAGACTCTTTGGGATGGTCAACGCGCGCGCGTATAATACGGGTTGCGCGTTCATGGCCATGGCTGGGATCCCGAGTTATTGTATGTGTTTCGTCCCTCTTCGTTACCCCACCCAAGCTGATGGAATGCGTAGACCGCAGCCACGGCTACGAATATGCGCTGCAAATGGGCCGTGGCCTCATCACGCACATCTCCGCCCTCAGCCCCCCAAGTCCGCCCACAGATGCGTCGTCGTTCACCCTCCGCGCGGGGACGCTAGACGACGTCCCCGTGCTCGAGCGCTCTGTCCTTGCGCCCCGCGCCAACGCGGGCATATTCATCGGCATGCAGGACTCTACGACGCTCACTTCGCAGCTGCACTATCTTCTCGGCGACCGACCGCCCTCCTTCGCCGGGGCCGTGGATCCATTCTTCGTCCTTGAAAAGCGCGATACGCCGGATACGCCTCCCCGTGTCGTCGCGGCTGCTGGTCTGCGCGGCAGACCCGGTGCACCCACTGCAGTGGTGCACCCGCTCCTTTGGGATGGGGTGGAGAATGCGTCAATCGTCGCGCAGGCACTTGTATGTGCGCTCGTCAAAGCGGTAGGAGCGCTGCCCACCACGGACGGCTCACAGAACAAGTACGTATTTACCCTCTCCTTCCCTTCCGCGTCTGTGATCTCAGACCGGTTTTCATAGGCTCATCAATCTGCTCTGGACCCTCCCCGACGCACATCCGTTGTACCGCTGGCTCCTCGCGCACGAGCTCGCGATTCCGCCGCCCGAATCCTCGCGTTACGACCTCCTAGACGTGTGGTGAGCACCCTCTCTTGATGCTTTCTTCCTCTCTTCGCCTGTGGCTAAAGACGCTTGCCCGCAGGTGGGTCGGCATACATTCGCTGTCGCGGTTTCTCGCCGCGCTGACACCCGCATTGAACGCGCGGCTTGCTGGCTCAAGACACATCTTGGGTGCGAATCACACCGCGACCCTGCATATCGCCGCGCCGCGCGCAATGGGAGGGAGCGTCGTTCTCCGTATCGCTGATGGTGCAGTCTTGGTCGCGCCTGCCAACACGGAGAAGGATCCCAGTACGTTCTTCTCCAAAACTCAAGTTAATCGGTCCCTCACCTCGCTTTACCAGAACCAAATCTCACCCTCCCGCGCGGTGCGCTGACACAATTAATGATGGGCTACGCAGGCTGGAGGGAGCTCAAGGCCGTGTTTCCCGACGTCGCGGTGGAGTCTACTGTGGTGCCGTTGGTGGACGTGCTCTTCCCGACGCGAAGCGTTTCGGCGGCCTTGTACATCTGACCGGGCTTGCCAGTGTCGGTTATTCTTCGAGGAATATGACATGCAGAGGGCGGGATCCATTGCACTGCAAAATTTAGGCGGTCCTCATTTTTATTTCGTGGCTTCCGGAACTTGTAACGGCACAAGAATACACCACGCCTGCCATTGATTTCTGCCAGACACCAACTTCAAAATATTTAGCGCCGCGCAGTCGATCATGGAATTACAGATCATCAAGAAACGCATCGGCTAATAATTAGTAACCTAGGATCGATAACGGGTGGGCCCGCAGTTGTACTGCGTGCAACTGCGCGCCGGCATAAAAGGGGTGCGGGTGCTTTTGATCTGGAACCAAATGGCCAGCTCGCAGAATCCAGGAGACCCCACCTACCGTCGTAGTCTTGGAGAGGGAGGACTTGTGCTACGATGGTCCACTACCGAGGACAAGGCGGGCTGCGTTCTGCTGTCGTGTCTGGCGGTGCAAGAGCCGGAAGGACAGGAGTCTGAGCGTGCCTTCAGGTACTTCGAGCCTTCCATGGACGACGCGTTCCACGCGGGCAGCTCGTATGTTTCCGCGCTACATCTAATAGACTACCGCTAACCTAACTCAGAACTAACTGGGCCGTTTGCGTCGATACCTCTCCAATCCAGAAATCGCAGACTCCAACGAGCAGCGACTCTGACTCTTATGTCGACAAAATGCGTCTGGTCGCGCAATCTGCGAAGGAGCGAGTGGTAGCGATCGTGTACTTCCTCCCAGCCGAGTTTGCCCTCGACCAGGATACGGTGCGACTACCTGTCGGTTATGCGCTGATCGTGGCTTGCAAACCGGCGTACCGCGGCGCAAGCGGCGGGGAGAATATCATGGATCGCCTCTTTGAGATGGTCAACGCACGGGCACACACTGCCGGTTGCGCACTCATGGTCACGTCCGGGATCCCGGGGTACTGTGCGTGTTTATTTCTGCTTCATCCTGCCCTACAGTCGTAGCTGATGGTGCATAGACCGCACACAAGGCTACGAATACGCCCTCGACATGGGCCGTGGGCTTGTCACCTACCTCAGCCCACCCAACCCAAACGTCCCCACAAACACGCCGTCGTCATTCGCCCTCCGCCCGGCGACCCTGGACGACCTCCCCGTGCTTGAGCGCCTCGTGACTGCCCCGCGCGCTGGTGCAGAGATATTCGTTGGCGTGCGAGAATCGGCCCGCCCACGGCAGCTGCGACACCTTTTGGGCGACCGTCCTCCCGCTTACCCTTCGGACACCCACCCGACCGACCCTTGGTTCGTCCTAGAAAAGCGCGACACGCCGGAGGCTCCGCCACGGGTCGTGGCAGCCGCTGGTCTTCGAACGCGGAAGCTCGGTGTGAGGCCGACGGTACCGCGCGTGCACCCCTTACTTTGGGATGGCGTGGAGGACGCGTCCGCCGTTGCGCAGGCGATCACGCGCGAGCTCGTCCGTGAGGTAGAAACGCAGCTTGCTGCGAACGGCTCGCCGGACAGGTCTGTGTTGTCCCTTCCCCGCTGACATCCGCAAACTAACGCGGGTTTCTATAGACCCGCTAACATTCGCTGGGCCCTGCCTGATGCGCACCCGCTTTATCGCTGGCTCCTTGCTCACGAGCTGGCGGTTCCGACACCCGGGTCTTCGCGATACGATTTCATGAGTGCGTGGTGAGCACATACTTTTCTCGCTTCCTCCCATTGTCTAACCAGACTGCACGCAGGTGGGTCTCCATCCCCTCACTCTCGACCTTCCTTGCGGCGCTTACCCCCGCCCTCAACGCGCGGCTCGCCGGCTCGAAGCACATCTTCGGCTCCAACTACACCGCGACGTTGCACATCGCTGCATCAAAAACGATGGGCGGGGGCGTCGTGCTGCGCGTCGCAGACGGCACCGTCTCGCTCGCGCCTGTCGATGCGGCGAAGGATGGCAGTAGGTTTCTTCTAGCAATGCAAGCGGACTTGGCTCACAATCGCTCAGAGCCGAACCTCTCCCTCCCCCGTGGCCCACTGCTGCAGCTCATGGTGGGGTATGCAGGCTGGCGAGAGCTCAAGGCCCTGTTTCCCGACGTCGCTGTCGAGCCTGCAGTCGTTCCGTTGGTGGATGTCCTCTTCCCGAAACGAAACGTTTGGTCGGGCATGTACTTTTGAGATTACAAGCCTACAAACTATGTTACATACAGACAACTATGATTATACGAAGATATATATATGCGTAGCAGAGCTCGTTGTGTTGTACAATTTATACAATGTCGTGTTTTTGCATGATTTGCCTCTTGGCATCGTATTCAAGGCCGCTGCGCAGGCGGGGTCTTGTGGTCATTGCCTTCCTTGTGGCGGGAGCGTTTGCGGAAGAGGGCATCGAAGACGTGCTGTGCCGCAGGTTGGTTGCTACATCAGCCAATGTAAGAAGCGGAATACATACTGAAAATATGGCTGGGGGTTTCGGGATACACAGTGTACCCGTCCCATCCGCGTCCCCGTCTCCTGCCACCTCCGGTTCAGGGACGGTCTCAGGCTCTTTGCCCTCGTGGATGCGGCCCTGGGATGTGGTCGGGCGATGTGCAAAGCATGCACCGCAGAGGAACGTACCAGACGGGGCGGAGTCGTCGGCGAGCCCTGGAGCAGGTCCGCATACGGGCTGTCTGGCTTGGAAAAGAATCAATAGCGGCAAAGAAGCGCGGGGAAAAAACGTACGCTCAAGGACTCTGTGCGCGAAATAGGCGAGAAGTACTCCTCGCGGGTCGTGCGGTAGTAGTCTGTCATTGTGAAAGAGTTCCGAGGGGGCTCAGTAGGCGGTGGCTGCGCTGAGGGTGCCCATAGCTTGAGTTTCGGAGACATTCAGGTGGTGGCAGGGCCCGAGTCGGCGCAAGTGAAGAAGAATGCGGGGACTTTTAAAAAGGAGGGGACGGCGGAGATTATTGGATGATAACGAGCTTTAGCCTTTAAAGCCGCGCAAAAAGAGAAGCAGCCCTAGACGCCATAGGTCACTGATGGGACTTCCTATTCCAGGAAATCCATTTGACAATTGTGTTTTCTTCCAAGGGACACGTCAGAACGAAGCAGGGACACAAAAACAGGAGTACCACGAGTAGGTGAAACCGCCCGAATGTATGTGGCAAGACTAAGATAACTTGAAGAGCACCAGATGGGAAACATCCAGACAGAATCTGTCAGTCCAAAAGTAGCAGAAGACTCGCAGGAGTAGTTGCCCAAGAACGCGCCGCATCCAACTTCGTCTTCGAGTCCGAAAGAATCGTACGGGATGTAGATCTTCGAAACTCCTCCCGTCAAGATACCGCGATGGCTCGGATTTGTCCAGTCTGTCTGGAATGTCGACCAGGTCTTTGGAGATACAGAGGAGCACAAAAATAGGAATGCTTGACTGGCAGTACTTCCCCGGTACTTCCCCAAACACAAGTCTGGGATAGCAGGGACCCTCCGTTCTGGAAGGAAGGACGAGCGCTGATCGCCGCGTAGTCATGCGGCCAAATTCCGGTGGGCTCCATCCTATGCTTTAATCTAGTCAGCACTAGTCTAAGACTCCTCAATGGAAGGCGAACGTTCAAGAGGGTTGGCTCTAGCCGCTGAGGATCCCAGCGACCACGCTACTTATCGTC
Source organism: Mycena albidolilacea (assembly GCA_029282495.1). Classification (NCBI taxonomy): domain Eukaryota; kingdom Fungi; phylum Basidiomycota; class Agaricomycetes; order Agaricales; family Mycenaceae; genus Mycena; species Mycena albidolilacea. Next base: position 417,112 of record JARIHO010000054.1, on the reverse strand, counting down.
GACTCTGCGCACGGACCATTTCCTGTGACGCCAACTAGTCACAAAATATTTGCAATCGACATTCAGCGTCGACCTAGTTGCACGCGCACGCGCAAGCGGAAGGGTAATTATGAAGGGCTCGAGGGCCGCGGTGACTTGATGCAACCGCCGCGCAAGAAGCAAGTTTATCCATGGGGACCTGCTGCTGCCGTCCCTTTGGTCCTGCATGGCTCCATCCTTGCTCTGCACTGCTTTGCACCGCAGGAGCAATTGGCGTAGCAGCGCAGGGCAGGACAGCAGAGTCGTAGAAGAGTAGCAAAGGAGCTCGGCATCGACCATCTCTGGCTGCTGCTTTGCTGCTACCCCAGCGCTTGCTTCAAGATTCGACTCGACATTCAAGTTGTGCAAAGAAGAATCGCAAAACGAAGAGACCTCGAGATTTCGGCTCACCTGGCAGTAAAGGACCACAACTCTCGTCTCTGACCAACCCCAAGCGACTTTTCGCCGTGTAAGCCTTGTGGAAGCCCGCCAGTGTGAATGGACCGTGAATAAGCCATCGATACCGTTCAAAACCGCCGTCTAAATGTGGGTAAAGCTGTAGCAGGCCAGATGAAGGTCCTCAAAAAACCGCCGTGGCACAAAAACTGCGTGACGTACCAAATTTCGGCAAGACCTTCGCAGATGCTCTGGCTCGGTTTTTTGGGACACCACCGCGTTTCCGAGTCCAACAAAGTGGCATTGCCCGGTAAACGCCAAGTATAATTGGCTCCAATGACCCGCCATGTCGTATAATGGTGGGAGACTGGGGGCACTCATCGAGAGTGCTCGGAGGGGCTCGAGGTGGAGGGCAGCATGGCAGCGATGTGGTATGCCCTTTAATAAATGCGCGATATATCGTATACTCAGCACGAGAGCCAGGTAAATGAAGGTTTCGGTGGAAGAGAGGAAAGAGAAGCCAAGCAGACTCGGAAGCGCACAAATATTTGTCGGCACCAGATCATTTATCTCGTTCCGCACCCGACGTGCGTCTCGACCATTCTCTGGACCACGCATTTCAGGATGGTCTACACAGTGGTGTAATTCATCGCGAGCTGTCTCCCAGGTCCATGGATCTTTATCGCCCATCCCGCGCCCCTAATCCCGATTTTCCCTAGGGTTTCCGAGAAATTTCCTGCCCTCTTGCTGAAGATTCTTCCCTCAGTCTCTGAGTGTAACCCTACAACCCCCAAGATCCTACCGAGAGCCGCCTCGAATCTCTCCACCGCAAGCTCAGCCTTTTCGTATCCCGCATCTGCTTGGCCCCTTCAGCCTTTCTCGCCCGTTCTTCCCCATCGGAATCGCTTCAATCTCTTTTTAAACCCACATTGCATTGGAAACGAATATACAGGTAGGAGTGGACATATGGACAGTCGTCAAGTATAACGACACTTCAATTTGTGGGTCATCGACTATTGATATTGGATCCACGAAGGGAAAATAAAGAAACTGGCTCACCCACCCGTATACCTCAACTTCCCCAACCACTTGGAGCCTCTAGTGTCTCTGGTCGCTACTCATGATCAAAAGCTTGGAGGCGGTGGGCCGATTACTATTTCCTACCGGGCAACCGGCCAGACAAGGCAACCGGCCACTTGCTCGATAGAGTCCCCGACAATAACTCCTGGAAACTTGGGTCGATAGGATAGTACTGGACCTAAGACGATGTGTTGTGTTGAATCTGGATGGAGTTGGGCGCGGCGATCAAAACGTTACGGCAAATTTCCGATCAAGATGAGGGATCGATGCCGTTTCTTAACTCCGAACCGCGTATGTCGCCCCCGTTTCTCCACGAAAAATATCCGAATGCCGAGTGGTGAACAACAGCTTCGAGCGAGGTTTTGGAGCTGGAAGGTTCTACTTTGTTTCCGAGTCAAAAAGACGATTTTGGACCGGTCAACCGGATTGGACCCTGCTTCCGATGTTCTCGTCACTCCGCACTTGATCCAGGTTTCAGCGCTCACCTTGGCCGGGCGAACGTTACCGGCAATGAAGAGGTCCAGATACAAGCATAACGGTTGAGCGACCCTGCTTACACCTCTGAAACTACGCCAGCACCAAATATTTACACTTACCGCAGCAATTCGTGGCACCGCCTGCTCGGCTGCACTGTGGCACCACGACAACTTCATCGCTTTGACAGACTGAACGCCTCCCCGAACCGCCCAGATGGACGTCACTGTTTTTATTTGGCAGCCCGCAGAGCTGTGCCACGCTCCAACGCTCCACCACCTACTGACGTCGCGAGGTCTAGAGCTCGCGTATTCTTATGTTCTCTGACTCCGAGTCGTACTTAAGAGCAGCCTCTGCTCTACAGCTTTGAATCTTCAAGTTTCCCCCATGGCCGAAATCACCGGTCTCGTCGCCAGCATTCTCCAACTCATTGACATGGCATCCAAAGCCCGCAAGTGTTTCAACGGCTTCCGCGATGCGCCGCAAGAGCAACAGAAACTACTCTCGGAGATCCAAAGTATCGAGAACCTCGTCCTCCATCTTGGTGGAAGAATGGAGAAATCCCCCCAGTTTGTTGAATTGCTCGGTGGAATGCAACAATTCAAGACGCCTCTGGTGGAGATGAAAGAGACGTTGGAACGATTGACGACGAAACTAGTGACGACTGGCACGGCGTCCAAAGTTTCCGTCAGGCTCTGTTGGCCGCTGTGGGGCAAGGAAGAGATTTATGAGGGGCTGAACACCATTGAGCGGTTCAAGAGTTTTCTGGCTCTTTGGCTCGGAATGGACATTTGGTTCGTCACCTCAAAAAAATATTTTGGGAGTGCTGCTGAGCAACAATAGGGACTGCGCTCAAGGTAGTTGAAGATATCTGGGACAACTAATTCGCTACTGACGTTCCCTCGAACAGATGTTTCTTCTACCGTCAAGGATATTGCTGAAGAACAACGAATAAACCATGATTGTGAGTGAACCTTCGGACATGAATAACCGAACGCTAATCGTCAACTAGATACCACCAAGGCCGCCCAGCTCTTTGCCCAAGACCTGAGAAGTGATCACAATTGTGAATCTCCCGCTATGTAGTGGTCGTGGAGTCTCTGAACTTAACACATAGATATTGTGGCTGCCGTGAGGGACTCGACGGAGGAACAGCGAATAAGCCATAACTGTGAGTTTTCCGAGTCTGAGTGGCCGTAAATAACACGAACTCACGATCTGGTTTAGATGTCTTCAAATCGATCAGACATATTTCCCAAACTCAAGAAATGTACTATAACTGTCAGCCCGCGATTAAAAAGTGTACCGTCCAACCCGCTCATAATTTCCTCCACAGCTGCCGAACGTGACAAGATACTGGACTGGTGCTCACCTATAAATTCCTTCCTACGCCATGCGGATATATCGAGCACGCAGCAGTCAGGGACTGGGACGTGGCTCTTGCAGAATCGTCTGATCGAGCAGTGGAGACTCGGTACACCAAGAATAGTATGGTGTCGCGGCATGCGTGAGCATTTCATTGTGTTGGTTTATTTCCTCAACTCTAACGGCGAAACAGCTGGTGCTGGAAAGACTGTCCTTTCGTGCGTTCTATGAAATCCGCGTTCTACAGAAAATTTACGAGAGCAACAGGTCCATGGTTGTCGACGATCTTCGTGGGAACCTCGACAGTCAGAGCGTCGGTGTTGCGGTCATTTATCTCAATCACAAAGAAACGGAGATCCAAACTCCGTCCAACCTCCTGGCCGCTCTGTGGCGGCAACTTACGTTCGGAAGGCCTCTGTCACCGGACGCACATCAGATGTACGCGAAACACCGCGAACAGCGTACACGACCATCCCTGGATGACGTCTATTCCTTACTCTGCTCAACGCTTTCGGAACTTGCGAATGCGTTTATCATCATCGATGCACTCGACGAATACCCCGAAAGCCAGCGCGATATCCTTCTCCATTATCTCTCGACTCTACCACCAACCGCCAGGATCATGCTGACTTCGCGGCCCCACATCACCATCAAGCATGTTATTGCGGACTCAGAAGCGTTGGAAATCCGGGCGACGGAGGACGACATCCGCCGATATGTAAACGCTCAGATTTCGAAGTCTGCTCGTCTTTGCAACCACATCAGCAATCGACCCGAATTACGAGAAGAAATTGAAACCAACATTGTTCAACGCAGCGATGGAATGTACGTAGCTATTTCTCAAATCGAACATCCGACTAATTCCTCATCAAGGTTTCTTCTCGCCAAACTCCATATTGATTCTCTGACGACGAAGAATACAATCAAGGCAGTCCGCGAGTGCTTGAAAAACATGCCCAGTAATTTGAACAGCACCTACGACGAAGTACTGGAGCGAATTAATCGACAGCGCGAGGACGATACGAATCTCGCATACCGCGCCCTTGCTTGGATTGCGAATGCGAAGAGGCTTCTACGGCCGTCAGAGCTCCGAGAAGCTTTGGCTGTCGAGGCAGGAACGACAGAGCTCGATCCCGAGAATGTCCTCGATATGGACACCATTTTATCCGTATGTGAAGGCCTGGTCATAGTCGATGCCGAAGACGATCGTGTCCGCCTCATCCACTACACCACACAAAGCTATTTGGATGGGATCCAGGCCGAGGTGTTTCCCTGCGCGCAAACCGAGATCACCTCGGCATGCATCACATATTTGTTGTTCGACGCGTTCGCTCCGAGCCGTCATTCGACCCTCGATGACGCCCTCTTCTTGCCGACGCCTTCGACAAACCCTCTTTTGAACTACGCCTTGAACTACGGGCTCGTTCATGCTGACGGTCAGCCGGAATCTACCATCACGGACGAAATTTCAGCATTCCTCTCCCAGCGTTCCAGATGGCTCGGCCTCTGGAATCGGATATATTACTACAACAAAATCCCCGAGTCGGCGACGAAATTGTGGATCGCCGCATTCTTCGACTTGCAGGAAATAACCCGATACCTCATAGCCGAAGAAGGCCTGGACGACAAGGCCGTGTACGCTGCGGCAGTAAATGGGCACGCGGGGATGGTTGAAATTCTTATCGGAGCGGGTGCGCAGGTCGATTCCTTGGGCGGATATCATGGCACGGCATTGCAGGTTGCTGCATTGACGGGCAACGAAGCCATGGTTCGCGTGCTCATCAACAGCGGCGCAGACGTCAATATTCAGACGGAGCGGCATAACAGCGCAATTTACGAGGCCTCGCGCCGGGGATACGAGCCTATTGTTCGCCTTCTCATCCAAAATGGCGCTGATGCCAATATCCAGACGGCAGAACATGGCACCGCGTTGCAGATGGCTTCCCATGGAGGCCACCAGGAAATTGTTCGCCTGCTAATTTCGAATGGCGCGGACGTGAACCTTCAGTCCAAAGAACAATTCACCGGCACAAGTTGCACACCACTGCAGCTGGCGTCTGTCGAAGGCCACCAGGAAATCATCCTCATGCTTATTGAAAACGGCGCTGATGTCAACTTCCAGACGAACGAACGAGGGAGCGCTTTGTATGGGGCATCGCTTATGCAGAACGACGCTGCCGTTGCACTTCTTATCCAGCATGGAGCGGACGTTAACGCCAAAGGTCCCGACGGTACTCCTTTGCAGGTAGCTTCAGCGGACGGTAACGAGAAGATGGTCCGTTTACTTCTCGCCAATGATGCGAAAATCAACGCGGTCGGACCCAATGGTACTGCATTGCAGGCGGCAGCGTTGTGGGGGCACCACAACATTGTTCGTATTCTCGTCGATCACGACGAGCACGCAAGGAAATGTGAAGCTTTCCGGACTTTCCAACGGCAACACGATAGTTTCACTGCATCCCTCATCAAGCATGCTGTGGTGCTCCCGAAATCTAACCTGCTGACGAGTCGGAGACTCGTTCAGCATCGAAGAACCTCGTGGTCTTATTAGGAATATATTGTCCTGTCCTGTAATTTTGTATCACAAAATCTATACCCTGTATTTTTTATATCCAATGTCACAACAATGCTATCTCGCCAAGCTCTACTAGTAATGGGGTTGAGATGGAATGGTCGTTCGAAATTCGTTTAATCTCTAACGAGTTCAGTAGAGAAAAACGATTGCACCACAATGTGAGATAGGAAAACTTAGCGTGGTAGAGTTATGACCTTCAATAAAGCTTTTCAAAACGGGGAAAGTGAGTTGGCACCCGACGCATCTGGCGTTGACCCGGCTATCTCCGTTAGCACTTCCCGAAAGTTTCCGAAACGAGATGTTGATGTCTTGACTCTTCCGCTATCCATACTACTGAAAGTCCACCATCGTTAACCACCGGTCGTCTGATGTATCAAAACGCCGTATACGGCTGACGTCGCCGCCCCACCTAGATGACAATAGATTCCGTCTGCGACTTGTCCACGACTAGAAACACCGGCGGCCTAACCACGGTGCCCGGGAAAATATCGCGCGGTGGAATTATCTTGATAATGTGTCGGAATGGGATGCCCGCAACAGCGGGACGCCCCGTAATTTGCGACCAATGGGGATTGTCTTGCTAATGGTGATGATCGCAAGTCGTCCAAAAGAGATGAGCGCTCATGTTACAAAGAGCGCGGTGCCTCTGCAACCATTCATCATCTGTCCTCATATCGAGACATAAACCCGTTCAGGCATGATTCCACCGAAGAATCTGATAAATCTTATGCACCATTGCCGGCATCCTAGTTGAGGTAGGTTTTATTTTTCAGCACTCTTACAAATCTTATGAATGCTTACTGACTGTTTCCTCGTCGTTTGGGGCCGCCACCAAATGGTATAAAGAGCTAAATACGTCGCCATTTCTTCATCCTCCGAGTCTGCAATGCGTGCTTCAATCACATTGCTAAGCACTTTATTCCTCACCTTGACGTTCACTGGGCCCGCTTTAGCCGGTGGGCATCCCGCAGAGCGAACCAATTCTTCTGACACGACCCCACCCCAACCTTGCACACCACAAACGGTCTCTCCGTTTCGACAGGAGGAGATTTTCTACACCTTGGTGGACACACTTTACGTTGCGAGGTAAGGAGTCCTTCAAGCCAGAGGGAACACATGCTCACTATTCCCTTGACAGAACCGTCTCTGAAGCGTACACTCATTTTGTCGAGGACTTCATCAACCACAACCCCGCAACTGTGGACGGAATTGCCTCGTCATTCGCTTTGGTGGAGCCCTTGTTTACGAATTCAAACACCGCGGTCAAAGTTCAGATCCTGCACCAGGCTTTTGTGGCGCCATATGGCTGGGTGCACTACAGGATTGATGGGTTCAACCCCGAACCGACGGCAGTCGTGGATGTGTTTCGGTTTGATGGTTCCTGCGTTGTGGAGCACTGGGACATTATACAGGAGAGACCGGTCAACTCTACGAGTTCGCACCCGCTTTTTTGAACCGTCGTAGACACTTTCGCTTACGCTGCGAGACACGTTCTGTAACGAAGCAGATAATAGGGGCACTCAATTCTCAGGTCGACCTGGGTCAGGTCGGATTTTAATTCAATATTTGACCCAGAATCAATTATTAAAATCCAGGTCGACCTAAGAATTGAGCGCCCCTAATATATCTCTCGACGTTTGCAGTCGAAAAACGGGTAGAGAAGAGAGAACCAGAACTCATCACCTGGAACTGGTGTCGGTATGAATGAATTCTCATGTATGACAGAGTGTTTCAGACCATCAAGACAACCCTAGCCTGAGCTATCAACACAAAATCGGGGCTTATTGCCGGATATAATACTTTTGATTAAGAGAACTCGTTTTTGCTCGGCACACACAGGTGCTGAAAGACGTCAGACCGATGTGATTCCCGAACATGAGGTGTATTAAACTCACATTCTTTGCCTCAGCGTGTTCGTCATCTTCCACCATCGTCTTGCAGTTATAACCGAACCTACGCGCTCATCAGCTCATTTACCGCGGTCCAAAAAGGAGTACTGTGCTGACCCGCAGTTGTCCGGCGGAACCCATCCGTCTGTGAATAAATAAGGATCCCGACACATCCATACGTCAGTCAAACGGTGACGGTCGAGAAGAAAACCAAGGCACACACCCTTCACCCGCTCCTCGAGGAACCATTGCCACGTGTATTCTTTCAAGAACTTGGAGAAACACCGCTCACAATACGACTGGTCCCGCTCCCACCCGGACCACTCACTAGGACTGCTTGCCTTAATCTTGGGCATAGCGTAGTCGAATACGCACGAGAAGAAGGCGCCCCAGTCATGCCACGGATCCTGCATGTACCGGACGGCCGCCTCGAAGGGCCGCGTTACGGCTTCAGTGATATTGAGCTCGCCTTTGAGAAACTCCGTAGGCCAGGAAGACAGACGGAGCCGGTGCCAATCTGTACGGAAACCTTCTAATTAGCCGCAGGACGGGGAAGGGAACATGGGCGCACTGACTCGCTTCTGTGAGAAGGCTGAACCCGCCGGGCGCCGCGCAGTGTGAGCCTGCCCCCGGACATTTGATTAATGAACATAGTCAAGCCGAAATGAGGATGCGAGCTTACAAGTATCATCGGCGCCGATAATTGTGTCCAGAATCCACTTTGTCGGAGACCCGTCATCACCGTTGGGTGGCGGCACCTGGCGGGCAGCCCAGATGCTGGCTAGCGCAAGGGAGAAGTACCCCTCGTATAGCCGGTCGTCCTCGTCCTCGTCCAGCCTGCCGAAATCGAGGTCGTCTCCGATGCCTTCGTACGAACGGTCTTCCCAGACGCGCCAGACACCGTACGGGCCAGCTGACAGCAAGAGGTCGACCATACCCGACTCTGGCGCCGCACGGGTGTCAGTACGGAACATAGAGAAAAATCAAATCGCAACTCACGATTATTATCCTGGGTGCACACCTTTTCGAGGATGTCGCGCATAAAATGCACGACGGCGTACAGTTGCAGGAGCTCGTCCGTCGGGTATTCACTGAGCACGGCCGTGCGCTGGCGCCGGATCAGCTGCACATCCTTCTCGCGATCATTGATGTCTGCGCAGAACAGGTTGCAGTAAAACATAATGCGGTAGGTTGCGCGTTGGAAACGCAGTGACTCCGCCGGGGTGAGGACGCTAGTCTCGGAGGTACGGTCTTTCTGGCTGATTGATGACAAAACAGTGAAGCGTAAGTAAGTTTCGGTGTCGCGAATTGGATTAGGAGACGCACGTTAAACTGTAGATATCCTCCAACTCCTGGACGACTTCTGCGTTCTCCTGCAACTTCTGCTGCTCCTCCGCCGTAATACCACCAGAAGAAATATCTTCCTCCGGGCATGCCGTGGCTAAGTTGAGCCCCTCTTCATCCCTGGCGCTCCTGCATGCGGGATACGGGTATCGTATGACCCGCAACGCCTGCGGCAACGCAGGTCCGAAGATATTAGACGCCACCGCCTGATTAACAGACTAAAATGGACATCAATTCAGTGCGGTGGTCGAAACGCGACGAAACGCTGCGAAAAGCAGTCTCCACCTTGGGATGCGTCTGATAGACACGGTAGAACGCCTTCGAGACCAGCATCATGTCGAGGAGTGAGGCGAATGTGGGACAGAAGGTCATTATGAGGAACACAATGTCATCATTGAGCCGGGAGGCTATGAGGGCGCGCATGGTCGGCCGGAGGGAGGGAGGAGAGCTTGGTTTGTGGGACGACCTTGTCTTACTTATGATGGCCCTGTCTTGCTGTCAGTGTCATGCCTGCTCAAGTTTCCTCCGAGGGGAATGGGCGGACTCATCAGGCTCCTACCCAACCGCAGCTCCGAGGCTCACATATAGAGTCGTAGTTTCGAAAGTTAGGTCCCTGAAGACTGAACAATAAAAATAAAACGGAAAAAAAGAGTGTGACAATATGTGACCTAAGTTGGGGTGAGCCAGTGTCACCCCAACTTCAGTCACATTTTGGTCACATCACATCCGGTCCGAACTTTCCCGTGGCAATTTCTCTGTATCAGATTTGAATAACACAACTCTGTCTTATGAGCCTCGAAACCGCGGTTGGGTAGGGGCCAGCGGACTCATTTGCAAAACCGTCGTCGCTGTCGTGGCGGCCACATAGAGATACAGTTTGTACAACCTGGAACTGCGTGATCCAAGCGTGATCACCTCGCATCCAAGTTGAGGTCACAGCAGTGCCAAATACCGACTCAGCGGTTTGTAAACTACGCAATGAAACACTCACCTGAAAATCAAAATGAAGAGGGTAATGCGATGGACAGCAGCGCTACCCCCGGCGACCCGAAGTCTTGATCCAAAATATTCCAATAATGTCCCAGCAAACGGCTGGTGGCCTGGTTTCCGCGACTGGGCCCAGCATACTCAATCTACCAGTAATCAAAATGTCAGAATCTCGCATGTAGCAATGCAACACCAGAACAATCCGAGCTGCTACCTCTGACGGCCACCACCACCAGTGTATCACTCAGCCCGCACGCATCCTTGACGCGTAGTCCCCGGTTTTGTCTCTCGCTGCCCACCTCCCCATTTCATTTTGCACATCTCTCAACTCTTTTTCACCGCCTACAATGTAATTAAAAGCTTACTATAAGATCCTAGCTAGTTCACCATCAATAAGAACACAGTTTCACCCACTCGCAAGTCGCAACACAGATAATCTTGTTTCTCTCTCACCTTCGTCGTCACTCTCATGCCCTTCCCCATCCTCCGTATTTGTCATCGATCTCACAGATTGAAGACCATGCGAGTTGGCCAGATCTGGACTATTGTGGCGGTCACTCTGGTGCCTAGTATCTTGCCGATCTCATGCGAGGCTGGTACAAAATTCGCTGTGGCCTTCAACCGTGGGAAAAATAAAATTCCGGGATGTAACCCACAAATCCAGTTAATTCTATGTAAGATTGAATATCAGATTCCGAATGGCTCGATTGAGAGCTAGGGAAGGGAAGGGCATTGCGGGATGAGTTCTTATGCTAATGAAATGGTTGGAATTCAAAGATGCAGAGGGTGATGGGGCTGAAGATTCCTGAATGTCAATTTAGAGAATAGAACATACTTCCCACCGGTAGCAAAATGGCCAGTTCCCCACTTCAGAATCGAAATCTAAGTAGTAGTAAGGAGTTTTTGAATGACCCATAGGATGGTGAGGAATGATTGTGGGGAAAAGGTATACTATCTGTGACTGCCAACCTGGCCGGACTAGGAACCTGGCCACTTGCCAATTATAAGGCTAGTGACTTGACCACATGTCATTTTGGTGCTCAGGGGGTGGAATATGTCCCATGCCGCCTGTCCCTACCAAATTTCAGCCAAAATTGATGAGTTGATGCGAAGCAGTGGCAGGAATGATGTCGGATCAGAGGGTGGGAAGATCAATTTCTTATCCCTGAACCACCACTTCGCCCCATTCTCCACCAATTCTGAACCAATTTGCTTTGTCTGGGGCTCGATCTACTCCCCTGAGTGCAGGGCTCCATCTCAGCATGAGCCTGGTTTCACACATACCATTCCTTACTGGCAAAATCGCGAAATTGTCTACCCTTCAAGCGTGATCACAGCAACCAAACGACCCAAATACCAAGTGACCGTTCTACCATCTTGATCCAACAATTGGTGAGCTTCATACTTACATGTAAGCCTTCAACTTCAAATGTTTTCCATAATTTCAGCTTCTCAATACATCCTTCAGGCCGTGGCAAACACCAGGAGTGTCTGATATTTGTCCTATCAAAGTCCAAATGTCGGGTTCTCAGCAACATGACACGGGTGTGAATTTGGGTGCCCAGATACATTCATTCACCTCTGATGAACACACTTACAGCTTATTTTGGCCAACCAAGTGCTCCGACTGGTGCGCTGCCTGTGTTTCTCCATGAAGGTGTGTCAGTGGCCCCATATGGCTCATCAGGAGCACTGTGTCCCGCCATTTCTAAGGGTCATTTCCATAGTTCTTGTGTATGAAAAGCATCATTAATTACCCTTGACCATAATTACCCATTGCAAGATCACTGCCGCAGTTTGAAACACCTGTTTGCACGGGTGGCCAGGTACCCTGTCATTTCTCCTTTTGGGAACTCCGCCAGAAATAAATTCACAGGGCGACGAATATGTCCTCAAAAATTAGTATTAAGAGCTCAAACTGTTCCCAGGATCCGCGCCCATCGTACAGAGCTCATATGTTACAGATGGGGTGCGCTAGATGGGTACTACCAGGCCAAAATGTCCAAGGTGGCCAGGATCCCCCTCCCAGATAGTAAACTGATTCAGATGCGGAATTGACACCTGTTTCACATGAGGATATGGGGCCCGGAGGGTGGGAGCATTTCGTAACATACTTCTCAGGTATAGTAAACGAGAACAAGTCTAGGAGGCGGGATACACTAGTCATAGTCATACTTGTCGTCTTCATCGTCCGGGCTAGAAAAAAAAGTGAGCAATTTCATGGCTGTAAATGTAAACATATGAGGGGTGATAGGCAGCCACAGGGCGAAGAACGCGCAGCGGAGCGGGTCCAAGGGTGCTGAAAGTCATCAGCAAGCTCAGCGAGAAATCAAGTAGACAGACTTACGGTCCACCGATAACTCGGGCACCAATCTCGCCTAGGGTCTCAGTCCGGTACGAGGTAAACAAGTATCATTATAGTGTGTTAAATGTATATTATGCCGGTCTGAAGACTGGGCATGTGGAATACACTACAAATACGTTGGACGAAAGCACGAAGGGTATCCTCCATCGAAGCCCAGTGCGGGGAAGGTCCGGAACCAAACTGTAGACGTCCTGCAATGTGATCAGGGCCGGCGCCGCGCAGCCGTAACGCGTGGGCCTCGCTTTCGACCGCTTGCCGGCAAAATCTGCATAGACGTACATGCGGGGGTACGCGGACTTTGAGGCACCTCGATGGTGTTTCGCATCCAATAATACCAGGGTGGGGTAGGGCAGGGATACACGGCACGGTCCAACTCATGAATGTGGGGTTCCAGGGATGTTGAAATCTGTGAAACGAGATAGTTGAAAATATGATGAAACGAGAGCTGGGAATGGTGAATAGGCAAGAAGTGAGGATCGGCACAGTGAATAATATGAAATGATGCGGACTCACGCGCACGGTCGTTGAGTAGGAAAATGCCAATATCCAGTTAAAATACAAGCAAGAGCGGAGATGGAGCATCTCCAGAATTCTTGGGACGTCATCGCTGTCCATATGGTCAGAAATTAAAATATCCGAGGTCCTTCACTGCCGTTGCCTCTGGTCGGAACAGCCCACTGTTCCTCTTAATGGTACTGTCGCCCGCTCGAGCATCCCAATGAGAAGGAACACAAGGGGCCCTTACCAGCACCGCATGGAGTGCTGAATCACGGAATAAACACCAATCTGACAGCTAAGAGCTTGGAGTCAGAGTTCCGAGACGCGATGGGGGAAAAGATAATCGTACCGAGTCTGCCAAGATAAACGGGATCTTCATCGGCGGAGTATTCTTCTTCTCTCTAAAGAGACGTTTTATTGTTTCTAGCTCAATCGTAGCGTATTTTGCAACCAGTGCGATCGTCGATCGGGGTAGATGATGGCTTTCAGGAAGTCAACACTTGAAAGAACCAGCATCTCGGCGCGGAAAGGTTGGCCAGGAAGACAGTTCTCAGCACAGTGATTAAGAGGACGTGCAGGTGATCAGAGCATGTTCCGGTGTGTCTAGACTCTTGTTCAGAACCGTTTCTCTCGAGGTACGGATTGACGTGCATGATCGACGTAACGCAAGACACCGCGAAGTAATCACCTCGTTTTTGTGAGCCGCATACAGGAGGTTATTTGCGTTGGTCCGCTGTCCTTTTGTGGGTCAGGGCTCCAACCATTTAGTTTCTGTTTGAAATTTTGGGCAAATTAAACGGCGGAAACGTGGTTTGAAACCGGTTTCAAACTCAGGGAGCATTAAAAAAAAGGCCTGAGCAGACCTCATTTCGTTCACGAATCTCGCAGATATTCTTCAGAGCGGAATGCTTCAATATAGAGGATTTTGAGTCCCTAGAGAGCACATCCTGGCGCGTCTTCCCAACACGCTCCCCGCCATCAATCACGGGGATCATTCCCAATTGTAACAATTGGGATTCATCTGGGATGATCCGCCATCGACCCTGGGCCTTGGCACGACCTCAACATCGTTCATTCAGCCCGAACTTCGATGAGATTAACCTCATCGCTGGCTCTGTTCAACTGAGGCCTCAAACATAATTTTTCATCTGTGGTCAGTTCTTCAGTAGTTCAAAACCGTTTGAACCATTTGTTTACTAACCGTTTACCGTTTGCGCCTCATCGGCGCCCCAGGCCAAATCAAATGAAAGTAAAACCGGTTTCAAACGGAAATGGTTGGAGCCCTACGACGGCCCTGTAAAGTTTGGCGCAAGTATCAATTTCACCTTGTAACCATTCCAGCACCAGCTTTTTTGTCCTAATCTTCGACGTTTTTATCCGTAGTCTGACGCGTAAGAACTAACTCCGGCACTGGAACGGAAGCCTCGTCGCGGCCTTGAATAAATCTGCGGCCCAGGATTTTTCCCTTTGCTAGCGAGTTCAATGAAGCTATTGAGAGCGGCGCGAGCATAGTCACGAGAAAGCGGCGGACACGTAGAGGCACGATCCCGGTCTCCGTGAATAAGGGTGCGATCAATGGACTGTGCAGATTGAGCATTCGGCGGAGGAAACTCACTTGAACTTTACATACATGTAACTGCACGTGTTCGCTGTCCGGCAAACTTCCGCATGCATAAATCAGGTGCAGTCGACGCGAGCCATGTACAGTTGCTTGTGAAATAGCTTTATTGTAAAGCTCGATCGGCAGGTCATTTGGAGACGACGGACCAAAAGATAATCGCACCGTGCCCACCGAGAGACGATCAACCCTGTGGATGAGAGTCATAAGACTCGGGTCAGCTAGGTCCCCTTGCGGAACGTGCCGGATTTTCGCGTTCAACCCTGCTCAACCGCGTACATATAAAAGATGAGCTGCCTCATCGATTCGCATCAAGAGAGGCTCTGTGTTAGTCACCACAATGACTGCTACAACTGTACTTGCGCCCCCCGAGACGGAAGTCACCATCCCGATTAACAAGATATCCAGCGTGCCCAAGCCGCGGAACGTCTTCTTCTACCCGCCAGACATCACCAACGACCTCTCGACCGTCACCGACCTCTCCCCCTCAATCAAGGCCGAGATCTTTGCGTGCGCATGGGAGTACACACGATGCGCAATCCCGCAGTACACCAACTGGAAGCGCTATGTAGCCTTCATGCGCGTCGTTATCATCTGCGCTATTGCCGAGTTTCGTGGCGAGATGTTCGACATGGAGTCGAACGGAGACGACATGTTCGGGTACAACCTCCAGCAGGTGCTGGACGATCTCTTCGAGGGCACCCCAGGTCACGAGTGCATGTCCCGCGAGCTCCGCGCCTTCCTGCTCCTCACAGCCGACAAGTCCAGCACGCGGCGCGACGAGGAGCTCTTCCGCCGCTACGTCAACTCGCTAGCCCAGAGCCCGCGCCAATGGTTCCGCATGCGCGATGCCGATGGCCTCGTGCGCTTCGTCCTCGCCTCC
Organism: Mycena albidolilacea; assembly: GCA_029282495.1. NCBI lineage: Eukaryota > Fungi > Basidiomycota > Agaricomycetes > Agaricales > Mycenaceae > Mycena > Mycena albidolilacea. The sequence goes on along the minus strand of JARIHO010000054.1, from coordinate 401,620 downwards.
GCCCTGGCCTGCTGTGACCTCGACGACGTGTGGTTCACCGAGGACGAGTTTGAGATTCTCGCGGAGATGGGCGTCACCCTCTACGACGCCGTGGCGTTCTACAAGCACAGGGCCGAAGGCGAGACGCACAGCACGTTTGCCTACATGCCCGTCGAATTGCGCGTCAAGTCGTTTCACCTAGTCCGTGAGGTACTTTGGGCCCTAGACGCGGCGTGGGCGCAGACCGAGAGACCATACCACCAGGCCGTCATCAACTTCACGCGCTTCTTCGGCGGGCCCATCCACATGCTGATGAGCCGGTACCGCTTCGTCGAGGACGCCTTGACCATCGGAAAGCCCGAGGATGAGCACGTAGTGGACCAGACGAGACAGAACTACAAGCTTTGGCACAGGAATGATGCCAAAGACGAAGTCAAGTCCGAGGACCGCAAGGGCTACCGCCGCTACAAGTACTTGGTGATGGAGCGCCCGGAGCTCATGTACCCCGAGCTGCCGGAGTTTCTTGAGACGGGCGGCGACGGTAGCTGCTCGAAATGTGTCTATCGGGACGGATACGGCGCCCGCAGTGTTCATGCCTTTGGCGGTGTCCAGCTGTGCGATGAGTGCAGGGCCAAATGGGGGGACTACTTGAATTCTTTCCACACCCGCGCAGCGAAAGTCTTCCCCGAGTTGTTACAGGTTCCTGGCTACGCCGAGAAGGGGGCGGGGACCGATGCAGAGTTGAGGACCCCTGGTTATGATAAGTACGGGTCCGTGCTGAATTAATTATAATATTATACTTACATCGCGAAAGAGAATCAAACTAGTTCCGTAGAGCATAATTAGTAGCTCCGTCGTGTATATTTCCCAGCCAATCTAATAGTGAATCAGTGATATGCACATACGAAAATCCACGCAGCCATGATGAGGGTGGACTATGTATGCTAGGCAGGGACTGTCGCGAAACTGAGTTGTTGACTTTGAGAGTAAGGTAAAAAACAGGGGTTAGCGGGGTCTGCTAGTGGTTTCTGACTGCTTTCAGGAAAGACATAGCTAGGTCTCGGAGTGAGCAAGGACCGGTGAAATGGTGTAGGGGTCCTCAGAGGAAGTACGAACCTGGCGAGTTGATTATTTGATCAACGCCTCCCGGACCACCCAACGAGACCTGCGGGCGTCAACACCTTGACACTGCAAGGGCTCGGTAAAAGTATCGGCGGTCCGCAGGTGAGTGGTTGGTCTTCCTATGCGATGCGTAAATATTTGAACCTGCCGAAAACGCGCTCGAAGGTGGCCATGGGACCGTTCAGTCGTAACGGTTCAGATAATTGCAATTTGAAGATTGTCGCCCTAAGCACCCGCTCACTTGAGGTTCTCGGATGTGACATTGGGCGTTCTCGGCAATTTCCGCTCTTCCGCATGAAGAGGCACTGGCAGACATGATGGTGGAAGCAGTCAAATCCCAATAAGGAGATAAGATTTGGGGATCCGTGCAGATTCAGATTAGATAAGATTTTGATCTCGACGCGCGTCTTTCGTGCTCGTCCTCGAAAACCTCTCGTACTCCAAAGTTTTTACCGCACCTCCCGTCCCTATTTTCGCTCATGCACGCGATTTTCAAGTCCCATCTCTCCAGGTCCACTAAAGTCGCTATCACCCAGAATATTCATTGCCACGGCCACGTCAATGTCGCCTCATATCCTGGTCCGTTTCTCGAAACCATTGCTTCCCCTGAATATACTGATGGGCCTCTGTAGGGACTACTTCTGGGCCACAGCCGCCATCTACAGCCGCGTCTGGTTGTCGCGTGTCGCGCACCCTCTACACCTCTGGCCTCGGTCTCCCCGTCGCCGTCGAGCCCGCCGGCCCCGATCTACTCAAAATCAGCGTGACTCAAGCGGGCCCCTAGCCAGCACGTCCTCGTACGCGTCCTCGGCCTCGGCATGCACGCGCTGAGCTCGCACCCGTTCACCGTCAGCTCGGTGCGGGCGCAGATATTATTAATAACACCACAGAGTTCGTGCTGCGTGCACAGCGGGCTCACGCACGCGCGGCAGGCAGAGTCGCGTGGACGACGCGTGTTGTGGTCGACAGCCCGTAAGGTGGGCTGCATGTTCCGTTCAAGGCGTACGAGCGCGTCTACCTGCTTGCTGGGGAAATGGCTATGTGCCTTCTGCGCCCGGCGGCGCTGCTGGCTAAGTGCTTGCTCGCTCCGGTGTGACTTTCACGCTCCCGATCTTCGCCGACCTCACTGCGAGCGTTTGCCTTCGCTGTTCCGGATGGCGGTGCGTCGTCCGAATCCATCTTTCGTTCCGCTCTGACTTGAATCTCCAGGCACGCGTGACTGGATGGCGCCTGCCGTCGCTGCCGCTGCACAGCTACCTGTCGGCGCCGTCGGCTTGCGCGTGTACTTCGCTCGCGGAGAACGCCACGAGAGCGACACCAGCATCGACGTATTGCGCGGGGGTCCCGTCCCGGGCGACATCGTGCGGGAAACACATACCAGCGCGGGGAAGGTGGCCATTGTCGGTGCGTCTCCACTCACTCCTTCCCGTCCTACGACCTTCCTTGCGTACCAGATGCTGATCGTCCTCTATAGCATATGGCCCTGTACGGCGGTCGCACACTCGCAGCTGGTCATCGCGGATGGGTTCGCCAGCTGCAGGGCCTTGTTCTTGTATACAGAGGGCATTACGCATGCCTGCGATCAAGATACAGGAATATCGACGGTGCTATCGTACTGGATTTGCGTCACTAGGGCTAGACTCGCGCGAGCATCGAGACGCGCGACCTTTGGGACGCGAGCAGCTGCAATCGCTTTCCCCAGCTCATGGTGCAGCTGGAATCACCCCCGCGGCCACAGCATGATCGTGCGGCGACCATTGCAGCCGTCGTATGCATCCCAGCGGGACCGATCGAGAAGTAGCCCTTTGGAGTGAACCGGTTTAGAGGAAGGGAAGGCGTTGCTCCAGCGTGGTACGAGTTACACGGAGATTCAGACGGTGATGGACGAGCGTCTTGATGACCGATATTCAGTCAAACTCCCGCTGTCTTCGCTGCGGCCCGCAGGAGATATCGGACTCGGACAAGAGCCGTATCTCGGGCCTCACCAGCAGTCCTTTAGATCAAAGACTGCCCAGATTGACCGCTTCAGAGGAGGCACGAGCTGAGCCAGAGCGCGGAGACGTATCCGACCCCCTCCACAGCCCGTAGAAATGTGCCCCACTTGTTTCTGCCCTCGCATCCATAACCACGCACACGGTCCTTCCTTTCCTGTGCGCATATCATCCCGATCTAATATCTCCGTGTTCTGCCTGCTCATTCGACGAAATCCTTTTCAGCCGGATCAACCGCAGAAGATATTTGGCTGGGCTTACACACACCAGAAATAGCGAATATACACCATCTCCCTTTCCTCCTCCCCTCATGGCAGACATCGTTAGTCTCATCGCCAGTGTCCTCCAACTAGTCGACGCAGTCGCGAAAGGTCGCAGGTACATCCAAGACTTCCGCGATGCACCAAAAGATCAACAACGACTACTTCTGGAGGTCCAAAATCTCGACTCATTGCTCAAGGCACTCGACACCCGAGTCAAGAACAACGGTGCTCAGATGCAAGAGATTGAAGGATGCTTGATCGATTTGAAAGGGATGATGGAGCGATTGACGAAGAAACTGGACCCAAAGGATATTGCGCATATTTCCAGTCGCTTGACTTGGTCCTTGTGGAGAAAGGAAGACGTCCAGGAAGCGCTGGATACTATCGAGCGATTCAAAAGCTTGGTCAACGCATGGCTGGGGGTAGATGTATGGTGTGTTTCCAACCTTTCTGGAGCCAGGATCCCGACTCATCTTATGCAGGGATTCCGCCCAAGGTATGGAGCTGTAACCACTCATATTGGCTTGTGAAAATGTTTTCTGGAATCAGATATATCTCAATCTGTGAAGGATATTTCCCTTGATCAAAAGGAATACTATAACCGTGCGTTAGCGCTTCTCTCTCAAAGTTCATGTCAGATTTCGCTAAACTGAAACAGACACCATATCTGCCCTGAAAGACGTCGCCGACGCACAAGGAGCAGATCATAAATGTAAGAGCCTTGGAGCAAGGGGAAAGCTGACTCATGAAACCTTGATAGATATCGCCCGATCTGTGAGGGATGTTGCCCGGAATCAGGAAAATCACTACGTTTGTAAGCGGGCAACGGCGATTCTCATCACTCATTCACGCTCCCACAGCTTCGGAGCGTGACAAAATAATAGAATGGTTTTCTCCGCTCAATTTTTACCAACGACAAGCCGATATATTGAGTACTCGGCAATCTGGAACGGGCGACTGGTTCTTGCAAAACGACTTGATACAAGAATGGAAATCAGGCACCGGAAAAAGAGTGTGGTGTCCCGGCATACGTGAGTTGGCAATCAGGATGCCTTGAGATATCTGAGTCTGATGAATATAAATGTCTAGCCGGAGCAGGGAAGACTGTCCTTGCGTATGTTCGATCTATCCTGATAACTTGTGTGTTGACTCAAAGCCTGAAACAGCTCGATACTGGTCAACGATCTTCGAATGAATTTGGAGAGTCCAAACACTGGCGTCGCGGTAGTCTATCTCAATCACAAAGAGAGCGACGCGCAATCGCCGGCCAGCCTCCTGGCAGGCCTATGGCGACAGCTAGTTTTCCGAAAACCTATCTCACCGATCATGCGCGAATTATACGACACACACCGAGAGCAGAGAACGAGGCCATCCCTAGACGATACATGTTCTGTGCTGGCTTCCACAGTTTCAGAGCTCTCAAGAGTATTCATCGTCGTCGATGCACTGGATGAATATCCAGCTGAACAACGCGATACTTTTGTGGACTGTCTCTTGAAATTGGGACCCATCGTCAATTTAATCTTGACGTCGCGTCCCCACATTGATGTTGAAAGTATAATTCCAAGCGATCTTGGAATCCTGGAAATTAGCGCAAATGAAGACGACATTCGCCGATACATAGACGCGCAGATGGTCAAATCGTATCGACTATCAAAACATATTAAGAGCTGTCCGGGTTTACGAGGCGAAATTGAGAAAACGATCATCGAGTGCTACGACGGAATGTAAGCATCAATATTTTGTTAAACTGCGCTGTTCCAATAACAATAACTCCGGTTTTCAGGTTTCTGCTCGCAAAACTCAATATTGATTCTTTGGTGCCGAAACACACTATTAAAGCTGTTCGCGATGCCTTGAAAAATATTCCAGGCGACTTGGATGGCACCTACGACGATGTCATGGAGCGGATTAATCGGCAATGCGAAGAAGACAGAATTCTCGCCCGACGCACTCTCACCTGGATTTCAAATGCGGAGACAGTTCTTCACATCTCCGAGCTCACCGAAGCCCTCGCCATCGAGCAGGGAACCATCGATCTCGACCCTGATAACCTGCTCGACAGGGACATCATTATATCTGTCTGTGCGGGCTTGGTCGTCATCAGTGGAGAGGACCATCTTGTGCGACTCATCCATTATACCGCGCAAGATTATCTCGACCGCATTCGGGAAACGGAATTCCCGCATGCGCAAAGCGACATTGCCGCCGCATGTATCACATATCTGTCGTTTCACAAATTCGGCAGGGTCGGTGGGGATCCCAATCTGGAGAGTTTACTCGAAGAAAATCCCTTGTTGGAATACGCTCTACTGTTTTGTCTGATTCATACACGTGGACAGCCCGAGCATCGGATTCGGGACGACATTGTGCGGTTCCTCACTCACCTATCAGTTGACTGTGAACATACGTGGCGGATTATGCACAGGTTGCATGCATCTTTACCACGGACGAGGCTTGGCATCGCTGCATACTTTGGCATGCCCGAAGTAGTGAAACACCTGGTTGAGCAAGACGGATTTGAAATTACTGCATTGCGTGGAGCCACAACAAATGGGCATACCGACATAGTTCGTTTGCTTATGAAGAGTCGAGGATACAATGAACACGTCGAGTTGCAGAAGGTCTCACAAGCCACCAGCCGTTTGTCCCTCGAGACCGCTGGGCATGGTAGCACGCAAAGTACCCAGTGTGTGCATCCATTACAAGCGGCTTCTTTAAAAGGCGATGAAGAGACTGTCCATATCCTCCTTGAGATCGGCGTCGACGTGAACACGGAGGCTCAACCATACGGCACCGCACTGCATGCTGCTTCCCTGAGCGGACGTTATCCGGTTGTGTGTATGCTTCTGGCCTATGGTGCCAGTGTGAACTCGCAGAGGGGAATGTACGGCACACCGCTTCGTGCTGCTTCGTTGGCGGGCCATGCAGATATTGTCCGTCTGCTTCTCGATAATGGCGCCGAAATCGATGCACAGGTAGGAAACCATGGTAGTGCCCTTGCGACCGTGAAGAGGTGGCGTTGTTGCTCATTGAGCATGGAGCCAATGCCGACTCAAACGGTCCAGGAGCACGTGGATGGACAGCACTCAATCTCGCAGCCTGAGCAGGGAATGGTCACCATGAAATTGCACATCTACTGCTGCAGAAGGTTGTCAACGTCAACGCAAGCTCAGGAGCAAAGCAAACGGCGTTACAGGCGGCCGAATGTGGTGGACACAGTGGGATAGCTTCACTTCTCATCAAAGCAGGAGCCGAGGCCAATACAGGGCGTTAAATCTAGTACCGTCTGCAGTGCCGCACGACAGATTGTTTGGCGAGTCGGCGGCGACTCGGATGGCGACTCTTTCTTCCGAAATATTATCGCGTGTGATGAAGTTTTTGGAACCGCAGTATCCCTTACTCGGTGATGAAGAGCGGGGTGTGAACACATTATCAGAGGCGGAGTATCTCACATGTCCTTCTGTCACGACGTTCAAAGTTCCTGTTCCAATGGGACTCCCCGTTCACCAAGAATTTTCGAATCACCTCAAATACTAGAACAGTTGTTGATTTTGAGCCCAATCCTCCCAAACTTCAAAGTGAGTGAGTAAGAAAGAAACCAGAAATCCTCACCGCCGACAAGTGTAATGTGATTTTTATTCCACAGGATGCCTTTGTAACTAACACCCGGGGGCAGCCAACCAGGCATATGAAAACCATATGCCTTAAAGGCATGTGGCTTGCAGTTGGAAAGAAGCTGCACCAGAGAACAAAGCATGCAACAAAGCCTCCTTTTGTTTGACAGTGGCACCTTTGTGGGCCTCTTTCCAACTGCGAGCCACATGCCTTTAAGGCATATGATTTTCATATGCCTGGTTGGCTGCCCCCAGCGTATAAGAACTTCAATTTGTGGATCATCAATTGAAAACCTTGATATATCACAACTTGATCACAACACTATGTATTAATTCTCGAATTTTCTGAAGTGGGTTCGGTGTGGAATAAAATAAGTGCGGACTTGGGCTCATAGGTATGCAAGAGAATGCCTCAGTGAACACAAATTACATCTTCCAAGCCGCATTCATATCCAACAGTAGCAAAACTTTTGAGTTCTGGATTCCAAAATCTGCCCCAGTTATACCTTTCCTCTTGTGGTATTAAATTTCCTCCTTGGTGGTTGCGGTAGTGTGCACGGACGCGTCCAGGCGGCATTCGGACCGATTAGTCAGCAGTTTGCACATGTTTAGGGCGAATCCACACCTTGCTTCGTCCCAGCACAGCGACATTACAGGATTGCCTCTCGACAGGCACCAGAGGATCTGGGAACCTAGCCCATATGGTGATTGGAGTGTGCTTCAACGATACGCCCTGAGGACTCAGCTTATCTTGACTGCTGCGTGCGCTCTTTTGGCCCGATTTGGCCCGACGAAAAACGCGAAAAAAGATGTCTACGAAGAATCAAGCTATAGGCGATACAGAAGACGAGTTTCAGGCTGCGCTGGCCACCTACACTAAAGCGGGAAACAAAACGGCCGTGATGCGGTGACTATGGAATGCAGCATACGGGATTGGAGGAGAAGGAGCTGTAGCCTCGATGGCGGCAACAATCGAGCATGCGAGGCGGATGGGGTTTGAGGAAGGACGGCGGAGTGGATTTGAAGTGGGAAGGCAGGCTGGTGAGAAGGATGCACTGAGCATGGACACATTTGAGGTCTTGTTTGCGGCGGGAAAGATGTCAGGGATTGCAACGGCTATGGAGCTGGGACGAGAGGCAGAAACACAACGATGGACAGACAGTGGTCATTTCGAGGGTGGTACGTGTCGTGCATTTGGCAACGCTGCGGTTGTGGACTCCCTGCCTCCACCTCAATTCCTTCCCCTCGACAATGATGTGTGTACCTTTCCGGTGCCGGGTGCCTTTCCGGTGCACACGGGATTCAATTGAGCTGACAATGCAGAATCCTTGCCCATCCATTCTGTGCTGGTTGTTTCGCCACAGCCTCGCGACTTCTCCGACCTGCGTACTGGCTCGAGAAATGCTTTCAACACACTGCAGCGGCGGCACGCGCATTATCACAGAGCCCAGACACAGGGTAGACAACCACAGAGGCTACGAGTTCACTCTAGCGCTACCACAAATCAACATGGACTACCTCATTCGACATGACCACGACTTGACCTCGTGCCACGATCGACGAAATCTTCATGCAATGAGCAATTCTCGATTTTGGAGCTTCTAGCATGGGTCTGGATGGTGGTACATCGGTATTTGCAGGGGCATGTGGGTGCGGGTTAGAGAGCATGGTAGGCAACGAGGACGTTGCCTTGAGGAGGGGGCACATGTGGTAGTGTGCATGGACGTGTCCAGGTGGCATTCAGGCCGATTAGTCAGCAGTTTGCACATGTTTAGGGCGAATCCACACCTTGCCTTGTCCCAGCACAGCGACATTGCACGATTGCCTCTTGACAGGCACCAGAGGATCTGGGAACCTAGCCCATGGTGTAGGTCTTCCATCGCTTCTTGTATGCTTTGGATCTGCTGTGGCCAAGGGAGTACACTATATGATTGAGACTCGCATGAGGAGAAGTTAGATGGTCTGGCCCGGTAGTGTACCTAATACAGACGAGAACATCCTTCACAGGCTGGTGGGGAGCCTCACCGAGAAAATTGACAAGCAACTATACCAGTAAAACACACGTCAGGTGTGCATCTATTGAACAAGAAAGAAGCAATATTTGTCGAGGTCATACTAACCCCATTCATCTCCCATGCCTTCTGGGAGCTCATCAGTAAGACCACATGTGCCTTCACCTTGTCTCCTTCCTCTGCAACCGGCTAGTCAGGGTTGCAGCACTAGCTGTCACACAATAATTCCTCCACAGGGCTCTTACAGTGTGCCACCTCTTTTTCAGAGAATAGAGAGCTTGCGCAAAAGCCGCACAAGCTGTATACGGCTTTTGGGCATTGCGCAAAATCCCCTGGATTTGTAAGTGTTGGTCATGAATCACCCAGGTTCTACTTTTTCGCATGACGTGTCTGTATGGATACAGACGCGTCTTAGCGGCACAGGACTCTCATGACGCCACCATGTGACCTTCTCACAGATTCTAAAAAGCCAACAGACTCAGGGAGTCTGCGCCACAGGATACCAAAGACGTTAGGGACTAGGAACCTGTATGGACGAATCCTAGTCCCTAGACGCATCAATGGCTGACACAGAAGCGTACATGAAGTGCATGACTGGTTGCAAACCAATCGGGGTTTGAACCACTGGATACAATGACATTCAGGACTGGGAAACCCGAACATCAGGTCTCCTTGGTCCTCTGATGCCATGGAAACCGATGAAACACTGTAACAAGAGTGCGCGGCATCTAGTGCTATTTTGCGATTTCCTAGGACCAGTATTTATACAACGGGAAAGCGCTAGCACTTCTGATGTGTTATTACTAGCACTCAGGACTCTAGCTAGGTGATATAAAGGAGAACTGGAGTGAGCCCAAGCTGCCGGTTGTAGCACCAGATATGACTAGTGTGACGCGCTAGCACGGTCTGGAGGCATAAACCATGGTGAAATAACTATAAGCCTAAAACAGTCAAGGTACTAGCACCTAGAAAGCGAGACACAGGAGAGTGGAACTGCGAGCGCACTAGCAGACAGTGCGAGCGATGAGTCGGGACTCTGAAGGGTAGTAAACTATGCGCTAGCAGCCTTCTAACAAGGGCATTAGTATGCGGTACCCAGCTAGTGATCGACCCGAGACCTGAAACACAGATGCGAGCATGTGACGGTCGCGAGTCACAAACAGAGACAAAGAAACAGATAGGGGAATAGCTAGCAGGCTATTGGTGCGGATGTACGGGTCACCACCGAAGCAGCGGTGGTTAAACGGGCTGCTAGCCGGTGTTCTGACCTGTGCTAGATGACTCCAGATGGCGGATTTGGGTGCTAGCAGATCAGAGCGGCTGATCTGCTGGGCCTAGACCCATCACAAAACCAAATGGCAGCTGTTTCATTGGCTGTTGATCTTCAATCACCTCATTCTTACTCATCTCATTATTCAGCCTGTTTATCACATGTAACTTGGACCTCAGTAATATAAAAGGGAGCACAGAGCGGACTAGCACTTCAGATTAGCACTCCCTGGTCGAGTATGAAGCTGGTGCAGGTGGTCTCTGATAGAGATTACACCCCAGTATAGTACAAAGCTAGTGGAGGTGGTCTCAGGTTGCTAGTGGAGATTGTAACACACTTCACAAGTAGTAGCTTTATTGGAATCAATACTGTTGACTCTGGATGCGGCGAGTTCTTAGTTGAGGTTGCTGTTGTTGGTTTGAGGAGCCTTCACGTATAAAATCCAAGGGTGTTCTCTTTGAGAACCAACTTCAGTTGCGCTAGCAGCTTTGCCTTCACCCCGATATTGACAGAAGCGCTGTTGTAGTGTGTTGGATCGCCTGTTAGGTGGTTGTGTGTTGACTCGAACCCTACCCAGAGAAAGATGAACTAGGGTGTTCTCTTTGAGACCCAGCTAGCAGTTGCGCTAGCAGCTTTGCCTTCACCCTGATATTGATGGAAGCACTGTTGTAGTGTGTTGGATCACCTGCTAGGTGATTGTGTGTTGACTTGAGCCCACTAAGAAGAAGATGGACTAGGTGCCCCCACCTCTAGTTTGGCTATAACTTGTCAGTTACTTCGCCTTCACCCCGATAAAGACAGAAGCTCTGTTGTAGTGTGTTGGGTCGCTAGCTGGATGCTTGTAGTAAGCTAGTGCCGATAAAAGCGGAAAGGTTCCTGTTCTTGGTTAAGGAATAGGTCAGCAGTTTAAGGACTCTTCTGGGAAAACCCCAACTTGCCTTGCCGTTTGAGATTTGAAGTCATTTGGAGTTAGCCTCAGTAGTCTTGGGGTGTGCCCTTAGCGAGGGTTTTCACAAACCTACATACTCTGCCCTGGTGCCCTCGATCTAGCGATCCAGCCACCTTGTATCCAACCCATAAAACCCTGCCCATCCCAGGTGCTAGCAGTATTGTTGTTGGCAGCTGCGTAGTGCTAGCGTGTTGTTGAATGGCTTTGTTGAAGTCTAGCAGTCGAATTGTGTTTGTTCCAAACCCACTGGTCGCATACTACGGCCCGGACCCGAACTCACAAAGAGAAGCACTTACATCTTTGGAGGAATAGATTGTTGTAGTGGTGTCAGGGGAACCCCCGCTCTTCCGGCCTTTCCGGCTATATCTCCGGCTATCTTTCCGGTTCCCGCTCCGGCTTCCAGTCCGGCCACCGCTCCGGCTAATGCCCCCGACTTTCCGCCCGCCCGTTCTCGTTGGCACGTGCTATGCGACCAAGCCCGTGATCATTGTAGATACCTCCGGACACGTGCTACTGGGTAGTTACTGATCTGTATATAAGGTTTCGCCTAGCGTGGGAATCCTCATCCTTTCTTCTCTTCGGATTCCCCCGCTAGGTGCGTAGTATTCCCGCTCCTGTATTTAGTACCCATATTTATACTTCGGATTCCCCCGCTAGTTTCCGCGCCCCGCGCCGAGCTTAAGGTTGCCCTTACAGCAGAAGAAAGGATCCAAGGGATCAACCGGTCAAGATTGGGAAGTTTGGTGCAGGTACGGATTCGGACCACTACTCCAGTGCTCCATCCTCCCCCACTTCAAATCTCGACCCCTCCTCCGTTCCGATGGACCAGCTACCCCCTCCACACTCCGCGCAACCCGCGATCCCGAGTGTTCACACCCCGGATCCGGCTTCCGGAATTGCGGATCGGCTCGCCGCTGTCGAAGGCTCTCTCGATGCCATCAAAGACGCACTCCGGCAGCTACTGCCGGACAACCAAAACCCGCCGCCTGCCCCCGCCCCTGCCGCTCCGGCTCCGGCGCCGGGTCCAGACTTCTCGGCCCCCCACCCAGCACCCAAAACGGTCCTCCGACCGAATCCTCCGGCCGTTTTCGACGGCGACCGGACGCAAGGGCGGATGTTCCTTTACTCCGTCCTCACATATTACCGGCTGGTTCCGGAAGCTTTCATGGCGGACGGGTTCGTCTCGCAGGAAAAACTCGTCCGGTTCGCCATGTCCTTCATGTCGAAGGACGCGGCCGCCCGATGGGCGGAACGGCGTGCGTCCGCCGTACCGTTCCCATTCCCCACCTGGGCCCAGTTCGAGGCCGAGTTCCGGCTCCGGTTCGTCGAGGAGAACGAACAGGACCAAGCCCTCACCAAGCTTGAGTCCCACTCGTACTTCCAGGGCTCCCGCGACATCTACCGGTACACGGACGACTTCGAGGAACTGGCCGTAACGGCCGGGTACTCGGACGCTCTCGTCCGGGTCACCAAGTACCGCTCCGGCCTCGACCCGCGGATCAACGTCGCGATTACGACGTCCGGAACCGCGCCCGATCTCACCGACTACGACGGATGGCGCTTACGTGCCTTCCGGCAGTACGAGGCGTTTGGCCGCGCCCGAACCGGAAACCCTCCGGCGCGGCTTCCGGCTGCTTTCCCACGGTCGCGCGCAGCCGGCGTATTTCCGGCTCCGGCTCCGGCTCCGGTTCCCGCGCGCGCTCCGGTCACGTTCGCCCCGCTTGCGGCACCTATCCCTCCAGCAGCTGTCCCAATGGACGTTGATCGGGCCCGGACGCGCCCGTTCCCACGCACCTGTTTCCGGTGCGGAACTGCCGGACACCTCGCCTGCGAATGCCCCGTCCCTGCGGACGTCCGGCATACGGACGTTCTTGACGAAGTCGTTCGTCAACTCGGAGATGACCTCCTCGACGAGCTGTTCGCCCGGCTCTCCACATCCGCCTCGCTTCCGGCCGAGTCGGTGGACGGAGATGAGATGGAACCGGCGGGTTTTCCCCGCCCGGCCGAGTGAGCGGTGTGCCCTCGGTCGCGTCCCCTAATCGCTACACCCTCTTGTATTCAGATAGTGACAATTTATTTGATTCAGAGGAAGTAGCGAGAGGCGCACCCCCCATCCCAGTTTCCGTCCGAGTGACGGAGACTCTTCCTTCTGTCCCGGAGACGGAAGCCCGCACTGCCCCCGAGCCGGGAACGAGGGCAGTAACGGAGGCCCCTGTCCCCGAGCCGGGAACGAGGACAGGCCCGCTTCGGCGCGTTCATCGCCCGAAGTGGGAACGGCGACTTCCTCGGCAATACGTCATTGACTCTGTCGAAGGCCGAAACTCCTTGCACATCCCGTTGGATCTGCAGTCCGTAGAGACCGCCGCCCGGATGTCGGTGAAAGCTCTGGTCGACTGCGGAGCAACCGGAGACTTCATCGACTCGGAGTACGTCATCTCCCGCAACCTTCCGGTCCGACCTCTCTCGCAGCCTATCCCAGTTCTCAACTGTGGACGGCAGCCCGAACCAAGCAGGCGGCATCACCGGTGTAGTCGATATGGTGGTCGATTACAAGGGGCACTCCGAGCGTATCCAGCTCGCCGTAACCCGACTCGGGAAGCAGCATGTCATCCTCGGTTACTCCTGGCTTCAGAAACACAATCCGGAGATCGACTGGGAAACCAAGGAGGTTCGAATGACGCGCTGCCCGACCGGATGCCGCACCTGCCGGGACGAGTTGCGAGCCGTCCGGAGGAATGAGAAGCTCGCCGCCTCAATCCTCCGGCAGCTGCGCGAAGGACCGACCCCGTCTATCTGTGCCATCGACTCTGAGGAGTGGCATGGAGATGATGGGTACGACCCGGCCGACGATGGCTTACCGGAGCTGTGTCCGGACTCGGAGGACGATGACGACGAAGAGGACGACCTTGAAGAGGGTGATCGCATTCTGTACACTGCGTTCGCCCCCGTCGAGGAGATTCGCGCCGGCAGCACTGTCTCGCAGCGCCTTGCGGAGGCCTACTCCCGGAACTCTGCACCCGCCGGAACCGATGTTCCGTCCTGGGCTGCGGATTTCTCGGACGTCTTCAACAAGGAGTCCTTCGACTCCTTGCCGGAGAAGCGAGCATGGGACCACGCCATCGAACTTGTCCCGGACGCAAAGCCGGCCAACTGCAAGGTCTACCCGATCTCCCCGCTTGAACAGAAGGAGCTCGATGCCTTCATTGCGGAGGGGTTGAGCACCGGCCGCATCCGTCCATCCAAGTCGCCGATGGCGTCTCCGGTCTTCTTCATTAAGAAGAAGGACGGGGCCCTCCGGTTTGTCCAGGACTACCGGGCACTCAACGCGATGACCGTGAAAAACCTGGTACCCGCTCCCTTTGATCAACGATCTTATTAACCGTTTGAAGGGAGCCCGGTTCTTCACAAAACTCGATGTCCGGTGGGGTTTCAACAACGTCCGGATCCGGGAAGGTGACGAATGGAAGGCTGCGTTCCGTACGAACCGGGGGCTCTTTGAGCCGCTGGTGATGTACTTCGGCCTTACCAACTCCCCGGCTACGTTCCAGACGATGATGAACGACATCTTCCAGGACCTCATCCTTTCCGGAGACGTTATGGTCTACCTGGACGACATCCTCATTGCGCACCCCGACCTCGCCCGTCACCGTGAGATCGTCCGAGAGGTGCTCCGGCGGCTCCGCGAACACCGTCTTTTCCTCCGACCGGAGAAGTGCGAGTTCGAGAAGTCGATGATCGAGTACCTCGGCGTCATCATCTCGCACAACCACGTAGAGATGGACCCCGTCAAGGTCGCCGGCGTTGCCTCGTGGCCCGAGCCTGAGAACAAGAAGGACGTGCAGCAGTTCCTCGGCTTCACGAACTTCTACCGGAGGTTTATCCGGGCGTTCTCGGACATCGCCCGGCCGCTGTTCGACCTGACGAAAAAGGGTATGGCCTGGACCTGGACCGCTGCCTCGGCCGCCGCGTTCCAAGCCCTCAAGGACGCGGTGACTGCGGAGCCCGTCTTAGCCCTTCCGGATGAGTCCCGACCGTACCGGCTTGAGGCGGACAGCTCCGACCGGGCAACCGGAGCGGTTCTGTCTCAGCAGGGGACCGATGGAAAGTGGCGCCCTGTTGCCTTCTACTCCAAGAGCTTGAATGACGTCCAACGGAACTACGTGATCCACGACAAGGAGATGCTTGCGATCGTCCGAGCCCTGGAGGAGTGGCGACACTTCCTCGAAGGTGCGCAGCACCCGGTCGAGATCTGGACAGACCACAAGAACTTGGAGTACTTCCAGAAGTCACAGAAGCTGAACCGGCGACAGGCCAGGTGGTCCCTGTACCTGTCCCGGTTCGACTTTGCCCTGTTCCATCAGCCCGGACGCCTTATGGGACGTCCGGACGCGCTCTCGCGTCGTCCGGACCACGGAACCGGCTCGGAGAACTCAGATGTTACGCTCCTTCGGCCGGAGCTCTTCCGGATTCGTGCCATGGAGGGGATTGCGGTTGATGGACCCGAAATTCCCCTCCTGCGCGATGTCCGGAAGGCGTTCGCGACCGAGCCGGAGCTTGAGGACCCCGTGGCGCTTGTCGCCCGGCAGCTCCTCAAGAACCGGAAGGCTCCTTCCCCCCGCTCGGCCGAATGGCACATCTCGGATGGACTCCTCCTGTTCCGCGGCAAGATTGTTGTGCCGCGGAATAAGGACCTCCGTCGCCGGATTATGGAGCAGCACCATGACACGCGCGTCGCCGGACATGCTGGCCGCTTCAAGACGTTGGAGTTGATCTCCCGGAACTACTGGTGGCCCCAGTTGTCCCGACACGTCGGCCAGTACGTCGGGGCCTGCGATGCGTGCAACCGAACGAAGGCGCTCCGGCGACTTCCCCACGGTGAGCTTCATCCGACCGAGATTCCGGACGAGCGCTGGGACACCGTCTCGGTGGACTTCATTGTCGAGCTCCCGGAGGCCCACGGGTTCGATGCGGTCATGGTCGTGGTGGACGTCCTCGGTAAGCGAGCCCACTTCAACGAGTGCCACACCGGCCTCGGTGCTGTCGGAGCTGCCCGGTTGTATTACCGGAACGTCTGGAGGCACCACGGAACCCCCCGGAAGTACATTTCCGATCGGGGTCCGCAGTTCATCGCTGAGTTCACTCGCGAACTGTGGCGCCTCATTGGTATCGAACCCGCCACCTCCACCGCTTACCATCCGCAGACCGATGGTCAGACCGAGCGTGTCAACCAGGAGCTCGAACAGTTCGTCCGTATCTTCACGAGCTACAAACAGGACGACTGGGATGAGCTCCTGCCGGCAGCCGAGTTCGCCTACAACAACCACGTCCACTCCTCGACGCAGCAGGTGCCGTTCATGACGGACACCGGCCGCCTCCCCCGGATGGGTTTCGAGCCGAATGGTAGGCGCTCCGCAGACGAGTCTGTCAACGAGTTCCGCGACCGGATCGCCGCCGGAGTCTCCGAAGCCAAAGCTGCCCTCGTTAAAGCCAAGGACGAGTTCAAGCTGTACTATGACCGCCGGCGCATACCCGCACCGGAGATCAAGGTAGGCGACCGGGTCTGGGTGGATGCCTCCGACATCAAAACGACGCGTCCATCGCCCAAGTTCTCAGACAAGCGGCTCGGACCTTTCAAGGTCGTAAAAGTTGTGGGCAACGGAGCGTACAAGCTTGAGCTTCCGCCGCGTTACTCCCAGCTCCACCCAGTCTTCCCGGTTGTGAAGCTCGAGCTTGCAAAGCCAGACCCGTTCCCCGGACGCCCCCGGCACGACGAACCACCACCCGTCCTCCAGCCGGACGGAGACGAGAGGTGGGAGGTCGACGAGATCCTGGAAGCGCGAGTCCGATACGGCAGCCTCTGGTACATGGTGCGCTGGAAGGGTTACGGTCCGGAGCACGATAAGTGGGTAAAGCACTCTGACGTCTTCGCCAAAGATGCCATTGACACCTACTACCGCCGCTACCCCAACGCCCCCCGCCGGATCGCCTCGGCTGCCTTCGACTCGTTGTCCTTCCGGAGGCGCGATAGGACCATCCGCTTCATACGTCGAGACGCCGTATTCCAAGGGGGGGGTGATGTCAGGGGAACCCCCGCTCTTCCGGCCTTTCCGGCTATATCTCCGGCTATCTTTCCGGTTCCCGCTCCGGTTCCCGCTCCGGTTCCCGCTCCGGCTTCCGGTCCGGCCACCGCTCCGGCTAATGCCCCCGACTTTCTGCCCGCCCGTTCTCGTTGGCACGTGCTATGCGACCAAGCCCGTGATCATTGTAGATACCTCCGGACACGTGCTACTGGGTAGTTACTGATCTGTATATAAGGTTTCGCCTAGCATGGGAATCCTCATCCTTTCTTCTCTTCGGATTCCCCCGCTAGGTGCGTAGTATTCCCGCTCCTGTATTTAGTACCCATATTTATACTTCGGATTCCCCCGCTAGTTTCCGCGCCCCGCGCCGAGCTTAAGGTTGCCCTTACAAGTGGTGGTTTTGTGGTTGTTTTGTGCAAGCCCGAATCTAAGCTATTTCCAGTCGTATATCAAGTGCACTGTTTCACCGACACAGAAGAGTACAGGAGTATCAGCATTAACACTCCTTAATGCTGCAGTACAGGAACTGATCACGATTGGCCATGATCGCTTTAATTTATTAGAAGCCTATATAAGCACTGTAAGGACAACCTTAAGCTCGGCGTGGGGTGCGGAAACTAGCGGGGGAATCCGAAGAGAAGAAAGGATGAGGATTCCCACGCTAGGTGAAACCTTATATACGAATCAGTAACTACCTAGTAGCACGTGTCCGGAGGTATCTACAATGATCACGGGCCTGGTCGCATAGCACGTGCCAACGGGAACGGGCAGGCGGAAAGCCGGAGGAATATCCGGTGCGGAAGCCGGAGCGGAAACCGGAAGGATAGCCGGAGATATAGCCGGAGATATAGCCGGAAAGGCCGAAAGAGCGGGGGTTCCCCTGACAAGCACGGTAGAATCTCCCTGTACAGTATATTCTACCTCTTCTAATCTCAGGCTTCTACCTTGGCTTGACATAGGCATTGTCTTCACCCTGCCCTGTTTCCTCCACATCGTACTACAGGTTGTATCCACACTCCGGGTTGTATACCTGGGTGGATACCACACCCTCTTTGACTCGTTCCAGGTTCCGCCTCACATCCTGACCTACAACATATGACCTCCTAGGGAGGACATCGTACAACTGGTCCTACTGCTCGGGGAACACACAAACTATTAGCGTCTATCAGGTTTATCCTGGCTGGAGTTCTCACCGGGTTGTTCGCTGTTTAGCTGACCCAGAGGCCATTGCTGACAGTGTTTTCTTTGGGTCCTGGTGAGTTACATAGTCTCCTCTGTCCCTGAAAAATTGCATTTTATGCACAGTAGTGATTGCAAGTGAAGTGCGTGGCCGAGGGATGCAGTTTTTCCAGTCATCACAGAAGCTCCACTGTCAGCAACGGCCCTTAGGTCAGCTGGACCATATCCATGCCAGACACAACAGCAGCCATCCCTAGGTGTTGAGAGAATTTGTCACCACTCGAATAGTGCATGACCGTGTGTCAAGGATCCAAGGGGAAGATGTGGCCAATCAGGACAGCATCCATAGGCGGCAAGCAACCCATGCTGAAGAACCTGAAGATATTGCAGAGAGAGTACTGCAACTATGCACCAAACCCTAGTGAGAGGAACCCGCTCCGGGTGGCTCAAATAGGGCTTTGGGTTCTGGATAGGGGGTTGGGGTTGCATCCCAAGAACCCGAGAGGAGGACCCCGACTCAGGGGTGCTCTGAACAGGGGTTCCAGCTGGATCCAAGACCGAGGGGTGCCTGAGAGGAACTCAGGCGAACCAGTCTCTGTACAACCCTGCCAGGGAACTAGTGTGATGATCTCTTCCCCTTGGTAGGTAAGCATCTCTCCTTGCCACTACCTAACGGGCCAGATCCAACACTGCTTGGTCGAGATCCCAAGGCAAGAGACAGAGAGTAGGAGTTCTGGTGTTGTTGAGTGAAAGGGGAGCAAAGGCAAGACCAGAACAACAAGATGAAAACAAGAGCACTCCAGGCTCAAGTCCAAGAACCAAGCAATCCAGCCAAAGTAAGGCCTGAGAATAGACAAGGTAGAATCTACTGTACAGGGGAGATTCTACCGAGTTTATATACCTTTCTACATAAATCAAATACAATCGCAATCGGTTACTGTATCCAACATTAAGGAACATTAATGCTGATGCTCCTAGTCCCTATGTGTTATCACCACAGCATCTAGGGGTCACCAAGGAGTCATGAGCATAAAGGAGTATAATCATGACCCATTGGATATGGTCATCAGCATAAAGGAGTCCAGGTTGCTAGCACACAGAACCCAGGTTGCATGTGCATGGTGAAAGGTTCGAAGTCGATGGTGGCGTGAAAAGTTCTACCAGAGAACTTTAACAACAACAACCAAAACAAAACTCCATATCTTGTGTGTATGTGTTCAGGGGTTCGTGTGGAAGAAACCACAAATACGAATTCAAATAATCAAAGTGGGTCGAGTGTGAGCGAAGTGAAGCGAAGTTTAAAAATCAAAGTGTCCGTAGTGTATCTGTTCAATAAAGTCCTATTCCATTAAGTGTTCCCATTAAATCTGTTCTGTTAAATTCCATAGTGTTCTGTTATCGTTCCGTTAAACCATAGAGTCCCGTTTAGAGCCAAACAAATCACAGGTGGGTACCTGTGCAAGGTGTATTGTGTCCTACTACAAATTTACAGGCCCTTTTTGTCAGGGAACCCCCGCTTCAGACGGTTTTCCATCCGGACCCGATCCGGATGCTCCGGACGCTTTGGGCGCTTTGGGCGCTTCTCCGGATGGTTTCCCGCCCGGCCCTCCGGATACTTCTGCGCCCTTCTATCCGACCGCCAAACCACCCGGGACATCTGTCCGCTCTCGTTGGCACGTGCTGTGCGATCAGGCCTGCGATCATTGTAGATACCTCCGGACACGTGCTACTGGGTAGTTACCAACTAGTATATAAGGTTTTGCCTAGCATGGGAATCCTCATCCTTTCTTCTCTTCGGATTCCCCCGCTAGGTGCGTAGTATTTCTGCTCCTGTATTTTAGTACCTATATTTATCTTTGGATTCCCCCGCTAGTTTCCGCGCCCTGCGCCGAGCTTAAGGTTGCCCTACAGCAGAAGAAAGGATCTAAGGGATCAACCGGTCAAGATTGGGAAGTTTGGTGCAGGTACGGATTCGGACCACTACTCCAGTGCTCCATCCTCCCCCACTTCAAATCTCGACCCCTCCTCCGTTCCGATGGACCAGCCGCCTGCACCTAGCTCCGCACAACCCGAGATCCCGAGTGTTCACACTCCGGATCCGGCTTCCGAAGCCATGGACCGGCTTGCTGCTGTCGAAGGCTCCCTCAAGAGCATCCAAAACGCGCTCCGCGAGCTATTGCTGAACGCCCAAAATCCGCTGCCTGCTCGCGCCCCTGCTGTTCCGGCTCCGGCGCCGGATCCAGATTTCTCGGCCCCCCACCCAGCTCCAAAAACGGTCCTTCGACCGAACCCCCTGGCTGTTTTCGACGGCGACCGGACGCAAGGACGGATGTTCCTTCACTTCGTCCTCACCTATTACCGGCTGGTTCCGGAAGCTTTCGTGGCGGACGGGTTCGTCTCGCAGGAAAAACTCGTCCGGTTCGCTATGTCCTTCATGTTGAAGGACGCGGCTGCCCGATGGGCGGAACGGCGTGCATCCGCCATACCGTTCCCGTTCCCCACCTGGGCCCAGTTCGAGGCCGAGTTCCGGCTCCGGTTTGTCGAGGAGAACGAACAGGAACAAGCCCTCACCAAGCTTGAGTCCCGCTTGTATTTCCAGGGCTCCCGCGACATCTACCGGTACACGGATGATTTCGAGGAGCTGGCCGTAACGGCCGGTCACTCGGGCGCTCTCGCCCGGGTCACCAAGTATCGCTCCGGGCTCGACCCGAAGATCAACATCGCGATCACAGCGTCTGGGACCGCCCCCGACCTCACCGACTACGACGGCTGGCGTGCGCGCGCTTTCCGCCAGTACGAGGCATTCGGCCGAGCCGGATCCGGAAACCCTCCGGTTCGGTTCCCAGCCGCTTTACCTCGGCCGCGTGGAACGGGAATCCTTCCGGTTGCGCCTCCCGCGCGCGCTACGGTCTCATTCGCCCCGGCTCCCCCCGCGCCTCCAGCGGTCGTTCCAATGGATGTTGACCGGACCCGAGCGCGCGCTTTCCCACGCTCTTGTTTCTGGTGCAGTGCGGCCGGACACATCGCCCGGGACTGCCCGGTTACATCCGACGTCCGGCATGCGGACGTTCTCGACGAGGTCGTTCGTCAACTCGGGGACGACCTCCTTGACGAGCTGTTCGCCCGGCTCTCCACCTCCGCCTCGCTTCCGGCCGAGTCGGCGGATGGAGACGAAGTGGAACCGGCGGGTTTTCCCCGCCCGGCCGAGTGAGCGGTGCGCCCTCGGTCGCGTCCCCTAATCGCTACGCCCTCCTGTATTCAGATAATGCCAATAAATTTGAGTCTGAGGTAGTAGCGAGAGGCGCACCCCCCGTCCCTGTCTCCGTCCGAGTGACCGAGACTCTTCCTTCTGTCCTGGAGACGGAAACCCGCATTGCCCCCGAGCCGGGAACGAGGGCAGTGACGGAGGCCCCTGTCCCCGAGCTGGGAACGAGGACAGGCTCGCTTCGGCGCGTTCATCGCCCGAAGTGGGAACGGCGACTTCCCCGGCAGTACGTCATCGACTCTGTCGAAGGCCGAAACTCCTTGCACATTCCGTTGGACCTGCAGTCTGTCGAGACCGCCGCCCGGATGTCGGTGAAGGCTCTGGTCGACTGCGGAGCGACCGGAGACTTCATTGACTCGGAGTACGTCATCTCCTGCAACCTTCCGGTCCGGCCCCTCTCGCAGCCTATTCCAGTTCTCAACGTGGACGGCAGCCGGAACCAAGCGGGCGGCATCACCAGCGTAGTCGATATGGTGGTCGACTACAAAGGGCACTCCGAGCGTATCCAGCTCGCTGTAACTCGACTCAGGAAACAGCATGTCATCCTCGGTTACTCCTGGCTCCAGAAGCATAATCCGGAGATCAACTGGGAGACCAAGGAGGTTCGTATGACGCGCTGCCCGACCGGATGCCGCACCTGCTGTGAGGAGCTACGAGCTGTCCGGAGGAACAAGAAGCTTGCTGCCTCAATCCTCCGGCAGCTGCGTGAAGGTCCGACCCCATCCATCTGCGCCGTCGACTCGGAAGAGTGGACCGGAGACGATGGGGACGAACCGGCCGACAACGATGACCCCCCCGATCTCACCCCGGATTCAGAGGACGATGACTATGACGATGACGACGACGAGCTTGAGGAGGGCGATCGCATCCTCTACACTGCGTTCGCCCCGGCCGAGGAGATCCGCGCGGGAAGCACCGTCTCGCAGCGTCTCGCAGAGGCTCACGCGCGGAATTCTGCACCGGCCGGAACCGAGGTCCCGCCCTGGGCCGGGGACTTCTCAGACGTCTTCGCCCGAGAGTCTTTCGACTCCCTCCTGGACAGGTGAATGTGGGATCATGCCATCGAACTCGTCCCGGATGCGAAACCGGCCAATTGCAAGGTCTACCCAATCTCTCCGCTCGAACAGAAGGAGCTTGATGCCTTCATTTCAGAGGGATTGGCTACCGGCCGCATCCACCCGTCAAAGTCTCCGATGGCGTCCCCGGTCTTCTTCATCAAGAAGAAGGACGGTGCCCTCCGGTTTGTCCAGGACTACCGGGCGCTCAACGCGATGACCGTGAAAAACCGGTACCCGCTCCCTTTAATCAACGACCTTATTAACCGGTTAAAAGGAGCTCGGTTCTTCACAAAACTCGACGTCCGGTGGGGCTTCAACAACGTCCGGATCCGGGAAGGCGACGAATGGAAGGCCGCATTCCGTACAAACCGGGGGCTCTTTGAGCCGCTGGTGATGTACTTTGGCCTTACCAACTCCCCGGCCACATTCCAGACGATGATGAACGACATCTTCCAGGACCTGATTCTATCCGGAGATGTCATGGTCTACCTGGACGACATCCTCATCGCGCACTCCGACCTCGCCCGTCACCGTGAAATCGTCCGAGAGGTGCTCCGCCGGCTCCAGGAACACCACCTTTTCCTTCGGCCGGAGAAGTGCGAGTTCGAGAAGTCCACGATCGAGTACCTCGGCGTCATCATCTCCCACAACCACGTCGAGATGGACCCCGTCAAGGTCGCCGGTGTTGCCGCCTGGCCCGAACCCGAGAACAAGAAGGACGTGCAGCAGTTCCTCGACTTCACGAACTTCTACCGGAGGTTTATCCAGGCGTTCTCGGACATCGCCCGGCCGCTTTTCGACCTGACAAAGAAGGGCGTGGCCTGGACCTGGACTGCTGCCTCGGCCGCCGCGTTCCAAGCCCTCAAGGACGCGGTGACTGCGGAGCCCGTCTTGGTCCTCCCGGACGAATCTCGGCCGTACCGGTTAGAAGCGGACAGTTCGGATCGGGCGACCGGAGCCGTTCTATCGCAGCAGGACGCGGATGGAAAGTGGCGCCCTGTCGCCTTCTACTCCAAGAGCTTGAACGATGTCCAACGGAACTACGTGATCCACGACAAGGAGATGCTTGCGATCGTCCGAGCTTTGGAGGAGTGGCGGCACTTCCTCGAAGGCGCGCAGCACCCTGTCGAGATCTGGACGGACCACAAGAACTTGGAGTACTTCCAGAAGTCGCAGAATCTGAACCAGCGGCAGGCCAGGTGGTCCCTGTACCTGTCCCGGTTCGACTTCGCCCTGTTCCACCAGCTGGGTCGCCTCATGGGCCGCCCGGATGCGCTCTCCCGCCGCCCGGACCACGGCGCCGGATCCGAGAACTCGGACGTTACACTCCTTCGGCCGGAGCTTTTCCGGATCCAGGCGATAGAGGGGATTGTAGTTGACGGACCCGAAGTCCCCCTCCTGCGCGATGTCCGGAAGGTGTTTGCAACCAAGCCGGAACTCGAGGATCCCGTTGCGCTCGTCGCCCGGGAACTCCTCAAGAACCAGAAGGCCCCTTCTCCCCGCTCGGCCGAATGGCAGATCTCGGACGGATTGCTCCTGTTTCGCGGTAAGATCGTCGTGCCACGGAATAAGGACCTCCGCCGGCGGATTATGGAGCAGCACCACGACACGCGGGTCGCCGGGCACGCCGGCCGCTTCAAAACGTTGGAGTTAATCTCCCAGAACTACTGGTGGCCCCAGTTGTCCCGGCACGTCGGTCAGTATGTCGGAACCTGCGACGCGTGTAACCGGATGAAGGCGCTTCGGCGACTTCCCCACGGTGAGCTTCATCCGACCGAGATTCCGGCCGAACGCTGGGACACCGTCTCGGTGGACTTCATAGTCGAGCTTCCAGAAGCGCACGGGTTCGACGCGGTCATGGTTGTTGTCGACGTCCTTGGTAAGCGGGCCCACTTCAACGAGTGCCACACCAGCCTCGGAGCAGTTGGAGCCGCCCGGTTATATTACCGGAACGTGTGGAGGCACCACGGAACCCCCCGGAAGTACATCTCCGACCGGGGTCCGCAGTTCATTGCCGAGTTCACCCGAGAACTGTGGCGCCTCATCGGTATTGAACCCGCTACCTCCACCGCTTACCACCCGCAGACCGATGGTCAGACTGAGCGCGTCAACCAGGAGCTCGAACAGTTCGTCCGTATCTTCATGAGCTACAAACAGGACGACTGGGATGAGTTCCTACCGGCGGCCGAATTCGCCTACAACAACCATGTCCACTCCTCGACGCAGCAGGTGCCGTTTATGACAGACACCGGCCGGCTCCCTCGGATGGGTTTCGAACCCAACGGCATGCGCTCGGCCGACGAATCGGTCAACGAGTTCCGCGACCGAATCGCTGCTGGAGTGTCCGAAGCCAAGGCCGCGCTTGTCAAAGCCAAAGATGAGTTCAAGCTGTACTACAATCGCCGGCACATACCCGCGCCGGAGATTAAGGTAGGCGACCGAGTCTGGGTGGATGCGTCCGACATCAAAACGACGCGCCCATCTCCCAAGTTCTCGGATAAGCGGCTCGGACCCTTCAAGGTCGTACAGGTTGTGGGAAAAGGCGCATACAAGCTCGAACTCCCTCCACGGTACTCCCAGCTCCACCCGGTCTTCCCGGTGGTGAAACTCGAGCTTGCGAAGCCGGACCCGTTCCCCGGGCGCCCCCGGAACGATGAGCCACCGCCTATCCTCCGGACGGATGGAGACGAGAGGTGGGAGGTCGACGAGATCCTCGAAGCACGGGTCCGGTACGGCGGCCTCTGGTACATGGTGCGCTGGAAAGGTTATGGTCCGGAACATAATAAGTGGGTAAAACACTCCGACGTCTTCGCCAAGGACGCCATCGATGCCTACTACTGCCGCTACCCCAACGCTCCTCGCCGGATAGCATCGGCTGCCTTCAACTCGCTGTCCTTCCGGAGGCGTGATAGGACCATCCGCTTTATACGTCGGGACGCCGTATTCCAAGGGGGGGGTGATGTCAGGGGAACCCCCGCTTCGGACGGTTTTCCATCCGGACCCGATCCGGATGCTCCGGACGCTTCGGGCGCTTCGGGCGCTTCTCCAGATGGTTTCCCGCCCGGCCCTCCGGATACTTCTGCGCCCTTCTATCCGACCGCCAAACCACCCGGGACATCCGTCCGCTCTCGTTGGCACGTGCTGTGCGATCAGGCCCGCGATCATTGTAGATACCTCCGGACACATGCTACTGGGTAGTTACCAACTAGTATATAAGGTTTTGCCTAGCGTGGGAATCCTCATCCTTTCTTCTCTTCGGATTCCCCCGCTAGGTGCGTAGTATTTCCGCTCCTGTATTTTAGTACCTATATTTATCTTCGGATTCCCCCGCTAGTTTCCGCGCCCTGCGCCGAGCTTAAGGTTGCCCTTACACTTTTTATACCCTTACCACCTGTTAATACCATATATCACCTCCAGTTAGAGGTGCTATACACATGTGGTTGCCCTCTCTAAGTAGAGGTGCTTTGAGTGAATCCCCCTATGCTGCAGAATATGCTGCAGATATGCTGCAGCATATGCTCTATCCAGACTTAAAGCTTTATTCTGGAGTGAGTCTTAGGTAATACCGATCACCCCGATGCCCGACGTCGGGGCGGGAGGTGCGATTTCCAAAAAAGGAAATCCCTCAGAAAAAGACAGTAAAAACACCCAAAAAAATAGTCGAAACCAATTCTATGAACAACAACTATTCTACAGCTCCCCCCTGGTCCATGCCCGGGCGCCACCCAGGAGGCCCCCTGCCTTTCACCCCGCGAACCGTATTCTTCTTTGGCGCACTGCTCCCAGCACCGGAGTCCGTGCTCAGCGAGGTGGAGTCGAGTCGTGAGGATGACCCCGCGGCCCCCTTCCAAGCCGGTGTGGGCTTAGGCCTTGGCTTCACCGGCCCCGGCAGCGGCGCCTCAACCCTTTGCTTCTTCCTCTTCCCCCCGCCCTCCTCCTCGTCTCGCGCGCGCCTCTTCGTTCCACTGGCTTCCCCTGCATTGCGCTTCGCCTTCTTCCTCCCATTATCTCCCTCTTCGTCACCTCCACCCCCCCTCTTCCGCTTCCCAGCCTTCATCTTCTCCTTCGCCCGCGTCCCCTCCTTCCCCTTCCCTTTCGCCCTCGCCGCCTTGGTCTTTGCAGCCTCCTTCGAGGCCCTCGTCGCCTCCATCGCACGCCCTAGCTTGAGCAACCGCGCCCGCTTCTCCTCCACCGACATCTGCGCGATTGGTCTCCGGGGCTCGTTGTCCTCGTCTTCCTCGTCTTCCCCCTCGTCGTCATCATCCTCCTCCTCCGTCCCCGTCCTCCCCTGTGGACCCGACCCCGAGGAGCGCGTCGCGGTGGCCTGCTTCTTGCGCCGCTTTGACTGCACCTGGACCTCCGCCTCCTCGTCCTCCTCCTCCTCGCTATCCTCGTCGCGTTCTCCCTTCTTCGACGCCGCCCTCTTTGCCCTTGGCTTCCGCTCCTTCTCCCGCACGCTCCCCGCCGCGACCATCGCGCTGTGATTATCGACCAGCTGCTTCTTCTCCCCCGCAGTCAGTACCTTCCACCTCGTCGTCCCACACTTGAGGGCGTCGTACAGGATCCGGAGTGGGCCGATTGCCGACTGCAACGACATCCGTTTGAAGTCGATTCCCTGCGGCCAGTTGATGAGGCCGACGTTCTTCCCCACCACGAGGGACTTGATATAATTGTCGTAATTCATCGCGACCTTCGTACGACCGAGGATAGTCTCTGCAAACGATGGTCAGTCAAGTATATTAGGCTCTACACCCCGACTTACGTAGACCCGACTTGATAATGGCGGTGCACTCCTTCTGAATTGCCGCCAAGGTCTCCGCCCCCGTTTCTCCTGCGTCTAACGTGTCAGTGCCTGCCCCATGCTCGCCTTGAAGAACAACGCACCCCGCTCTCTGCTCACCGCCCACAGCTCGAACAGGGCCGCGACATCTGCGGGGTCTCTCTTGAGCACCTCCCGAATGAAATCAAGCGCGCCCCATGACTGAATAGTCACGGGGATGGTCTTGTCGTGGATGTGGCCCCGCGAAAACATCGCAAAGCCGATCATCCCTGCGCGCTCCGCCAGTGCGGTGATCTTAGCCGACGCGTCAGTACCCAAATACCACCCAGAAAGGCGCTCTCACCTCCACCATCAGACGCTCCAGCGTGCGTCTTGCGTCGGCTGACGCCGCGAGATTATTTGCCCGCGTCCCACGCGATTTAACGGCGCGGTTTGCGAGGGTCTCATTGACCATCTCTGCGACGTCCTCCTCCGTGAACCCCTCCAGCATCGAGGGGTCCTCGCGCACCATGCGTTTCACTTCCAGCATGGTGTACCGCTCCCCCAGGCCCCGCCCTACAAGTAAGTCAGTTCCCGCCCAAAGCCGTTCTGAAAATTGGCATACCTCCATTCAAGTCCGTCATAATACGTGAGATCTTCGCATTATAGGTGCTGACCTTGCGGCGCGCCTTGAAGGCTGATGACGAGAGCATCCGTCGGCGGACTTCCTTCACCTTCATGCCGTGCTTTTCAGCCAGAGTATTTGCGTGCTCCTCGCGCTTCGCCTCCCACAGCTCGATATCAGCCGCCAGCGCCTTTGCCCGGTTACCCATGACCCCGCGCTTTTTCTCCAATGTCGCTCGAGCGTTTGCCCCACGCTTCACGACGCGTCGATGTTGTCGGACCGGAATCGAGCCGCGGGTACGATGGCGACTTCGGTGCGTGGTCGTCCCAAGCCCACGGAGCTGCGCGTCGTCCTCATCTTCCCAGTCATCATCTTGAGGATCAAAGTCCACCACCCGTCGATTTCCTAGCCCAGACTTGGGGGATGCCGCGGAGTGAGACCTCTCGTCATCTGAGTCGACAGGATCCATAGTAGTCAGAGCCCGCGAAGTATGAGCCACCCGTGAAGTACGTCCAGCAACAAGACCAGATTTTCTGTACACAGGCCAGAGTTGCGGCCTATTTGTTCCTAAGACCACGTGCCGGTAGGATGGGACAGCGCGCGAGTGGCGATCTTCACAAGATACCGCCGAGTACATGTTGTTGCGCTGCAGAGAGTGTGTGCAAGAAGGAAGACAGACCGTGTAAATCTAAGTCACAACGTGGCAAGCCGACGCCCACAAACTTATGGTATCGTCCAATTTAGTTCACGGAGAATCAACGGAGATTGGATTCGACAGAATTACGGCCTCGCTTACGGCGATCACATCAATAGGTATTATTAACATCTGCAGCACGAACCCCCATACCAAGATGGTGCAGGGGTTCCGAGCTCGGATTAAATATCATTACTTAACGCGGGCTCGGGACCCCTGTACCATCTGGTATTTTGTTTGAGCCCCAGTGTATGCGATTTTTTTCTATGCTTTTTTATTATTATGTTTCTTTTCTTTTGGACGTCACACAAGTACATCCATTGCGGGCAACCAAGATTCATAAAATTTTACAAGATATACCTACGAACGAAACCCAAGATTCGCGATTCCATACACCAAGCTCTACAAACACAAAACTACGTGCCCAACCTCGCGCTCTGCCCAGCACAGTACTCCACAACCTCCTCCTGGGCGATGACCTGCAAGGACTCTCCCGGCATCACCTCAGCGAACGCTTGTATGCTGTGGCCGAAGTGAGTGAAGACCCGATCTGCGGCGTTGACAGCACTTACGGGTCAGGGTACAACTTGCGCGTCGCGCTGTTGAGAAGCAAGCGCACCGACCTGGCACTGGTGGAAGCGCCGAGCGCCCCTGCACCGAGGGCAAGGGCACTAATGCGGGAGCCACCGGCGGCTCCCATTCGTGCTGCGGCGGGGCGGGCGTCTGAAATTGACTCTCCCAATCCCACGAATGCGCTGGCAGCAGCTGGCACACCTGCGCCGAGGGCACTGAGGCGGGAGAGACCAGCGGGTCCCATTTCTGGTGCGGCCGGGGAGGCGCCCGAGATCGACTCCCTCGATCCCGATGAGTCGCTGGACAGGGAGGAGGCAGTGCTGACCGTGGGGGAGATGGCGACGGGGGATGCATGAGGCATCGGGACGTCTTCCGCCTCGACATCATACAGGAGTGGCGGCATGTCGTCCGCAAGGGCGGAGTCGTCCTGAGGCGAGTCGTCGGTAAGCTCGGAGTCCGACATGTCGGCATACAGGGGCACTTGCTCGCGCTTGACTGATGGCTGGCGCTCGCGCTTTACCGGCGAAGCAAGGGTCTCGCACTTAACTGACGACCCGCGCTCGCCGTTCACGGACAGCCCGACCGAGGCGCTGCCTTCGCGGCGGCGCTTGACGGCAGAGGAGACGCCTGCGCCGTTGCCCAGCTGCCGCTCGCCGTTCACCGGCAGCACAACCGAGGCGCTGCCTTCGCGGCGGCGCTTGGCGGCCGAGGAGACGCCAGCGCCGTTGCTCAGCCTGGTCTTCGACCATCGGTCGACTTCCTCAGGCGAGACGTAGTACCCAGTCCTCGTGCTCGCTGCATGCGCCACTGAACGGGTGCGGTGCGGAACTGAAGGGGCGGCTGAGTGAGCACGCAGGAGGACGCGGCCGCCGAGGGCAGCGACAGTGTCAACCCCTTCGTCGTCCTCTCTGTCATCTGGGCGAGGATTCCTGTGGACGTTCGCCGTGTGGTGCCGACTGCAGTGCTGCTTCCATCTCCGCACTGCGTGGCTTTTCTCGAAAAAAATCAGAACATCGTGGGGGTCCGCACAGGCGTCTGCATCTGTCCTGGAGAAATTGCTTTCAGATATTGCAGGGCAGGGGAATTAAAACAAATTGCCAGACTTTTTGGTGAAGAGCCCAACGCCCAAAACCAGATACCAATGCTTTCGTGCGTTGGCGTCGTGTTCAGCGTCGCTCTTGTAGTTCTCCGGGTTCGGCTCAAAAGGGATCTTGCAGACGGGGTGGGAAGACATGAGAGGGAAGAAAACAAGGACGGCGATTCGGAAATAAGTTTGTTTACGGCACGTGAGGATTCGTGATTTGATCGGACCGTATCGCCACATTGCCATACTCGGACTTACGCATACATACACACGCCGTACTCGGACACATACAGAAAATTACGGCTTTCATATGAAATACTCAAAGTGCTGGCAGCGAATACATTGATTTGTTACCCTCACGACGTGTACTACAAGAGGCACTGTGTGCTAATTCTTTTTTGGTGTCTTCGCCTTATTCTGTGTGATGGCATTCTCGAGATCATCGAAACGGAGTCCTGGAAGATGACTCTTTCCCTGCAGCTTGTATTGAGGACAATAATAATCCAGGTATTTCAGGTGGCCATGTTTTGCCACAAATCTCCTGTCAAAACGTCAGATATTGAATTGATCAAGAAATAATTTGAGGTGCGCACAGTCTACACCGACTTGGTCTCGATGATTAGCTTCACATAAAGTCAAGAGGATGTGGCACATACTGCTCGTTGTAGTCCGCGTCGCTACTGCGTCGTTTCTCAGTCGCTTGAATAACCTGTTGAGGTGTACGATTGGCGCGAACTCTGAGGCGGAGAGTGTGAATGGCGAGCCAGGAAAGTGAAGCAAGGATCTTGCCTCTGCATCCTCTCACGCGCTTTGGCCCGCGTGGCCTCGAGGTTTCTGCAGCCTGTGAGTTTGAGGACGACAGATTCCAAACGTGACGCACTTTGCGCGATATTTCTCCTGCGCCTGTGCGTGCCGTTTGAGCTCCTCTGGCCTGGGGCAATATAGGCGGTCATATTAGACATTAGAGGTTCGCTGCATATTAAATTACCTGGCCATCCTGATCAGCACTGCCGTTCTCGACCAAATGAAGCTCCGAGTCAGACCTTTTCATGTCACTTTCTGCAACTGTGGTCCTTGCCTCGAGCTGGCGTTCTTGTACGGTAGTCATCGGTTTGAGTTTACGGCGTGTATTGAAAAAAATCAAGTTGCAGAGGGAGGGATGCTAAGTCGAAGTGGAAGTCAGAAGAGAAAGCTCAAGCCAAAAGAGGCAAGAGATAGCGCTGCCATCCTGAAAGTTTACTGCACTGTGGATGAAACAGTGAATTATCCCCAAAAATTCCCTTAGGTGCTTGACCCTCTAGCCAACGCATATAACCAAGGGCGCCCCTCCAGACTTGTGCAGGAATATTTTATTGGGTGATTTTCCTTTCGGCCGTCGACGTGTTCGTGATATCGGTCCTTCGGCCGAACGGCGGCGACAGGGATTCTTGTCAAGTCCTCTCTCATACCAAGTCAAGTTTATTCAAGACGGGTCAGGTTTATTCAAGATGGTGGATTAATTTATAAGCTGCAAGTTTACAGTTCATCGAGTACGCTATACATATTCATCCCCTCCTCCCATCGGCGCTTGTTTTCCTCCTCGCGTGCTTTCTTCTGCTCTTTCGACGCCGATCGCTCCCAATTCTCGTCCGTCTGGAACCCGTTGCGAACCCAGCGGAAAAGGCCGCCCGCGGTGTATTGAACGAAAGATGCGCGGTACTCGTGGGCGCGAACGGGGACGTTGGAGTGGCGGATTACAGCGGATGGGAGGAGAATCGTGGAGCCTGGGGGGAAACGAATTACAAGGCGTAGGTCCCACAAAATTAGGTGCCCGCCGAGATCTGGGTCAAAGTCACCGAGGGCGGTGATAGCACACCAGCCCCACAAAAGGTTGGCGTAGTCGAGATGCGGCACACAGATGGCGCGCGGCCCGAAATTGAAGGTGCAGGCAGCAAAGACGCTGCCTGCAAAGTTCTTGCGCATGGGCTTCCAGGCTGCGAGTAACGCCATCTGTGTAGTGTAGAACGCGAATAGCATGGGTGCCCACATCGCAAACAGTACTATATGAGCATTAGTGCGAGTACGACACAAAAAAAAAAACTCGCGGCGACTCACTGTTGGCAAAGAGGGCGAGACGGCGGAAGTATGGGTGGGCGAGCAGTTCGTCAGTGGCCTGAGTATTGGCGACATTGTTGCACAGTTCGCCGGGCTCAGTCTGCCCCCCGCCGTGCGACCAGCCGCGCGCCAAGGCGGGAAACGAGTCAAGGGCGCGACGGTGGTGAAGCCGTTCGTCGCTGAGACGGAGACGCGAGAGGCGTTCGCGAAGAAGGGCTGCAGCCCCATCGGTAACCGTCTTCCACCCTGCCCTGTCTCGGGGCATTCCGCCCAGAGTGATGACAACGCGGCGCTGCCTGTCGACAACGGGGACGGTAAGCCTGTGGAGCAGGGTGAGCAGGGTACGGCGCGGTCCAAGAATTACGCACTCTCCAAGCCAGCCTATATACCTGAAGCCCCGAGTGCCACTGAGCGCATCGACCTCCTCCTGCGTGTAGGAAACGCCCCCGAGGCCGGTGCCACCGTCGTGGGGAGCCGCCGCATCTTCGAAGTCAAAAGGCTCATCCTCGGCCGCACGGCTGCCCACCCAGGCCGGCTTTGAGTGCGGGAGTGAGGAGGCGTCGAGGTCCATGTCGAGGGCAGAGGCCTTGGCCTGCTGGACGCGCTTGCGATGAACCGACTTGAGTGGCGTACCGGCGGAGAGTCGCGCCTGTTGACGCTTCTTGTCCCGACGCGCCTTAGACTTTTGCTTGTCACGATCCTTTGCTGAGAGAGTCGCGGGGTGGAGCCCGGATGGCTTTTGGGGCGGCGAGGGGGTTGGGGGTGGCAGAGGCGGGGAGTCGGGGGTATCGGCAGGAGGCTCGGCGTGGTCCTCGGCGTGGTCCTCGTCCCAGAGACCAGCGGCTTCTTGCTCTGAAAGGCGCTGCTCCAGTGAGACGCCGAAGTCAAACGGCACGGGTGGGGTGATAGCTCGACCGAGCGCGAGGTCGAAGGCCGAGAATTCCTTGCCTGACCGCAGCGTGCGGCGAGGAAGTGCGATGGCTGAGTGGCTGGTCAGCAGGGGTTCTAAAAGAGGAAAGGGGGCGGGCAGGAATCACGCCATTCGAGTTCCAGGGGCGGATCTCTGCAGGCGGATGGGGGGAGGAGGGGAGAGGGTTTGAGGAGTTGGACTTACGCGTCATGGCTGGAATCGGGTGCAGGTCAAGGAGGAGGAAGGAAGGAGGGTAGCGAGCACGTGAAGTACACAAACGCGCTCTGTCACGATGTGACCTTCCCTTTTGGTGCGCATCAGCATGCAGCGATCGAGCGGTATACGAAAATCCGGCGCCAGCTCGGCCAAGATGAGATTTCTTGGAACTGAGCGCAAGTCATCTCATCAAACTGGCCGCTCTACAATTCGAAATGTGACTTTGTCAAGGCGGGGGGTGGAGGACTATCGTCGGAGTGGTGAAAGCGCCTTGCGAAGTCGGTTGGCAAGTGCGTAAATGGTATTATACATAGCTGCAAAACATTAACCTCGAGGTAGG
Source organism: Mycena albidolilacea (assembly GCA_029282495.1). Classification (NCBI taxonomy): domain Eukaryota; kingdom Fungi; phylum Basidiomycota; class Agaricomycetes; order Agaricales; family Mycenaceae; genus Mycena; species Mycena albidolilacea. The sequence goes on along the minus strand of JARIHO010000054.1, from coordinate 367,540 downwards.
CATGGAAGACGGCCATCGAGAAAACTTGGAGCACCTCCAGGCACTCGCCGACGACGACGACTTTCACGCCGGCGATGCCCCACGGTTTCCAAACGTCGTGACAATGTCGGGTGTCCTGGCTGGGTCTGAGCGGATCGAATTGAGCCATGCGGGTGGGGAGTTCAGCTCGCTGGAACAGGGAATCGAGGACGACTGGGTGGATGTGGAGGAGAGTGAAGGGACCAAACCGAGGTCTTTCCCCCATTATATTCCATCGGCTTGGGTCTTGGCTGACGTTATTCCAGGAAGTACTCGGCAGACTGGAGGACGCGCCGTGACCGCACTGACCTGCGGAACCGTGCTTTCTTGAGCCAGGCGCCGGAAATGGTGGCTGCATACATTCGGATGTGTGTGGAGCCAGAAATGCCCGCTCGCCCTAGAGGCGAAGGCGAAGGTACACCTGCTGTGGAGGAGGTGTATCGGATTCATGTCATCGACATGTTCGGTGAGTGATACGGGATATATGTGAGTTTGGATTGATTATATGCAGAGTCGGCAGATATGGATTTGGATCTCGATCCTCAGGCGAAGGGGGTTCTCCCCGCCCTGATTCTGCATGGCGTGATTCCCTGCGCGCCGTGGAAACCAACCGTGGCCGTTAGGGTTCGCGTGCTCGAGGCGTACCGTGTTACACATGTGCGGTGTCCTCACCTGGCCATTCAGGCCTTTGTAAAGTCTCTTTGCGATATGCACGGGGTATGGAGCGAAGTATTGCATTGAAAGAAAATAAACTGAGCCTTTTCTTTTATAGGTACCGTACCGCCCGTATTTGTGCCAGCAATTTTCTATTGCCTACGACTTGTATCTGGACCTCCGTCGGCGTACGGAGGAAAAAATAATGAAGGTGCTCGACCGCGGCTCAACGTGGCGCATGAAACACGCTTGCCCAGCGTGTATGTACAAGCTCGAGGGTGAGGACGCCCTGATATTCGACATGCTGACGACGATGGACGGCAACGACTCTCTGAAGCACGTGTTGAGGCGCGACAAGTCTTCGGTGGTCGAGGATGAGACGGGGGAACCCACACTAGCGAAGTCGAGCGAGCGAGTAGATAACCGCGATGCCAGCGACGGGTACTACATCTCACGCGACCGGGTAGACTTGTGGGCGAGGAGCAGGCTGGGAGATAAGTTACCGATGGACCAATCGAGCACGGTACGTCGCAGATACGCGATGAGGGCGCAGGTGCTGATTTTGATAGGACGAGGATAACCCGTGTGCCGACCGATGGAAGAATATGATAAACGACGTCACGTCGAAGATGTGGGGTATCTTCGACGAGACGGGGATTTTCCTGGCGCTGTGTCGACATGGCTTCGTCTTAGTGATCGCAGACATGATCAAGAGCGGCGAGCTGTGAGTACTCGGCTGAGACTTTGGTATTGGAGCTAACCGCGTCTGCTGGCAGGGCAAAATACCCCCTGGCGGTGGTGAAGGAGCTCCTGAATGCGTTTGGGATGAAGCTCGGCGCTGGGTACGACGTCGGGTGCCACTTCCAGGCAACTGTGGCCAACAGTGAGCTCGCGGACGAGGCCAAGGAAAAAAAACTCAAGTGTTTGGTGGGATCGTTCCACGGCCACGCTCACAATCGCCTTTGCCAGCTACGCTTCTTGGCAACGTACGTCGAGGGGATGGGGCTGGAAGATCTCGAAGGGTGCGAACGATTCTTTTCGCGTTCCAACGGACTCGCAAAATCCTGCCGCTATGCGAGCAGGTTCCATCGCCAGCAGGAGATAACAACGTACGCAAAACACTTCGACAGTTTTGAGACGTACGCGAATTTGAGTGAGTCGTATGCTTGTGCGATATGTACACCAACTGATGGTGTTGCCAAGGCAAATTCCTATGCAACAATTATCGGCAAGCTTTGACGATCCTGAAGACCGAGCCAGCTCTGCGCATGTGGATGCGACAGGAGGGTGTCGCCGGGGTGGAGACGTTCCACGACTGGCTAGAAGAAGAGAAGACGTACCTCCTCGGGCTGAAAGGTGCCACCAAAACGAATACAGAGACGCTCGAGATGGAATACGTCCAAAAATTGGTGAATCTGGGGGCGAGTCAGTGAGTCTTTTGGCTGCTCCTGCGACGCGTTGGGGACTGACTGCCGGACATTTTCAGAGCGAAGTATCAGGTCGTGGCGGCAGAGGCAAGACGCGCAAGAGGTGATGGTGGGACATACGTGCCGGGGGTCGGGAAGGCGGAACTCGCGAGACGCCATGCGCAGGAGAAGATGGAGAAAGATTTGGAGCAGGTTCAGGAGCTAGAGAGCGCCCTGGAGATTGCGGAACGTTGGACAGCGGCGTCGCCGAAGTGGGTGCAGACGGTGGCTGAGATAAAGAAACGCAAGTATCAGCTCGCCCTCGATGCTCTCGAGCTGCTCATTGTTGAGCGCATCTTCGAGCTCACGAAGATGAACCAATCGGAAACCGGTACGTGGAAGAGGGGTGATCGCGAATGGTTGTGCTGACCGTTTATAGGTTACAAGATGCAGAAACATATCGCCAAGGCTTTACAGGCGCGTTCCAAGGCGGTCAAGAACGCGATTGACCGATATAACGACGCGGCGGCGATGCTGGAGCCCCCAATGCCCCAACTAACGTGGGAGGAGGTTGTGGAGTATGCCTTTCTGGCGGATTTCGACATCCTACGCGATACACACGCCGAGGTGCGGTCACGGCCGTGGACGAGACCGGCATACCGCCTAGCGATGGACCGTTACTTTAAGACGCTGCGCGCGCGTGAAGAGATCAAACGCCTGGATATCGAGATCCAGCGTGTGGTTACGTGGATTCGGGACGAAAATCGTTTCCTTCGGCGGATGGAGACGAACCTGCGGGATGGAAGTGGGAAGACGGAGGAGCAGATAGAGATGGACATTCAGATGGCCGTGCAGGTGCGGCTGTACCGAGCGAAGCGTGGCCGTTTTGACGCCGGTCATCTGAGGCTGTTTACGAAGCTAGCCGCGGAACCTGGCTTTACGGGGTCGCTGAAGTGCAGTATCGCGGTGGAGCGGCAGGGGGTCGTGACAAGGCTACAACAGCTACAAGCGGAACTGGCGAGCGTACAGTCGGGAGAAGCCATGGACGTAGATGGAGGTGCTACGGAATCAGATGCCGGTTTGGAGTTGGACCCAGGTGCGGTTGAGGCCGATGCTGTGGAGGCAGCTGGGGACGCACGGCGCCGTGGGGAAGAGATGCTGGAGGATGATGAGGGGGATGATGCCAGGGACGAGGCGGTCTCTGGTCTATTGTACCAGATCTCGATGCTCGCGGTGGATGATGTGCGAGAGGCGGGTTCAGAGGACTGATTTTTGGCGGATTTGTTTGCAGTATTTTTGAATGTATTTTTACTGTCTTTTTCTGAGGGATTTCCTTTTTTGGAAATCGCGCCTCCCGCCCCGACGTCGGGCATCGGGGTGATCGGTATTACCTAAGACTCACTCCAGAATAAAGCTTTAAGTCTGGATAGAGCATATGCTGCAGCATATCTGCAGCATATCTGCAGCATATTCTGCAGCATAGGGGGATTCACTCAAAGCATCTCTACTTAGAGAGGGCAACCACATGTGTATAGCACCTCTAACTGGAGGTGATATATGGTATTAACAGGTGACCCTTACTGTTTGTCTTCTACAAATACCGGTACACCCTCGTAATCTTTAGGTCCAAAATTCCCTGTTGTTAGGTAGGTGCTCCCTTTCCAAAGTAAACTCTCCTCGTTTAGTTCAACTTGTGGTTTGAACTTCCATAAAACACCAGTATTTCCTGTGCTGTGCCTTGAGACAATGAATCCTCATTGTTTAATAGGTATTGGCCAGTATCTCTTGCCCCTAAGCACTGCCTAACCTGTTCCCTAGGTAAAGGTACGCTGAAATGTGTCCTTGACACGCATACCACGCGTTTCACGATGGTTTGAACATGAACAATGATTAAATCACATGATCATGTGATCGTTAAACATTGTTCCATGGTTCAACGTGTTTCCTTCCCTACTGTTCCCATCTTCTCTCTGATCGTCTGTGGGCTGTGTATGGCTGTACCTGGCCATCCCCAAGGTGTGTACATCGTCATTCCGTTACATTCTTTATTTCTCTAGTTTTGACCATTCGTAATCCAGATGACGTGATACGGCTTTTATGTTGAGTTCTTAAATTTTCAAAAATCCCCATATAGAGGCCCTTTTCACGCGTCCCACATTCACCCATCCATCAATGGTGTCATGCCCTCATCATATAGAGTTCCAGGTTACTGTGATAAGAACCCGGGTAGTAAAGTGGTGAGGAATCCATGTCTACTTGGATTCCAAATAAAGGTCCAAAGGATGTTCATGTCCCTGAGGGTCGAGTGAGTGTTGTGGGCCAGGGAATAACCCGATCAAGGATGGGTTATTCCCAAAAAGGAATGTGGTAGAATCCAAAAAAGGATATCTGCAATGCTGAGTCAGGGTGATTCATGACATCCACGGAAACTTCCCACACTTTTCGTGTCCTGCATGCAGAAATTGAGATGCAGACATTTTTTTCTGCATCCCCAGTGCATGTACTTGGGCCCACCAATCCTCCCACCAACTCAGTTCTTGTCAAACTTCAGCTTTAGTTTCCACATGCAGCTTTTGCGCAAGCTCTCTAATATCCAGGAGAGCTCAAGCTGCTCCTTGTTCTTATCCTGGTCCTTGGTCTTGGCAGCTGAAGGAATGGAAAGGGACAGGGTACACAGTTGTGCAAGAGATCCTTTGCTACTGGTGCAGAGTGCAGAGGCATGCAAGGGACCCTGACTTTGACATTTGGCCACCCCAGGCACTCACAGAACCCCCAATCCTAAACAAGTGCAGGGAAGACATGGATGGGGGACTGATCATGTTGCGCTGAGCACCAGCATAGGCAATACTGGTTGGCGTGTTATGCTTTTGGAAGCCAGGGCCATTGGTCTGAGGAATAGACTTAGTCATAAGCTGGGTGTTACGGCAGACTGGAAAAATGGTCAGCCATTAAGATGAAAGACCACCAGATGACGAGGGAAGCAACCTATCATGTTCTGAATCCCATTGGTCTCTCCTTTTCTCCTAAAGACCCATGGGATATAAATACAATTACAGCAGAGGTGTTTGAGATCTGTTAAAATATTGTGTCAGTATCAGAGGTAAATGGATACTACCCAAGAAGAAAGTTGCACCCAGTAGCGATCCAGAGTGGCACATGTCCAGCACTGCAACAAGGTGAGAGCTATAAGATAAAGGTTGAACAAGGCTGTCATAAAGCATTGGCCCCAGACCTGCAGGAAATGAGTTTGGAGTAGCAACTCACACCTGTCATGGTGCATCATTTCATCATCACCCTCCTCACTACTGGAGAGTTCATTCAAGAGTTGGGTAGAATGCCTGGTGTCAGGTCCTTGTTCGGTTGTCTTTCTGCGGGATGGAGAATGTGCACAAAATGAAAGCATAATTTGTCTCCATCTTGATTCTTTGACATCCTTGACCAATTCTGCTGTGGCAGCAAGCTAAACATGCACTAAAAATTCATGTACATACATCGCACCGAGGATGTACAATGTTTTCACATGTAAGCTTGGCACGACCCTCAATTCCATCATTGATGAGAATAGTTATGTCAGACAGCGCGTAGTGATATCTGGTGGACTGTGTGGTAAGCAATGAAAAAAGACACAGTAAACAAAAGAAAAGAGATCATACACATCCAAGATGAGGTCCCGCATCTTGTACGCATTGTGTTTGCCCCCAGGTGCTGCTGAAGTCTGGTGGTTGCAGATTCCGATGAGGAGGAACTTCTTGTGGACAGGGGACGAAATCAATGATGGTGGACATTCCGAAGGTACCTCGATAATCAAGAGTGGTGTCTGCGCTTTCAGGTACCCTTTCCCCTCGTCGGTGACAATGAGAGAAGTCATTTCCAGCTATTGCAGTCTCACTGCCAAGACAATATTGGCCGGCGCAATTAACAGAGCATTTCTTGGGCAACTTGCCCAATTCCCTTCATCCTATTAAGGGAATTGGTGCTGTATAAAAATCAGTGCAGAATGATTGTGTTGAACAAATGTAAAATCTGTTATCTGGACTTACTGATGCTTCAGGACGAATAAGCAACATATAGGGAGTGATTTGGATAGGCGTCGAATTTTTTCCTGTGTGTCACGGTAATGGTTTTTTGGGTCACGGGTCACACCTCCTGTCAAATTGAATGAAATTCCGCAGTATTGGCAAATTGCACTGTTGGTTTCCATAATAGAATGAAAATTAGCACAAGGGACAATAATTGAGAGATGGGGATGGCGCATGGCCTCCGTGTTTTTGTCATTTGAGACTCGAGAGTGGCATTGGAGTGGCAGTGGCAGAGAATTTGCAGAAAATCAAGGCGCCGCCACAGAGGCTTCGAGAGTGCATCAGCTTGTTAAATTTGGTTGAAAGGTGATTCATTGTTGCAGATTGAGGCTGAACATGTTGTGGGTGTGCAGGTGTAAGGGTATGGCGGAAGAGGACGGGAGAGGTCAGAATAACCGGATCACTGATGTCATGATGGACTCATCAAGGTATGACCTTGTCGAGTATCCGTTTCTTTTTCCCAGGCACTTATGTGTTACATTCACATAATATACATAGGCATAGGCTATGAAACCTCGGATGTATTTATGTATACTTTACACGAGTGCGCTGCATGCCAGCACTTCGTGTGGAAGTCAAGTGCCAAGTAACACTCCAATTTAATTAGACAAATACTGGCAACACCTTCAAGGAAGTTTGGGAGAGCGGTCTGAGTGTCTATGGCTGTGTCACAATGGTCCGAAAGAACAGCTGCGATTTGATAAAGAGGGCTGTGAGATGGCAAGATTGAGCTGGATGTGAGATTTGTTATTGCATGAATGACTCTGGCTCAGAATTTCCTGCTGCATTTGGCACATCCCAGAGTTGAACGACAGTCATGCATCCCTTTTGATATCGCCAGGTGTGAGGAATATATACTGTGTTTGTTTACAAAAAAAAAAAAATCTGATTGTTCAACCAGTTCCGAAATTCTGAATCACAGATGAATCCAGTGATTCTGAAGCAAGTGATTTCAGTGCACTATGAAGAATGATTCATCCGTTGTCTGCGTAGCCCAGCCGTCCCACTTTCGCTGCGAATAGGGGTTTTTGGCATGTCATTCCTAAAGAAGCATGATAAGATAAGATTGTCGATCTTCTCTATGTAATCTAATCAGTTGAACTAGGAACAAAAAATGACATGATTTGCGTCGTTTTGCGTCCGTAAAACATCCAACAGATGAAGGTATGGTATGGCAGGATTTTCACGCATTTTTCTTGAAGTTTCTCGGACGATACGGAGTCGTTACATTAATTTGGGTCGCAACCTGGCGACGGTGAGCGGACTGCGGGTAACTCCAAAAAGTAAAACGACTCAGCGCCAAGCAAGCACCGGGCCCACAATGAGCCTGAAGCTGCGATCAAAGTCGGGTCAAGTACGTCCGACGCCCGCGCCTCGTCGAATGAAAGACAGTTGATACACATCTGGAAGTAAGTCAAGTATTCGCTACGCGCCTGTCGGAACGGTTACCCGCAATGAACAACAAAGAACAAAAACTCGAGACGTCGGTTGCGGGAAGCGCTATCGATGAACCGTTGCTGCAGGCCGCTGCTCGATTTCTCCCGCGTCGCGGGCACGACACGTCCATGAGGCCCAGACCAAGCTCGCGATGGGCGAAAAAAAAAAAGCGCTGGCGGGATCTTGATATCATCGCCACTGATTAGCTCGCCAAGCGAGCGAGCAATGGACACTCACCGCAGATCCGGTCCGAGTCCTTTGCCGTCGGACCAAATACGTTCACCGCTCATCCAACGGCGGGCTTGCCCGCATGCATCGCGCAATTGCGGACGCCTCCAGTAATTGCAATTTCTTGAATGGGTTTGCACGGACGAGCGTACGCGCGGTTCATTATAATTTATTAATATGCTCGATCGCCTTCCCTTCCCCGATTTTAAGAAACGTTCCACTTCATCCTCGTTCGATCTCAGTCCCGTAATATCTTCATCCCGGTCCCTAGCGTTCGGGTGGTTTCGGAGGATCGATTGCTAATTTTTTCGGGAACCTTCGCAGACGTTCCATGTGTACCTACTTCCTTCGGGATCTCCGAGTCTGCACGCACGCGCAATGGAAAGTCAGTCAGCGACTCGGCGAGTCACCAACTCGCCTTTGTAAGGAGGCATGCATGGCTTATGAAGGCGGTGGGTGAATCAGCGCTAACGCGTGCTCGTGCTCGTGATGGCAGGCGGGATGCCGAATGACAGCCGGCGCGGTTTCGGTCGGGAAAAAATATGGATAGCTGCGGGAAAATCCAAGGATGGATACGAGTACGAATACGGGTCTGTACGGCCGCATACGTAGAATGCCTGGAACAACATAGGGCCTAGGCACAGACGCGCCTGGCCTTCTCTCCACCTTGAATCAATTCAATCTAATTTAACGCACGTTTCTCGGCACGCCCAGTCCGTTGCTAGTGAGCTGCGTCTCATGGATACCAATTCAAGTCAAGTCAAGTCAAAGGAACTTTTGAGTTTCATTCACACTTTAATTGGCTGCTCCAAAAAATTGCAATTGCATTTATCCGATTCCATAGAGTATTGTATTCTACTAGGGATTAAGATATCGAGGCAAGAACGAAGGTCGCCACCATGATGAATGAGCGATATAGATAGTAAGTAGCGAGATGAGATGAGATGAGACCGAAGGAAAGTGGACGAATGGAGAGGCGCGCCCGTCCACGCGGGATGAGCGGCGTCGCATCGTGTTTTTCACCGCAGCCCGAGAGCGTATCGTCAGGTTTCTGCGCGTGTGGTGTGTATGGTTTCGAAAGGCGTGGAATCGCGGATCGAGGTCGAGATACCGGTAGATGGTAGGTTATGAATCAGGCTGGGCCACTGCGCCGCGGCTACGCGGCGACATGTATTGGGAAGCCTCTATGGTGGGAGTGCGAGCGCGGGAGGCTGGGCAAGGCGCGGAGGAAGTCGTGGAACTTCCCACTGCTCTTCACCGGAGCCGTCTCTTTGTGCGCAGGGGAGAACGGCGCATCGACGTCCATCGGGACGTCCGCGGGCTTCGAGCGGTGGTGGGCCGGGGAAGCGTGGTGCGAGTAGGGTGTGCGCGGGGACATGCTCGCGAGGCTGCTCTGCGGCGAGGAGGGCTCGAGCTCGGGGACAATCGCACCGGCGCTGTGCTTGCGGCTGTGGGTGTGTGCGCGGGGCGGCGCGAGATAGGTGGACTTCACGGGGATGGTCTTCACCAGACGTGAGGCAAGCGCACTCGACCGCTCGGAGGCGGCGATGAGGCCCTCGTGGTGGGCGAGGAGATCCGACTCACTGACGCCCAGCTCCCAATCCAGCACGTCGAGGAACTCGCGCTCGATGCGTCCGATATCGCGCTTTCCGAAGACACCAGTGCAGAGGGCCCAGTGCACGTTCTTCAGGGTGGAGTCGTTGGTATACTTCGAGGCGACGATGAGGGAGCCGAGGAAAACACGCTCGAGGGCCCACTCCTCGAGGGCAATGGAGAGGTGCGGGCGGGCGCGGGAGATGTAGACGAGAGCGACAAGCACGGTGGCGGGGGTCACTTCAGCGCGGGAGAGAACGGTAGTAGCAAAGGTGGTAAATTTCTGCACATAGGGGTTGTGGGTGGAGCGGCCACGAGTGGCTGCCGCGGGCGCGGAGTGGGTACGACCCATGGCGTAATCTACGGTCTCAGCGACTGCGTCCACAAGATAATCTGAGGGAGGACATGAGCATCCGAGAGAACAAAGAGAGAACAATGGGAACTCACCAATGACATGTCTGTCGAGCTTGATATCGATGAGCTGCATAAGTGCAGGAGCATGGGTAGCAGCGTCGACGAGGGACGCTGCGTGTACGGGGGAGCTGCGAGTGCTGCTGGGGCTCCAGCTAGTCATGGAACTCGAAGAAGAGAACTCGGACGAAGAAGCAGAGGAGGCAGGAGAGCTGAACATATCTTGTCCGGGGTCGAGTTGCGAAAAGTTGCGGTGTCGGACATTCTGTACCGCACCCTATATATACGCCCGCAGCCAGCGGCAATCCACGTCCGGTCTGACTGTGCTGTGGATCCAGATCGGGCTGAGATGAGTCAGGGCCAGCTGCGTGGTAACGGCTTGTTCTCCTGACACAGCCATAGATACCGATGCCGGCTCAAAATCTAATCTGATCTGCGATTTGGCGTTTATCCTTGGCGCTTGCCGTGTTCCTGAGCTGTGGCGAACCGACCCCAAAGAGCCCGACCCCAAGCTTGTCCAAGCCCAAGAAATGCCCAAGAAATGATTCCACGAGACCAACGCTTCGATAGTTATCTTGACTCGTCCAATGGCAAGCAGCAAGCGAGCGCCGCAGTCCCCGGCTATAGTCCGCGCAGCCGTTTTTCCTGAAAAATGAGTCAGCGCCGGTCTCAAACGGATAGATCCTTTTGGCAAGTAACCGGGGAGGACGCAAGCGATTTTGAGACACCGGCTCGGCTCGTCATCCCTTTCATGTCATCGGGGCATAGGGACGGAATACGTGTCGTTGTCGTCAGTCGATTGTCATTCTCTTCGTGACTTCTCGGAATGGGCTCGGGCAAGGCTCGGGAGAAAAAAACACATCCGTTTTGCCGCACCCACGTCGCGGGCCGCCAACAACCTGCGCGAGTCAGATGGCTGCGAGTCAGTCGTCGTCGACTTAAGCGAGTCAGTGAATGCATCGCTCGCTTTACATCTTGAACGTTTGTATCACTCTGCAAGCAGTCTGTATTAATCCCAAGATTCGCCTATGCACATATGCCCTGATTAATTCTAGTTAATGCGGCGACGCGCTACCCGACGACGTCGGTTCACCGCTCTGCAGTTTACTGATTAAGCGACTAATGCGAGTCGCGTCGTGTAGCTCGGCATATTCATAATCCGTAACCGAATTGGTGGCGAGCTATATTCCGATGGGCATTATTCAGTCCGACGTGCTAAGCGGGCAACCGACCTCTCTATCAGCTGATGATTCCGGGAGATTCCGTCCTGAATAATCGTTTAGCTCTAGTGGTTGGTAAGGATAGGTAAGGATTCACTTACACACCCACCGCCGTTACTAATGGAAAAGCGATGGTGCGTCCCGTCTGTTGAGATGTACACAACTCGCAATTAGAGCTGGAGATCAGACACGTATGTAACAAGAGCGGACCAGGGATGTCGACAAAATAATGCATAGCTCAGCTGGGAAAAAAGGGAGAGATAGACGCCGAGGTAGTCATCTCGAGTCGCCGTCCGATGTGCCTACCTGCGCACATACGGCGCCGCCGTCGACTCCGAGAGCGCAACCAGGCCCACACGGACCCTTGGTTACTTCCCAACCAAGGCGCCGAAGCCTGATACTCATCGAGCCGGGGATCTGCGTCGTACATAACAAACGGTTCGGCGCTGCCAATGGATCGCTACTACTTAGGCTACACAAAGCCAGCTTGAAGGCTGATTCACGTCGGTCCAAACGTCGGAATGGCTGTCGTGCTTGAATCGACGTGAAGATCCGAGCCCCAATCGTGTCGACTAGTTGAATGCTGTTGTGCCTTGGCCCTTGGCGGAAAGAAAAACAATTCAGAAAGTTGTCAGAAACGCAAAGCGAGATAAGCGCCCATGGCGCCAAGATGTTGATTGCCGTGATGGCATCAATGTGCACGTCTTTGTCCATTCGCAACTCGGATTTTGACCTCCTCGTGGAAAGTGCGGCTTTTCGACGAGACTACTCCCCGGGAAGCCCCGGCCGTGGGATGTATTGCAATTGAATTGGCAAGCACTAATGCAAGTGCCACATTGCATGGTGCCATTGATTCAACATTTAATTGCCATAAGTCGACCCTCCACTAACTTCCTGAATTCCGCTAACAGCTCAGCGCAACATATCACAGCTCCTCGTTACTTATGAAGAAGGGTGCGATATGGGCGGCCTCGTTTAACTCGGGAATGCACGACGAATGTGATGTGATGGGAATCGCACCCGCGACTAAAGTGCTCCCGGAAGATGCTTGCTCGGATTCGCGACAACTGGCGGCAGCGACGATGGCTTCTCGTCGAAGGGCCATGGAATACGACGCGACGGATAAATTACGGTGAAATCAAGATGGAATCCGGCCGAGGCCTAGCGTTCAGCGACTGCCGGCGACGACTCGGGACCTCTCGGAACTGCTTCCTGCTGATCTGTACTACAAAGCGACTCGTTAAGCGACGGCAGTATTCTCCGCGCAGACCATATGCCATACATATCCCAGCTGCTGTTCAACTGCCATCATTACTACTACACCTCTTCTTCGACTTCGCATCTGGATTCTAGATTCTGGACTGCAAGGCGACTCTTCAAGCGACGAAGTGACTGCCGACGGAATATTACGACGAAGACGACTCGGAACCGCTGGGAACTGGATTCTGATGAACTTTGCTGATATGTGCTGCAAAACGACGGCAGTATTTCCGCGCAGAACGTATGCCATGCATACCCACCAGGCTGCTGTATGCACACCTGTCATCATCACCACTACACCTCTTCTTCGACTTCGCAGCCTTGTGGATTCAATATTCTGGACTGCAAGGCGACTCGTCAAACTACCGTAGTATTTCCGGGTAGAACGTATGCCATACATACCCAACAGGCTGCTGTTCACTGCCATCACTACTACTAGACCTCTTCTCCGACTTCGCATCTGGATTCTGGATTCTGGATTCTGGAGCTGAACCAGTTTGGCTGGCGTTTGCTCCGACTCGGGGCTGTGAAATATGATATCCTCAAATTAGTGTTGCCCTAGCGTTCCCGGCGCTGCGCCCTCTGTACCTCGCGAGGTAATCCCACGGCCGTTGCTGATAATCCAGCGAGCAGGAGGTGAGTGCGGTTCCACGGGGATTGCCGGTCATAGGGTCACTGCCGCTGACCCGCTGACTGCCGCTGACCCGCGATTTGCCCGTGATCATACAGAAGATATATATTTCCAAAAATAGTAAGTACTGCCGGCGCAGGTGGGTGATCGCAAGTTGCAACAGCAACAGCAACCACGGCGGCTACACCTCATACCTGTAGGTTTCTGCATAAAATCATTTTTGGTTGGCGCTTCCGCAGACCTGCGGCAATACAATCCGCCGACTTGAAATGGCTGCAATGCATTTCGTGCGTGGCCGCGCGCCTACCTACACTCGGTGAAATCAGAAATACTGCAGTCTACAGCCTGCTAATTGCATTTCACAGCACTGGTTAGCGCCAGTGTCGACATTTCTTGATCGACACCCAAGATGAAGAGGACTTCCAAGCAGACAAGCGCTAGTGATTCTAGAAGGACTCTAACAGCTAGGATCGGATGTCTATATTGCAGAAGCGTAACGCTCTTGTCATTTTCTCCACTCCCAGCGCGGAAGGATCAACTGCTGTATCATGGAAAATGCCAAGTAGCGGACGACTGGATCGGTACTGTTATTACAAAATTGCCTTCGATGTCTGGGCGCTTCAGTTCGGTTCGTTGTATCGTGCCATCGCTTCCCGGTTTCCAAAAAGAAAAATCGATATGAAATACCCCGACAGGATGCATTCGAACCTCTCTTTACCCTACTTGAATGATCGAATGAGAAGCGCTTTCTGCCTGAAAGATGGTTCAGTTTACAAGTGATAATCCTTGATTGAAATCGACTCGATATGAAATACCCCGACTGAATGTGTTCGACGCTCAAGTGATCGAATGAGGAGCTATCTTCCTGAAAGCTAGTTCAACTTCAAACGGTGATTCTTGGCTGAAATCGAATCGACGATATACCGCGTACTGGATACGGACAACCCAGCGATAGATTTCGATTCGGAAAAGGTGAATGAGAGGTTCAACAAGGAGCGGTCCCCGCTCAGACTGGAATGCGCAGAGTCTGCCTTGGGCTCCGCTTGGTTCAACTACATGGTTTTTGAGCTGGTGGTCGGCGGAGATGTAAAGACTTTTATCAGGCAAATATAATTCTTGATAAACACATCTGTTACCTCGAAAATTCCAGAATGCAGATAATCGCGGATTCGCAAAGAGAAGGAAACAACTTAACTCAAGTAGGCAACCCCGTGCCGCCCAGAACGCGCAAGGACAGTAGTAGGTAACCAGATGCCCGGCGCCACAAAGCCTGAAACCCATCTACTCCAGTGCCACGAAATAAATAAAGCAAAAGGATCACCCCCAGTCCCCGTGAACGTATCGTTATTTCAAGAGATGGCTCGAATTTCCCTTCTTGCCCGCCCCCGCCGTGTCCCGTTGTCGTTCCAGCCCCACTCTCCATCCCGGCCATCCCCAATAAATCTTTGCTATTGATCAGCCTCGCCGGAACATCGATTTTTTTTGTTGCCCTCGTTGTCCCGTCGCGACGTCTCCGATGAAGACCGTTGTAAACCTGGAGTCGGGATCATAATGCATCCGATGGGAGTACTACAAGTCTCGTGATGCATGGTAGCGAAGTGAACTCCGAAAGAGGACTACGTGGAATATGCCTTTTCGCTTCAGCAAAAGGGGCCAGAACATAGAGGACCTTGGCGTCCGAATGAAAGGCTGGCAAGTGGCGCACAATATCAGGAACCGTGGACTGGAGACGAAATTCTGCTTCGTTTGGAAAGCGTAGCGGGAAGCGCATAGAATCTTCTGCCATAGCTGACGACGCGCGGTTTAAATGAAAGTCCAGACTGACTAAATTGACGCAGGAGGTAATTGCTTGATGGTGGTGGCCAACGCAATGAGATGCAAACTTCGAGGATGTGGGTCGAGTTCACATTAGTTCGTTGCCCATAGTGCTCCAATCACGTACGTCGTAGATCCTGTCGAGCCTAGAAACCGACACTCAAAGCAAAGTTAAAGGCCGTGAACCAGGCCGTAATCCTTAGCGGAGGAAGATTGCATGCAGCGATGGGCCATTTTGGGGCCACTCAGTTAGTGTTATAGTGCCAACATCGAAGCTAGTAATCTAACGGCGCCGCCTGTTGAGTGCCTGAATACCCGCACCTGGCGCACTAAGGGAGCGAGGCACGGAAGCAGCGGCGCAAGGACAGAAAGTAGGTGGACAGAAATTGGAGAAGACTATAGGTCGTTACTACCGGCTGCAGGCAACCATGGAGCAAACGAGTGGCAAGCGGTTCGGTTGCGCCACACTTGATGAAGAAGTCGGAGTCGACTCAGTCGAGTCGAAACGCGAGCCAGAGTCCCCAAACGCCGTAATGTGAGAGCTGTGTTCGATTCCAGAGGAGTCCGCAGCAGTGAGGATCCAAGCGGTGATGCGGTAGTTGTCGAGGAGGAGCTGTGAGCGCATCAACTCACCATGATTCAATGCAATGCTGATGGTTCATTTGATTGTGTGATCCGCCTTTCGCAACTTCCCGCCACGATGACCAGGAAACGATTAGGAAAAGGGGACTTGCGACTGCCCCGGGAGCTTATGTGCGATCTATCAAGAATGCGAAGCTCTAAACCCTGATCCCTCCTCGGTTCCCAACGGCATTAAGAGCCGCTGAGATAAAAGTGTTCGCTCAACGACCAGTCTACCACCCACCACTACTACCCAGTCCCGCTTCCGAGAGATCATTGAGGGCCTGCAGCATCAATTCGTCCCGCTCTTCATATTGGAGGCGCGCGTCGTTCGGCGGGAATATTGTGCCTTTCTCAGGATGGCACACGGTTCCTTCCGCTGGTAACTGAGATGGAAGTGAGGGAGAGACCTTTTGTTGTCAGCAATAGACATACGGTTCCATCGATCATATATTCGCGGATTGCTTTCGCGATGCAGAGGGAAGGCTGACTGACGGAGCAATGCCTGATCGTTTGCGTGAGTACCAGGTGAATATGCGGAGCGTGAACGGAAGACTCGCCCGTAAGCATTGTTTTCGAGAAGACGGGCATTGTCGTGTCCAAAAAGTTCAACCATACGTTTTCCAGACGAGATGGGTGTTACCGGGTCCTTGCAGGAGGTCGAAAAATGAGACATATAGGGTCGTTGAACTTGCTCACATAAGTGTTGGACACGAAGAGAATGGGATGTCTGAACAGTCATTAGCCCTCAGAAGCCAAGACAATTAATAAGAAGGAGACAATACCTTGGGGGCTTCAAATCATGACCCATCTTCCACTGTCCTTCATATCGTTCCGGTGGAGGGTGGATGCGCCCCCAACGTCTGCACCGAATCATCTTCTTGAACCATATAGGGCCGCTAAACGCGTCATTTGAGACGAGCTGCGGCAGTTTCAGGGAGGGGTTCGATTTTGTAGTAAAACAGCCAACCACACCTTTCTCCTCCAATTCAGCCAAGTGTGTGTCCACGTGGCGTCTCCGACTTCGGGAAAAGGAGGCACATCTCCACAAGCGACAGCCATATCCGCCTCATCTGTACCCATTTCACGGCCATCACCCCACCCGGCCATTTCCGCCCGTTCTACATCCGTCAGATTGCGGAAATCCCAAGCTTTGCCGCCGGTACCACTAAGGGCTGCGATGGCTGCGCCGTTACCGTTTTCCAGTTCAGCGATAGCGGATGCAAGACTACCCCAGTTTATGGGACGCAATAGCGTTGCATATATCGACTGAAGGAGATCTGAGGGTAGGAGGATAGAGGGAACCGCTTGGGAGTCTGGATGTGCAACAGGGAGCGGAGAGGCACGCAGTTGAGCCAAGAGATTAAAAATACGTTGGCTGAGCTGGGAAGGTTCGACAGTGCCGTTATTAACCAGCGCACAACGCAATGGACCAGCGGCAATGCAACTGGAGACAAAACCATCGAAAACCTAACCCCGTGTGAGGAACAGATGCGGTCAGAGTTGGGAACCATGCCTTGGTCGTAGAATCTCCAGAACTCAACCCATGCTCCAGTAAGGAAGTATAATGCTCTGGAGCCCAGACAACTTGAGTGGGCCTATAAGAATTTGAATACATATTAGATCTGAAATATCACCTCCGTCTAGAACCATTCGGTGTACTTTTTCGGGAAACAACGCAGCGTACGTAGCTCCCAGTGTGGTTCTTGAAGAAGTCATCAACGTGTGTTAAATCTGTTCGACATGAGAAAACTGCTCACCCGTAAGAGAAACCCCAGTACAATAGGTATTGTTCACCGATTGCCTTCCGCATCTCTTCCAAATCTCTTGCTACGTTGACGGTGGTTACACTGCGAAGCACTCTATCGCCCACAGCGTCGCGACAGAGTTCAGTGAGGAGCTCTGCTCGAGCGGATGCAGTTAGTAGAGTCGTGTTCACAGCCGGACCGTCCATATCATAAAAATCTAGCCCTCCAGATTGGTGGCCGAGCGAAAACAGTTGGCGCCGCAAGTCGGTGGAATGGCATCTTGCGTGCGCAGGTCAGCATTCATGATGTATAACATCTAAACCTCGCAAATACGCACGATATGCGTGGCGTTGACATGTTCACCCCCCGCGTGTCCCAGCTCACAATATCGAATTTTCCTTGAAAGAGTGCACTCTCTGCGCGGCCGGTTTTGAGCAAGGTGGCATGACCGGATGCTCCTGGGCCCTGTTGGCTTGACATTAGTATAGGGAGAGCTTCCCGATTAACTTTACATGCGCCAGGATTCGTGAATATAGTGCCGAGACGCTGGGCGGATGGCACTGTGGCGGGGTAGAGGCGCATCGCGATGGTGGCGGCCTGCGGGTGCAACTGCATCAAAGTCCGATTGGAATAGTCGAGAGGCACCGCCAAGAAGGCGCAGAAAAAGGAGGGATCATCGGGGCATATTTTCCACTCGATTTTAGATTTTTCGCGAACAAGATCAAGCCTTGAGTTCCAGAACGACTTTGGGATCGTGTCGGACCGGTTCCATTGCCAGACGATGATCTGGATCACCAACAGAATACCCAGACAAGGTAGATAAAGGAGGGGTTTACGGCTCGACGCCAAAGGCGGTCGTAGTTTCAACAAGTTGGACTCCTTGGGCTTCATGGTGGCAGCTGATGACATGCGGCAATCGGGCCGGGAATGCCGCACATCAAGTTAAGCGCAAATCATTAAAATACTGCCTCGGCTGTTTCAACGTACATACATACTGGTGGGCTTAGAAATGAAGAATAAATAATGCCGGCTCCGCTCGAGAGTCAAATTACAGGAGTGGCCGCAGCACACACATGACGGTTGAATGTTGCCTTCCGATTTTGGCCTTTAAATTGAACTTCCCGACGCTGATTCCATTGTCGAAAGATAAAGCATTATTGTTGGGAAGACAAGTTGGTTGTATCTCTTGGGGAATGTCGGAATGCCGCCTTACAACGCATGCATAAAAAATTCCAGTGCCGGGTTTGGATATCGCCACACCCATGTTCGGACTGAGCGATCAAAACAGTTTGTTGCGGGTCAGTGCAAGGTGCGGCCAGTGAACGTATATACGGGCTTTACGGGCGAAAAAATATGTAACTCCCGTGAAAGAACAAGATGCCGGGCGGCTGTGCGGGCGTGTCTGGGTGCATCTACTTGCCGGTATTGAGGCGATGGACGCGTATGTGGCGGCGCCCGCAAGCCGGCAGTTGATACAGAGTGAATTTTCGTCCGGTTTCAAAGCAACAGCGGACGCGCTTGGGACGCGCTAAAAAAATGTTAGCGCTGTGAGGAATGACCGCCAGGTACAACATATGTTGAGCTTTGTGGGTCCCTGAAAATCCATAAATACCGACCTTCAAGTTCCGGTACCTGTGAGGCGTACGCCGTTCAACAGAAAGGACAAAAAAAAAGGGGCGGACATACCAGATGGAGAACGGGAACTGTGGTTGCGAGTCGCGACGATCAGGGCGCCCATGGTGGTGGACAGCGTGGGATTCCCGGTCCCGGGAGCTGCCTTTTTAGTTCCTTTTCCGTTTTTAAATGTCAGACGCTGGACGGTTAGTTGCCTGGTGAGGCACGTTCTCGGGAATTCCCGCAATTCCAAATTACGGCCAATTATTCCATTGCCTGACCCCGGACCCTGCAATCTGCAGCATCTGTCTGTCAAAGGAAATTCCCGTCATGACGATCTCCGAAATAATCGCACCATATAATTGCCATCCAACGAGAAAATCAACCACCCAGCGCAACCGAGATGAGACCGCTTAAAAAGGTTCGAATTAGAGCATATTCGTATTCAACATTCATTCAACCGAGTTCTGCAAACCTTTTGAGACGCCAGGAATGTGGGATAATTCAGGACCTAGCAACATTCGATCCCATCCTCGGTTCCGCGCAGACATCGAAGACAGTCAAGACATCGCTAAAAATCGGAATATACAGAACACCTAGTCCCCGAATCCGGAAATAATGAACGCAACGATTTTGCTTCCGCTGATAGCCGAGCCCACAGGAGCTCACAGCGGTCAGGGTGGGTCCCCAGGCGTTCATCCACCAGTAGCTGCCGGTTGTATCCACCAAAAAAAACTGACTTATCCGTCGCTCTTGTTCCATCCCTTGGGAAATCCAACACAATGTGGAAACCATGGAGACTCTACCGATGATAGAATTGAACTTATCGAAATCCATAAAGATACAGTGTACTGATAAGGAGCAATTTGAAGATTTTCAAGCCTGCTATGGCTCGCTGTTCTCTTTGAGAGTTTTTCCGGAAAGAGCCTGCGAATTCAAACCCAGCGAACCTGATTAACTTTCGAAGAAGCACGCACATGCACAGCCACCTGATGGCTGGTTCAAATCAGCTCAAATCGGTTCCTTTTGACAGCTGATCTCAGTTGATCCGTTGACGCGTTCCTGAGATGTGCCACCATTCCAGGTTCCAAACTAGTTCGACAAGCCCGTCTGTCCATCTGTCCAAGCCTCCAAGGCCAAGAGATGCCCACAAGTCCGAGATTGTTCCTGGATAATTTGTGGGGTCGACAGGCGCCTCCGAAATCAAAAGGCGACTCCGACGGGCGCGCGCCGCGTAGCACCCGCGACTGCCGAACTTCAATGCATCACTCGGGCATTCATGAATTGACCGAGCGCGGCGGGAAACCGAGTCGGTTCGTCACTTTGCTCACGTCACCAGGTCGGCGCACATCCGCATCATTTCGCTTCAAGTTTCTATTTTCATTCTCTTAGATCCGCATCATTTGGCCTTTCATTTTCTTAGACCCATTTTGTGTTTTTTTTCCCGATTCAACCCCTACAAGTTCAACCTGCCGGCGGTCAGGACTATGGTTGGAATTTTTTTTGGAAAAGTATTGCTTAACGGACACTCATCCGTTGGGAATGTTGCAGGCATTCACTGAAGTTCGAATCTTCTCGCCGTAGTTTCGAACAAACCTAAAAAATCATTTACGAATGGATTCACCCAAATTAATTCCCCAGGACAACACAGGGCATAGATACATCATCTCGACGTCGTGATACCGAAGATATTCGTCTGTAGATTGTCAGCCAGGGTCAGATTGTGGCGGAGCTGAGTTGTACACTCGTCTTTGATTGAAGTGCAGGACGTCATTTGTGCGTCGTCGCGGGAAGCGATCGAGAATCCATCCGCGGATTGACACAAGAAGGTCCTAGGATAATTTCCAGGAGATTCTGGGATGTCCTGCGGAAGGGAGAACGAGTCTCCTAACTATCCACGGATCTACTTACCTTATGCAAATAAGTCTCGCTTGATTTACGAAACAACCCAGATTTGTGCACGAGAGAACTTCAGCCATTAATTAACGCGTCATTCCTTACCGAACCACAGAGACTTGATAATAATGACGCACCGAGCTCGCTATCGCCGCCAGAAAAGTGGAGCTTGGTCCGTCCGTGGCGACCGATACAACCAGTAATCGGGGCGTAACGTCGGCAAAGATGGACATCCTGCGCAGGGCCGTTGAAACCCCCACATCCACATCTGTGCTTGAGTGGAGTGGGGTTGGTGAATAGGGGTGAATGTCGGAGATGTCTAGAAGATCAGTACTTGGTGCAGAAAATTGAACATGGTCACATAACCCACAAGTTTCTCTCCGAGATAGTCGCTACAACTCGGCACGTTCCGAAAGGGGAGTAATTTATTATCCTGAGTCTTATCCTTAGCTCGGTACTATATCAAAATGGAAATCAATCCTGGGGTAGGGTGCGATTGTAAATAAATGGTATAAATACATACCTCGCATCATGAATGATCTTTCACGGAGCCAAGTTCAGCCAGAACGCTGACCAAGATCCCGAATAGCTGTGGAATGGGCCTCGTACTGCGGATGGAGAATTTCAAGAAAGCTGTCAGAACGAAGACAATACAGTACAAGCGCGACTCACCGCAGAAGTCCATATTAAGAACTAAGTTCAAAGGAGGTGCGAGCGGCCGTTTGTGGTACTTACCTCCAAAAACGCGCAGCGCAGTGCGGGTGTTGCCTGTCTTCACTGCCACTACACCCGAGGGGCGTCCGTCGAGTTCAACTTGAACGAGATATTTCAAGTGCGCTGCGCACTTGATCTGGAGTCTTGCGTTGCTTCCGCCACTGTTCAGGCCCAGGCCGGAGTACTAGTCGGATTTGACGAAAGTACCAGTGGCCATGGACCGCCGTCAAATCCCTCCTACGTACTCCCGCGCCGACGGAGTGCCAAGTTGGCTTAAGCTTGCTGATGTAGCGCGACTGCGCTTTCACAGCCGAGGCGCGTAGTCGTTCAATCAATATTGAGATCGACGGCCACGGCCACGGCTACAGACACGGGCACGACACCCCGACGTGTCTTTGTCTTGGACGACTGCTGGACTGCGCAGCAGGATGAGCTGACCCGGAAGCGATTCGAGTCGAGCCGGTGATGAGCTGTGATAAGATAAGACTGCGAGTTGAATTTGAGATAAGATTCTTACTATGTCTCATCTCGGCCAGAAATCCAAGAAAAATCTAGAAGCGAAGGGAAGGGGCTACAGATGGGTTGGATCTTCAGGCGGTCGAAACTGCGGTTGGTGCTGGCGCTTTTTTGGTAATGATTTCTCTTCGCGAACCAGTAACGGTCGGAGAAAGGCCTAGCGGTGCAAGTCCAATCTCAGAGGGTAGCGGATGTTGCATTCCAATGGCGGGGCTGACTGGAAAGGGAAGACTAAACTCAAGGCTGTTGCGGAAAAACTACACGCCGAGGAAAGGGAAAACTTACAAGTCCGCCCGCGATAAGGATCACTTGAAGCCGCAATCAAGTATGGAGCCTCAAAAGTCGAGCATAACATTTGACTGTTCCGAGTCGAACCGCCGAATATGTGCGGCCGGGAACAGGCTACAAGGATGAGCATGATAGGCGATCTTGGCACCTGGACCGGCGCCTACTCCCTCCCAACTCCCGAACCGGTTTGCGATTTGCGATTTGTGGCTCCATGCAAGTAATAATGTGAGGATAATCGTAATGTTGCTATGCGGGTAGCACCACGCAGGAGATCCCCATTGTCGCTAAATAAAGTTGAAGCTGTAGACACCATATGCTCGCACGGGCGCGTCGAACCCCCGACAGAATGCTTGCAAGTGTGCCGAGGAGCGACAGAAGAGATTTGATGGCATGTCTGTCCAGTCCGGTGAGAACGTAGCGAGTCAAACTGCGCTACGCCGTCCATGTGGAAGTGGGAGGCATCATCTAGGATGCGAATTTCGCGAAGGCAAACGAGACAGCAAGATGTATTTGATGGCACGTCTGGTTCGTGTTCGCGTCTTGGCTGCTCGCCAGTCCGGCGAGCGCGTAGCGAGTCCTATGAGCGTCGAAGCGGTGCTCGTCGACCATGTGGGATTTGAAGCTTGAAGACGGCCGCGAGAAATTGAGGGAATCGGAAACCTGAGTGGTTCATCCGCTGGTGTTAATCGAAATCCGACGGCGACATCCCATGGTGTATACTGGTGAGCACGTAGCGAGTCCAAGCCAGTGCCACTAACCGACGGCGACGAGCAGAAGGAAGCACTTAGCATTATGCATAGCGGTCGGATGCAAAAGAAATTGACATGTCAATCAGGAATTTCAGCTTGTGCCATAAGTACGCGAAGCCGACGGCGGGGAGCGCCTTGAATGAACGTTAATTCACGCAAGACGCAGGTACATGGCAATTTGAACTTTGACTTGAAGTTGGGAGCGGAAGACCCTTGCCACAGCCACTCCTCGGCCGAACAGATCCCGCCACCTTTGTCCTCACGACCCTCACCACGACTACCATGTCCCTCCTCGCCCTCCCGGCCCTCCTCCTCTGGCTGCTGCCCCTCGTCCGGGGCCAAGTGAACGGCATGGACATGTCCATGGACGACGGCATGACTCTCGCCTCGGGTATGATGATGCCCTACCTCCACTTCACCCGCGGCGACATCCTCTGGTTCGCCGGCTGGGTCCCCCAGAGCGCGGGCGCCCTCGCAGGCGCGTGCATCGGGCTCTTCATCCTCGCGATCGTGGACCGGTGGCTTGCCGCCGTGCGCGGCATGATGGAGGCGCATTGGCGCGAGGCCGCTGCCGCCGCCGCCGCCAAGTCGAAGAAGACGAGTTGCGGAGGCGACGATGCGGACGATAAAGGGAAGAAGAAACTCAAAAGGCGGCTACGTGCCCCGCCGTTCATCCCGGCGCACGATATCACGCGCGGGGCACTGCATGCGCTGCAGACGCTGCTGGGCTTTGCGTTCATGTTGGCGGTGATGTGCGTAGTGTTTCTTCAATCCTCCTTCCTTCCATTCGGCGTTGTTGAGCGCTGACCGACCGACCCCGCAGGACCTTCCAGGCCTCCTACATCATCACCCTCGTCCTCGGGCTCGGCGTCGGCGAGATGCTCTTCGGGCGGTACGCCGCCGCCGCAGCGATGCATTGAGCTGCAAGGCGGGTGTACCGTGCGGTGCCCCGACTTGACGCTCAATCCACTCTTGGACTCTTACGGACCCTCGGATGTATACACCATTGATGCACCAAGTGTACACTGTATCGATTATGACTTTTATTCAATTCATTGGCTGGCTTACGACCTATCCGTTCACCCGTGCTCGAAGCCGCCCCAACTCAAGCTCGGATACATGCACACTTACTGAGGCTACAGGTCACGACGTCACAACTCCTTTATATCTGCCGATCTCCGTCTTCCCCACATCCGCCGTCTCCACCTCTAATACTGAAATTGAGACTGATCGCGTCGCGCCGCCGACGCCCCTGTAGGTCGTCGTCGGCAAGCCCGAAACTCGACCATGAGCGCACCAAGACGACCGGAAACTTGAAACTCGGCGACCGACCAGGGACGACACCATTGCCGAGCTTCTTGTTCTGACCACGACGACGCCTTCGTTTCCCGACCACCGCGACGACCGGCGACCGGTTCCCTCCTTAGTCTTGGCGATGGAATCATTCTTTCCTTCAGACGGGAAACTCAAAATTTTCAATCATCGTCATTGTCGCGGAAATGATCCTCTAGCCGACCGCTAGCTGCTCTCGAACTCGTTAATTAATTAACGACCTCCCCGACGACTCGACTCGATTCAATGAAGCGAAGCGTGAAGGGTGGCCGTCTCGTCTCGGGCCGCACCCCATCGAGCAAAACCGACTGCGGCTCCACCCCAGCCCGAGTCACACGGAGGTCCCCGACACGGCGGACTTCCAACGGCGGCTGCTGCTGCGCGCCATCCGACTCCGACTCCGACTCCCGAACTCGAATCTGACGCAAGAAGGTGAAGCCGCGCTCGGACTCCAGACTCGCTGCTTCTGCTCTTCCTTCAGCTGTCTCCGCCACCGCTGTGTGAGCAATACTCGCCACATACAGTCGCGTACCCCGACGCCCACCCCTATACGTCGTTGACCCGAACGAAACTCGACCGCAACCGCGCCAAGGCGACCGGCGACGGAGGAATTCGACCCGACGACACCCTCATTTCCCAATCTTCTCGAGCTCCTTCCTTCCAACTCAGCACTAAGTAATTATCGACGACCGCCTATTATACCCTTCTCGATTGATCGCAGAGACAAGCCTGAGGGACGCATTTCGAGTGGTACAGCTGCAGATTGCCGATCTTCTTTTGACGACGACGACGCCGATCTTCTCGACCACCTCCCGATGCCACCCAGCCTACCTTTCCCGATTGTCGACTCGATCGCGGTGCACAGAGACCACTTCGCTTCGATTCACTCCGAATATTACAGTTACACGATCCAGCCTGAGGACGACGCCCGACATTCCAAGTAGCCGATATGAGCTGAGCTGCGCTGCATCCTGTCCTATCCTACCCTACCTTGGCGCATGAGAATCGATCTGCCCATCTGCCCGTCGTCTACGTCGTCCGCGCGAAACTCGACCGCGACCGCACCAAGATGACCGTCGATTCTCAAAACTCGGCGACCGACCAGGGACGCAAGAATTCGATCGACGACACCGCCCCCGCTTGCTAGTCTTCTCGACCACCATCAACTCAGCGCTTACCTCTCGATGCCGCCTCAGCTATGTACCTTGCTCGATCGCAAAGAGACCAGGGACGCGCTTCGCTTCGAATATTGCTTACAGCTACATACACAACCCAGGCCGACGCTCGGCATTCAAAGTAGCCGATATGAGCTGAGCTGCTTCCTGCCCTACCTTGGCCCATGGGAATCGAATCGAATCGCCCGTGCTGCGAGCTGTCTCGAAACTCGACGGGGGCGGGGCGTAGTTGGCATGATTCTGATTCGGAAACGCCGTCCGCCCAAAGCTCGATTGTCGTTGTCTCCCTCAATCCCTCGACCTAGACGAGATCATACCTGGGCCACTGCAGCGCACAGTAGACTGCCCACCTGCCCCGTGGGCCCCTGCCTCGTCTCGTGAAACAGCAACGGCTTTTTTTGGATGCACTGCTCCGATACGCACTTCCTCCGGGCCCACGGACCGCAAAATCCTCGGAACCGCATTCGCAATCGTTTTTTAAAAAGCGCTGTCTCGTCCCAGTCCAAGTACGTACCTACAAGCACGCACATCCTCCGAATCCGGAGCTTGGACACTGACAGAGCCTCCCGACGGGCGCAACTGCTGCTGTGGCGCCATCCCCGATATGTCTCCGACTCCGAATCCGTCGCTGCTCTTGCTCTTTCGTCAGCCCGAGCCACTGCCCGAGCAGCACTTGGCACATATATTTACATACTTGCAATTGTAGGGTCACTAGCTGTATGTCGGTGCCTAGCCAAGACGCCTTCCACAGATGTACGCACATAGGGTCCTGGCCTAGGCCTGGACCTGGACCTAGAAGAGTGTAAGACCGCTGCAATTGGTTACATTGAGCGCGCATTCATTTTTCCTCTTTCCTGCTCCTTCGAGTTGTGGGGCGTAGAAGCGTCGAAGCGTAAACCGTAAACCGTAAGGCAATATACCCATACCCATACCCATACCTACCTGCACTTGGGGGTAGGCAACGGGATTCGCAGTTAGTGCCTCGCCCTGGACCCCTGGTTACAGTCCAGCAAAAAAAGGAAGAGGAGGAACCCACGATCCAGCAGGAGGAGGAACTCGAGTTTCATGATCCAAATAGGATTCACGGATGCACACATTGCATAACGAGATGGCTATCCAAAAAAACCTTTTATTTTTTGTAATGAACGTGTTTCTGTAAGCTGAATATGCTACGATGCTGGGGTATGTTATTGAGCTGTACTGTACCATAGGATTCACAGATGCACACATTGCATAACGAGATGGCTATCCAAAAAAACCTTTCATTTCTTGTAATGAACGTGTTTCTGTAAGCTGAATATGCTACGATGCTGGGGTATGTTATTGAGCTGTACTGTACCATAGGATTCACAGATGCACACATTGCATAACGAGATGGCTATCCAAAAAAACCTTTTATTTTGTGTAATGAACGTGTTTCTGTAAGCTGGATATGCTACGATGCGATGCTGGGGTATGTTATTGAGCTGTACTGTACAGAGTCCAATAGATATGGAGGGAGAAGAAACGAGTGTGGTGGGCCGTGCACTACGGCCCTCGACGTGAAGGAAGGAGGGAAGGAAGGGAGGAGGAAGCAGCCTACAAATCCACCTGAATCGCGTAGCTCGCTGCATGTGAGTGACGGGGGAGCGGGAACGAGCGCAGCAGATCGTGGAACTTGTTCCCTTGCCCGTGCGACTGCGCCTGCGAGGGCTTTGAAACTGCGTAGGAATGTGCACTCGGCGCGGCGACATCCACGTCCATGTCCAAATGTGAATATGGCGTGCGCGGGGACATGCTCGCGAGGCTCGACTGCGGGGAGGAGGGCACGAGCTCGGGCACGCTCGGTCTTCGGCCTTGGTGGTGGACGCAAGAAGGGGGAGGGGTGAGGTATGCGGGTGGTGTAGGCGTGGGTCTGCATTCGGCCGACACGACCTTGCCGCGCCTTGACGCCTCCTGCGCCAGTCTTAACGCAAGGAGCGGTTTTCTCGAGGCGAGGAACGCCTTCTCCGCCGCACCTACTAGCCCCTCATGATGCACCACCAGGTCCCCCTCCCCCACGCCCAGCTCCCAGTCTAGCACCTCCAAAAACTCGCGCTCGATCCTTCCTATGTCCCGTTTCCCGAACACACCCGTGCACAGCGCCCAGTGTACGTTCTTCAGCGAGGAGTCGTTGGTGTACTTGGAGGCGACGATGAGCGCGCCGAGGAAGACGCGCTCGAGGGCCCACTGCTCGAGGGCGATGGAGATGTGCGGGCGCGCACGGGCGATGTACACCAGGGCGACGAGGAGGGTGGGGGGCGTGACTTCTGCGCGGGAGAGGACGGTGTGCGCGAAGGCGGCGAATTTTGCGCGGTAGGACGAGGGTGAGGGCAGGACGGAGCGCCGGGGGAGGGAGGGGTGCGCACGGTTCAGGGCGTGGTCGGCCGTTTCCGAGACGCAATCCACGACGTATTCTGTTGGATAGAAATATTAGAGTTTTTTCGAGGCGAAAAAGGAAAAGACCCACCAATGACATGCCCGTCTAGAATCTTGATGTCGAGGAGCTGCAGGAGTGCAGGTGCGTGCGTTGCGGGGTCGACGAGCGATGCTGCGTGCACCGGCCTCGAGCGCGAAGAGCTGCTGCTAGAAGACGACGACGACGACGACGAAGATGCAGGGGAGGCAAACATGTCTGTGAGGGTGGTCGGGCATTCTCGCAGTCGTATTTAAGTATACCCTGTCTCATTGCGGCGCTGTCTCGTTGCGGCGCAGGGAAACTCCTTACACAGCTATATGATCTCCAGCTGATGCCGGCGGTTTGACATCTAATCGCGGTCCATTTTGGTTGTCGCGGCGTTCCTGAGGAAGGATTGTCCGACACAATAAATCAATTCCCAAGACAATGAGGCCCTGAGTGTAAGTAGAGCTTGAGGCCGGTAAGTAGGTAGCCGGAATGCCGTCCTGCCGAAAACATACGATTTCAACGGGAAGCTGTTTAGCCTGCAGCGTCAGCGGCGGAGGATTGAGGATCGGGGATGCAAGCCTGAAACTAAGACACTGGTCATCGCTCGTCATCGCGGCCGCACTGGGAGAGGGGATAGCACTAGCGTCGTCATTCTGGCTTTTCGTTTCCTTTTCAGACCACTCTCGGACAAACTCCCGTGAAATCGTCCGTGGAACCTGCGCGCAAGTCGAAATCAAAACGAGTCAGGAGTCCGTGTCGTTGAAATCCATTGCTCACAATTGATTTTTACTCCACCGACTTTCGCGATCTGCATTGAGGGCGGCATTTGCGAGCTTCAGGCCTAACTAATCCTTCGACGTGGGCGTAGTCAATCGAACATTTATAACAGCCATGCCAAATGGGTGAAGATACGATGAATTTGTCGAGAAATACAAGGTGCAACCTCAGACGCCCACTAAGAAACACAGACGTGTTTGAAGTCCCAAAGAAGTTTGATTAATCAAAGTCTGCGCAAAAAATATCCAGGAAGTCGGGGATCGCTGACACCGTTATAAACAGGCCATGTTCCTGATTTGACACAAGCTGTCGAGTCATGTCGCACGCGTCCTGTTCGTCCCACTGTTCATCCACAATCCGCACGTGAAGAACCTGCCGATGGTCGAGATGTATCTCTTGCGCTGTATCCAGCCACTGGCTCGAGAAAGCTTGGACAAAGACCGGCACGGAGGACCGGGGAAGGAGTGTCCCATCGAAATTTTCAAGTTTGAGCGAGGTGAGATGCGGCATCCTCTGCAAGAGGTGTAGGAGTGAGTCGTGATGGATCGATGTGCGGAAGTGGAACGACGCGAGAGATGCACTACAATCTGAGCGCGTGATGAGACCGAGGACTGCTTCCTCATCAGCGGTTCCGTCAGTGGTGAGACTGTGAAGACAGGGCGTCTCCAAGAAATCAAGTAAGGACGTGTGCTTTCCAAGCGTCTCCACAGGACCACCACTGAGTTCGATTTGAATCTGCAGCGCGAGGGAGCGCAGATGCGGGAGGCGAATTGTGCTGTAATGCGTGGGGAGAAGTTCGTTTTCCACGAAAATGAACCAACACTGGACGATATTCGACATGTTTCGAAACACGGAGAGTGCCTCGGTGTTTGTAGTGAACGTTGCTGAGACACGTGTGAGCTGGTGCCATGGCAAAGAAAAGGGAGGGCGGATAAGATGGTGTTGATCCCAGCAGTGAGCTTGAAGTGTTCGTAGCTGAGGGGCAATTGCAAAGACATTCCAAAGCCCGTCGTCAAAACTGAGACCAGGCGGCAACGACATATCAACGGACATGAGAAGAGTCGTCAAGGCAGAGAAACCACGATGGTTACTCGTTAACTGCTGGAGCAATGCGTAGGTCCAGGAAAAGTCCGATAGTACATGAAGTTTAACCCTTCCCCATCGTGTGGACGAAGCCAGGACGGTATCAAAAACTACGAGATGGGGGTCGGACACTCCCATCTCCTGGTAGATCGTGACGTTCAATGGTACATTTCCCGAGCGCTCAAGACAGAGTTTGGTCAACGGAAGAGCGCCTGGGTTCTTCTCCGTATGATCGTGATCCCGTAAAATCGTGGACCATAGCGCCGAGTTCGACAGCGCCACAGCGGACCAGTACCGGCAGACGCGAGTGAATAACCATGGGGCGTGCTTGGTCAAGGGGGTTTTTTCGGCCGTGTATGAATGAAAGGTTGCGCGGACGACGAGGGAAAAGATCTCTCCGAGAATTTCGGGAGGAAGGCGGCGTATTGGAGAGAGGGCGGCCCTATGGACTTTCACGGATTGCAGGAGATCTGCGCGACGGAGCTGGAGGGACGCTATAGTTTCATCAAGCAATCCGATCTGTGACTCGAGTTCGTCGATGTAAGAAACGGCAAGGCTGTATTCCAAGCCGAGTGGCGCACTCGAAGCCAGGAGGTGGGCGAGGGGTGCCGGGGGTGCGGGTGGTTCGGGAAATGCGAAGGAGAATGACATGAGATGTCCTTAGACTCGAAGAGCGCTGAAAGAAAATGTAACCGGTTGTGCGTGGTGTAGGAAGAAAATCGACAAACCGTGTAACCAATCGGCGCGAGTACTCCCTAGGCAAGTAGGGAGACGCTCAGATCTTGACCTATGATCCAAATATCTCGAGCCAATGGATCTGGAGTCGAGAGACGATGAAGGTTCTTTGAAGGTTCAGAGCAATCTGAAAACAACATAACCAAGCACTGGTGATGTTCCCATTCCACACAAGTTCAACCGCATCGTGCCTGAGGGAAAAAAAAAGGGTAAGATAACAATTGAAGCTTTGAAGGGTCTCCATTAAATTAATACGCAGTTGAAATGAATTTTATCGAACATCGCAGAGCGAAGAAATAGATGTACGTGAATGCAAGAAACATTCGACCTATGCAGTACTACTTACAGAAAGAAAGGAAATGCGAAAAATGGATCTGAGTAACACGAGGAGGCTGGTAGAGGATGCAGCAACCAAACTAAGGGATGGATCACCGGCGGAACCGGAGGACAAGATGTTTTCCGAGTGATGGGTGGAATAACCAGACCCGCAAAATTCGTTAGTAATCAAAGCGCTCGAAAATGATATTCGGCAAGGTGGAGAATGGTACCACCGAGATGAACAGACCATCTTTGTCCAATGTATGAAGCATGCGGGTGATGTCGCGCGCGTCCTGTGAATCCAACAGCTCGTCCACAATCCGCACTTGGACCTGCCGAGAATTGTCGGGAAATGCTAGTTCACATGTGGCACCGATCCATTGTTTCGAGAACGCCTGGATGAACTCTGGCACGGAGGACACGGGGAGGAGCGTTCCGGCAAAGTCACCAATGACGAGCGAGGTGAGGTGCGGCATCTTCTGCGCGATGCGGAGCATCATGCTATGATCGATAGAGTCGCATGAGTGGAAGTGCAACGATGCAAGAGATGCACCACAGTCCGAGCGCGTGATGAGACCTAGAACCGCTTCCGCGTCGGCAGTTTTGTGGGTGGTGAGACTTTGGAGACCGGGTGTCTCCAAGAAATCGAGTAAGGAGGTGTGTTTTTGGGACGGCAAATGCGAATCGACCTCGAGCTCCATCTCCATCTGCAGGGCCAGTGAGCGCAGATACGGGAGGCGAGTTGTGGTGTAATCCACAGGAAGAATCTCGGTCTTCGAGACTGCGAATGTACATTCGACGATGTCCGATAGCTTCCGGAGCGCGGCCAGTGCCTCGGTGTTGGAGGCAAATGTTGTGGACAGACGGGTGAGCTGGTGCCATGGCAAAGAAAATGGGGCGCGAACAAAATGATCACCCTCCCAGCAGAGAGCCTGGAGAGATCTTAGCAGGGGCGCAACTGCAAAGACGTCCCAGAACGCTCCGTTAAAGGTGTCGTCCTCCTCAAAGGTCAAATCGATGGAAATGAGAAGGGTATTCAGGGCAGAGAAGCCGCTGTGCATACTCGTCATCTGCTGGAGCAAGGGAGGTTGCAAATAGAGGTTGGCTGCTCCCCATCGTTCAGACGAAGACACGGCGGCAGCGAGAATGAGATGTGGGTTCGCTGATCCAGCGTGACCTTCATGCAAAATCTTGACAGTCAACGGCACATTTGCTGATCTATGCAAGCAGGTATTTGTCAATTGGACCATGTCCTGTCCGCTCACACGATCCAAATCCAGAAAGATCAGGGACCACAACGCGGGAGTCGCCAATGCTACATCGGACCAGCGCCGACAGATGCGAGTAAATAACCAGGGAGCGTGCCGGGTTACTGGGGGTGCGACCTGGGATATATCGCCGAAATGGAACGTTGTGTGGACGACGAGAGAAAATATCTCCCCAAGGATTTCGGCAGGAAGGCGTCGGATGGGGGAGAGGATGGGTTTATGGGTTTTTATGGATTGCACGAGATCTGCGCGCCGAAGCTGAAGGGACGCCAGGGCTTCGTCAAGTAATACAATCTGTGACTCTAGTTCGCCGATATAAGAAGTGGTAAGGCCAGCTTCTATGCTGTTCGGTGGCGCATTCGAATGAAGGAGGTGAGCAATAGAGTTCGGGGTAGAGGGTGGGTCAGGAAATGTGAAGCCAGAGGAGGGCGCCATGTCTACGGGGCGGAGAGCGATGATCCGCGGGACCTTTTCGGTAAATTTGTTTGGAGGAGCTGAGAATTCACGCTGGTCAGAGCGCGTGTGAAATCGGACTTGAAATGTACGAACTGTGAGTTGTACCGGAAACGCGGCACAGCGCTCGCAATGGCTCCAAGCCAAGAGTCAGACTGAGAGAAGGCTCGGAGCAACCTGGAAACAACGTGACCAACTTCGAAAGTGATCAATGATGGCGGCTTTCTCCGAGTCGTTGCTTTCCCTCTCAGACTCGGTGCCCTCCTAAAACAGACTCCCAAGCAGCCATTTAATTTCTTGTCGGAATCTCTAAGGGCTTGTGTTAAGGTATATATAGCAATTAAAGTCTGTTAATCATTTGTCATAAACTCTGAGTTGGCAATGGTTGAATTTCTATGGTTCAATTCACGAACACTTACTACGTATGCAGGCACACAGCACTCAAAAACATCCGGCTCAACTAGAAGCGGTTAAATCGCACATAGCTCCCCCCCTGCATCAGCGTTGCTGGAAACACAGGATGGCGGGAGAAACTTGGAGAAACTATTTGTTCGAAATTTTCACCTGGAGTGCGGTGGTTTGGTAAAGGCGGGAAAGGAAATAAATGGGCTGAAAACACCCGGATTAGAGGTGCAGGACGTCATGGATCCATTGCCGCATGCCGCACCAGACGGGTGTAGAATGTCTGAACATTCCCTTGCTTGCGAGCGGGACGACGTAAGTCAACCATAGGTGGGAACTGGTTCCAAACTTGTACAGATAGGCACGAACCACCTATGATCTGGAACGGGAAAATGTAGTAGAGTGGAAGTCGCGAACCAAACCAAGTCTAGGACACCAACTGGACGACACTCGAGTGTCGGGGCATCAGAGACAGGAGGGCGTCATAGGTGATTCCCTTGTTCGGCATCGAAGCCGATATTTCCCGACAACTCTGGGTACCTCCTAAATCGAAGTTCAACGTTTGAAGTCCTCGCTTCAGGAACCCTGCTCTTGTGGGGTCCGCTCGCGTGAACGACGGGAACCTCGCGGAACCCAGCCCTAGAGAGAAATTACTGTAAACGAACACAACGAAACAAATTTTAACTACTAGAATCTAGATATAGGTCAATGACGCACCCAGCGGCACCAAATCAGATCAGACAAAGTGTAGCTCAACCATCCGCGTAGACTAACAACGCCTATCAGGGACCGAGGTAAGACGTTGCATCGGAGAACCGTGTCCACTTCGCCGCTACGAACTAGAGCAGCTAGAGTAAACCCGCAACCCAGGTTAGGTGGAGCAGACCAGATATGACGAGTGACAGGGAAGAAAGCGGGGCTAGATCTAGACTCGTCGCTTTCGGGCATACCAACACGCTTAAATTTCTAATAAACTCGTAAGATCTAGACGTCCAATCCAAATATGTTTTGAATACTTCGAGACCGTATTAAGACCCAGGGTTCAACTAAACGAAGCTATGGTTGGAATTTCAGACAAGGGAAGTCGCGTAACACCCCCGGATCTTAATACTGTGCCTCCCGCCCTGCGCGACTCCTTATAGTACTCCATTGCATGCAGTGTTTTTAGATGCCGAACCGTCGAACTTAGGGGTCTAAGAAAGATTTCGACCCACACTTCCTTTTGTTGCGTATGAACCTGCCATCGGAACAGAGGCAACTCCAATTATCTCAATAGTCCTGGCTGCAGCAGAATCAGATTGATTGTGGGCGAATGCCGATTTTTTTCAGTCTCCGCATGTCAGGGAGGGCTCTGGGGAAAGGGGCGAAAATTTCAAGGTAAAGAATAGTTTTTTGATTCCGCGCCGAGGAGAGAACACCAGGAGTCAGTCGAGATGGCCGCGGTAGAAATCTAGTTCACCGATATAAAAAGCGGTAAGGCCGGCCTCTATGCTGTTCGGTGGCGCATTCGAATGAAGCAGATGAGCGAGGGAGGCCGGGGCAGAGGGTGGGTCAGGAAATGTAAAGCCAGAGGAGGGTGTCATTTCTGCGGGCAGCGGGACTGGAAATCTGAAAGATGCTGGTGCTTAATTCACGAAGCTAAAACACTGATTAGGGCACGCAAATAGACGAACTTTTTGAGTTTGTACGCAGAATCAGTTGGTTCTGTTGAGTTTCGGAGCCGTCCATGTTGAAAACGTCAACATCCCACAGACCAGCTCGAGATCGCCGACTTGAATTGCAAACAAAAGAACACCGCTTTCAAAGCTCCGCCATCCCACCGGATTTTCGTGGGATCTGGATAGCCAAAAACATATTGCGCTGAGTCGATAGTTCGACGATGTCCGGGAATCGCTCCACCGTGTCTTCCATGCCGCCCGAACATTCTAGCGATGGCTCGCACGAAGCCTTACGGGTCCAGTCTCTTCCGTTCAATGTCATTTCTTCACTCATAAGTTATGTGCAATGTCCATCATGCATCCGTCATCATTATCATCACTAATGTTCGACTCACTAATAAGTCGACTTGATCTGGAAATCGACTTGACTCGAGTCGACTTAGCCACTTGACTCGAGTCGACTTAGCCACTCGAGTCAACCAAGTCGACGAAAATTTCCAAATCACTCCAAATGCCTCCAGACCTCGTAAAAACTCAAAAGGTGAAAAACAAATTTTTACCTGTCATAGGATGTTGTATCGCAAGGCATGCAAATGTGATGCTATCACAAACATCACAAAAAAAATTCATGACCCAATCGCTTCCTTATGCAGAAAGATGAACCTGCTTGGGGACCCGAAGGCTTGAGCGGCTCAAGTCGACCTCAAGTCGACTGTATCGACTTGACTTGACTCGGCTCAAGTCGGCGCCCCCAAGTCGACTTAGAGTCGTTTTTTCCCGAGTCGCGGAACACCAACCATCACTCAGCTTCCAGTTTAAGTTCGGTCCCGATCGATTCTATTTAAACAGCGTAGTCTTGTGGATCAAAGGCATGCGTGGAGGGCGTCATAGGTAATTCCTATTCGGCATCGGAGTCGATATTTCCGACGAAACAACCTCAGATACTTACCTCCTAACCGAAGCCCAACATTTAAAGTCCTACTTCGGTAAGCCCCGGTTTTGCGGGGCCGGCTCACTTGAACCACACAACCGTAGGATTCAGAATTACTGTCAATAAAATCCAACGAAGTGACGTTCAACTTGCAGACTGCAGATACAGTCGATGACGCACCCAGTATTGGCCCGAAATCAAACACAAGTGGAGATTATGCACTTTTCGACGCCTGAACAGCGGATCAGGGTCTGAGGTAAGGAGTTGCGTCGACAAAAAAAAAAACGAACTGGACGTACAGTGCATTGTGGAACCAAGCTGTCAGTATGACACTGGAATAATGTACGACCCAAGGTAGGTAGGGCAGACTAGACCTGCATGGCGAACGGCAGGCTGGGGAAGCTGGGCTAATAAAATCGGAAGATCTGGGCGTCAGTCTGAAAATGCGAAGTTACTTAATGATAAGATTATAAATTTCATCATTGAAGTGGGGTCACTCCTTTGTTGCGGATGAACCTGTCGTCGGAGCGGAGGCAGTTTCAATTATCCCAATAGTCCTCGCCGCGGCGCAGTTTTATTAAGGAGGTGATTGATTGAGGGCGAGCGCATGCCAGGGGAGGGCTCGATGTATTCACTGAATTGACTGGGGAAAAGGAGAGGATTTTCAGGGCCAAGAAGTTTTTTTTGGTTCCGCACCCAGGAGAGGAGTCGAGGCGTTGCGGCACAGGACTTGACCAACGTTCTATGAGAAGATTGGGGCCGCTCGTCAAATCGCTCCCACGTATTCGTGCCGTCGGAAGGAAGGCGAGAAAACAGCGAGCCATCGGCGAGCAACAGTCCAAGGATCGCGAGGTAACTGCGCTTTCACAGCCCTTCATTTGACCACGACACCTCGATGTAGAGTGTACTGCGCAAGTGGCGAGATCGAGGACTTCGTTGAGACTGCGCACAAGAACGAGCCAGTGATCAAGGCGAGTCAAATCAAGCCAGCCATGTGTTAAACGGGGATAAGAGAGATCGAGAAGATAGGATAAGATAGCCCATAAATCCACCGCGCAAACGATTAAACTCGTTTCTCCAGGTAGCTAGATTTCCGGTAGAGGCCCGAACTCTTCATCCATCAAGTTCGGAACTGGTCCAGAAGCAAGCCAGGCCAGCGAAAGGCAGAGTCGCACCGGCGGGATTGTGCACAATATCATATTCAGGATCACAGCTAGCTGGCAGTCTAACTGGGCAAAAAGCAAGAAAAGACCTATAGTATCAAGCAGTGCGTCCTCTCAATATGGGAAAATAACCAGTCTTCGGGTTCTGCCTCCCGGACGCATGCAGGCAAGCAGATCTAGGGAAATAATCATGAGCGAAAAGAAAAGACCGCTTGCCCAACCCAGCAAAAGAAAGTCGATAGAGCCTGGAGACGCAATCCAAAAATTGCCTGGACTGAAGACTTGGACCGAGCGCTGAGCGGGACGCCATCAAGTCCACAGATGTTGAGCAGTGGCGGGCGTCGTTAAGTCCAAAGACGTTGAGCAGCAGGCAACAATCAAGGCGGGGATAGATATTATCATTGTTTAGTTGGACAGACAGCAAGCCGGCGAGTCAAACCACCGAGTACCTGGCCTGACCAGTTCCAGTTCTACCCTGAAGATGCACTTGCCCAAAGCGGAATACAAGACGAAGATTAATGCAGACCAGAATAAAAACAATTCGGACAACCTTGGCAGGCCGACGCCCACACTCGCCGGGTTTCGACCCGGCGAACCGGGATAATTGGCAGTCTGAGTCTGAAGACCGAAGAGTCCGAGGTATGTTGCTATGCGGGTTGCAGTTGGAAACACGGCGTCCCGGACATTCAAAATTTTACGCGTTGTGATTAACCCCCCGCGCTGCCAGTGAGCTGCAGGACCCACATGCTCGCAGTCGGGCGCATTCCACGCCCGATGAGAATAGATTTGATCGCACGTCCACATTGTCCAGCACTCAGTCCGACCAGGACGTAGCGAGTCCTGGTTCGAATACAGGCAGTGCTGTGTGATAATGTCGAGGGTTGTCTGTTAATTTCAGACTCGTCTTGACTCGTTAACTCGGGACAGAGTTCACCAGCGCGAGCGCGCGACGGCGGAATTGATTTTATGTTATTTGCCTCCGCGCCAGGATTCCGATGGGCGCGTAGCTATATGATCTGGAAACCTCTGCTGCATATTGCGTGACTGGCATACGAGGCCTTGTACACATGTGAGCGCAGTGGCCACTGGAAGGTTGTGGCCGGGAACAAGTGCGAGTCGGAGATGTTTCGAAGCGGAGCTATTCGGCCGAGTCTCGCTTCTGACTCCGACTGTGACTTGACTCGGAAATGCTGCGCTCGCTGCCTCCAGCCTGAAAGACATGTACACGAACCCCGCTTGAAGATGAAGATAATCTGTGCTCTGCTCTGCTCATGGAAGTTGGTCTACAAGTTGACAACTCGGAAAATTGGCTCGGACACGGCACGACGCAGCACTGACTGGATGACGCGTACGCGTCCCCTTTCTCAAGCTCCAAAGCTCAAGCCCGAAACTCGACGCCAGACCGCGACGAGACGATTATGAACGCAATTCGATTATTATGCGGCCTGTTGTTACACGATCGAAGACGCTGGCAGAGCCGCCGATCTTCTCAACGACCAGTGGCACAAGCATCCTGCAGGTCTCCTTGATGAAAGGGCTCGAGACTCGATATAATGGACGTTGTCGAACGGCGGGCAATCGATGATCTCGACGACGAACAAGCTGTCGACCGCTATAATTGTACCTCACCATCTCTCATCCTTCGTTACGCTCGACCAAGCCAACTCTATACACATCGAGCTGGATCATGCGCCTCCCGGCATCTCGTCTCGTCGACCGATCTTCTGGACGACTGTGACATCGATCATGATGACCCACCCGATTATTGGACCTGTGGATCTCTATTTCATGCTCGCGGGCTGCCCCTGCTTCAGGAAGGGCGACGAATCAGTTTTCAGCAGGCGGGCTACAGTGGACAAACCCACCGCTGTGAATCTTGGCTCGTCCATTCTCCCGCATATACTTCTACTTATGCGCGTAATTGTCCCTCCACCCCATCAAACGAACAGCTTCCTTCCTTGAAGCCTGTGGGCCCCCTCCATCCGCCGTCTTCGGGCTCCCTACTCTCACTCCTTCCTTCCTTCCTTCCTTCCTTCAAGTCTGTGGGTCCCGCCTCCTCTTGCGTCTTCCTCCCACATTCTCCTTCTGCTCAGGCCGTCTTCGGGCTCCCTCTCGCTTTGCTATTCCCTCCTCCCTCCCGCCTTTCTCCTCCCTCGTTTTGCACTCTCGAATCCGTCCCTGGTCAACCCCGTCTCCATTCGTCCTCGACATCTATCTTATTTTCGTCTCGAGTACAAGACGGAACGGTCGGTCATTTCCAAGGAGTAAGACGCAAGGCGATCTCGAGCTCCGGCTCCTCTCCGTTCGAGGCGAACGAGTGTGGGGTCGTCTTGCGCGGGTTGCGGAACCAACGGACGCATGCACACAGGAGCCGTCGGCGATCCCGAGTCCCACGGAGAGCAGGCAGGCAGGCTCCACCACGTTCCGGCCTGGGTTTCGATGGACACCGGCAGATGGGCGGAGGGAGGTCCTGCGCCGAAGATGGACGACGGAAAGTCTCCTGCGCGCCATCCGCGGGTCCGATGCGCAGCACAGCAGGTCCGTTCCCTTCGGTCGGTCTGCGCTCCTGGCCTCCGGCGCCCCTCGCCTCAAGGACCCAGCACCACGCATCGTGCGCCAAGCACCGGGCACCAATGAAGTATTGATTCAAGTATGTATGTACCAAGCACGGAAGCCCAGTATGCGGTGCACATTGTACCCGGAAGATGTGAAGGATTACTCGGACGATGCGAGATTCAAAACAGAGGCCGACTCCACACTCACCTCCAGTGGGACTGAACGCGGGCCCGACGGATACGGGCGGTGTCCGCGTCCCACGGAGGCGCTCCACCACGATTTCCACCTCGATTCCGACCAGGCTTCCGACGACTTTGTCGATTGACGACGGACGGTTGCAAACGGCAGGCCATCCTGAGTCTCACGGAAGGCTCCACCACGGTTTCGACCTCGATCCGACCAGGCTTCTGACGAACGAATGGAGGGATGGACGACGGGCAGCACGGACGATTCTGAGCCCTCCGATGAATTCCGATCCGACGGCACCACGCCTCCGATTCCGATTCCGCCCCGACGAGGACTGCTTCACGATTCCGCCCTTTCCGACCATCACGACGCGGCCGCCGCCGCATACCTTCCTTCCTTCCTTCCTTCCTTCCCTTCCCCCTACTTCCGTCTGGCCTCGCGCAGAGCTTACCGCCACCGGGCCGTGCCCACTGCCGGCAACTTGGAATCTGGCGCAGGAAACAAACCTGAACAGAAGACTGCACCGACGATGCGATGCGATGCGATGCGATGCGCCGCCGCCGCTTTCTCTTTCTCGTTCTCAATAGCCGAACCCTACCCTACCGCCGTGCGTATATCCGCACGCAGGTGTCTTACCGTCCTCCCGTCGTCCTACCGGCGCCCCGCCATTCCTTTCCGTCGGCTATCCATGTACGACGCCGCATTGACACAAAGCACATGCGTACTTTACATGTTACAAGTTGCACGTAGAAGGAAGAGTGCGAGTACCTAATAATGCAATACAATGCAATGAACGCAATCTATCATATCAACCGCCCGATCGCGACGTGCACAATTATTACATTCCCTGCTTCTCAGGCGTTGACGATGTACCGGTACCGCGCCGGGCGCGGCGCGTATGCGTATGTATGCGTGTACGTAGCTTAATGCAAGCCGGGATTCACCGCGCGCCGGAATTCGCGTCTGCTTCTTCGACTTCGAGTTCAAGCGCGTGATTGCACATCGTCCGCGAGGCAAAGCATGCGCAATATACCCACACCCCACACCTCGCTCGCCTCAGCTAAATTGCTACTATAATTTAAACTCGGGGTCAGTCGCGCTTGGCCTGGGCTAGAGGGCGTCGTGCTTTTTCGTGGTCAACTTCAAGCGCGCGTGATTGTACATTGTCCGCGAGGCAAAGCATGCGCAATATACCCGACACCACGCTCGCCTCAGCTAAATTGCTATTATACTATAACTCGGGGGCAGTTGCAGTCGCGCTTGGCCTGGCCTGGGCTAGCCAAATATTTCTTAAGCTTACTATGATCTATATCATTCAAGGCCAAACTCGGGAGGCGCTTTATTGTACTTTCACTTTCCGGATCTTCGACGCGCGAGGCCGGGCTGAGGCTGGGGAGGATCTCCGAGTCAAGTTTCAAATTCTTATGCATATGTGGGATTTGTACTAAGGTCGCACTGGTATATACTAATGCATCGTGCCATCTCTGAGTCCTCACCTCACTCGTAATAGGCAGACCGATCGAACCGTCCTATCAATACATACCTCGTCGAGTCTCAAATTCTTCCAAGGTTCTGAATCACTCCAAATTGGCTGTCCCAAAAAAATACATTTATTTCTGTTGTGTTCTGCTTCCTATTCCTAATGAATGCATAAAGTACCGTCCTCACGGGTACGGGTACTGGGGATACGATAGATAAGTAGGTGCGTTAAGGTTATGTACCGAAGGCGAAGTGATAAGTAGTGGTAATGTAACTTAAGTAAGTGCGAGCAGTGCGAGCAGTGCGAGTGCGAGTGCGAGATGATGAGATGAAATTTGGGATGAGATGAGGAAGAAGAGAGGGTGGAGGGGGCAGTGCGCTACGGCCCCCATTGTGCATTGGTTTCGGATTCGGTTTCGAGGCGGGGCGACGGGCACATGCTGCGATGTGCGATGTGCCTGCTGGTCGTCCGTGCGGCCGCGTTGAGGGCGGTATGTGCAAGCAATGCAAGCCAGATAATGGCGAAAGTGGCGAAAGCGGGGGAAGCGGGGGCGCAGGCCTGCGCCTACGCATCCACGCGGTACCCCCGCCCCGTCGGCGCGTGCGCCTGCCGCGGCAGGGGGAACGACCGCAGGAGCTCGTGGAACTTGTTCCCACTCGGCGCGTGCGACTGCTTGACGGGCGAGTCGACCTCCATGCGCACGTCCTCGAAGCCCTGCCGCGCGGAGTACGGCGTGCGGGGCGACATGCTCGCGAGGCTGCTCTGCGGCGAGGAGGGCTCGAGCTCGGGCATGCTCGGGCGGCGGACGTGTGTGTGCGTCCGGTGCGGGGGCGGGGCGAGGTGGGTGTGCGCGGGGAGTGTGGGGGGTGTGGGGCGGACGGCCAGGCGGGAGCGGGAGCGGGACGCAAGGAGGGGTTTGCGCGCGGCGAAGTCGGCGTCGTGGTCGCGCGTCAGGCGCACGCGCGACGCCACGAGCCCCTCGTGGTGCACCACGCACTCGGCCTCGCCCACGCCCAGCTCCCAGTCCAGCACGTCGAGAAACTCGCGCTCGATCCGTCCTACATCGCGCTTGCCGAAGACGCCGGTGCAGAGCGCCCAGTGGACGTTCTTGAGGGTGGAGTCGTTGGTGTACTTGGAGGCGACGATGAGGGCGCCGAGGAAGACGCGCTCGAGGGCCCACTGCTCGAGGGCGATGCTGAGGTGCGGGCGTGCGCGGGCGATGTACACTAGGGCGACGAGGAGCGTGGGGGGTGTGACCTCGGCGCGGGAGAGGACGGTGCGGGCGAAGGCGGTGAATTTTGTGAGGTAGGGCGAGGGGTGGGTGCGCGGGGAGGTGTGTGGACGGCCCATTGCGTAGTTGACTGTCTCTGAGACGCAGTCGACGACATAGTCTGTGGGGTAAGCCAAGTCAGAAGGGGAAGTGGGGAAGAGAAAGAAAGAAGAACGCACCAATGACATGGGAGTCTATCTTGATGTCGATGAGCTGGAGGAGAGCCGGAGAGTGTGTTGCGGGGTCGACAAGGGACCCAGCGTGCACGCTGCCAGTGCTGCTCGAGGAGCTCGAAGAGCTAGAAGACGAAGACGAGGAGGAAGCAGGCGACGCAGAAAACATTTGCGGGGGCGGTGGATGGTGGTGTCTTGCCGGGCATAGTGGCAGAGTATATATACCTCTCCAAGAAAATAGTGAATCAGGCAAAGCAAGGGATCGGAATGAATCGAGATCTGCCAATGACTAGTTGATGACCCGCTGTCAAACCAGTTCGCTTCCAAATCCGGAAGCAGATCGAGATTTGCGGGTTGGGCTAAAGCTGGACTGGCGCTTAATTAGCAAAGTAACCGTGCCGTCCAGCGATGCCGAGCCGCCTTCAAATCTATCATCCTGTAATGTATGCAGTAAAAGTTATCCAGTACACACGGAATATCCTTGATACCCCGCGACACCCGCACACCGCACCCCGCAGGCGCGCCGCAGGAGCTCGAAACTCGCAGCAGCAGCGCCTTCGCTTAAGTACAACGCCCTCCTCACAAGGCACAACTGCCACTCAGGCAATTGCCACCCCCGTGCCGCGCGCACTCCACCCGACATCCAACCTCCGACCCGACTTTGCGCGCCCTCACCCTCGTTTTGATCCTATTCCGCCTCGCGCGAATTTGGATGCCGACGTCGTCGCCCAATGCGGCAGAAGGACTCGGAGTGATTTGATCTGCTATCACTCTATCAATCACTGCGATTCCGTCGGGTTGCTGTCAATTTCCTGGGTCAAATTTTCAGAAATGAACAGACCAGCGTGCACTCTGTAGCCTGTTTCCACAGGGCGCATTAACATTAGACGTTGCATTAGACAGTACCACCGGCTCCGCGCCCGTGCAATTCGCGCATTCTTGGCCTTGGCCTGCCCGCTGCAGCGTTCAGGTTGTAGCCATTCGACATCACTTATCACGTCCCCCGGCGTCGCGCCCGTGCGATTCGCATTTTTTAACTGGAAGCTGAGTGACGATGATGATGACGGATGCATGATGGACATTGCACATAACTTATGAGTGAAGAAATGACATTGAACGAGAGAGACTGGACCCGTAGGGCTTTTTGCGAGCCATTGCTAGAATGTTCGGGACACGGTGGAGCGATTCCCGGACATCGTCGAACCATCGACTCAGCGCCATATGTTTTTGACTATCCAGATCCCACGAAAATCCGGTGGGATGCAATTCAAGTCGATCTCGAGCTGACCCTGGGCCGCTGTAGTGCAGTGCAACTTGGGTCTCGTATGTTCAGAATTAATTGTGTATTACTATTACTCCGGCGCATCACTCGGACGTAGATTTGTTTTGTCTGGCCGGCCCGCCCGCCCGCCCCGGGCGAATAGTAAAACTGATTGATCCATATCTTTTGCACGTCAATTCCGTGCCGGCGCCGTCCAAGTCGGAATATTGCGTCGTTGGAGTGGAGCAGCGCGTCGCATTTATTTAGCGAGGCGAGGAGGGCCGGAACTTCAGGAATATATTATATCATGCAGCAGCGGACGGCGCGGATGGAAGGAAATAAAAGTAATACTTATTCGATTACAATCCAAGGGTCACGATCGGGTTGGTCCAGCGTTCGTGGTTCATAAATTTCATACCGGACGGGTCCTTCTGTCGTCCTTTTCTCTAATACACTCGCCGCTATTTACAGCGTACCTACTCTCTCGAGGCCCAATGTCCCTGCATCATGATCAGCTGCACCCTTTGACGCCCGTCGCCCCGCCGCCGCCACAATTGTTTTTTTAACAGGGCTGCCAGCGGCTGTTATGTTTCCTATGTCTTTTTCCCACATTTCTCTCTGCGCTGACTCAGGCTGACTCACTCGACGCGGGATTCCCACATACGCGCATTCCTTTTTTTGCCAGTGCGTAGCCGCGAATCGTTTTGACTTCCCTGTCTCTGCGTCCTTGCCGAGCACTGGCAGGCGCGAATCGAGAATCGAGTGAGTTTTTTTTGTTTTGATGCCCGGAAGGCGAAAGCGCTGTCCCGGCGACGGCGGCCTCCTATCCATATACGCGGGCGGCGGGCGCATCCCCGAGCCCGAGCCCGAGTCGGTGTCAATGCTTGTTCAACCTCCTCGCCATCCCATGGCCATCTTCTGACTACCCCGCCATATGTAATCGTATCTGCGGCTGGTCGTCCGACCATAAAAAAACATTAAATTCATTAATATTATTTGACGGGAGCCGGCTATCATGGTGCAAAGTAAAACGCCGGACTTGGCGCTTGTTGCGGTAAGTTCGGGAGGTTCCGGACGTCGACGTCGGTTGGCTGCGTTGATTCTTGAATACGCCGATCGAGTTGGCGAGTTGGCGAGTTGACGGGTCCTTGGGCAGGTCGGGGCAGAGGAGAGGAAAGGAAAGGTATGTCTGCAGTGTGCACTTCCACTGCTTATGCTAATTGCTCGTACAAGTTAAACATAAAATGGGGGCTGTGTAGGCGAACCTGGGTGCGCTTGGGGAAATTGGGCGTCGACAATGGAGGGTA
Source organism: Mycena albidolilacea (assembly GCA_029282495.1). NCBI lineage: Eukaryota > Fungi > Basidiomycota > Agaricomycetes > Agaricales > Mycenaceae > Mycena > Mycena albidolilacea. The sequence goes on along the minus strand of JARIHO010000054.1, from coordinate 322,689 downwards.
GTATGTAGCCCGACGGTCGATTGCTTGCGAGTGGAGCGGAGCGGACGCGTCGGGTCGGGCTCGCGCTGGGATCCGTCCGTTTCCCAGGCTAGCGCTAGCGGCAATATCTGCATACTACATATCTAATCTACCTCCAGCCAAGCGCAGCTCCCATTTTCTTGGATTTGACGTTCAGCCGAGCGCAAAGAGCCCGGGCACGCGGTTATCATTCCCAGGCTAGCGGCAATATCTATCCAACCCACCTCCAGCCAAGCTCCCATTTTCTTGGAAGCCGAGCGCAAAGAGCCCGGGCACGCGATTATTATTCCCAGGCTAGCGGCAATATCTATTCAACCCACCTCCAGCCAAGCTCCCGTTCTCTTGGATTTGCCGAAAGAGCCCGGGCACGCGGCTATCATTTTCATTCTTACACACGGTCCTAAAACACCGGACCCTCTCTACCCTACCCTAGCCGTCCAAGCAGGGTTACTTCAATTTAATTTTCCCCACCATCCCACTGGATATAAGACTGGAGAATACAATATAATATACGCATTTATTTCCCCATCCCACCCCACCACCCACCCCAAGTGCACTTGGCTTTCCCTTCTTTTTTTGGGGCGAACAGCGTACAGCCTCCCCCGCCCTAGGCCTAGGCCTTTTCACTGATACATCTACCGCACCCACATACTGACTTACTCAGCTCGGGTAGGCATTCCAAAACGGACCCCGCCCGGCGGCTCGCTGTGCCGAGTTGCCTAACAACCCCGGCGTTGCCAAGATAAGTAGTAAGCCGTAGTGTGTAGTAAGTATCCACGTTCAGGCACGGCTGGGCGGGATGGGGATGGCGTTAAGAAAACACTCGGACGGAGTTAGTACGGTTGAACGGATGAAAGGTAAGGCGTAGCGCGCAGGTTCCGTTTCTCTGACAATGACAAGTGCGGGACCTGGCTGGCTGCCAGATCCATACCGGCTTCTCTGCTTCCAAAAAACTTCCAAATCTGCCTCTCTACTTCCAGATCGAACCCAAGACACAAGACGCACGACGTTAGGTATGTACACGGGGAGGCGGGAGCTCCGTCGTTGGAGTCGAACTTCACTCGGCATGCCAGTGGGGAGTTCAGGTGCGATTTCAACCCGGATGATGAATCGACCGCGACTAATTGAACCAGATTGAACCTCAACGGCGGCATCCCGAAAAGGAAAGGCCGGAGTCGAGCTCGGCCAAGCTTGTAATTACGAGCCGAGCCTAGCTCCCTCGACGCGGCGCAGCAGTGGCGCAAGGTGCAATATTAATCGAAGGTAGGTGGGTAGGTAGGAGGGATTGGGAAAGCTTTTTGGGGAAATATCAGCCCGAGAATGTGATTTCAACCTAGCCCAGCTCACCTCGAATCTCAGCCTTCTGGCCTACGATTGCTTGCTTACCTGAACACTGTTACACATCGGATCCCCGAGAATCAGCGAACCGCCGGCGGCGCAGATCCTTTGCTCGGTCATGGTTAATTATCAAGCTATCATGTGCAAGCTCGATCACGGACAGACGGACGACGGGTGCGACCGGGACGAACGCTGATTTGTGCTCGGGATAATTAGCTGTCCATGTCCTTGACTCACCAAGCAGCTCGGGCCAGAAATACGTGCCTTAGCTTCCGGCGGCAAGTGCGTGTGTGCCCGCCCGGGGTTGAATTCTTCTGCCGGCTTTTTTTTTAATGGCAACGCAGTCGGTATACGGCGCTTGGATACGCTTCGAGACTTCAAAACCAAGCAACCTACCGTACTTGCCTACCATCGATATCGGCGATTCACCCTTTTGGCGGCATATCTTCTCTCAAGGGCCTTATTTATGTAAGTTTCAACCATCACACATTTTCGAAGCCACGCGTATGATTTTTTTTAGAAAAAAAAGTACTGGCAACGCACGCTTGGATACGGGACGCAACGCTTCGGAACTTCGCGTAATATCTACAGTGCCCCCTCGCGTGGCAGATTTGCGGGTCACGCGCGTAGAAAGGGGTTTCCGAATTCGGATCAGTAATTTGCGCTTTGACCGGCAGTCGGAGCACTTCTTTTGGAGCTTTCGTCAAGCTCAGAATCTTACACGCCTTCTGGAATGACACTTGATTCCGCCCAGATCGGCGGTTTCCGAGTTTTGCTCTCACGACAATGTCCACATTCAACATTCACCATTCACTTGGTTGAAGTACACATAGGTTTAAATTTGGCCCCAAGGCAGCCGTAAAGACTAGGAGGCCATTGACAGTAAATGCTTCAACTCCCCGTACGGCCGCTACCGACTATGTCCGCCACCGAGGGGCGGGAAGGTTAAAACAACACAAAGCTTGAATTCAAACAAGTAAAATGAGTTTAGATCCCCCGCCGGCTAGTACCCCACGGAGCCCCTCAGTGGCGCGCAGTCTCTCTGGGCCAGAAGTGCTGTTTATCTTTTAATTGCGTTCATTCGATCAGACATCATGCATTCTGCCATAATCTGCCACCCTTCCGGCAATCCATGCGTGCACGCCAGCCAAAGTGATGCGGATTTCGAAAGTACGATGCGATGCGATGCGCATGCTAGTAGGCGATTTTCGCGGGCCCGCCGCTCATCTACAGGGGAGCGGAGAACCCTATGTGCGGATGCGTACCTGTTGCCAGCCTGGAAATACTGTTTGGCAGGCGGCATCAGATCTCCGGAAGCCGAGACCGACACAACGCAGTTGGTGAGTTCCTGTGGGTGTATAGGTCAGGAAGGCTATAACATATTCCTGTGGTTGAATAACTTGACTTACATGATCCACAGCTTAAGCCATCCGCTAACTACACTTTGAACAGCTTATGGTGTTAATTACCACTACGGCAACCACTGGCGCCTCTCACAGATACAGTAATACCACGACGAAGTAATAGGACCTCAGTTAAAACATTTATCGAACCTAGATGCAGTAGGAAAGCGCCTGGCTCGCCAGCCCCACTCGCTGGTTCGTTTTGTCTGCCCAGACTTTAATTAGAGCTTAATTCAGGAAACGCCGAGAATAGGACCCGGCATATATACCCGACTGCTCCCGTAGACCCTGCGCACTACTCCCGGATTATGCCGGTTCAACGATCACTGATTCTGCGACGACGAACGCGCTTCTTTGAACGCTGCGCGTGCGCTGCGTCGACCGTAGTACGAGCGCTACTTCGAACCACCGGGAAGTTACCAACTATCAGTGGCGGCCGCCGAGCGCGGAGCAAATTTCGACGACCGAGACCTCCCGGAGGTAGTTGCATTTGTATCCATCCAGTTCAACTTTCACAGTCGCTCCTACTCTCATTCCAATTTCCCCGACTATCAAATACGAACCTTGTCCCGAGCATATGTAGTTATTCAACAGTTTGTTCACCTATACTTCGTAACAGTTATTTTCTGCGAGGTACAAGATCTGCTAATGTTATGGCACCTGTCTAAAAGAACTAAAAAAACATACCAAGCAGTTGAATCAGTTGAGCTATGATCCCGAGGAAATGAACCAACCCATCCATCATCCATCAAAATCAAAGCAAAGTCCGACTCGCCCGCCAAAAGTGTCAAAGCATCCTTGGGGTCCATCACGAATTATCCCGGGCGTGTCAAAGTTCTTGTCACAGTATCCAAGTGCGACCGAAGAGGTCAAAGCAGAGTGCCGCGCTGGTCAAGCCGTCAGATCCACATCCGGACGCTTCGATTCTGGGGTTGCGATCACAAGGCCTTTGTAACTCCCCGGATAATGCGCTTTGGCTGGCTAATGGGTTCGCACTTTCCTGCGTCTACATCGTGTGCTTGGACCGAGGTCAGCCGGGTCGCTAAGTGCCCTTTCAAAATTTAAACCGCCTGATTAATTTTTTTGCGTAAATAAATGCCTCAATGCCTCAGTCATACATGTCACATGTACGCAAGTGGAGGTAAAGTAAAGCATAGGCTTGAACGTTAAATATGTAATTCCATGCACCGTTAATCCCATCCGCCACTGAGGGGATAATGACAATTATCCAGTAAGCACACACATCCTCGCAAAATGCCTCAATCATCCGTCCTGGTACTCAGACATTGAGGCGTCCGTAACGCTACTGCTTCGGCCACCAAAATGGGATACCAAACCAAGCCATACTGGCATGCATGTGGCCACTGATGTTCGTTAAATTCGCTGATAGATTCTGGAGGCTCTCAGCCGACGCCACCTCGGTAAAGTGACTTGAGTATCCTCCGCGGGATTGACTTGCACTCTGACTCAAGTAAATTAGCACGCCAGTGTTCCGCGGCGTCGACGGTGTTTAACCGCATTACCCTGTTATCTGTTTATGATCCTTCCGACTGAGTGGGTTTCTTAATCAACTCACAGTTCTCCGAGGATTTAAACTCACGGGGTGGATGCCTGTCGAGTGTTCACTTTGGTTGGACTAGTCCCCCGAATTGCTCTATGTGCTCTGTCTCATGAGGCATCTCCATCTTCACGAAATTCTGAGAGAGAGAGATTGACTTCCTCGAGAAGAATTTGTAAAATTCCTATGATTCATCGGATGTGCGGGCGATTGTCGAGTTTTTGGGAGCCATCTCGAGCGATAGCAAGTGTCCAATTGTCGGCGACTTCCCTCTGGTCTCAATTCTGCCTCAAATATTAGGCACTCTGGTCTGCACCCGCCCTTACCTTTGGGCTTGCCACATACTCATGCCGTTGCGTAGCCGGCAAATATGTGTGCAAAGAGAGTTCGCGGTATTTGCGATCAAAGTGTTTGAACTGCCATCATGATTATCCATCAGAACTGCACCCGACCGTGCGAATTCAAATCCTTGTTTACGACATGCGAACAACCACGACAACCCGGAACTCAGCCGCTCCCTTTATCCTCGCACCCTCGTTTCTTCAGCGCTGTTGAGTGCTCCCGGCGTTTTCTGAGCCAACTAAGTAGCGCGAACGAATTGACGATGAACTCAGGCTCAAGCAGTTGGATGAATGGTTTCCGTGCTTCTAGAATGCACGGTTACCACACTGGACACTTGATTCCGGTATTCGTATCTTCTATCACATCTTCTCATCGCTAGTTCCCACTGTTTTCTCTTGCGACCCGACCATTGGCAACGGCTGCACGTCAGTTTGCGCATCAGCGACTCAGCAGTGTACTGGAACTGCGGGTGCTTGAACTTGAACCGAGGGAGCTTACTGAAATATCCGGATCCTGGGTAACGCACGAGCCGCCGAATAACGAACGCAGCATGCGGCACTCTCGCTCGGATTCGTTCCTGCTGATCCTCATGATGCTCGACTCGCTAGCACTAGTCGATTGGCATAATTAACACCTCATGCTCACCCTCTGTTGAACAGCTGGATCGCAGGTTGAAGTGGATCGTGGAGACGAACGAACTGCACTTGTCTACCAGCCGCGAACCGCTTGAACCGCTTGCGCCACCGTTCGTCGCCCCATTCTTATAATCGCCCACTCATTCTTACCTCACTGCGGCCGAACTGCCCCTCGAGGCAAGTACAACTCATCGCACCCGAACAAGCATTCATATCCGTACCAAAGGCTATCTTCCAGCAAGCGACTTACCAGAGATGAATTAATGATCGCCCTCCTGTCTCCAAATAAAGCAAGTGGGTGGCATTAGGTGTACGATACTGGAGCGCCACTGACGCTGACTGACGCACTTTCAGACCAGAGAATGACGCACCCGTGGATGATGCACTTGCCAAGTCAGATGTCTGAGCCATCGTGCGAGGGACCTGCCGAATAGCAACATTACAGTACGTGGCGGCTGTCGGTTCTGCACCTAGACGCTGATATTCAACTATTGAACTGGATGCATGCCTCAAAGTGATACCTTCTCGATATCTGGCGCGCGCCTAATTATGCTGGCGCTTCGTTAACTTGACGCGCGTCTGTTGCCTTCGAATGCCGACTACCACATCGTAAAGGGCTACAGCAAAGATACAGCATGGATAGGTCCCGGCGCCAATCACTCCGAACCTCGCATCGCTGAATTAGGTCAGTCGGCGCTTAGCCGATTCAAACTGATTTGGGGTAGATTTTCCAGCACCCCAAATGCTTAGGCTTAGGCGCACGCTAAGTTCTATCTCTACAGCAGGACACCATCGTGCTGTATAATTCAGAAACTCGAGGTGAGAAATGAAATGCGGGTTGGATCCGCGCCGCTAAGGTAAGACTGGACCCTCAGGCGCTATATCCGTCAGCTTTAGGGTTAGGTTCAAATGATCTTCCCTTGTGGCCGAGTACGCCCTAGTACGCCTTTGGCACAGCTCGTCCTCGCTTCTTCGCTTCTTCTATACGATCAAGTTCGGGATTCGGTCGATTTTGAAGCTCGAATTCTATCGACACAAGATATCACGGCGAATACCTTTTCTCTGAGCGGCGGCGAGACACTTGAAGTCTGATCTGGGATCATCACAGAAATCGAACCAGCACAATAAAGACCGATGTGCCCACGAACCGCTTGCAAACGATTCGATGGCCGCCGAATTGTTTTTCTCTTGACGAAGTTCCGTTGGCCACATAATCAAATTTACCCCGCTGTGATCGCCGTCGCCAATCCCTCCTTCTTCACCAAGAAAGTTGTTCTGACCCGGGTCCGCCGATACTTGACAGTCTCTCAGTTATTGAACGATAGTCTTCTCGCTAATTTGCCTCTGCTCGCTATTGCAGTACGTGACAATTCCGACCTCGTGTATTTTCACTTCCGCTCATAGCTCTATCCCGGAGAGGCTTTCTTTTGTTCTTTTGTTTGAATTGTCCTCGACGAACGAATGTCGGCGGCCTGCTGTCCTCTCCTATACTTTCCTGTTCACGGCGTATTCTCAAAACTTCCCAATTCAAGCAATGCCGCGATCGCTTATTTACTGGTGGAAATCGTGTTCGAGCTTCTTTCTGGATTTCGACACCTTCAATTCCCAATTTGATCCAGTCAGAGAGGTTATGGGCAACCCTGTATGCTTCTATCTTCTTTTTTGGGGTCTAACTCAAACGACCCAAACCTTTGGGATTTTTTACCATCCCCTGCATCGGTCATTCGCGGACGAGACGGCGCGCCGGTCAAGGCCGTTGCATTTCCGATTCTCGATTGCTTTCGCACAATGATTCGAATAAACTCGCGATGACTCACTCAGTCCCACATCATATTGTGCATCTGACTCCCCAGCCGCCCCTGCCGCAAGCCACCCCTGCCGCATTTCAGAAAAGCATGTGTGATGATGATTCGAGCTCTATGGCTGGGTCGAGCCACCGAGTCGACTCGATCGAAAGTGAGCGGGCCTGGGAACTGGACCCACACCCGCCCACAACCATCGAAGTTACATCTTCCATCAACTGTCTTTTATATTCGATCCCCTTTCTCCGCGGTTTTGGAACTATCTTATTGTTCATCAGGCGATTGGACTCACTTGGCCATTGTCCTTCGTTTGGTAGATGAACCAGCGCCTCGTAAGCTGCATACATCAGAGTCGGCTAAGTACAATGCATTCCTTTCGATGTGATTCCACTCTACGCCCGCCGCCTTAGCCCCGCTCAAGTCTGACACGATCCACGCCTGACTGCCAGTGATTATCTTTATTCTCGAGTCAGTCGGAGGTAATTGCTTAGGCGATGCTTTGGGGCTGCAGCGGAAATATTAAGAATAGTTCCCACTACCCATACGCGTTCATACAACAATGGGGGCAGTACCCACACTGATCTCGCGTATCAGATGGTTGACTCGATCTTTTTCTCACACTGGTGAAAGACACTAAGTAAGCGCCAAAGTCGCAGCAGTCAGCAGTTTTCTCCAGCTGTATTGTTAATAGTCGCGCCTAGCATTTTATCGTCTTTGATACAACACACTTCCGGGAACGAGGCCGAACTCAGTCTTTCCTGACACCACACAGAATTGAACCTCGTACCTATATTTGGAACAATGGGAACAGCATCTACTGCAGGGTCGTTCAAAGGCGTCAACTTCCTTCCATTCAACTACAGCACATTGATTCCCGTAGACGGTAGGACTGAGATCCCATTGTTCTCGTTCGCGCTTCTCTTGCCGCCTTTCGTACATTTGGTTGCTGTCAATGATTCAGGCGCGCGCACATCAATCGGGGGCGGCTATTCCTGCAGTGGTTTTCGGTGGCGATGGCCGCGCGGCGATCACAGTTCGGTTCGTTTCTTGGAACAAAGGCGGGAGGTCGGCGATCATTGAGTCGAATTTCGTGGGGATCAGATGGAGGGGAACAGCATCAACAGTCTGCGGGTTTCAAGAACGAAGGGAGGCGCCGGGGACCAAGGATGGATAAAATGTATCGGAGACCGGAACCAGAAAGTGGAATCGATTCAACCACAACGAGTTCGACAAAATTCAAGTTTCAACATGGTGAAAAGACAGGGCCAATTTTACACCGCGATAAGCCGCCAGTTATTTGACAACACTGGCAGCACTGGGAGCATTCAGTTACTCATGTTCAACCGTTGAGCGTCGGATTGATATCATGTCGCGGGAGGATCGCCATGCTATTTTAAAATAAACACCTCTTAGAATCCGCCTTCTTTTGTTGATCAAGACTTTACGAGCCCAGTCTACGTTTTCAATCGGCGGGTGAGCAAGATGGTCATGGAAGGTTGATCTCTACTTCAAAAGATACCACTGCCACCGCCGGTGGTCTCGGGCGTGTCGGGTGTTTCAAGGCCACGGTCCATTTCGCGGGGGGGCCGGGGGCTATGATCACCGGGCACGTGTAGGATGGATGTTCAGGTTCAACGTTGTGAATAATCCCAATCATTTGTTCAAGTTTTCATTCTCTGGGCTTTGTAGGTCCCCGCGCTGGTACGCTTGTACGCCCATACCGGCAGAGTATTCATTCATGACCAACCGTGAGACACGCCGCTTCTCGATGCAAATCTTCGGCTTCTCTTTCGGTCTCCGTCGCTCAAGGTCGAATTGAACATACGGCGTCCCCGGACCGAGCTTACGCACTGGACCGAGCTATCACGGTGTTCCGTGAGCACGAAAATGAAATTGACCACGGGATAGGAATGCTGTAGAGTCCCGGGTACTAACTAATAGTCTATCACAGGTTTCAATCTTCAACCGTCCCCATCCATTCACCCGAATAGAAATACACGCGTCCGGCTACAATCCTCACCACAGCAACCAGAAATTCTGCAGCGTCCAAAGTCTATGGTAAGCATCAAAGTCTAGCCAAATTCTACCTATATTTCGCCAACTCCACATTGCATCCCGATTCGGCCAAACTGCCGCCTCTGTCCAAATTAAGCAAAAACCGACTTCGAACTTCGTAAATGAAGGTCATGCTACCACACTAAATTTACTTCGTCGGACGAACTGAGTGCATAAAGGATATTTGGCTCGGTTCGCTGCATTAGGATGTACATAGTTTGTGTTATGGGCTCGTAGCCTGACAACGGATCGAAAATGTATTCACTTCCCTCTCAACCCTACTCCCGTTTTCAGAAATTAGGACCGTTGCCAAACGACAAAATGCGCTCTCTGGAAAATACAACTAATTACTTGACTATAATTTTCTCCTTCCTCTTCGAAATCCGCACTAGCAAGTCCTCATATGATTCTTGTCGCAACAAATATCGAATCCACACCCATCCGTATTCATACACAACAGTGAACCCAAATGCATCTACGTACCACGCACCACCACCTATCTACTTATATGTACTATATGAGCAGGAAACAAACAACCAAGAAAGAAGCAGTAACGAGCGGACGGATGGAAATATGAATGAATTACTTCATCTGCAGGTGCACGAATTATTTCATCTGCTGCATGCGCGCGCCCCACGGGATGCTCCGCGGCCGCGGCTCCACCTTCCTCTCTCAACCAGGCCTAGCCGGATACTCATCTGCACCCCCTCCCCTTGACAACCGGTACAGCCATCCCAACTGAGGACAAACGAAAAAATAGAGCACAACATAATACGAGAACGGAGGAAGGAGGGAGACACAGCATCATCCCGGCGCGCCCCCGCGATTCCGGCTCCCGCGCGGACGGCCCCGCGGGCGCTTCACTTGCCCGCCTCCGCCGTCCTCGCCGCCGGCCGCCACAGTGTGTTCGCCCGTGCCGTTGGCGGTCGTACCTGCGAGGGCCGCGAGTTAGAGTTATATAGATAGTGTACAGTTGAAGGTCGAGGGGAAAGGAAAATGACCCACCACTCCCCGTGCCCCTCCTCCGCTTCTTCTCCATCCCGCCCCCGGCGCCCTGGCCTTGTCCCTGCGCTGCACCTTGGCCCATATTCACGGCTTGTTGAGCGAGGTTACTGGGCCCGGCAGGGGCGGCTGCGCCGGCGGTGCGTCGCTCCGTGAGGTATCTGGATTGAAAGGAATAAAAGGTGATTAGTTACAGTACAAGGAAGGAAAGGGAAGGGGAAGGGGAAGAGGAAGAAGAACGAAAAAATATATCGAAGAGAGACGCAAAATACCGGAACAGAAAAAGAAAAGGTGAAAAATACCAAAGAAGGAAAAAAAACAAAAGAAATGAGAGGAAGAGAAAACACAACGACATGTTCAGACTTTGAGCCCAAACCAGTTCCGGCCCAGCTAGCCCACCACAGCAGCACCGCAAATAACGGCCGCAAACGCGTCGAAGCGCACGCGGTGGCGGCGGCTCGAAGCACCGGCACCGGCGCCAGCCCAGCTGCGAGCGGAGGGACGGACGCAGGATACGCGCGCATCTATGGCCCGGTGCAGGTCTACCCGCGAGATCGACGGGCAGCGCAGCGTTTGCGGTGGCGGCGGGCTTGCACGCAATACACAGGACACACGGCCCGCGTCGGGGATAACGCGGCCTTCTCAGCGTCTCATCCAGCGAATAGTGGCACTGCGAATCCCGACCCCGCGCGGGCACCCACGAGGTCAAGCCCAAGTCAAGACGCCGGAAATCGGGAGGCGCAAGTCACGGAGGGAGGGAGAAAGGTGGGTGAAAAAGGTGGGTTAGGTCGCCGGCCTGGTGCATGGACTGGCTCATCAACGCGAATCTCTCTCGTCGCGCGAATCCGAATCTGATGTTCGAATCGCAGAACCGCATCGCTCGCATCTTCTGTTCATCTTCTCGCAAAAGTTCTGAAGATGGTAAGATACGCGCCACACGGGCATGGGCTGCGAGGGGGACGGACGGGCTGGATGGTGGGTCCAGACCCAGGCCTCCGAGTCTACCCGCTCCAGAAGGCTGGCAAAGATCGTGCGACGGGCCGGCGGGCTTTCGCGGTCACGGATGTGCCCGAGCACCAACCAATCCGGGCCAGCCAGCCAGCCAGCCGCTTCACTTCCACTTTCGCTTCCAAATCAGGCAAGCGAAAGAAAATGGAAGAAGGAAGGAAGGAGAAGAGCTCCCGCACACGACTCGACGATGACGGGTGACGAGAACGTCTATGCCTCGATCAGCTGATCCCGCCTGCCTGCCTGCCTGCCTGTCCATTTCACCCTGCACCCGGCAGGACCCCGCTCGGCAGGTAGTTAGGCAGGCATGTACCCACTTCTAAATCCGGAAAGCGAAAAAAGAAAGGAAGGAAGAAGGGAAGAAGAGCCTCCGCAAGCGAGTCGACTCTACGACGGGTGACGGGTGATGAGGGCGTCTGCCCCTAGGTCAATTGATACCACCCCCGCTTGCAAGTCGGCCGCATCCAACTCGGCAGCTAGGTAGGAGGCAGGCAACCGCGCCGAATTTGCGCCCAGGCCGCGCCGCGACGCCTACGTGCGCACCTCGTGGGGAACGCACGCGCCCCACCACCGTGTCCTTGCTCCCCTTGGGGCTGCTTCTCGTTATCGTCCCTTCGCAACGGTGGGGTAACCTCTCTTCTCCCTAAGCGCTGCGGCGATAGACCTCGTCTCGAAGGATCGCGCATTTGGATGCAGATGCAAATGTAACAGAACACGAGACGTGCCGCGTCATCCACTCGTTCCTTCATTCATCAACGAACGAACGAACGAACGAACCAAAGAGTCCGAGGCCTTGGCGGTGGCACGCAGGGCGAATGAACGATGAACGAACGAAAGCACGCCCGTCCCCTATCTGCCCTCGGCTACCCCGCATCACGTACATCCCATCTCGACATACACCCCGTACGCGTCAGCGTCACCGGCAGCGGCAGGACATCTGGACAGAGTGCCCAGTATGCACGCCGGGGAGGAAAAGCGTAGCGAGCCGCCGCCGTCATGATATAACGAGAACATCGTTGGCGATGGGTGGGCAGGGGCCAGCCAGCCACCCAATCCGCGCATGCATCACCATTATCATGAATCAGAAGGGTGAGATGCATAGATGCCCAGCAAGCGCACCCGGCGTACCCGGCCAAGAAACGGAAACGCAAAGGCAAACCAAACAATATACGAAAAGGAAGGAAGGTGGAGCCGCCGCCACAAACCCACGAGGAAAAGACGCAAGCCGCAAGACACAAGACAAGGCGGAAAGGAAGGAAGGAGCAAGGAACAAGGAACAAGGAACAGAAAATCGCGTCGCGTCGATAGAGACCTTATGCCCGCACCCGCAATCACGACGAAGACGAAGGACGGCGACGTCGCGTGAAAATAAAGTGGCAGCCAGCTGCACATCGCATCGCGTATCTGCAGCTGGATCTCGAGTCGACAGTCGACGCCAGGAACCACTGGTGTCTCACAAGAGAACTGGAGCACGGCTCGACGATGTCGCGTCGCGTATGCATCGAGCCGAGTCGACTCGAGATATCAGCAGCTGGATCTCAAGTCGCCAGTCGACGCCAGGAACCACTGGTGGTGTCCTGTCCCGCAACAGAAGCGTGCTAGTCCAATTCCTCTGCTGGGATACATCCAGTCGACTCGAGATACCACGTGCGGGTACGAGCACCAGGTAGACACGTCCGACCCCACCCCGGCATTGCATGCATCACAATAGATACACGGGCACGCTTCGCTTCGCTTCTGCGCGAGCGGACGAGGCTGCTCTGCTCGAGCCTCGAGCCCACTCCCTCATCCCACTCCTTCACCGCAATCGCAAGAACCGAAAGAACCAAAAAACGGTTTTCGCCTCTCCTCCAAAATCCCCCCAAAACGCACACCACACTCCACGCCTCTAACACAGGGCCCAAACACCCCCTCCCCAAATCCTCCCCAAAGAAAAGACGCGTGGGCAAAAGCAAACGCAATCCTCCCCAAATACTCTCCAATCCCCCACGAAGGAAGAGAAGAAACTAAACACCCGCGCGCGCGAATATGATGAAGAAAACAAACAAACTCCAAATGAAAAAGAAAAAGAAAACAAACGCAAGACAAACGCAAAAAACGTAAGAAGAAAGAAAGAATAAAACGCACCCCGCGCCGCGTCCATCCAGCGTCTCCTGCAGCGTCGGCAGCGGCGGCTGCCCCAAGTCCGCGCGCAGGCGGTCCACGTCCGTCTGTGAGTTCGCGTCGCAAGTCGCAGGGCGAGGCGCGCCGGAGGTCAAGGTTTGTGTAGGTTGGCCCGTGGAGATTTGTAGAGGTTTATAATGCGTGAAGAGGCGAGGCAGGGGACCAAGGGGTCAAGGTGGGGCGGAGTCGGGCGGAGTTAGGTAGGGTTTGCGGGTTTGTAGCGCAGGCGAGGCGGGGTCGAGGCGGGGCCGAATTAAGGTAAGGTCGAGGTCGAGGTCCGCGTAAGGCCGAGTTGCGGTCGATGTCGAGGTAGGTAGAGAGAACGAGAACACAAGTCAGCGTAGATCCACGGAAATAGAAGAAAACAAAATGAAAGAAAAGCCTTATCTCGGCTCGATAAAGTCAAGAACGAAAACTCACCTTGGCAGCGCGATACTCGCCCTCGCTGAGCTGTGCGATCTTGGCCTTTAGCAAGGCGCGCTCGCGGTCGAGGGTGGCCTCGAGGAGGTCGGCCTGGTTGCGGTCCTCGTTGACCTGCGCGAGGCACTCGATGAGGCGCGCGCGTTCGGATTCGAGTCTGCGGTGGGCGCGGTTAGTGATTAGAGAGATGCATGGTCCGGAACACAAGAGATGTGAATGGTGCCGTTCATCGACACCGCGACCCCGGCTGAAGAAATGGCACGACCAAGACGGAACGGAACGCGCTACTCACCTGTTCCGCTGCTCGCGAATATCCTCCACGGCGCGGTCCTTCTGGGTCAGCGACGCGTGCGCGGAGAGGATGTGCGCCGTGTGCAGCTGCAGGGTCAGCGCGTGTTTTCTGCCCGAGGCGTGAATATATTTTCACAGCGCTAGTAACACCGAAAAAAGCGCACTTGAGTTCCGCGGTCTTTGCGAGCTGCACGAGGTCCTTGGTCCAGTTGCCTTTTGCCACGATCGCGGCGGGCTGCTGCGGCGGCGGCTGCGCTTGTGCCTGTCCCTGTCCCTGCGCCTGTGCGCCTCCCTGAGCATTTATCGTCGAGTTCCCAGCCGCGGCGCTAGTGGACGCATGCGGCTGCGGCGGCGGCTGCTGCTGCAGCCTCCTCGGGGGGGCGTGCTGGGTGTCCTGGGGCGAGACAGTGGTGGGATGGAGCTGCTGCTGGTGGGGGTTGTGTGGGCCGGTGTAGTGGACGTATTGCGCTTGAGGACCCGACGACATGTCTCCCACTTTTTTTGCGCAGAACGACGCGCGGGTCCTTGGGGGCCGCTTACAAGAGTGGCAGGAGGGCACACGTGTGGCCCCGTGTTTGGCGAGTTGCCGGGTCTTGCCGTCCGATGTTTTGGTCCACAGCCTTGTAGGAGCATCGATTCTGATTCACTGCGGACATCTTCTGGAATCAAGAATCAACACACAGCTCTCTGCCTCGAGTCGCGAGTCGCAAGTGTGGCGCAACTGAACCATTTGACCTGCTCGAACCCTTCCATACACCTCTCACGGCAATTGCTGTCCTCGCCCCGCCACAGCGCTTTACTGATTCGAACGCGACGCCCGACCACTCATATCGCACCTGTGCCTCGCTCGCTTCGCTTCCCTAGTACCCCAGTATTAGTCAGGCAACACGCGTCAACTGACAACCATTACCGACTTGGCTGCTGGCACGACCTGTCGGACTAGAACCCTGGCCAAGCACTAGTGGTTCATCGAACTCTTTTGGTTCACACTTTAATGGGACTTCGAAAAGTGCGAACTGGTGCTTCGAACCCTTCTAGGCGCCTTTATGCATCGATATCACGATCAACATGATTCGACGCAGCCAACCGCCGCGAACTCAACCATCCACCATCCACCAGATGCTGTTCCGCATACCAAACCTTTTCTTATGTCGCTGGCACGACCATGAGACAGTTCCCTGCACTCACCATTGTTCGCATACCGGCAAGCTGTCAATTCATAATCTATGTTTCCGGTATCTGGTACCGTTCATATAGGCGCCAGTTCCCACCCATACACGACTCGGTGGCGGACGGTCCGCGCCCACGGGCCTTGAAGGATACCGCAGATAGTTACGTGTGAGAGTTGTCTGTTCGATCCAGGCCCGAGTCATAAGATTCTTCATGCATCGTTTTTTTCGTCGGTTGTTTTAGTCCAACCCTGCACCCGTTCTCCACTGAAAAATTCAACAGGCCGCGTTTACAGGAATTCAAATACATACAATCCGTCTATCAGCTTCAACTTCCGTACTACTCGTGCCTGTGCCTCGCCTCGCTTCCAAATTCCTACCGCCCCAGTAGTCAGACTCAGGCACTCAACACCCTGAACGACCGTCGATTACTACGTATACGACTTGGATGCTGGCACGACCTGTCGGTGGCCAAGCACTAGCGGTTCCCCCCAAAAAAAATCTTGGCGGAGTGCACTGGCATGCATGCCCGGTTCACGATTATAAGTGAGTATGGAGCTTGGCGGCGCGCGCGTTCGGGTGGTTTGGGCACGGTCTAGGCGCGGTTATCGATCACGAGCAGTCAACCAATGCGGACGCGAAGGCGACCGTCGACCAGATGCTGTCCCGCATACCAAAACCAAAACGTTCTCGTCTCCACGCCGTAAGTTCATAATACAGTATATACAATCTGATGCCGTTCATGTGGGCGCCAGTCCCAACCCATGCACGACTCGGTGGCGGACGGTCCGCGCCCACGGGCCTTGAACAAAACCGGCTTGCACGTGTGGGAGTTGTCTGTTCGATCCAGGCCCGAGTCATACGATTCTTCATGCATTGTTTTTTTCGCTGGTTGTTTTAGTCCAACCCTGCACCCGTTCTCCACTGAAAAATTCAACAGGCCGCGTTTACAGGAATTCAAATACATACATACAATCCGTCTATCAGCTTCAACTTCCGTAGAGTCGTGCCTGTGCCTCGCCTCGCTTTCAAATTCCTAGCGCCCCAGTAGTCAGACTCAGGCACTCGACACCCTGGACGACCGTCGATTACTACGTACTACGTATACGACTTGGATGCTGGCACGACCTGTCGGACTCGAACCCGGGCCACGCACTAGTGGTTCATCGAAGTGCACTGGTATAATGCCCGGTTCACGATTGTAGGTATGGGACTTGGCGGCGCGCGCGTTTGGGTGGTTTGGGCACGGTCTAGGCGCAGTTATTGATAGCGAGTCGACAAACGCAGCCAACCAACGCGGACGCGGACGCGACCGTCGACCAGATGCTGCCCCGCATACCAAAACTGAAATGTTCTCGTCTCCACGACCATCCAGGCAAGCCGTAAGTTCATAATACAGTATATATAATCTGGTCCCGTTCATGTGAGCACCACTTCTACCTCATACACGACTCGGTGGCGGACGGTCCGCATCTATACGGTGGATTCCCTCGAAATCAAAATTACTCAAATGCGGAAGTTGCCTGTTCGACCCAGGCCCGAGTCATAACACTGTCACAGGTTTTTTCACCGGTGTTTTTGTTCCGTGCGTTCTTTCTGCTCTCCACTACATGTAGGCTGCATTTGCTTTACAACTTGGTTGCAGGAACTTAATTTTCAATACCTACACACAGTCCCCATCTCGCCCCGCCTCGAGCTCAACTTCAGCTTCTGGCAAGGAGAGCCTACTATGTATTCTCATTCCCCGGATTTACAATTCCAAACTTGAATCATACGCCGACCCGGTGGCGGATGGTCCACATCATCCATATGGTGCCGCGTCTGTGTTCGATCCAGGCCCGAGTCATGCCGGGGTACAAGTCAGGTGTTTTTTACCGGTGTTTTTGTGGCTTCCAGTCTGCGTTCATTGGATAAGTATACATCCACATATATATTTGTTCCCGCAGAAACTGTACCCATGCGCGGGTCAGGTCTATTGCAATACTTGCCGTTGCTAGAAGCATCACAATTGTGCAATCGATTCCAACAAAACTGGGAATGTTTTCGTCGTTGGATATCAATCAAAATTTAACAATAATTAAGATCATCAGCTTCCTGCTCTCACCGCCCCTATATTCATCGTACTTACAACACCCTCCAAGTCAATTCGTGACGGAAAGGCACCACTGTTCACACGTCCAACTCTGATCTGCGCGACTCTTCCCAATTCTATTCGGATGCTTTGTATCTTTGGGGTCCACAGCTGTTGTGTTGGCGGTGTAACAATCACGGGAGTTGTGAGAAGAGCGCCTCCTCGGCGGCATGGTGGGTGGCGCAAGCCCTTACTAGGTGTGTGTGTTCTCAGCAATGCCCGCTTCAGCCTGTGCCCCTCATTTAATAATTGCTAAATTCATGCGACTAAATCTGTTCGTGCAGGGTATATAAGCGGGCACCTGCAAAAGAAACCTCATTGTATTATCCAACCCTTTCTTCCAACTGACACTTGACCCCGGCGGTCTTTCTTCATTTCACACCCTTCAACAAAACACACAATGATGTTCAAACTGGCGACTCTCCCCCTCCTCTTCATGCTGGCTGGGTACGCTGTTGGCGCTCCCATCGTATGTCATTCCTTCTACCTGTACCATCACAGCAAGCCAACACATAATCAATGATTTTGCAGACTAAGAGGTGCAGCGTCACCGACATCAACGGCGTGGTTACAGTCGACAACAGCGGCGGAGGCGAGTGTGAAGCTGGTGTCAATGGGGTGAACGTCGCTAGCGGTGCCGGGAATGTTGACAATGCTGGCACAATCGACGGCGGAGACCTCGCCGACGCATTCAAGAATGCTTTCGGCGCCCCCATCGTATGTCATTCCTTCTACCCGCACCATCACACCAATAACAACAATTTCGCAGACTAAGAGATGTAGCGTCACCAACATCAACGGCGTGGTTACAGTCGACAACAGTGGCGGAGGCGAGTGCGAAGCCGGTGTCAACGGAGTTAATGTCGCGAGTGGTAGCGGGAATGCCGCCAATGGCGCCGGTGGATTCAACGGTGGAGACTTCGCTGATGCATTCAAGGATGCTTTCGGAAACTAAGCTGTCAGTCTGTACGGTCTCCAATTTGGTCCATACTCAGTAAACCTTGTTCGATCTGGGCTAAGATACATCTTGATCGTCATCTGTATATCGGTTCTGTAACAGAGACTAGATCTGGGCTCTCAATGCTGCCGGCTAATTTTAACGGGTTCTCCATGCTTATGTTGCCCTGAAAAATATCCATTGCAGTGAACTCTCGACTTTTGAACAATGATCAGCGATGAAGCTCATTCTCGGAGCCAATCTTGAGCCAACCACATTTTGGTTTGGCTGGTAACGCCTCGTAAGTATCGTACCTGTGCCTCGCTCGCTTCGCTTCCCTATTGCCCCAGCATTAGTCAGGCACTCAACACCCGTCAATTGACAACTATTACCGACTTGGCTGCTGGCACGACCTGTCGGACTAGAAGTCTAGAACCCTGGCCGTTGAATGAGACGCGTACTGTCACGCGGCGCGTCACACTACCCGATTCGGTCAGGAAACTGACAACACATTTTCTCGATAGACTGGAAACACTATGGGAAAAATTCTTGCAGAGAGACCTACTGTAAATAGTTATTCACGTCGATCGAGTCCATAAAATGAAAGGGAATCAACAAAGGTCACCTTGGTCCGGCGGGAATTGATGGGAAAAGTTCAAGTTGTCTCAATGTGCAATAGGAACGACCGGTAATTTCTCAAAACTGAATATATCTATGTCTGCGGTACTATCCAACGAACAAATTATCAGCTTACGCTAAGTGAATTAGATCTAAAATGGGGGAGAAATTCCCCTCAGAACCCCTTGTTTTCTTGAGTTTGAACCAAGCCTCTCGCTTCGAGATAGTCTGCGCGCCGGACCGGAGACAGGCTTGCTCCGAAACTATGTACGGCACTTGTCCTCGTCTGAATTTCGCGACGCCTGTGGGAAGGCGCGATTAATGGCAACACTGTAATTGTCGCACAACCAGAATTTTAAGTTTGGTACATCAAAGAAGATAGTGAACATTATTGGTATTTAATCTTATGAATCCGAAAATAAAAAGTTCCGCAACACATCCTATGCCGAGAGCAGCAGCTGGCCGACTGCGCTGATCGTCCCGTCGTTGTTGTACAGCATTGAGCTCGTCCCTACGGCGGTGGGGTTGGCGTCGTGGGCGTTGAAAAGGGCGGGGGACGTCGCCGCGAAAGGGAAGTACATCTCGACAAAGGTGGCTGCGTCGAGGAAGGCGAACGCCTGGCGGAAGAAGGCGAGCCTGAAGAAGGCTTGGTCAATGTCCGGAAAATAACAATGAGAAGAAAGAAAAAACACGCACTGGTCAGCCTGGCCACCGGGCGGGTTCTGGAGCGCAAACTCGGTAATGACGAGCTTGTTATTCGGGAACCGCGCGTGGGCGTCGTTGACGTGTGCCTGGAACTGAGCGAAGTTCTGGCCGTACCAGTGCTGCGTGCGGAGAATGTAGTGAGCAAGTGGAGCGAAGAAAAGTCGAGGCTCAAGGGCTTACGAGATTGATATAATCGTAGAAGCACCCGCCGGCGCACGCGTTGATCATTTGTTGCACCCAGTCCAGGCCCTGACCGGCGTTGGTCGACGAGGTTACAGCGGGGAGCGCCTTCTTAATGGCCTGTGCACGACGCAGATGATGAGAGACGGGACGAGATTAACGCTCGTTATCCAGACGCACCAAAGGATTAATATGGTCCTTATACCACTGAGCAGCAGCCGCAGGAGTGACCGCGCCCTGATCAGGCTCATTCAAAGTGAAAATTGTGGTGAATCCGAGCTGTTGCTGACGCGCCGCAAGTTGCGCGATGGGAGAAGAGTCGCAATCCGTGCAACGCTGCATTCCAATGAAAGCAAGACCGCCGTTTCCATTCGTAGACAGCGGGGCAGTGGTCTCGTAGTCGTAACTGTGCGATATGGATGCGTCAGAATGGGGGATGTGGCTAGCAGCATAAGTGAAGGGAAGCTACGCACATAAGGTTAACGGTTCCCTGGCCGTCATTCAAACGGCCGGGATCCAGGCCACCGTTGTACCACGTCCAGACGAGACCACGCTTCCCTGGCCCGTGACGCTTCACGGTGGGAGTCGCCACAGCTAACGAGGCGAGCGCAAGTGTGACAAAGGTGGTGATAGAGACCGTCATTATATCGAGCGGGTGGCGAACGAGTGAAAGATGTACGAAGTCGTGAGGAGACTACGGGTCAGGCGGAACTTGAAGGAAAAGCTACCTGAGGTTGTGGGCCCCCGCAGCTGGTCTTAAGTATCCTGCTCGCCTTGCTTTGCCCCATGGTCATGAGATCCCGCGTTTTGATGAGATGCACAAGGTTTTGCGACAAAGAGGGACCACAGAAAGATCCGCCGTAGCCGTTGGTATGGAGGTACTGAGTAAGACCACAGGAAATTACAGTCCAGGTCCGAGTTCTCTACTGTTCTCTATGCACCCAGTTAGCCTCGGTTAACTCGCGAGTATTTGAATTTGGCGATCGGCGGTACGAGAGATCGACGCCAAGTGGAAAGAGGGAAGTAAATCCGTAGCAGACGACAGAAGGGGGTTGTGTTTGCGAAGTAAGTAAGAGCAGGGCACATCCAGGCAAGCCCTGCATATCCAAAAGTCGTCCGCGCCTGGCGCCCATATTCCCGTCCTTCCGAGCCATTGATCCTACGTGTCCTCATCCCCATAACGATGAAACGCGTTGTCCCGTTCTCCGTAGTCGAAAACAAGTCACAAGCCGCAAGTACGTGAGCCTACGTGAGCGTGATTGACGCACTGACGCTGAAGACGAAGCAAACGAGGACCAATCGTTTGTTTAGCGTCAGGTATGCTCTGAGAGAGAGGTTGCACAGATACTCAGACCCAGCGTGAGTTGCTTAATGTGCAATAAGCCATGCTTGAAACTAGCTGAGACCTTCGGAGGTTTGAGCAATCGTGTTTCGGATGACGAATTCTGTCGAGCAGAACCCGATCCAGACCGGAACAAGTTCAATACAATCTTCCGTGGGTTGAGTCTCAAGTTGCCCCGTACGGTACTGACACCAGAAGTGTTTCATTCCTTGAGAGCATGTCCAGGCCGGACGGCGAAGAGTCGAAAAAAGACCAGCTGTGCAGTTCCGCGGTTTCAGAGTTGTTTCGCTCGGAGAAAATTTCAGATCATCGTACTTAGCAGTAGAAGCGGGAGGGCGCAGAAGTATGTGAATACGTGGCGGATTTGTTCGGAGATCGACCGATGATCTGGCGACTTGAGCTAAAGCGCTATGAGGCACGAACTGTGCAACAAGCTCTAGTTAGGCCTCGCTAAACAAGGAAGCAGAAGTTGCCGGTACTCGCCGAGTCCGAGGATCTCGGCGAGTGGCTGTGCGATCATTTCAGCCCCGACGAGCTCGCCGACTTCAGAATCGCAGTGTGCGCGCCAGACTACGTGCGCCTCTAGAATTCATATTTTTCTCATTGTATTCTATTACTAACTTAGCAATGAATGCTGTAGTAGGCCAGGCTTTGTTTTGTTGGGGGTGTCCAACTTGCTTCAATGACCGGCCTGTTACACGCATTCTCCGCTCCGAAGCCTTGGGGTTTGTGCTGTGGCAGAGGTTTACCCTCGACAGCGAACCCAAGGCCTCTCTCCCATCCACGTTCTTCTCCGATTAGAGTCAATGCATCATAGATGTTCATTTTGCAACCCACTCTGCTTACCATTAGCGAGGGATGATCTTCCGGTTGATCTTCCCCACAACCAGCTCCGATCCAGCGATGAGCGCCGCTTGAAGGCTTTGAACCTCTATATTTATCCCTGGCTCTGAACTTCACGAGCGATTCAAGAGGAATTCGCTCAATGCCGGTTCCTGCAGCAAGAATAATTTTTTTCCATTTCGATTCGGAGCAGGGTCTCTGACCGCTTATCCGAATATTGCTCAAGCCGGAGTTTTCTAGTCAAGTTGAAAACATCCAGACTGGAAGACTAGTACACAAAGTCTCACCCGATATAAATCTTGTAACCTTTGCAGGTTGAACGAAAGACTGCGAAATGAACTCACGCAGGACTTTCCATTTGAAACGAAGATCGTTCTTGACGTCCCGGCATTTTCGAAATTTAAATCGTGCCCTTTCAAGTTGCACTTTGCAAAGAAATGCGCCGGTGCGAAGGCATTATTTCCCCCATCCGGCGCTTTCCGCCCGAAATCGGGAAATATTCCTCTACTTCACTCCAGCATTGACGAATGACCATCGGCCCGCCGACCTGGACGAATATGGGAATCATCGCGATCAACCTTGCAAAACACCGTGGCGTTTGGGTCAAATTTGCAGCTACTGGTGAACTGTCGCTCTTTCCCTGCGCTCCCTGTGGTCCGTATTCGATCTTAGGTCGTGTCCGTCGTATTTCATATCACGGCCGTCTTATTTCCATTGCCACCCATACGATTGCCGTATCTATCGTACCTCCTCCACCTCGGACGGGATGCCGATTTTCGGAACTCTCCCTAAATCGGAAGACCTTGACTGGCTTTGTTCCGAAGACGAAGAAGAAGAATTTTGGACAAAGGTCGACGAGGTTGTCGTACCACTCGAGTCGCGGACGACCTACCCACCTACCGTAGAGATTGCCTCGTGCATGCAATCCTCTGCTCGATCGAGAGCTGTCTCCAGCGATCTGGCGAGGCTCCGTCCCACATCATGCCCCTTTTCAACGCTCTTTGGCGAAGCTCCCATCGCTTGAGGCACCTGGCCCTCGTCGACGTTCCACAGATCGTACTCGACCAATTGTCTCAATATTGCACATCGTCCAAGCAGTTCCGCATCCTTGCCCTCGTTTGCTCTGCTACCATCTCGCCACCGCTTACCTTCGAGTACCCCTCGTTCCTCACGAACCTCCACCTAACCTCCATATACATTACCACAGTCACCCGTACCTGCGTCCCTTGGGCACAGCTTTCGAAATACTGTGAAAACCATTGCATGTGGGACGACGAGGACGGTCGATGGGCCTCATATCGTCAACTCTCCAACGTTATTGAATTGTGTGTGCAGTTCACCACTGTCCGTTAGCCGCGGTCTCCAGTGCGGTTCCCCAAACTGCGGCACGCCTCGTTGACCTGCCAGGGTTGGCAGCACTTCCTGCAATCTTCGGCTCTCCTAAGTCTGAGTCGATCTCAGCGGTTACGCCACCGAGTTCAGAGTGCCCCATTCGCTGCCCCATCTTACCAGTCTT
This sequence comes from Mycena albidolilacea, assembly GCA_029282495.1. Taxonomy (NCBI): domain Eukaryota; kingdom Fungi; phylum Basidiomycota; class Agaricomycetes; order Agaricales; family Mycenaceae; genus Mycena; species Mycena albidolilacea. The sequence continues at coordinate 299,213 of JARIHO010000054.1, read as the reverse complement.
CGGCTCCGTAGAAGCGTTTCACTTTCCGTGAACTTGTACGACATACCGGGAGCGTCCTTCGATCTGACAGAAATCTTCATCAGTATATCATCGATTCCTGACATTGATCTCGTAGCAGGTCTCGCACCACCCAGAGACCATCAACCGTCCTTGGGCTCCAAACTAGAGGTGGTTCGATTGCAAGGGGACTTCAGATATTCTAACGATATGGACGGCAACGACGTCGAAAGAATTCTGGAGATGCTCCATTCCCGCTCTCGCTTGGATTCTAAAACTGCTTCACCGATCCGTGAATTCACTTTATACAGTCCCCAAAGCGACATGGCAAGTTCATCGAAATCTTGGCGGAGTACAGTGGCATGCCTGGTTCACACTTTAATGGGACTTGGAAAAGTTCGAACCGGTGTTTCGAATCTTTCTAGGCGCAGTTATGTATCGATATCACGATCAACATGATTCAACGCAGCCAACCAACGCGAACTCAACCATCCACCATCCACCAGATGCTGTTCCGTATACTAAACCTTTCTTATATCGCTGGCACGGCCATGAGACAATTCCCTGCACTCACCGTTGTTCACATACCGGCAAGCGGTCAATTCATAATATATATTTCCGATATCTGGTACCGTTCATATAGGCGCCAGTTCCCACCCATACCCGACTCGGTGGCGGACGATCCGCGCCCACGGGCCTTGAAGGAAACCGCAGACTGCTACGTGTGGGAGTTGTCTGTTCGATCCAGGCACGAGTCATGAGCTGGCAACAGATCCATTTTTTAATTTGCTCAGTGATTTTGTCCTCGTGTTCTACAGCCGCCCATTGCAAGTGGGAGGAATCCAAATGTAAACATGTATGTACAATCAACCCCCATCTCGCTTCACCTTGACAAGGTCAACTTCATCTTCAACTTCAGGTTCAGGTTCAGGTTCGAGCCTACACCTCTGTTCAATTCACCGCCAAAATAGCTATAGCTCTTTTTTCGGCTCTGATTTTCGTTTCGGTTTGGTTCGTTCCATCAAGCTTGACAGAACCCATCTCCATCCCGGACACCGACTCGGTAGTCGATGGTCTGCATCCACATGTCAAAGTCTGAACCCACCCGTTTGATTCAGGCCCGAGCCAGCGTTCTTGGGATCAAGTAATCTCGTTCTACACTACAGGCTTTACAAGTTGCAGGAATTTAATTTCCAATATTAAGTAATATAAGTACATACAGTCCACACCGCCTCAACTTCATCAAGTTCAGCTTCAAGTTTACACAAGGCAGTTAGAGTCTGCCCTAATTCCCTGGACCCAGTTCCAAACCACACACATACCGACTTGGTGGCGGACGGTCTGCATCCATACGGTGCTTTCCCTCGAAATCAAAATTACTTACATGCGGAAGTTGAAAAGTTGGATAGAACAAACATCACAGGTTATTATCAATCAACAAGGGCTTTGAGAATATGAATTCGGGCAGTAGATGTTCTGCTCTACCTCACAAAATTTGAAGGGTGGCAGATATGCCTCTGACTCGAGCGACATTTAGCGACAAGCAAATGTATACAACCTCACAGATCGACCCATGAAAGGTCGCAAGACGACGCTTATGGTGTTCCCATGGGTTGGAGAACTGCACAGGAGATTCACAAGGCTAACACAAAAAGAAATCCATCAGTTTGTATACACCGCCTACTGAACTAAGCGTGAACTTCCAGTATATCCAGCTCCGCCAGGCGTTTTATTTTGACGCTATCCGCCTGTTCTTGCTCGTACTCGTCGCCAACGGCCGTGTGAGCTGCAAGAGCCTGCACTCCTTCCCTGCGCTCCGCGGTGACAGAGTATAGCGGAAAGACCCAGATCGCATCGCATCCGCCGTCCCCAATGCGCATCACATGAATCTGCACTGGCCCACAGCTCTCTCTGGCTCGCTTGGTATGACAGCGCCAAATGTCAGGTGCAAGCTCGAAACTGCTGGCAGCCTCGATGGAAACCTCACAGGGGCTGTATGGGGTGGCGTAATCGAGCCTGACGTAGAATTCGGCGCCAGGATTGGATCGCATATAGGTGAGTTCCTTGATTAAAATACTGTGCTTCAGCTTGGAATAGTCGTCGTCGAGGAGTGCGCGGAGAAATGATGTATCTCGCCTAGTGACATTGTTTTCAGGATCTGTAACCCGCGATGAGTGGTTTGCATCCGAATGTAAGATAACCAAAACCTCGAAGCTTATCACACATCGCACGGTGACCACCGTGGTGCCAGTCGAACTTTTGACACTCTTTGGAGCAATAAGTGAATTCTGTGCAGCCAGAGCAACGTTTTAACTCGGATCTAGGGGCAATCAGACAACACTATTCGCGTATCCGTCAGTCCACGATGAGAAAACCGACGAAAATCCGTACCGCCGCATTACTGCACGCCGACTTCATGGCCGATTTTTCTCGTTTCAGATACAGATCCATTAGGGCCCAGCGCGACTGCAGAAGGGACCAGAAAGCCTCCCATTTCTCGGAGATCGGGAATCCTCGGAAGGCGTGCCCGTCGATGGGAATTCCCAGCTCCGTGACAGCGGTTCGAAGCTGCGACAAGACTGACAGATACACCAATGACACGGATAGTACTTCTAAGACGTAGCCCAGTTGCTCAAGAGTCTGTGGTTTAGGAGGATTCATCCGTCCCCACTTGAGGATCGCGCGGAGAAGACCGGCATGAAGCGCTTGGGTGAGTGTATTGTGTCCAAACGGCGTGGTGAGGTAGTATCGAACGGCCCAGGACACGTTGAAATATTGATCCTGCGTGTCGAACGGGGCCGAGCTGAGGCGACACGCGGAGGAGGTGAGGGCAAAGACAACTCCTTCATGGATGAGGATTTGCCGGAACGATGCGTCCACCTGGCATCGAGCTTGAAGAAGCGAGACTACACTCCGCATCGATGCGACTCCAACAGAAACAACGCTCGACTGTACAGCACACTTGATGTGGCTGACGCCAAGGCGGGCAAGAAGAGTAATGCTTCCACCGGAGCCCTCAATCGCCTCCTCGAAATGATGGTCATCGGTGATGGTCAGAGGCAAGTCCTGCAGGAATGTACAGAGAATGTAGAACGCTGGCAGGATCGGGGTCAACCGTGCTTGGTCGAAAGAGAGGACCCAAGCTCGGAAGAGAAAGATGCGAAAGCCTGGGGTGTCTCGAATCAAAGCGGCTGTGTCTTGGTTGTCCCTTGCCAGTGCGTCGACCACGGACAAGGGATTTACCTCGGATAGAGCTGGAAGGTGAGGTAAGGTGTCTCGATGAGTTCCGAGGAATTCGATCCACGGCCATGCCCGTTGCCAGATATCTGCGCAGGGTGGACCTGGAAGGCGACGATTGCCGTCGAGTAGCGCGATTCCCTCTAGGCACAGGATCACATGCGACAGCTTCGAGACAAATAATGACAGGTCGTGTTGGTCCTCTGAATCCGAGAATCGCGCCAGGAGAGAAGGCATTTCCGACACGTCGAGGCCAGCATAGTACAGCGGCAGTAGATCCGCCGCGGTTGGGGTATGCTGGATCATATTATTCAGCGCCCGTAGCTCACCCGTATTCCCTTCCAGAGCAGCGTTGGCGCGTCGCTTTGAAATTCAGAGCAGGTGTGAGCATCAAGACAATGGATAATAAATTGGACAAACCCTGAGGGCCACGGGAAGCCTGGATAAGTGTCTGAGAGCTAGGGATGGGTGTGGCATGACGGGAAGAGGCAAGGAAGAGGCAGATGTCGTAATCAGCCGATTCTCATGGGCGTTCCCAGCTTCCAATCCCGTGGGGTGTTTGCATCGATTGAAAAGGAGATATTTTCTGGCAGCATTAGTTTTCAGTTCGCTGAAATTTGTTAGTTGTAGACAGCACTCGTTTAAAAAACCGTGATCCAGATCATTTAAGGGCGCAGTTTTGGTTTTCATGACCTTGGGTCCTTGAATTCAAAGAGAGGATGAAATTACATCGGTGCGGTACCTTCTACATATTTGGCTGGATGGTATAACTTCTAGGTTAAAGCTTAAGGCGAGCCGAAGCCCGAAGACGGCGGACGGAGGGGACCCACAGGCTTCGAGGAAGGAAGTTGTTCGTTTGAAGGGGTGGAGGGACAATTACGCGGATAAGCAGAAGTATATGCGGGAGGATGGACGGGCCAAGATTTCCAACGGTGGGTTTGTCTTCTGTAGCTCGCCGCCCTTCCTGAAGCAGGGGCAGCCCGCGAGCATGTATTGGGCGTGAGGTTTTTGATTCAGAGCGTACGGGTGGAGCGGGAGTGGGGAGGGAGGGATCAGCTAAGAAGATCGGCGGGACGGAGTGCAAGCAAGGAAGCTAAATAGAGGTCCACGGGTCCAATAATCGGGTGGGCTCATCATGATCGATGTCACAGTCTTCCAGAAGATCGGTCGACGAGACGAGGTGCCGGGAGGCGCTTGAGTCGAGCGCAACGAAGGAAGAAAGATGGTGAGGTACAATTATGGCAGTGGACAGCTTGTTCGTCGTCGAGATCGATTGCCCGCCGTTCGACAACGTCCATGATATCAAGTCTCGAGCTCTTTCGTCAGGGAGACCTGTAGGATGCTTGTGCCACTGGTCGTCGAGAAGATCGGCGGCTCTGCCAGCGTCGCCGATCGTGTAACAACAGGCCGCATAGCAATCGAATTGCGTTCATAGTCGTCTCGTCGCGGTCCAGTGGCGTCGAGTTTCGGGTTTGAGAAAGGGGACGCGTACGCGTCATCCAGTCAGTGCTGCGTCGTGCCGTGTCCGAGCCAATTTTTCGAGTTGTCAACTTGTAGGCCAACCTCCATGAACAGAGCAGAGCACAGATGATCTTCATCTTCAAGCGGGGTTCGTGTACATGTCTTTCAGGCTGGAGGCAGCGAGCGCAGCATTTCCGAGTCACAGTCGGAGTCATGGGCGAGACTCGGCCGAATAGCTCCGCTTCGAAACATCTCTTGTTCCCGGCCCCAACCTTCCAGTGGCCACTGCGCTCACATGTGTACAAGGCCTCGTATGCCAGTCGCGCACTACGCAGTAGAGGTTTCCAGATCATATGGCTACGCGCTCATCGGAATCCTGGCGCGGAGGGAAATAACATAAAATCAATTCCGTCGCCGTCGCGCGCTCGCGCCGGTGAACTCTGTCCCGAGTTAACGAGTCAAGACGAGTCTGGAAATTAACAGACAACCCTCGACATGATCGCACAGCACTACTTGTATTCGAACCAGGACTCGCTACGTCCTGGTCGGACAGTCCGACTGAGTGCTGGACAATGTGGACGTGCGATCAAATCTATTCTCATCGGACGTGGAACGCGCCCGACTGCGAGCATGTGGGTCCTGCAGCTCACCGGCAGCGCCGGGGATCAATCACAGCGCGTAAATTCCTGAATGCCCGGGGTGCCGCGTTTCCAACTGCTACCCGCATAGCGACATACCTCGGTCCTGACTCTTCGGTCTGGAGACTGCGAACCGTGGATCCCATTGTTCGGAAGTTGTAGTCGAAACCTCGGGAGAGAGTTGGGCGCCGACGCCAAGTGTCTGCATTAATCGTCTCAAGACTTCAGACAGATCCTCCGAGTCGTCTTGGATTCCGCTTTGGGCAAGTGAATCTTTAGGCTAGAACTGGCACCGGTCTGGCAGTACTCGGTGGTTTGACTCGCCGGTTTGCTGTCTGTACATGTGCACCTAACTAATAATAATATAGATATCTATCCCCGCCTTTATCGCCGCCTGCTGCTCAACGTCTTTGAACTTGATGACGCCCGCTGTTCAACATTTGTGGACTTGACGGCGTCCCAACCAACGCTCAGTCTTAGAAGTCTTCAACCCAGGCAATTTTCGGATTGCATCTCCAAGCTCTATCGACTTTATTTTGGTGGATGGAGGACAGGCGGTCTTTTCTTCTCATGATGATTTTCTTAGACCTGCTTGCCTGCATGACATGCGTCCGGGAAGTGGAATCCGAAGACTGGTTACCGTTCCAACGTCCCGTCCGTCTTCCCGAGTCCCGACTGGATAGACTTATATTTTCGCATATTGGGAGGACGCACTGCTGGATACTACTTATGGGTCTTTGCTTGTTTTCCGACTAGACTGTGGGCTAGCTACACTCCCGACGGTGTGACTCTGCCTTTCACCGGCTTACTTCCAGTGAACCGACTTCGAACTTGATGGATGAAGAGTTCAGACCTCTGTCGGAAAGCTAGCTGCCTGCGAGTTCAACCGTTTTGCGGGGGATTATTGGTTTATGTATTATCTTATCCTCTCGCTAGCGCTCTTTCTTAACTTGAATCTTGTCGCTGTTTATCACATGGCTGGCTTGATTCGACTCGACTCGCCTTGATCACTGGCTCGTCTTGTGCGCAGTCGGACTCCCAAGCCACTTGCGCAGTACACTCTCCATCTGGGTGTCGTGGCCGTCGATCCCAAATGAAGGGCTGTGAAAGCGCAGTCACCTCGCCATCTTTGGACTGTTGCTCTCCGATGGCCCGCTGTTCCTTCCGACGGCACAAATACGTGGGAGCGATTTGATGAGCGGCCCCAATCTTCTCATCGAAGTCCTTTCTGCCGCGGCGCCTTGACTCCTCTCCTGCACGGAATCAAAAAAGCTTCTTTGCCCTGAAAGTCCTCTCCTTTTAGTCAATTCAGTGAATACACCGAGGCTTCCGTCATGCGCTCGTCCTCGATCAATCACCTCCTTTATAAAACTGCGCCGCGGCGAGGACTATCGAGATCATTGGAATTGCCTCCGTTCCGACGACAGGTTCATCCGCAACAAAGGAGTGACCCCACTTCAATGACGAAAATTGCAATCTTATCATTTAAGTAACTTTGCATTTTGGATCGACGTCTAGATCTTCCGATTTTATTGGCCCAGCTTGCCCAGCCTGCCGTTCGCCATGCAAGTCTGGTCTGCTCCACCTACCTTGGGTTGTGCATTTATTCCAGTGTCACAGCTTGGCTCCATATAAGTCCAGTTCGTTTTCTTTTGCCGACCCAACTCATCACCTCGGATCCTGATCCGCTGTTCAGGCATCAAACAGTGCCTAAGCTCCACTTGTGTTTGATTTCGAGCCGAGACTGGGTGCGTCATTGACTGTATCTCCATTCTGCACGATTGAACTCTCGCCTAGTTCTCCCTGGAGCTAGGTTGGGCGAGTTTCCTGTGGTTCGAGCGAGCACAAAACCAGGGTTTAACTTTCCAAAAGTAAGACTCTAAATGTTGAACGTTGAACCTCGGTTCAGTTTGAGGGCATCTGGAGTTGAGGTTGTTTCATCGAAAAACGAGTCAGTCCAGTTTCCTGGTCCTGCTGACGGGTCTGCCAGGGGGCGTGCGTTGGGTTTGGCCCTCTGCACGCTTCACTTGTCCCGAACGGTGAGAAAATCAAAGCCGCCTGTCCGATCCGCCCGGCAGATCCTTCATGGGGAAGGAATCTGACAGACCTCTACAGGAGAGGTCCGAAGAGCACGAAATATTCACTCCGACGCTGGACAATACATCTAAAATCAACTATGATGCAGTGAGACTAGGTCTTGCCCTCTCTATCGCTCGGTATATCCGATCTGCTCCTTGGGTCGCAGATGTACTCTAGCTGCTCGACTTCACAGCGACGAAGTGGACATGGTTCTCCGACGCAACGCCTTACCTCGGTCCCTGGTCCGTTGTTCATGCGTTGTTAGGCTACAATGATGGTTGAGCTCCACCTGTGTCTGATTTCGAGCCGTAGGTGCGTCATTGGGCTATCTGCATTCTAGTTGAACTTTATTTCGTTGAGTTTGTTTCCGTAATTCCTGCCTTGGCAGGACTAAGGTTGCCCGAGTTTTCCTTCAAATTCAAGTTGTACGCTGAATGTCTGTTTAGGAAGTACCTAGATTTCTGTAGGAAAATATCGACTACGGACGCCGAACATACTCCTGTGCCTGATGTCCCGAAATTCGGGCGTCGTCCGATCGTAGACTTGGTTTGGTTCGCTATTTCCAATCCACTGCTTGCCTCATGCTTATTCTTGTCTGTACGAAATTGGCACAGCTCCCTGCTCCCAAGCACGGGAACTTGGTTCAGAAATTTTATCGCGGCCTGAGGGGGCGATCCGTGTCGCGCGGCCGGTTCTAAAATACTGGCTCTTGCGGTATGCGACGACTCATCCATGACGTCCTGCACCTCAAAGCCGGGTGTTGCCAACCCATTTGTGATTTCCCGCCTTTACCATATCCACCACCAAAAGCGAAAATTTCGAACCGATAATTCCTCCGGCTCTATTTGGAATGACGGATGGTGAGAGTTCTCTGTGGTTAACCCACTACTGATTAGCCCAGAATCTTTAGTGCTATGTCATCTACACGTGTATATTATAGTAGTTAAAACTCAACCCAGGAGGGTACCACTAAAAATATTATTAAAATTCACTGGTACATGGTCACTTGTTTGGCTTTTGATGAGAACGGATCGGCAACACTGGCACCACTCAATACATTCCACATCCACCCCTTTACCTTTTTGGGAAGACCCGCTACCATCGTTTCGGCAGCACGGCACTTCAGCTCGAAGCCGGAAGACGGCAAACAGTGCAGGGTCCTCGACAAACAAGAACACAGCATCGAGCTGTCTCATTCCACCTCCACGACCTCATTTACCTCCTGCTCTACGCTTTACTCTGGAACTCTCGCCGTGACTTCCTGGACATCGGCATCAATACTCACACTGCCCAAACTGTCCCCAATTTCTCCTACAAGACGGGAATGCTCGCCGCGGGATGAAGCTCACCAATGAGAGTGCTCAAATGTGCGTCGTATTCATCCTTCCTTCATCTGCTCTGCGCTAAGCAGACAGCCCAGAGCTCTAACACACCATCAATTTGCCGTCAAAACCACCATATCGCTACCGTAACGTCGCTCCACCAAAGAACTACCCTCCACCCTTCCCGCACACGCGCGCAACTCGCTGCGTACGATCCTATGCATAAGCTCTCACTTTCATGGCACGGGCGGCTCAGTTCGCAAATTGCACTACACCTTCTCGTTCTGCAGCATCCTCTACCGCTAGCCCTCTTTAGTAGTTAGTATTCGCATACATATATGATTCATTGTTGTCCAAGCACAAGTAATCTCATGTCAGTTCTATTGTATGCTGGATAAATCTCCGGGTGTTGCAAACTCACTCCTTCATCGCTCTTGCTTATCGCTCAATTCGTACTTGGGCTTCAATCTCCAAAGCGGCATAACGGCACCTCACGGCAGTAGCGGCATAGAATTAGTTTGCCGCTCGACGCCGGGATCAAGATGGCGGTGCTCGTCCCAAAAAAGGAAGTGGAGCGGATGCGGAATTTCAGCAACTCACTGGCACCATCAAATCCATCAATTCGTGTCGCGCTAGTCTATGACGTGTTCATTGTGTGTTCAGGTGACTCTGAGGCTATGATTATTGGGCCAAATACAGTTTCCTTGTGTCCCTAGGCTGAGATCCGGAATGAAATCTTTGTGAAATCAAAGAATACTAGTACATAAGTAGAGTCATCAAGAACAGAGTGTGAAATCTTGAACATGTGGCATGAAACCTATACTAGAAACAACATTAATAATAGCCTTAACACCACCTGAACACAGCCAGCTCAACACATCACCCCACAAACACATTGTAGACCAGCGCGACACAAATTGATGGATTTGATAGCACAGGTGTTGCCCATCTGTTCCCATCAAAAGCCAAACAAGTGACCATGTACCAGTGGATTTTAATAATCTTTTTAGCGGTACCCCCTGATTCAACCATTGTCCTGATTCAAAATTCAATACAACAAATGACTGACAAGCTTGCTGTGTATCTCAAGTACCAAGGCCGAAAAAGAGGCACAGGTCGCTGGTTCCTAGAAGTAATGGATTTGGAGACAATGGATAGAACGAGAGAGAAAGCAATGGCCAGGCGAATCGAGAAAGCTGCAATCATTCATTGGTCATGAGTTTGGTCTTTTCTCTTACACTGACTTCCCACTGGCAACCTCGTTCTGAAGGTTGCTCTGAACCTTCACCTCCCGCCGGAATCAGGTCTTTTGGCTTGGAACCATTGCACTGTGACTGTGTCTGAACACAACTCACCATCAGTTCATACTTTTCACGTCCAATTCCATGGCAGGATGTGCGCTCTAACCAGTATTTCAGCTCCGCGAATTATCAGCACCTTCCAAACATACTGAAAGGGTCCTGCTGTCATCGGACCCTCCAATAGAAATGGCACCTGCCTCTGGCTTTGCCTTTCCTGACCCGCCCTCTACCCCGGCCCATGTCGCTCATCTTCTTCTTTCGGATGCACCACTGAAAGGATTGAAGTCGGTGTGTTCGTGAAAATCTTTAACCAGAAATTTCAACTAAACAAAACCAAAACTTCAAAGCTTGTGTTTGTGTTTGGGGGTTCACGTGGCAGGAGACCACAAATGAGAATTTGGATTAAAGGTAACGTGTGTGGTGTGTATTTCTTGAAACCCAAACTAATCTTCTTTGTCCTTCCAATCCAACAATAATTCCAATAACCAGTCCTGTTCTGTTAAAACCCGTAAGTCCGTTCCCTTTCCGCTCCAACAATCTCGTTAACAAATCTGTCGAGTCCTGTAGTCCGTTCACGTTCAAAATCCAGCAAAGTTAATTCACAGGTATAGAAACCCAGGCGTAAAATTCTCCTCTAGTACACCGTTTCATGCCTCTTTTATACTCCTGCTGTTTGTGCTTTCTAAATAGTCCATAATCAATGCAAATTTGACTCCCCACAGCCTCAATCCCTAAGTAACCGGTGGCAGAGGCATTGGTATCTTGACACCAGACACGCTCCCTTGGTGACTTTCTAAAAGGTAGGGCATTCCCTTGCCAATATTTCTGGTAATGGACTATGTTGGTTGGTAACCCAGCCAATCTCCCTATGCACTGCCTGTTCCCTAGGGGATACACGTCTCCAACACGTCTGTCGTGCACCTTTTTCCAGGGAGTTACCCATTAGGTACATATTTTGATCATATTGCCCGCTTTGACAGTTCTTGATTGCCATTATGTCCCCATCAAACCCGTTCTTGCACAGGTAAGAGGTGATGTTGTATTCCCCTTTCTGCCCATTGTTCATTCCTTTTCTGTAGTTCGTTCACCGTGAGTTGAACAAACTCCGGACCTTGCCGAGTACCCACATCAACCCCATCAATCCCATGAACGGAGACCAACCCTCCGTGTTTTCAGGTGCGTAAATTCCTGCCACTTGTCACTACAGAACAGCATAGAAGCTGGCCTTACCGCTTCTTATATTGGCAAACTAGAGTCACAGATTGCGTTGCTTGACAAAGCCCTGGCATCCCTTTGGATTTGGCACACAGATCTCGTACAATCCGTAAAAACCCACAAAGCCATCCTCTCCCCCATCCGACACCTTCCTCCCAAAATCCTTGGGGAGATCTTTTCCCTCATCCTCACACAAATTTTCATTTTGACCTCATATCTGAGGTTTTGCCCCCCATTACCCAGCACACTCCCTGGCTGTTTACTCGCATCTGTCAGCACTGGTCTGCTGTGGCACTGGCAACTCCCGCGTTGTGGTCCAAGATTTTTCTGGACCTCGATTGTGTGGAGGGACAGGACATGGTTCATTTAATAAACACCTACCTGCAGGGATCGGCAAAGCTGCCATTGACTATCAAGATTACACAAGGTTATGCATCGAAACCCTCGCATTATCTCATTCTCGTAGTAGCCCTGTCCTCATCTGAACAATGGGAAACAGTTGACCTCTATACACTACCTCTCTTGATCCAGCAGATAGTGAGTATTCATGGGTATGGAGACTTCCCCGCCCTGAAGACCTTTCTTGTTGATTTGAACACCAACGAGGACAAGGATTTTGAGGGCTTGGATGAATCATTTTGGAACATCTTTTCAGTTACCCCTCAGTTAAGATCTCTCCAAGCTCTCACCTGGGTGGATGATTTCCTTTGCACCCCATTGCTATGGCACCAGTTCACTCGTCTGTCCACCACATTCACTTCGAACACCGAGGCGCTGGCCATCTTACAACAGTTGTCAGACATTGTTGAATGCCCATTCACTTTCCTCGAGACCAAGATTCTCCTTGTCGATTTCAGCACAATGAAATGGCTTCCGCATTTGTGCTCACTAGCACTGCAAATCTGAAAGCAATGAGGATGAACCCATGGATACGCATCAGAGACACACTTCCTTGCTTGATCTCCTGGAGATGCCAGGTCTTTGTCAACTCACCACCCACAAAACTGCCGACAAGAGAGTGGTTTTAGACCTCATCACACACTCAAACTGTGCTCTCGCATCATTGCACTTCTGTGCAGACTCAATTGATCATGGCATGATGCTGCATCTCGTGCAGAAACTGACATATCTCACTTTGCTCGTAATTGGAAACTTTGCCAAGACCCTCCTCCCCCGGTCTTTGGTACTGATGTTTATTGAAGTGTTTGTGAAACAGTGGATTGGTGCTGGCCGTGAAGCTATTCTCAACCATCCTCGACAGATCAAGGTGCAGATTGCGGATGAACTCTTGTATCTGCAGGCTGTGGGCAATATCACCTGCATGCTTCATGCAATGCGCAACAACGGTCTGTTCCTCTTGGTGGTACCATCCCCCACCATGCCACATATCATTTTCGAGCCTTTTGATTACTGACAAATGTGCTATTCTACCCATCGCTCACAAATATGTTGTCCTGCTTCTGTCCTGTCCTGCTTCAGGTTAGTTCAATTGCTACACCGGTACCTGTTATCTGTTACTGGTGTTCCTCAGTTGGATTATCACATTTTCTTAATGACTGCAGTACTGTACTTATGGGTCAAATGTTTCTTGCAGTTTCTCCCATGCCAGTCACTTACATGTCGTCGGCTCGAAACACAGATCACTTGGAGATTATCGACACCCACCACCTATCTCTGCCCCGAATTCGGACATTGCACAATTGTGGACTTTGGCTCGGTTACCTCCACTCCACTCCACTCCACTGACCTCATGCCAAGATCATAGGTGGTTTACTCTTCTGTGTACAAAATTGGGCATAGTTCCTTGCTTCTGCCAAGCACAGGAACCGGTGGTTAAGACATTCTACTCTACCAGTAACCTCAGAGCAGCGATCCGTGTCAAGCAGCATGCTTTAGTATACAGATGATTCTTGCGGCATGCAGCCCCGCATTCATGGTGTTGCACCTTAACACCAATTGTTTCCACCCAATTTGTTTGTCTTCCCGCCTTCAAGTTCACCAACTACCAGTAACATTGATTCTCCAAGTGAAAATTTCGAACAAATAGTTTCTCCCATCATCTTGTGTTTCGAACAACAACAATGCAAAGCAGGAGCTGTCTTTGATCTAACCACTCCCATTTAGACCGGAAATTTTTGAGTGCTGATTGCCTGCACACCCAGTAAGTGCAGTTTAACCCAGGTTGAACCAGGGAAATTCAACAGGCACTGACTCAGAGTTTATGATAAATGATTACCAGGCTTCCTGTATATCTTGAAACACCAAGGCCATGAATATTTCCCAAAGAAATTAAATGGCTACTTCCTAGGAATCAATTTGAGAAGATGAAGAGAGAAAGCAACAACTTGGAGAAAGTTGCCATCATTCATCACTTTTGGTCATGTTGTTTTCTGGTTGCTCTGAGCTTCAAGTCTTGATCTTTTGCTATACTCCGATCTCTTGGACTTAGAGCCCCTGCACTGTGAACGAGTTTGGATACACAGTTCATACACTTTGCGTCCGATTCCATATGTGCTCTGACCAGCGTGAATTCTCAGCTCCTCCAAATAAATTTACCGAAAGGCAAGTCTAAGAGAACAAAGCCAGAGCTTGCTTGGAGCACAGCAGAGCAGGTCACATCACAAATTTTGATCGACAGCGCGGCTTTGCCCAGGATTCTTCCTTTCCTTTTCGCTCCAGCCATCCACACTACTCTTGGACTCCAGCATCTCCGGATTCCCATCAAATATGATCACAAAGGAGGTAGGCTTGGGTTTGACGAACAAATACTTGGAGTGATGTGGGCTGTACATTTGGGTGCGACCACCCAATTTCAAAGTCTGGAACCTATTCGGCAACAAGTGGGACACGAGGTTCAGAGGGAGATGATGACGACAGCCAATGCTATCTCAGTGTCTAAGCTGTATCACCCATGTCCCCTTACACCGTGTCCCATCCCAGTTTCGCAAAGATTCGGCACCCATACAACCTCGACAGCACATCATATGATCCCCTGAAACTTTGGGCCAAAAGCTCTACTTTGGCAGTTGAAGTCCGGGAGGGCAGATGTTTCAACCCATTCCTCCTGTCTAGTATGGGTATCTTGCTAAATGCCCTCTTCTCCTCCTGCGGAAAAATTCCAGTGCCGGTATGTCCGTCACCACCTGTTGTCGAGGCACCTCTCTTGCTCCTTGGGGTTCACCTGTCTTGTCAGGCACACTTGTGTTCCAAATCATACCTCAGCTTTAGTTCTCCAAGATTTTCTTTTGTTTTTATTGAACAATGTATCATGTTTCCAAATTTTGAATGTCACTGAATGGCGTGAAGTCCATGGGACAGGAACCATTCGGCTCTTCCTTGTCTTGGTGTGTCCCCATTTTCACTCCGAAGGGTGACACTGCTCAACATCAACAATTCTTTTGCATTGGAAGTGCAATGAGGACAGCACAGTACTTGTAGGGATTGTTCTGCAGGTGCCCGTACCCTGTCTTCGTTTATGCCTAATCTGATTTGAGTAGGTTCAGCCGCTTTTCTCCCTTGCATTCTCTCGTAGCTCAAGGATGACACTAATACACTTATGGTGCTTAAGCCCCCTTTAGTATCACAACTCGGTTGGCCTCTTCTCAGTGCCAATGTGGTTTTGCACATGGCTCCTTCCTCCTCGTCTTCATTCATTCTGCCTGTAACTCCGGATTGACCTGCAGTTCTTTTTTCTGCCTCTATCATACTTCATGCTAGCACATCTCCTTCTCTGGATCTGCCAACACTTGGCCAGTGTTCCCTTCCATGGCTAGGTTTCTGCACTTTACTGCTGGGCAGACGGGAACAAATCTTATTTCTGCAGTTTTTTACAGCCATAGGCTCCGACTGTGTTTAATGTTGCCCCAGTCCTTCCTCGCTTTACTGCGCTCACGAGATTTCCAAACAGTCCCGACCAAGGTACATATCTTTTATTTTTAGCCATCAGCCTCCCGCTTTTATTTCAACACCATGCCCCAGTGGAATGAAGCCTTCCCAGTGTGAGTCCTGTGGAAGTGCCTCCCGGCTCGCTCGTCGCTCATGCAATTATGCGTGATGCACATGAGTTCCTCATCTGGTGTTATCACCCACCTCATTTCTACTCACCATCTATTTTTCTTCATTATTCCCTATTGCCTAGGTACCCTTCCATATCGTCCCGAGACGCGATCAAGCCGTATACACAATTACCCTTGATCTCACAAGCCATGTACAAGAGGTCACCTGACCACATTGGTTTCGCTGCGCCATGTTCATATGTGCCGTTCGATGGATTAGAGGGTCGGTTGGCTTGCATGGACTCCCACATCGCTGTAAACCCGATGGTTCACGCATCACACTATTCCGGACACTTACTTATCACATGACAACTTTCTTCTTGATCTCTTACCACAATCCTCTGTCTATATGTTCTCATTATACATACACTGGTCCCATTTGTTCCTGTTCCCGGTTCTCTTCAAGTGTCTCGTGCCTTCGGAGAAGGTGCGCTTCCACTTTTTTTTGAATCACGACCAGTTTTTGGTACCGTTGGCAAAGACACAAAGATCTCCCATCTTTGATCTCTTTTTACCTCCGTTCTGCTTCCGTTCGCGTAACCTCGCCTGGCAAGTTCTACGTTTTCACTGTACCATTGAACCGTACCGTTTCCCGCTCCATTCTGCAACGTCTGGGACGACTTGGGGCTTACCCCAAACTTTTGCAGCTCACGTGATGCTCCCCAACGAATTCTTTTCCGCCTTCAAAACTGTCTCGTCTGCCCTCCGTACCATACCCCCTCCGCACGCGCAGCGTCGCGAGGTCTGAACAAGTCAACATGTCTTCCTCGCCGACCCCGCTTTCCGCCCTGACCTCGCTCCCTCTGTCCCCGTACTACGGCCCCTCCGACTCTGACTCATCTTCAGCCACCCCGTCCCCGACTCCCCAACGTAACGCCGCCATGTCGACCCACACCACAGTCTACGCCGAAGTCGAGCAGCATGGTTCTCGTCCTCCTGTCCTCAAGCCGGGAGATATCACTGCACTTGTCGTCCGGGACTTCGAGAACACCGCGCTCAACTGGTTCGCCATGAAGAACGTGCCGGACGAGCAGCAGGTCTCCCAGATCCTTGGGTCCTTCCGCGACACCCGCCACATCGCCTGGCTGCGTCCCGCTGCCGAGCGCTCGCATGTGAAGAAGCTGTTGTTCGACGCTTTCATGGCCGAGTTTCGCAACAAATACCTCCCAGTCGATTGGCAAGCCATAACACGCAACGAAATTCTCAGTAGCCGGATGAAGGAGACTCAGACCTTCGATGAATGGTTCACCGAGGTGATTGGTCTCGCATTGCTGCTTGACGGTACCCCCAGCCGCTCTGTCTGACACGTGCCTGCGCCACACTCTCGAGGCCGGCATGTGCGCAGACCTGGAGGTCGAATACCGTCTCGACACCATCGCCAACGCCGTTGCTCATGAGAAAATGGACAAATGGTGCCGCAGCGTCCGTCGCATCGATGAAAAGCGCATCCGCGACATCGCAAAACAGCGGCGCATCGCTGCCGAAATCAACAAAGCCGAGAAGCGCAAGGCGAACTCGGACGGTGACCGCACCTCCAAGAAGCCCTTCTCATCTTCATCCAAGCCCAACACCTCTGTTTCCGCTACCGCCCTGTCCACCCCCGCCGCCTCGATGTCGGCCCCAAAAGGCTCCCCAAGCTGACCGACCTCGAGCGCTCACTGTTGAACGAACACGAGGGGTGTAACAAGTGCTGCAAGTTTTACGCTGGCCACCGCGCAGTGGACTGTCCTAACAACTTCCCCGACCCCACCACGTACCGCACGCTCACCGCTGGGGACGCCGCTGCCGCCGCCCCAAAGAAGGTCAAGGCGAAGGCCGTCGCGGTGGTGATGGACCCCATATCAGACTGCGACGACTCAGACGACTCCGAGGATAGTGACGTGAGTGATCCCGCACCATCTACCTCGGATTCCCATTTTTTCTGGGACTGTCTCATCGACAGCCCATCCACTGCGTCCATCCCTGCCTGCGTTCGTTCCTTCGGGATGATTGATAATGGTTCCCATCTAGCTATGATTGATAGAAAACTTGCCGACTCGCTGGAACTTCCGAACATCAAGCTACAGAAACCCGTCCCGATTTCTTTCGCCTTGTCCGACAATGGTGAACCCGATGTTTACCTTACACATTTTGTTAAGCTGCGTTGCACGTCCCGCGACCAGATGTGGACTTCGAAAACCGTACGATTCCTTATAGCAGACGACCTTTGTGCACCGCTTCTACTTGGCTTACCATGGCTAGCCGCTAATAAAATTGTCATAGACCACGAATCTCGCACCGTAATTGATAAACATTGTTCTTATGACTTGATGAATCCCCCTGAGCCACGACCCGTCCCACCACCTAAGTTAAAATTAAGAGAAAAGTTTAAGATTACTCTGGCCGACCGCAAGTCGCTCTTTAAGGAGCTTGACGCCGTCTGTAAAGCCAGACGGAGAACGATGGAAGCTAATGGCGATTTTGAGCCTGTGAAACAAGTGGACGTTGTGGCCGCCATTCGTGAACGTGTAGAGGTCTTATCTCATTGGAAGGAGCTTGAGGACAGAGGGTCTAAACTGAAAACCGAGTTCTCCTGCCTCTTCAAGCCAATGCCACACGTTAACGATTTACTGAGGGATGTATTTTGTCAAATAAAATTAAAAGATGCTGAAAAGACTTCCCAGACACGTTTGCACCAAAGCCCGCGGAAGTACAAAGATGCGTGGCGCATCCTCATCCAGAACCACCTGGATGCAGGCTGCATCCGTCCTTCCTCCTCTCCATTCGCTTCCCCAGCCTTCCTGATTCCAAAGGCGGATAAGTCAGCCCTGCCCTGCTGGGTAAATGACTACTGCCTGCTCAACGCGAACACAGAACATGACCGATTTCCCCTCCGCAGAGTCGACGACATTCTCGCAGACTGTGCGAAGGGAAAAATATGGTCGACCATAGACTTCACTGATAGTTTTTTCCAAACCCGTATGCACCCTGACTCCATCCCATTCACAGCGGTTAACACGCCGCTGGGCCTGTACAAATGGCTGGTGATGCCGCAGGGCTTGCGGAACGCGCCCTCAGTACAACAGAGACGGGTTACAGCAGCCCTCCGCCATTTCATCGGCGATTTTTGCCATGTTTACCTGGATGACATTATTATCTGGTCCATAGACCCGGATGAACATGAAAAACACATACGGCTCGTTTTTGAGGCCCTGAAGAAGGTGTCTCTGTACTGCAACCCTAAGAAGACGAAGCTGTTCCAGTACGAAGTTGATTTCCTTGGCCACCACATCTCCCAGAGAGGGGTGGAAGCTGATATCCGCAAGGTCGAACGGATAGTCCATTGGCCGACCCCAAAATCGGCCACGAACATCCGAGCCTTCCTAAGTCTTGTCAGGTACATCTCCAGATTCCTGCACAACCTTGCGGATCATAAAGCTGTACTGGAAAAGCTCACCACAAAAGCTTGCGACAAAAAATTCCCAGAGTGGTCCGATGAGGCACAGGCCGCCTTCGATGCCATTAAATCTATTGTCGTTAGCCGTGATTGCCTCACCACAATTGATCATGATGACCGCGGTATTAACAAGATTTTCGTCACCACCGATGCCAGTGATAAACGCACCGGCAGTATACTGTCCTATGGCCCCACTTGGGAAACTGCGTGCCCGGTGGCCTTTGATTCCATGACTCTGAAGAGTGCACAGC
Organism: Mycena albidolilacea; assembly: GCA_029282495.1. Taxonomy (NCBI): domain Eukaryota; kingdom Fungi; phylum Basidiomycota; class Agaricomycetes; order Agaricales; family Mycenaceae; genus Mycena; species Mycena albidolilacea. The sequence goes on along the minus strand of JARIHO010000054.1, from coordinate 280,221 downwards.
TGAATTATCCTGTACATGAAAAAGAAATGCTGGCCATTATACGCGCCTTGCAGAAATGGCATGTCGACCTGCTTGGTTCCGAGTTCTACGTCTATACGGACCACAAAACACTTGAGAATTTTGACAAGCAAAAAGACCTGTCCCGCAGACAGGCACGCTGGATGGAATTTCTCAGTCAGTATGACTGCAAAATAATCTATGTAAAGGGCGAGGATAACTCAGCAGCCGATGCCTTGTCACGGACAGACTTCACCGAGACGTGCGACGTGGAAGCTGCCGCACACGAGCCTTGGGACAAATGTGCAGATGACAAGGATCGACCAACGGTTGCCTCGGTTCTGATGCCAAAAAAGGATTCACCGCTCCAGGCTGTGCAATGCTTGGCTCACACGTGCATCAAAGAACGGAACCAAACGTCAATTGCTTCCGTCCTCACCATCGGCTCTGATGCGAAACTCCTGCAACGTATTCGCGAGGGCTACGAGAAGGACCCCTGGTGCAAGAAATTGACCTCTGTCAGTAAAGGAATGCCGGGACTGGAGTTCAGAGAATCTGAGCGGCTCTGGTACGTTGCTGGCTGACTGATTATTCCTCGCATCCCGGAAATATGCGAATCACTGTTCCATCTTGCACACGACTCGCTCGGACATTTCGGCTTTGACAAGTCGTACAAGTCCCTACGGGACTCTTATTACTGGCCCAACATGAGACGCGATTTGGAAAATGCTTACATTCCCGCCTGTGCCGACTGCCAACGCAACAAGTCCCAGACGACTCGAAAGGTGGGACCCCTACATCCACTGCCTATACCGGAACAACGTGGCGACTCTGTGGCCGTGGATTTCATTGGCCCGCTGCTGCCCGATCAGGGATACAACTATCTCGTCACCTTTACCTGCCGCTTGGGTTCCGATATCTGCCTGGTGCCAACTAAAACGAACCTCACTGCGCCTGAGCTCACCTTGCTCTTTTTTGATCACTGGTACTGTGACAATGGCCTTCCGCTAGAATTCGTCTGCGACCGCGACAAGCTGTTTGTCTCTACGTTCTGGAAAGCCTTACACAAACTCACCGGCATCAAAATAAAAATGTCTTCTGACGGACGGCGCAAGCGAACGTACCAACAAGACTGTTAATCAAGCGCTCCGATACCACACCTCGCGGAACCAAACCAGCTGGGTACGTGCTCTGCCCCGTGTCCGCTTTGACATGATGAATACTGTTAATGCATCGACCGGCTTCTCGGGTTTTCAACTGCGAATAGGCCGCTCTCCTCGGATTATCCCCCCCCTTGTCGCCACCCCGCCATCTATGGCGCCGGATGAGGAGAAGCTCGCTGCAGAAATCATTCGACGCCTCCACGACAATGTTATAGAAGCTCAGGAAAATCTCCTTACAGCAAAGATCAATCAGGCCGAACAGTCCAACAAGACTCGACGCCCCGACCACGACATCAAGGTCGGCGACCGTGTCAAGCTTTCAACAGCGCACCGACGCGTCGAATACCTCAAGAAGGGCGAAAAGCATGTCGCGAAGTACATGTGTTGGTTCGACGGCCCTTACACGGTCACCGCCACACATCCTGAGGCATCCACATACACGCTAAGCCTACCTAATCAACCCAATGTGTTCCCTGTCTTCCATTCCTCTGAATTAGAACCTTATATAGAGAACGACGATGAGCTCTTCCCCGCACGCAAGCTCCCTGAACCCGGCCCGATTTTGAACGACTCCAGCGAGGAGGAATGGCTCATCGACGAGATTATCGACGAACGCAACCGCGGCCGCGGAAAGCAGTACTTGGTCTCGTTCTCCGGCTACGGTCCCGAGCATAATTGATGGCTCCCCGGACGCGAGCTCGCTGAAGCCGAAGCCCTCGACTGCTGGGAGGCACACAAAGGAGGTGGAACGGTATAGGCGCGCATGTCTTGTTCAACTTTCTTTTTGTGCCTGCCCCGGTAGCTTTTCCCCACGGGGTTTTTAACGCACCCGCGGAGCAGTTTTTTACGTATTTTCCCCAAATTCCCCCACATACCTTCCTTTTCCTCTGGTTGCTTGACAGGCGGGATGATTTTTCAGGGAGGGGGAGGGTGTAAACCCGATGGTTCACGCATCACACTAATCCGGACACTTACTTATCACATGACAACTTTCTTCTTGATCTCTTACCACGATCCTCTGTCCATACGCTCTCATTATACATACGCTGGTCCCATTCGTTCCTGTTCCCAGTTCTCTTCAAGTGTCTCGCACCTTCTCCGAAGGTGCGCTTCCAATCGCATTAGTATGTTACACTCCTCGTCTCTTATTTTCCTTCCCCTTCCTTTCCTCTCGGGCCAACTTCTGTGAAGTGTGGTTCTAATGTTTCTACCCTCTCGGCTCACGCTGGAGATCGATGCGTCCAAGGCCTGGTCATCCTCTGGACAGATGTTGAGGTGGCAACATCGTCTCTCTATTTGTCTTTGCACGTGTCCCGGTTGGTGTCTCATTGGAATTGTGTTAACAGATGGTATGGTTTATATCGAGCTCTCTATGCTCATGGATTTTATTTTATATTTCATCTTGTATTGGATGGTTGCGGAGGGCTCTGGTGATGCGAGAGCACGCGTGACGACCACCCCGATCGAGTATATAAGATCGAAATGTACATGAAACAGAGACTTCTCTTTTGGTTTCTACTTTCATCTCCCTCAAGCCTCCTTCGAGTTAGGACGACTTGAGTTGAGTCTCTATGAGTTATTGAGTGCCTTGAGTACAGGCACGAGTCCACAAGCTGAGTCCAAGTCTTTATATCATTTTGTTCCCTGTCTATTACAGCCTTGCAGCATAATGTAGCACGACCTTCCCTCGTTCTCAGTCCACCTCTGGACTATCTGTTACTTCAACAGTCCCATCACTCGCTGCTTTTGGTTAATCTGTCAATGGCACGCCTGCAGATCATCTGATAAGCCATCAGCGATCATATTGCTTGAGCTTTTGCACAATACATTTTTACTGAAGGATCCCTGACAACTATTCAGCTTGCTGAATTTTTAAGCCAGTGTACTGTGGTTCAGGGTGAGATCCAGGTGGTCTATCATTGCCTCACCCTAATTTTGTTTAGTGGCATGCCTTCAACTGGTGGCCGTTGGTGGCAAGTCCAGTGGAAAGCCATTTGGGACTCTATTGGTGCATGCAAAGATATTCACACCTGAGGATATTAAAATGATGATAACACTGGAAAACATTGCAGCCTGTGGCTTGAGATCCATATACCCAGCATCAAGCACAACAGAATTTAGTTCCGCATTATCAGCAGTAATGAAAAGACTAGGATATCCCATGCCCATATTGGGCAAAGGGATTTTGCTGCAGCAGTGCTTTTGCTGCATGCAGTGGCAGTAGCAGCGGCAGCAGCACTACAGCAGCAGTCTGCAGCAGTTGTGCCTGCGACATGTTGAACTCCTTTATACCACTGTAATTGGTGTTTCAAATATGTTGGGGGAGTCTACTTATATTGCTCCACATGTGCCCTGTGTTTTCTGAGACATTGGGACATGAAATAATTTCCATGCAGCAGTACTCTGCAGCAGTATTCCAGCACCAAAACACAAGTAAACATTGTGCAGCGGCAGTCGGTGGTTTGTTAGATTTCACCCCCATCATGTGCTGCCAAAATGGGCAATTCACGTGTCCTATTTGTTCTTTGCCTCAATTTGACGACAGAAATCAAGCTGGCTCATGTTTACTCTCCAAACAATCATTCTCTTTCATCCTCCATCACCACCTGCTGCCTCCTCTCCCCTGCTTATTCCCTCCCCCGATGCTACCAATGTGCTCAACATGTAGTTGAATGCCACCCACTCTCACACTCTGCCACCCCTAGGGTCCCAGTTGCGCTTGGTATATCTGAGCCTGCACTATTGCTCCTCCAGGTGGCATTCTGATGTGGACTTAATGTTCCTACCGCCCTGTGTTGTGTACAGCATTCTTGTCACTACAGTGGCATGTACAACATCTCTGTGTGCCATATGGCAACATGTACTCCATGTGTCCTCAATGTGTTCAGAGTCTGGCAGCTGCTCACAACTGCAGGATACTCCCTTGTTTTAAGCCCTCGCCACAGAAATGGCACTGTGAATTACTGTTTGTATTGCATCAATGCCGAATGAATAAATATATTTTTTATGAGATGCCAGCCTCAGGTGGAGACAGGTACAACACGTGAATTGCCTGTTTGAGAATCATGTGTTGGGGCAAAAAGTAGCCATCTGCAGTTGGCAGCACTCTGCAGTGGCAAAGTTGGCACTTTGCAGCAGCAGTCGGGTTATTTTTGGTGGCAGTCTACTGCATGTTGGGGCAGTATGGCAGCACTTGGAGGGCATGACAGTGCAGCAATGTAGCATTGCAGTGGCAGTGTTGCAGCAGTTGAACTTCACTTCAGTGGCAGTGTTGCGGCACTGTGACTTCCCTCTCCGACACTGGCCCACTCTGATCATCCCTGTGGCCTCAACCTGGCCTCAACATTACCACACTCAGCTACACCCCGGTCAATACTCCTCCAGTCACCAATATTCAACTATGCTCATGCTTGCTCACTAGCACATTGTTGTTGTTGTTAACACCTCTCACCTACCTGAATCTATTGACTAAAGAAATATTTATCATCTCAATGCCTTCAAGCCTTTGATGATGAGCTTCAAGCAACTTGATGTCTTCCCTCATTGAATCTGACACAACATCTGTTCAATTTCCCTTGAAAACTTGAACCAGTACATCTTGCATCACACCAACCTGTTTGTCATTTCAGACTTACCTGGCCCGATCGCTGCATGCTCAATTACATAGCAGATCTGGAGGTTGGATCTCAGTCTGCAAGCCTTGGGATTTTGGGCCCTGCTCAATTCCACAACACATAGTGCATACACCGCCATTCAAGAACTTCATTTCTCAAACCTTGACTGTTGACATTCTTGCAACCTTGACAAAACATTTAATATGTGTTCTTCCAAGGTTTCACAGACACCTTAAAGAAAAATGTTGACAAACTGTCCCAGAAATATCAGTTAAACATTTATGCAACATGCCTCAAATATGGAATTGAAAAATGCTTGAGGGATCCGACATTTTTTATTTTGACAATGTTGTGTGTACGAAACATTCTCAGAACATTGGTCACAAACGGCGGTGTACATCTCGCATTTGTGAGTTTGTTGTACCCGGCCCATCCAGATGATTTTATCACAGTGCTGAATTATATCCCTCGCTATTCAGTCTGTGGGAAATGACGGGCCAAGAATTTCCTTCCACCGCTTCCAGTGAGGGAAAACCTAGACTATATGTTGTAAAACTTGAGGTCCCCAGTGCAGCAACTGTAATCAAACATCAACAATCTTGCCTTTCTGCACGCATTGCTAAGTGCTTCCTGCAATTTTTCCCCTGTGTAAGGTGAAGTACATGCTCTGATACTCCATTGGATAAGAAGCTGTGATCACTCAGGTGCTACTGCGACAAATAAACTAAATTGACAATATCTACCTCAAAACTATTTTTCACCTATCTCAATTTCTACAGTAATTCACACAGATAAGTTGCTGGAACCCAATACTGGAAAGTCAAGGATACACATTCACCTGGAGATCTCAAGCTAAAAAATTTCTAGTCAGCAGGGAAAATGCCACAGAGTTGAAAATGTGATGCAGTGGCAGTAGCAGCAAAAATCATACAGCAATCTTACGGTAACAGTGGCAATGGCAAAGCGACACTTTCACCACACCCCCAGATATCATTGTAGATAGCGATGTAATTACTGAGGTGCGAGGTTTAATGAATGAATCTAAAATTGGGGAACTAACATGTAACAAGACCAATCCCTGCACCAAAGCAGTGTGGGCCAACTTGATGGCTGGACCTCACACACAATACTTAAGGCAGCCCAACACTGTCTCTTTCATAGTGGAAGGTGAGATATTGTTGGAGATAGCGCAAGTGTTAGACCTGACTTGGTTTGCTTGAGGGCCTTCCCTTCAAGTGTCGAAATATGCAGTGGGCACCAGGTTTTTGGAAGTCTCCCCTAAAATCAGTGGACCAAGTCAATTCTTGAAGGCTGACTCGGTTATTGAGGTGGAGAAGCTGATTCTTTTTGGATTCCTGAAGGGCAGGAACAACAACTCGGACCAGACTCTGTTTCCTACCCCACCATCTTTGAACAATATAGCAACCACACCTCCAGCATGGTAGGGCAAGGAATGTTGTAGCTGATCAAGCATCTCCTTAAAGAAGCAGAGGAGAGGCTGAAATAGCACACAGAGCCAATGGCAGACTTTCCTTAGACCCAACAACTGTGGCACCTCTGCTTCATCTTTTGTCTCCACTCAGAAGGACTCCAATGAGTTTAGGAGGAGACTGTGTTGTGGCTTCCCCATCAACTGACAGAAGTTCTTGACCCCAGAGCATCTCAGAACTAGGAAGGCCTGGTAACATATTCACAACTGACTGGAATCCTACCTATGAATATTCTTTCTTTCTTTCTTACAATAGTTACAAATACTTGGTCTTGGAATTATCAGACATTATTCATGTGATATTCTTGTTGTAGTTATATGATTTGGCCGATAATAAGCTCTATCTACACATTGTCTTCTTTCTTGTGTGCCCCTGCCTGACCCTCTTCTCTTGTTAAGTATCTCTGAGTCTCTGAGGACAGTGGGCATTAGGAGACCCTCAAGGTAAGAATTCTTATGAGTTCACTAACTGGTTACTGCATAACTAAACACACAGACTTGCAACTATTCCACTGTATCTTTCCCTTCAGTTCTCTGAAAGGTGTCCTGATACCTGATCTGTGGATTTCCCTTTCAGAGAATATCTGCAGAAGGGAACAAGTGAATAGGTCCTTACCACATTTGCACCATGTCATGAGCTCACCAGACAATTAGTATGGCAACTCTCTGTAAACTCAGTAGAGTTTTGCACCCCCATCTGATTGTGGATCTCTTTTGGTTGATTGGCTTGACAGCTCAGCACAGAAGACCGGCCCGGGCCCGCTCTGAGGCCTCCAAGGCCACACAAAAATTCTCCAAGACTCCTAAAGCTTACTCTGGGCCCTTACGAAGCCTTAGAGCCATTAAGGCCTTAGGCCTTAGGACGAGCACTGTTTGAAAGTGTAAATAAAGGAATATTCAGCATATCCAAGTTACATAAATACAAGACAGAAGTACATAAGAATAGAGTTTAGCATAAAGTTGTATCAGAGGTAGAGAGAACACCTTCTGGGGAAGCATCAAGATATATGGTTTTGACGTCCGGATTCTCAGATGTTCCTCTGTTCAATGCCTGGTCCGGTGCACTCAAAATGGTGAGCTGCAGCAAAGATTTCTGATGAGCTGTCGAAAGCCTGACATCAATTTGAGCCACATCTTTGGCCTGCAATGACCGTTCAAACAGAGGGCGGGCTGTTTTCCAGAAGCCAATTGCTTTTGAAGTATGACCTTGTTTGTTTGCTAGGTCTCCTAGACGTACCATGCATTGTGCCTGGCTGCGATGTATGTCCATATGGGTAAATCCTTCCAGGGCCACTATATAAAGATTGGTGGCTGTTTCATCATCCTCAGTGGCAAGAAACACATCTCCTAGAAAAAGAAGTGCTTTGTGGAGTTCTAATTTGTCTTTGGATCTGTATGCACGTCCACAGTATATCACTGGCCACCTGGTTTGCCATTCAGAAGCTGGCCAAGCTCTGATATCTGCGAGTCGTCCCAAGCAAAATAATTCAATCTCATTGTCTTGTCCCCAGAGGAAAGTGAGGCTCTCTTTGAATTTGATCTTTGCTATCTCAAACTTTTCTTCTGTGAGTTCAATATCAGCCTCGGCTGTGGACCAGCAGATACTGTCTCTCAGGATCATAGAAGTGCTTAAAATATCTTTTGCTTGGTTTAAATCATGGGATGCAGCCCTGGTATCCCCACAGAGTGTGGCAATATGTGCAATATTGAGAACTGTTATTGCATAGGAAAGGGGATCTTGCTCAGGAGAATTGGCTTCAACTACTTGATGGTAAATCTTTCTAGCTTCAGCATATTCTGACTTCTGAAGATGGATCTGTCCATGTGCTATTGCAATTTCATGGTCTAGCTCCCCATTAGCCAGGCCACAGATACCAAGCATTGCACTGCTTCTGTGTAGTTGGTCTGCACTCTGCTTGAAGTTACCCAGGAGTATCAAACATGTAGCTTCAATCATCAGTGCATTTGCTTCCTGATACAAATTTGCAGAAAGTTGGGCTAGCCTCTGTGCTTCCCTGGCATGTACTTGGGCAGTACAATACTCTCCAGTCCTCCATTGGAGCCGAGCAATGTTTATCAAAACATCACACTTGGTGCTGTTGTCTGGACACATCTTTGCCAATTTTAATGCCCTTTGGTAAAATTGCATAGCTTGAGGTGGATCAATTTTAAAGTCGTGGAAATAGATACCCGCTGCATTGTAGAATTTGGCTAGGATAGGGCTATATTAGATTATGATGGCCAGAGAAGGAAATATGCTCACATTCAAGGAGAGGATTGTTGATAAGTTCAAGAATACTTATTCCCTGAGTTATGATTTGTTCTCTATCAAAGGTGGGGTAGTATTTATATGAAATTAAAACTTGTGTCATAAATTGAATCTTCAGGTCGTAGTCATCCATTCCAGGTACAATGGACTGAATATGCTCCATCAGTGCCAAACTACCATGTCGAGTGATCCTGTAGAATGAGCACAGTGTTGATATGCTGTAGATGGTGTCCCTGAGATCTAAAGCATTGTCATATAAGCCCCGTTGCAGGACCTCTTGGAAATTGGCCAGATTCTGGGTTATTTGATTCATCACAGGCCCCAGCTGCCCTCCGCTATACTTCTTGTATAGCTCCAAAAGTGCATAGAACAGCTTGGAAAGACATTGCACAAGGGCTGTGGATGGAGGCAAGAACTGCTGGACATGTTCTCGCACAGGCATCAGTGACCTAAGTCGCCGGTTGCTGTCCTGATATGCTAGTGATGTAGCAAGTAACACAGACTTGCAACTGAGAATATTGGGAATTGGGAGTTTGCTTTGGACCAGTTCAGCATCAGAGAGTCCATCAGGGAGAATTGAGAGAAGGCTCAACAATTCCTTGCTATTGGATGTGATTCGAGGGCTGGAAAGGGAGAGCTGAATGGATGCATCCAAATTGGATTTTCGGTCATAGCCCACAGAGAGCAGTGCTGTTCTCTCAGTGTCCCATCGAGCCAAGACATTTGTAAGACCCTCATAGTCAGACAAATGAGCCATAAGGTCTACTGCTAAGGGCATATTATCTGTGAATTGGAGGATTTGTGCTATCTCCTCCTTTGTATAGACCTTATCTGTAATCTCCATAAAGGTTTGCTGTGCAGCTTCAGGTGACAGAGGTTGGAGTGGCAATAAGAATGGATGAGTCCAGTTGACTTTGACAGGCCTTTCTGCTCCTCTCATTGTAATCTACTAGAGATTAGAGACACAAAAATGAACCACTGGCAGGACATACTATAAGTGCAAGATGCTTCACCGCTGTGAGCAGTGCAAGGAATTCTTCAATTCCCCCTCGGGATTGGACTGGTTCCCATACTGTTTCAAGGTTGTCCAAAACCAGAAGACAAGATGACTTGCGTGACAAGTACAGAACAACAGGTCGTGTGAGATCAGGCCCTGGTTTCAGCCCAACATGTAGCCCAATGAGGGCAGCAAGTTCAATGCTGGTGCTTGCAGATTCTGCACTGACAAAAAATCTTTCTTCAAATTTTGCAGAAGTGTCTGGATGGTGTAAGACTGCTCTTGCAAGGCTTGTCTTCCCCATCCCACCTCCTCCAAGAATAGCTATTCTGGGTGACTCTTGGCTGAGTATTTTCCTGATGTGCTCCATCTCCAATTCACGACCATGAAGGATCTTGGGCTTTGAAGGCAACATCAAAAATGAAGTTGAACTTGGAAGAAAAATGTAAGAAAGAGTTCAGCAATAGATAGGGTACAATACCTATGTTTGGAGTCATTTGAACCCAGATAAACCTGCCTCACACTGAGTTGGGGGTGAACAGGCTGTGAACTGTGTACCTACTGATGATCTGTCCGATGTTGTACTGCCATCAGACAGGGTCTGAATGAGTTCAAGTAACTCGTCATGCATAAGCTGTGTGGTTTGCTTTATGGCATCAATTTCACTGATTGTCGCAGGCCTGGTGGCAATCTAAGCACAGTCAATCACCCTTTTGTAAGCAAAATCTGAATATAGACCACACCTCAAAGATCTCTGTGGCTTGGGCTAATCCTGCATGACAACCCTGGAGTAGGTTTTGCATTTCATTATGATGAAGCAGGTGCTTGAGTTTATTTCCATCCTGTTGTGCCTTGAGAAAAGCATATATCTTGTGAAGAGTTCTAAAAGAAGTTCATCAGCCACTATCTCCTGACTGGATCCAACGTACTCCATGAACTTCCCAATGTTATCCAGCATTAGAGGACCCAGGGATCCAACTGTTTCAGACTTCAGGTAGAGCCTGATAATTGCATACAGGACTGGATGAATGTTCTCCATCAGCTGAGCACATTCATTTTTATTCCATTTTACAGTCTATGTTTTTCTGTAAGTCCCTCAATTATCAATGTTCAAGCTTTCTTACCCAAGCCATGCTAATCAAGGCTTCAATGGTATTTGCAATGGGATGAATAAATGGCGGCCCAAATGCATCATCCAGCTCTTTAAGAAGTGCTAGGGCAGGGGTCAAGTACTCTACAACGTTGGTGACACGAATTTCTGTGAGGGTGGATTGGCGAGGCATCTTGAGATAAGGATAAAAAATGGGGCTTGGATGTTATATATGTCCCCCCACAGCAGTATCCCTGTCGGAGTTACCATTCTTGGGTCAAGTGCTATGTGCATGCACTGCCTTGTTGAATGTACCTGCGGCGTACTTTGTTGCCAGGTGCATTTATTCCTGTTCATGTTCCTGTTCCTTCCAGCTGTGTCCGCCATTGATTAATTATACTGATTAATTATGAGATTGCACTATCACGATGACACAACCATCTCGGAGACTTAGATGGTTTCAATTTTTTTTTTAAGGGACGGGTACGGGACCGGTACAGTTACGGGTACGGGTTCTGTGGGTTGACAAAACAAGACAGGAATTCGAGTAATTGTGAGTCAGGTTTGGAGATGTCTCTTCATTTCTCACCGCTTTTATCGGCCACCTTGTCAAGCACCCAGAATCCAACCCAACATTTTGTTCTCCTGGCTTCGAAGTCATGACACATAAATCTGTGTCAGACCGAACCAATCGTGTTCGTTGAGAAACCAGGTTTCAATAATAGTCCGTCAAATTGTCTTCCTTCCACCCAATTAAATCGACTTACCCGTATCCACTGTTGCCGCATGTTTGAACCTTGAACACACACGCACTATCCTTAAAACATCTCCACCACCTGCTGCATTTCTTCCGCCCAGGCGTTCAGCGCTTCCTCTCATCCAATGCTTGCATCCCAGTCGCTTTGGCGGTCGATGCACCCATGGCCAGCCGAGAGATGAATCACGCTTGCGCGCATACACATATACGAAAAAAAAAGTGGTAGAATAGATGAGTGTGCACGCCGAATATGAAACCAAAATTGAAAGTCGTAATGTGGTATCGTCGTGAAAACCCCTGTCACCCTATGTAGATCCTGGGTATCCAGCTTCAGCCATCTATCGAGTCCGAAAATCCGGCGGCGAGTGGGTCCGAATCCAACCCCACCGGAATAAATACCACACCCATCCCTCCTTCCCCTTCCCACTCAAAACCCACCCATCCCCTTCCCGCCCCCGCCACCGAAGCGGAACCCGCCCGCCCCACGCGACAGCCCCGGGCTCGGCAGCGCCTCCCTTGCCACCTCCGGCTCCGCATCCGCCTCCACACCAAAGCTTGAGTCGAACCCGCCCGGCGTGCCGTCAAACTCATCCTCCACACCCCCAGTCCCACTGGTGAAGGGGCCGAACTCTGTCGGCGAGTCGGCATAGACGCCTGAGTCGCGCACGCCGTGTGGGAAGGAGGCGGAGGTCGGGGGCGGGGACGCGAGGGTGGAGCTCGTCGCGCTAGATTTTGACTTGGTGATGCGCTTCGACTTGCTTTTTTGGGCTTGGGCATGCCGACGTAGGCGATTTCTACAGTTTCGAGTCAGCATGAATGCTCAAACGAACGAAGGACGAGGAAGGAGGAGGAAAAGAGTAAAAGATGTGATGGGACGAGATGGAAGGAAGAACGAGAAAGAAGAAGGGCGAACAAGAAAGAATAAGGCAGAAGGAGGAGACGGGATCGGAGACATGGGACGAAAAGAAAGACATAACACGTACCTCCCACAGGTGAGTACGGCGCTCCACTCCCACTCGCCGACCACCGCCCGCTCAATCGCGATTGAGATTTTGACCACCCACAGGCCTTGGTGCGAGGCGCACATACGCCAGCCCGTTCAGATCCGCGGCGCCCTCATCCTCTGCCGCCTGCAGGTGCGCCAGAGCATCCGGGGCGGGGCCGGGGGCTGACAGGTGCAGGAACGGCGCGGGTATGTCTTTGTGCGGCGCCGGTGGGAGCTCCCCACTCTCGGGGAATACTTCGAATTCGGTCGGGGTATGCGGCGCCTCCGCGCGCGCGGCTGCAAGCCGGCGCATGTCCTTGCGCGCCTTGCGGCGCGCGCGGCGCTCGTGGTCCATTTCCACGGGGGTGTCCGCGTGGCCCTGAGAGGCAGCAGAGCCCGACCGTGCACGCCGCGCGACGTCCGCGGCGCTGACGTCTTTGAGCTGCGTCGGGCCCGCATCGAGCGCCGCGCGGGCGAGGAGGTCGTCCGTACTGTGCTATGCGCCCCGGCGCTTGGTACGCTTCCCGGCGGCTGCTGCGTCGCCTGCCGCCGGGCCCGAAGCAGGGGGATGAGGACGAGCATGCAGCGCATTGTCCCCGCCCTCGAGCGTCACGCCGAAAGACATTGAGACCCCAGAGCGACATGTGTTTCGGCGTGCGCGGCGGCGCGCAGCTACGGCCCTGGGGGCCGAGGTGGGAGTGCAGCGAGATGGCGTCGGCGTCGGGTGCGGCGTCGTCGTCCCGGTCCCGCCAGTCGTCGTCGCCGCCCCAGTGCACATCCGCGCTGGCGAGGAGTCCCTCGAGCTCGTCTGCGCGCGCGCGGACACCCCGGACGCTGTTAGAGTTGGTGTACTCGTCGTCCGAGCCGTTGGCTGCCGCATTAGACCGAGAACGGCCGCAGGTGAGGCAGGGACCGCAGGCGCCCAGGGTGGTGCGGAGGGTGTCGTTCCAGGAGGGCTGGTCCATGCTCGACTTGACAGTGGTACAATCATGGCGGTCATCACTCGCCCGTTGTACAAGTCCATCGTGTGTCCTTCGAGACTAATCGGAGTCGCTGAGAAGATCTGCAACAAGCCGTATAACAATCGAAGTCAAGTTGCATCCCCGTCGTCTTTGGAGATCTGAAGTTTTGTCGTGAGTTTCCACCTTAGAAGAGCGCTCTCTGAGTCAGTCACTGGCAGGGCTCAGTCACTAATGATGGTCATGGTCATCTTCAAGCGGGGCTTGGTGTCCGACGGTACGCAGCGAGCAGTGCAGCAATGTTTCAAGTTAGAAGCGGAGTCGGCCGAATAGCTCCGCTTCAAAACATTGCGACTCGCGATCGGATTTGTTCCCGACCTCAACCTTCCATGGATCCAGCGGCCACTGCGCTCACATATGCACTAGGTTGCACACTACGCAGCGGAGGTTTTAAAATCCTATGGCTACGTGCTCCGTCAGCGGCAAATCAAATCAAATCTTCCGCCGTCGCGCGCGCAGCGCGCTTGCGCCGTTTGAGCTCTGTCCCGAGCTAACGAGCCAAGGTGAGTCTGACAGACAACTCTCGCATGGTCGCACAGCACTGCTTTATTCGAACCAGGACTCGCTACGTCCTTGTCGGACTGAACGCTCGACAAGCAGGACTCCGGCGTGCCATCAAATCGCGATATCCGAGCCGGACATGGAATGCGCCCGACTGCGAGCATGTGGGTCCTGCAGTTCACTGACAGCGCTGGGGATCAATCACAGCGCGTAAAAGCTTGAATGCCCAGGGCGCCGCGTTTCCAACTGCTATTGATCCGCATAGCAACATACCTCGGTCCTGACTCTTCGGTCTTGAGATCTAGCTTGAGACTGCGAACCGTGGATTCCATTGTTCGGAAGTTGTATTCGAAACCTCGGGAGAGAGTTGGGCGCTGACGCCAAGTGTTTGCATTAATCGTCTCAAGACTTCAGACGGATCCCCCGAGTCGTCTTGGATTCCGCTTTGGGCAAGTGAATCTTCAGGCTAGAACTGGCACCGGTCTGGCAGTACTCGGTGGTTTGACTCACCGGCTTGCTGTCTGTACATGTGCGCCTAACTAATAATAATATAGATATCTGTCCCCGTCTTTATTACCGCCTACTGCTCAACGTCTTTGGACTTGATGACGCCCGCTGTTCAACGTCTGTGGACTTGACGGCGTCCCGCTCAACGCTCGGTCTTAGAAGTCTTCAACCCGGGAAATTTTCGGATTGCACCTCCAGGCTCTATCGACTTTATTTTGGTGGATGGAGGACAGGCGGTCTTTTCTTCTCATGATAATTTTCTTAGATCTGCTTGCCTGCATAACATGCGTCCGGGAAGTGGAATCCGAAGACTGGTTACGGCGCACTAGTAGCATGGATTAACTTCCGACGTCCCGTCCGTCTTCCCGAGTCCCGACTGGATAGAATTATATTCGGAGGACGCGCTGCTGGATACTATGAGTCTTTGCATATTTTTTTTCCCGGCTAGACTGTGGGCTAGCTACAATCCCGACGGTGCGACTCTGCCTTTCACTAGCTTACTTCTGGACCGAACTTGATGGATGAAGAGTTCAGGCCTCTGTCGGAAAGCTAGCTGCCTGCGAGTTCAACCGTTTTGCACGGGATTCTTGGTTTATCGGTTATCTTATCTTCTCCCTCTCTTTCTTAATCTTGTCGCTGTTTATCGCATGGCTGGCTTGATTCGACTCGACTCGCCTTGATCACTGGCTCGTTCTTGTGCGCAGTCGGACTCCCAAGGAAGTCCTCTATCTCGCCACTTGCGCAGTACACTCTACATCGGGGTGTCGTGGCCGTCGATCTCAAATGAAGGGCTGTGAAAGCGCAGTCACCTCACCATCCTTGGACTGTTGCTGGCCGATGGCTCGCTGTTCCTTCGGCACAAATACGTGGGACTCCGATTTGACGAGCGGCCCCAGTCTTCCCATCGAACATTGGTCAAATCCTTTCTGCCGCGGCGCCTTGACTCCTCTCCTGGGCACGGAATCAAAAAAGCTTCTTTGCCCTGAACTCTCCTTTTAGTCAATTCAGTGAATACACCGAGGCCTTCCTTGAATCCCTGTCATGCGCTCGCCCTCAGTCAATCACCTTAATAAAACTGCGCCGTGGCGAGGACTATTGAGATCATTGGAATTGCCTCCGTTCCAACGACAAGTTCATCCGCAACAAAGCAGTGAAGATGACGAAATTTACAATCTTATATATCATTTGAGTAACTTGGCATTTTGGATTGACGTCTAGATCTTTCGATTTTATTGGCCCAGCTTGCCCAGCCTGCCGTTCGCCATGCAGGTCTGGTCTGCTCCACCTACCTTGGGTCCTGCATTTATTAATCCAGCGTCACAGCTTGGCTCCACAATGCACTGTACGTTCAGTTCGTTTTTTTTTTTTGCCGACGCAACTTCTTACCTCGGACCCTGATCCGCTGTTCAGGCGTCGGTCTACTAGAACAGTGCTTCAGCTCCACTTGTGTCTGATTTCGAGCCGAGACTGGGTTCGTCATTGATTGTATCTCCATTCTGCACGATTGAATTAATCTTCGTTTAGTTCTCCCTGGGGCTAGGTTGCGCGAGATTCCCGTGGTTCAGGCGAGCACAAAACCAGGGTTTCCAAAAGTAAGACTTTAAATGTTGAACGTTGAACCTCGGTTCAGTTTGAGGGCATCTGGAGTTGAAGTTGTTTCGTCGGAAAACGAGTCAGTCCAGTTTCCCTGTCCTGCTGACGGCCAGGGGGGGTGCGTTGGGTTTGGTCCTCCGCACGCTTCACTTGTCCCGAACGGAACGGCTTTGAGAAAATCAAAGCCGCCTGTCCTGTCCGACCGGAAGATCCTTCATAGGGAAGGAATCTGACAGACCTCTACAGGAGAGGCTCGAAGAGCACGAAATATCCACTCCGACGCTGGACAAGACATCTAAAATCAACTATGGTGCTGTGAGACTAGGTCTTGCCCTCTCTATCGCTTGGTATATCCGATCTGCTCCTTGGGTCGCAGATGTACTCTAGCTGCTCGACTTCACAGCGACGAAGTGGACATGGTTCTCCGACGCAACGCCTTACCTCGGTCCCTGGTCCGTTGTTCATGCGTTGTTAGGCTACACTGATGGTTGAGCTCCACCTGTGTCTGATTTCGAGCCGTAGGTGCGTCATTGAGCTATCTGCATGAACTTTGTTTCGTTGAGTTTGTTTCCGTAATTCCTGCCGAGGCAGGACTAAGGTTGCCCGAGTTTTCCGTCGAATTCAACTTGTACGTTGAATGTCTGTTTAGGAAGTCCCTAGAGCTCTGAAGGGAAATATCGACTACGGACGCCGAACATACTCCTGTGCCTGATGTCCCGAAATTCGGGCGTCGTAGACTTGGTTTGGTTCGCTATTTCCAATCCACTGCTTGCCTCGTGCTTATTCTTGTCTGTATGAAAATGGCACAGCTCCCTGCTCCCAAGCACGGGAACTTGGTTCAGAAATTTTATCGCAGCCTGAGGGGGCGATCCGTGTCTTGCGGCCGGTTCTGAAATACTGGCTCTTGCGGTATGCGACGACGCATCCATGACGTCCTGCACCTCAAAGCCCGGATGTTGCCAACCCATTTGTGCTTTCCCGCCTTTACCAAATCCCCCGGCCCGCTCTCCAAAAGCAAAAATTTCGAACCGATAATTCCTCCCGCTATTTGGAACAACGACTAGTGAGAGTTCTCTGTGGTTAACCCACTACTGATTAGCCCGGGATCTTGAATGCTATGCCATCTACACGTGTATAGTAGCTAAAATTCAACCACTGTCCACTGATTCAGAATTCAATACGACAAATGACTGACAAGCTTGCCGTGTATCTCAAGTACTAAGGCCGAAAAAGAGGCGCAAGTCGCTGGTTCCTAGTAAGTATTTGTCGCGGTCTACTTATCCACAGGTCACATACTGCACAGAAAATACATGTCTACTGCTCTCTTCCACCGAACGTCTCGAACTGCGGCCTAAATAAAGGCACGGGGAACTCCATGTGTACAATATTTCATCTTTTGGTGGGACATAAGGCATCCCAAGAATCCTCTTTACTTCTCTGCGTCTGTCTTCGAGTCCCGGCTTTGGAGAAGGTCTCTCGAACTCTCGGGGAGTTCAATAGCCAGGGATTGTTGGTGCTGGCGTCGGGGACCTTCACCTTGTGCGCTTCGTCTGCGCGTAGACATTTAATCTTTCCAAATATCCTTGAACTTTCCTGTTTCTCCTGCTCGAGTCCCCTTTCCCTTCTGCACTGGCTCGAGCCCAGATGCTGGGCTTTTCATCTTGTACAATTCAACTTTTGTGTCTTTGCCAAGTTAATGTGTGTCTGCGTCCCACTACGCACTCATTTTCCTCAATTCATGCGCCTGCAGACTCGGAGTGTATTTGATGAGTGTGGGGAGCATATACGTATCTATGCTCTGAACTTGTAAATATAGACTGAAATTCTAGATCTGAGAATGCGAGAATCTAGAAGGTCCGACAGTCTAGCGTATCTCGAATGTCTCCTTCTCGTCCACCATCCCCTCGCCCTCGCCCAACGAGCCCTCGGGGACCTCGAAGCCTTCCTGCCGGGGGTCAATATTCGTAGTGCGTAATAATTAACGGGGGTGAGATATTGGGGACTGTTGGAGACCGCATGTTTTTTTTGTTCGGTGGCCTGTAAAAAGGTAAGACCAGGAATCAGGGGTGGATCATCAGGGAGCCCACCAACCTCATTAAAGTACCTCGCTTCACTGTAAGGAGTCTTGCACAAGCCTCCAAAGCCGGCGAAAATCAACCCCGTCAGTACTCGGACTAGTGTACACGTCGACCATATTTGGGAATATATCGAGGAGGAAGGTAGCGACAGAGGACAGGTCAGAAATTGGCGAACACCCAACACGCAAGGACGCCAGCTCGAGGTTGGCACGGCTCGCGCGTCCCTGTCCGCCATCCATGTCTGCAGGGATTGCCAGCGCGGTGATTTCGATCGCCAGGAACGTGAGCTCGCGACACTGTTTTGCGAGGGGGCGAAGGCTGACGAGGGAATCCACTCTCTGCACTCCCCGCACCTGCTTTTGTGGGTGTTTTCGACGATCAAATTCACATAGATGTAGATGTAGGCGGTTCAAACGAAAGTGGGGGTACAGCACTGACAGAAAAGACGGGACAACAACCAATATGTCAATGTAAACAGAATTCGATTCGTACTTCTTATTAAACTTTGAGCTCGATGGTGCCCTCCGCGGGGAGAGCCGCCGTATGATCAAGCTCCATGACCTCGCCCAAGGTCCAGGCAGCAGCAAACTTGGGCGGAGGAGGGGGAACCTCGACTTTCTCTTTGCCATGCCTCGCAATGGCGCGGTGACGGACCATGAAAGCGGTTGAGAGGCCTGTGATCAAAGCGCATGTAAGTAAAAAGAGGACGAAGAGAGTGTGTGTCCGGTGCCTACCGATTAAGATCTCGACGACGGGGAGGAAGACGAGAACCCCGAGCGGTGTGCAGGTGAAGGAGCCTAAGTCCCCGAGGACACAACGGGTCAACAGATCCGTGAACTCGGGGGTGGGCTTATTGATGCCGACTAACACTGTCAACCGACTCAGAAAATCCGCGTTTCAGCGTTGGATGGGTGTTTCGTTGCGCACCTATTAAAATCCGGTAGAAAGTATAGATCAAGATCACCCAAAAGTGGGTGCCTGCGCGCCTCGGCTGTGGGTCCGCGCGTTTCCAGCGGGCCATGATAATCCTGAGTTGGATTCGATTAAATCAGACCCAGATAAATAGCTGGCGAAGGGGAAGGAAGCAGTGTACAAGAGGACCCATCCGACACTACTGTAGAGTGCACCGCTGGAAGTGAGATTCAGAAAAGAGCGATAGGCTGCACGGAAAGAGAGGATATCAGGTTGGAGACAGAAATTGTGTGTTTGGTCGTAAGCTTACTGAGACCCTCGGCATCTTTGGCCTCACTGGCCGCTGGCATGTGGGCGACTGTCCACCAGCCGAACACCCACTGAACGGCCGAAAGGGCGAGCCCGAGGTCTACAAGTAACCACAAGTTAGCCCGGGATGCATAGCAAGAGCAAGGGTACCGCCACGCACTGTAAAAGTTTGCGATTTTCATGGACGAGGAGGATGAGGACAAGGGGGAGAGGGCAATCTGATTACACCACAGCCTTTTATATTACCGCAGTTCCAGATTCACATGTCAACGGGATATTAATAGTGACAGAGTTGATATCGTCTCTGCCTCCGTTTCCAGAGGCTATGGTGTGGTATGTAGGTAGCGGTGGGATATAGCCGCGGCGGCCCCCGACTGCACTGCAGCCTACAGGAATTGTAGGTGAAATCCGATACAGTGACAAACCGCGAAGCGAAACGGTTGGCTTCGACACATGATTCCAATTGAAATATTGCCCCAATTGGCCAATTTTTTGTGATCTGTGGGTGGAGGGGCTTCTCAGCTTCCTACTAGATCAAAAGTTTCTGTGGTTTGGTGCAGTGACTTATGACGTTTTAGGTGTCACATTATTCATTTTGGAAGAAAAATCTCTTGAGGCAAAAAAAAACTTGGGCTCAGATCACAGAATGATTTCATATCACATCTACGTATACTAAGTACCCATATCATGCATCTCCCTGCAGGAATAGGGCTATAATCAGGTAGAGCGAGGGCAAAACAGACCTTCGGAAGGTGCTGAGATGGCACAGCTACTGTGTCATCATCTAGATGTAATCACAGTCCTTGAAATGAAAACCGATGACATTGAGCTTTGAATCTGAGGTGAAGATGTACGGTACGGTACAGCTGTGGGTGTGGTAATGTAATCAGAATATTGTATAAAGATGAGGATGCGTATTTCTCTTGCCCATCCAATCTGGGCACAGTGGGCAAGGCTTCCCACAAATATTTGAGAAGCAGTATGATGGCATATGGATAAACTGTGCATACTCAGATTTGACATTGGTATTGCAGGAATGACCACTACTACCAAAAAAATAGACTAAAGAAAAGCAAGTGTTTGTGATCAGAAATCCGTCAACTTGACGGGTTTTAGACCGCGTCCTGTCACGGATCATGTGCCATGTGACCAGCGACGCGTCGCACATTCTTATACCCTAGTTGTCAAGTGCCTGCAGGTGCAAGGCAGTAATTAGAAGGTAGAAGGCTTGTATATGAAGAAAATACCTCCCTTGACCACCTAATGGTATACCTATGGGGTGTCTCCACAGGAGGCGTCATAGCTGTTTATCAAATAAAATGATGGACACCGGCAAGATTGAACCGGCAATCGGAAATCGAACCGTGCCCATCCCGCATACCGTAAAGGGCACTCTCCCACTTTGATCTAGACTTGCAATGTAGATGCGGAATGTTGATTCTTACAGAGACGGTGTCGGCGCTGCAATAGCGATAGGGAAAATTAATGCAGGGGCTGTGCTGATGTCGACCGATTCATCCGAAGGTCTATTTTTCCCTCTCTCTACCTGATTAAAGCCCTATTCCTGCAGGGAGATGCATGATATAGGTACCTAGTATACATAGATGTGATATGGAATCATTCTGTGATCTGAGCCCAAGTTTTTTTTTTTGCCTCGAGAGATTTTTCTTCCAAAATGAATAATGTGACGCCTAAAATGTCATAGTGACTGTGGAGAACAACATTATTCTTTCCGAAATGCCAAATGTGAGTAAATAACAAGGAAGCAAAACAATTGTAAATTGGCCCGTGCGCGCTAGCCACAGAACTTGGCTGTCTGGAAGATTGATATTTCTTCTTCTACAACCTTGAAAACCTATTCAAGGACCTGGTTCATCATAGGCCTCTCATGTCTACATGAGATTTCGACCTGGGTGCCAATCAGCAGCAAATTAAGGATGGTGGAAGACTTGGATAGCACAGGCTTGACAGGATGTTCTGAGCCAATTCCTTTTGGGTAATCCAAGTGCATATGATTCATGACTAAAATCTTGAGCTCGTAATATCACTGGAAGTGGTGGGGTAAGGGAGTGTTTCGCTTCCGTGTTGCGTTTCGCTTCGCGGTTTGTGACTGTACTGGACAATGTCGTTCAAATCGACAGGGGGTGTGACGCGTGACCCATTTTACCTATTCAACATTTCGGCAGCCGCTGAATTTCTGCGTGACACCTCGAAAATTTTGGCATTTGAACCGAAACTTTTGTCTTTTTTGCCTTTTTTTTTTAGGCAATTTGGGGCCTGTGTGACCACTTGGAGGTTTGACAGAGGCCCGAGTGACGCGTGACCTTGACCAAAGTTCGTGATCGACAGGGGGGTGCGTGACACGTGACTGCCGATTTGAACGAAATTGTCCAGTATATGCTGGCACAAACATACGAGTAGATTCATATGGGTAGCGGCGCCAAACATACGTGTTCACATTATGCCCACATCAGTCTCAGCACATCTATGGTTCGGAAGATCTGTTTCAGAGAGCTCGATGAAATTAATGATGAGATTAATGAAACCCCCCTCAGATTATGGGCACTTGAAACCCACCCACCATATTTCATGGCTGGAGGTCCCAAAGCATCGGCAGGGCAATATTGTTGGACTGGGTGATCCGGGCACTGAGACCTACTAACCCACGTCAACATCTCAGCCAAGATCCCATCGATGACTCGGAGGATTTGTTGCGGAAAGGACGGCATTGATCAGAAGAAAGATAAAATTGGAAGAACAGTGTTCGCACGGTCTCTTTCCCGTTCATTGTTTCCCGCAGGAAATGTCCGGTGTGCTTGGCACCCAGGTGCTGCTACTTAGTAATGAATTTGGAGACCATGGACAAGACGAGAGAGAAAGCAACAGCTAGGCGAATCGGAGAAAGCCGCAATCATTCATTGGTCATTTTTTACTCTTTGTCTCTTACACTGACTTCCCACTGGCAACCTTGTTCTGAGGGTTGCTCTGAACCTTCACACTCCGCCGGAATCAGGTCTTTTGGCTTGGAGCCATTACGCTGTGACCGCGTTTGAACACAACTCACCGTCAGTCCGTACTTTCACGTCCAATTCCATGCGCGCTCTAACCAGTATTTCAACTCCATGAATTATCAGCACCTTTCCAAACATACTGAAAGGGTCCTGCGGTCATCGGTCCCTGCAATAGAAATGGCACCCTCCTCTGGCTTCACATTTCCTGACCCGCCCTCTACCCCAGCCCCCGTCGCTCATCTTCTTTTGAATGTGCCACCAAACAGCATAGAAGCTGGCATTACCACTTCTTATATCGGTGAATTAGAGTCACAGATCGCATTGCTTGACAAAGCCCCAGCGTCCCTTCAGATTCGGCGCGCAGATCTCGTACAATCCGTAAAAACCCACAAAGCCATCCTCTCCCCCATCCGCCGCCTTCCTCCCGAAATCCTTGGGGAGGTCTTTTCCCTCATCCTCGAAACGACGTTTCATTTTGACCTCATATCCGAGGTTTTGCCCCCCCATTACCCAGCACGCTCCCTGGCTGTTTACTCGCATCTGTCAGCGCTGGTCCGCCGTGGCACTGGCGACTCCCGCGTTGTGGTCCAAGATTTTTCTGGACCTTGATCGTGTGGAGGGACAGGACATGGTCCAGTTAATAAACACCTACCTGCAGAGATCGGCAAAGCTGCCGTTGACTATCAAGATTACACAAGGTTATGCATTGAAACCCTCGCATTATCTCATTCTCGTAGCAGCCCTGTCCTCATCTGAACGATGGGAAACAGTTGACCTCTATACGCTACCTCTCTTGATCCAGCAGATCGCGAGTATTCATGGGCATGGAGGCTTCCCCGCCCTGAAGACCCTTCTCGTTGATTTGAACACCAACGAGGACGAGGATTTCGAGGGCTTGGACGAATCGTTTTGGAGCATCTTTTCAGTTGCCCCTCAGTTAAGATCTCTCCAAGCTCTCACTTGGGCGGATGATTTCCTTCGCACTCCATTCCATCTGCCATGGCATCAGCTCACTCGTCTGTCCACCACATTCACTTCGAACACCGAGGCGCTGGCCACGTTACGACAGTTGTCGGACATTGTCGAATGCACGTTCGCTTTCCTCGAGACTGAGATTCTCCCCGCTGATTTCAGCACAATGATTTGGCTCCCCCATTTGCGCTCACTAGCGCTGCAGATCGAAAGCGACGAGGATGAACCCGTGGATACGCATCAGAGGCACACTTCTTTGCTTGATTTCCTGGAGACGCCAGGTCTTCGTCAACTCACCACCCACAAAACTGCCAACGAGAGAGTGGTTTTAGACCTCATCACGCGCTCAAACTGTGCTCTCGCGTCGTTGCACTTCCGTGCAGACTCGATCGATCACAGCATGATGCTGCATCTCGCGCAGAAACTGCCATATCTCACTTCGCTCGTAATTGGAAACTT
This sequence comes from Mycena albidolilacea, assembly GCA_029282495.1. Taxonomy (NCBI): domain Eukaryota; kingdom Fungi; phylum Basidiomycota; class Agaricomycetes; order Agaricales; family Mycenaceae; genus Mycena; species Mycena albidolilacea. The sequence goes on along the minus strand of JARIHO010000054.1, from coordinate 256,499 downwards.
TGCCGGGACCCTCCTCCCCCGGTCTTCGGTGCCGACGTTTATCGAAGTGTTTTCGAGACAGTAGATCGGTGCTGGCCGTGAAGCCATTCTCGACCATCCTCGGCAGATCAAGGTGCAGATTGTGGACGAACTGTTGTATCCACAGGCCGCGGGCGACATCACCCGCATGCTTCGTACAATGCGCAACGACGGTCTGTTCATCTCGGTGGTACCATCCCCCACCATGCCGCATATCATTTTCGAGCTTTTTGATTATTGATAAATGTGCTATTCTACCTATCGCTCGCAAACATGTTGTCCTGCTTCTGTCCTGCCTGGCTTGGTTCGATTGCTACACCGGTACCTGTTATCCGTTACTGGTGTTCCTCAGTTGGATTATCGCATTTTCTTAATGACTGCAGTACCATATAGGTCGAATGTTTCTTGCAGTTTCTCTCATGTCAGTGTATATCTTCGGCCCGAAACGCAGATCGCTTGGAGATCACCAACGCCTACTTACCACCTATCTCTGCCCCTAATTTGGACGTCGCCCAATCGTGGACTTTGGCTCGGTGACTTCCAATCCACTCTACTCCACTGGCCTCGTGCCAGGATCATAGGTGGTTTACTCTTCTGTGTACGAAATTGGGCATAGTTCCTTGCTTCTGCTAAGCACAGGATCCGGTGGTTGCGACTTCTTCTACCGGTAACCTCAGAGCGGCGATCCGTGTCAAGCGGCATGCTTTAGTATACGGATGATTCCTGCGGCCTGCGGCGCCGCATCCATGGCGTTGCACCTCAACACCAGTTTTTGCCACCCCACTGTTGTTTGTCTTCCCGCCTTCAAGCTTACCAACTCCCAGTAACAGTGATTCTCCAAGCGAAAATTTCGAACAAATAGTTTCTCCCGTTATCTTGTGTTTCGAACGACGCTGATGCAAAGAGGGAGCTGTCTTCAATCTAACCACTCCAATTTATGCCGGAAATTTTTGAGTGCTGCGCGCCTGCACACCCAGTAAGTGCAGTTGAACCCAAGTTGATACAGGGAAATTCAACGGGCACCGACTCAGAGTTTATGACAAATGATTACCAGGCTTCCCGTGTATCTTGAGACACCAAGGCAGTGGAAATTTCATGAAGCAATTAAATGGCTGCTTCCTAGGAACCGATTTGGGGAGATGAGCTCAGAGGGAGAGAAAGCAACCACTCGGAGAAGCCGCCATCATTCATCACATTGGTCATGTTATTTTCTGGTTGCTCTGAGCGTCCTCGAGTCTCGTCGCCGTACTGTACTATTTAATTCAATTCGTCGGTCACGCGTCACAGGCCTCCAAATCGACGAATAATTTCGCGCCTGTCACAGGTCACCGAGGCTGAGCGCGAACTTGTAAAAAAAGTCACAAAAATCGCAAAAAAAATGTGTCCAAAATCATATTTTTCTCTTCGCTGACGCGCACTGATGTTGGAATGGCCGGACGTGCTCTAGGTCCTTGACCACAGCATGGGGAGGGACTGGAATAGCCTCTGGATCGAAGGCAGCGAGGGTTGCCAGTGCATATTCCGAGAGGTAGTGGGTAGGATTGAGAAATGCAGTGGATTTGTACAGAGGGGGAAGGTTGAATTTGATAAGTTTTAACACAGGAAGGTTCTCGGGGGGTAGGAATGCATTGGCTGTTGCTTCAGGGATCCGGAGAGACTCTGGGAGGGCCTCCATTGCGGCGACAAGGACAAGCGGCGGCGGGCAAAAAAAGGCTTACGGCAGCTGATTGATTTCGCGTCATTCTAGAAAATTGCTGAGCGCGCGTCCTTTATCTTGCCTCAGAATCAAGGCAGCTGAGCTTAGAAGAATGGAATTCTGGATGTCCTGGAGCAAAGCGCGAATATTTTTTTGTGTCACGGTCCCCAGGGGCAATCGACGAATATGAAAGTTCGTTGCTCGATGTCACGGGTCACAAGGCGCGCGAATTGAATCAAATAGTACAGTACTCCGATCTCTGGATTGGAGCCATTGGGCCGTGAACGCGTTTGGATACACAGTTCGTACATTTTGCGTCCGATTCCATACGCGCTCTGACCAGGGTGAATTCTCAGCTCCTCCAAACAAATTTACCGAAAAGGTCCCGCGGATCATCGCTCTCTGCCCCGTAGAAATGGCACCCTCCTCTGGCTTCACATTTCCTGACCCACCCTCTGCCCCGACCTTCATTGCAGGAGGACGAGGTGCGGTGCGGTTGACAAACACCTGCCTGCAGAGATCGGCAAAAATGCCGTTGACTATCAAGATTTTCCAGGAGGTTGGATCGCAAACCTCCCATCTCCTTCTCGCAGCTGCCCTGTCGTCGTCTGAACGATGGGAAGTAGCCGACCTCTATATGCAACCTTGGTTGCTCCAGAAAATGGCGATCATTAATGGAAGCTTCTCTGCCCTGAAGACCCTTCTCGTTTCTGTTGATTTGAACATGAACATGAACGGGTACGAGGACGAGGACGAGGACGAGAACGAGGAATTCGAGGGCTTGGACGAAGCGTTTTGGAATATGTTTGCAGTTGCCCCTCAGCTGAGATCCCTCCAGGCTCTCAGCTGGATGGACGATTTCCGTCGCACTCCATTTCATCTGCCATGGCACCAGCTCACTCGTCTGTCCACAACATTCACTTCAAACACCGAGGCACTGGTCACATTACGACAATTGTCGGACATCATCGAATGCAGGTTCACTATCTCGAAGACCGAGATTCTCCCCGTCGATTACAGCACAATTCACCTCTCTCATCTGCGCTCCCTAGCGCTGCAAATCGAGACCGATGAGGATGAACCCGTGGATACGCATCAAAAACACACTTCCTTGCTCGATTTCCTGGAGACACCCTGTCTTCAACAACTCGTCACCCACAAAACCGCCGACGAGGCCGCGGTTCTAGGTCTTGTCGCGCGTTCGAATTGTGCTGCATCTCTAGAATCTTTGAACTTCCACGCAGACTCAGTCGATCACAGCCTGATGCTGCGCCTGGCGCAGAAGCTTCCGTACCTCACCACCCTCGTAATTGGAGACTTTGATGGAACGCTGCTCCCCGTGTCCCCCGTGCCGGCGTTTATCCAAACGTTCTCAAAACAGTGGATCGGTGCACGTAAAATATTTCCCAATCATCCTCGACAGATCGAGGTACGGATCGTGGATAAACGGTTGAGTCTACAGGCCGTGCGCGACATTACTCCCATGCTTCTTACGATAGACAAAGATGGCTTGTTTTTCGGGATAGTACCATTCCCCGCCTTTCCGCAAATCATCTTCGAGCGTTTTGATTACTACTAGCACTAGGAAACTTCGCGGGCCTCGGAAAACATGTCGTCCTGTGTGCGTCTTGCATGTCCATTCGTCGGACTTCCGCACATGGTACACCACTTAGTTTAATTGCTACATACACTCGTAAAGACTCTTCCCCCGTAGATCTGCAGTACTGTTCGAATTCTCTACGTTGTGAAATGCAGATGTCGATCAATGTGCTCAGGACCAGATAAATTGCATGTCTCGAATTCCCACAAAGAATCTCGCGCGCCGCCTGCAGCCAGCGGAGTTTTAAACGGAAAAAATGCAAGCTCAGCGGTCATCTCTTGGAAAGAAAATACAACCATGATTGTGTTCAGACACGGTATGCATAGATTTATGAGACAGTCTGGTGTGTACACAATTTCACCGAATGTAATCCACGAAAGAACAATGAATTAACGGAGAATATAACTATGTAACTAGGCACGAATTCTAGCAAGGGGATGCACTACAGCTTGTCTAAATAATTGTCTAGTGCCGGAATGCCAGGCTATAAAGAGAAAAATTAATGAGTGGTCGCCAAATTAAGAGATGGTCCACGAACGCTCAGACCCTTCCGAGTGCGGATCTTCGTGACGATCTCCTCCGTTTTGCTGCCCTTGTCGAGAGGTGCTGTTGAAAAACAGCTGAGCCGCAGGAGATATAATGGGGGGAAAAAAACGTACAGCCTGGAACGGCCGCCCAGTGGTCGAACACACTCTGGGGGAATGCTTGCCCGCTCGTTGCCTCGCGCAGGGCCGCGTTCAGGCCGAAGGATTCGCTGACGGGAAGGTACGCCTTGATGGTATACATCGGTGTGCCCACCCGCGGCTCCTCGCTGAACACCTGCCCACGGCGCGAACTTATGCAACCATAGACGCCACCGATGGCACTGTCGGGACACTGAATCTCCACTAGCATAAACGTCAGCCTGGCTGGGAGTGTATGCAACACGACAAAATTACCGAGGAAGATGGGTTCCTGCAACACGGGTTGAGCGAGGAGGGATGCAGCGTAAACGACCCGGCGCATGGTCGGAATGACTTGTGATCCTCCTCGGTGGATGGCGTCTCCATGTAGCTACTCAAATCGTCGGCGGAGTGCAAAGAAAAAATGGGAAGGTATCGCACCATAACGTCCATGATGTTGAATCGGGCACCGCGCATCGGCTCCCCAGTGCAAACACCTTCTTTCGTCGCCCACTGGAAGCCTGCGACGCAGGAATCCTTGACTTCCGACAAATATTGCAGCCCTTTCGTGCAGTCAACCAGCAAATTGGGGCCGCTGCTGTCGGGCCCGAATGCCCAAATCTTTCGTGCTTCGGTGACGTCCCAACCATGCTCGTCCGCAAGCACGCGCGCACGCAACTTGAAGTCGTCGTGGGCAGAAACGTCTCCGTCGTCGATTGCCTTGGTGAGCGCCTCGCCCAAGGGCATCGCCGAGACATACAAACGGTTGTGTTTATTGGGGGACTTGGCCAAAGCGACCGTCGATGATTCGACATTGACACTCTCGCGATAGGGTACGATGGGCTGAGAAACCGTGAGGGGTACACCAGCATATTCATCAATGAGATCCTATCAAACACGATGGTCAGCAAAAAATAGATACGACGGATGTGTAGGAAATACTTTGACGCAGATTTCTAGATGGAGCTCTCCGGCAGCAGCGATAAGGTGCTCTCCTGAATCCGAAGTCGAAACTTGGATGAGAGAATCGGCCATCGAGAGACGTTTCAGTCCTTCGACGAGCTTCGGTAGATCTGCGGGGTTCTTGACCTCAACAGCGACCTGTACGACCGGTGCAACAGAGAACTTCATGACGCGCATGTTGTGCGCCGACTCCGAGGTTGTGAGCGTACCACTCTTCAGCAAGAATTTGTCGATACCGACGAGTCCGACGATGTTTCCGGCAGGGCAATCGTCGAGCGGTTCGATAGTGCGACCCATCATGAGGACTGTGCGCTGAATCGACTTGACGAAGAGATCATTCTTCCTCCCTGGGAGAAATCGTGGCCCCTGGATTCGAACGACCTGGCCAGAGCGTACGGTTCCAGAGAATACCCTGCCAAAGGCGTAGAAGCGCCCTTTGTCGGGAACCATCTTCGAGACGTAGAGCACAAGCGGCGCCTCAGGATCGCAATCACGAATTCCAATGGCCGACTCGTCGTCCATGGGTCCCTCGTACAGAGTCTCGACACGGTAGCGCTGAGCGGTCGCGGGCGAGGGGAGATGGAGGACGACCATGTCGAGGAGAGCATCACCCGCCGGAAGGAACCTCTGCATAATTATCTTCAGCAGATCCTTGCCTTCGGTGCTACGCTCGGCCAGAGTAAGCGTGATGTCGAGTTTCTCGAGTATAGACCCTATGCCTTCCTTGTCGGAACCCAGAACAGCCTCGAATATTCTGAATATAGGATCGAGAACGAACGTATTAAAGGAGCGTTGGAGAGGTTTCCCCTCGGCGTCCGTGCTCTTGGTCGTCCATTTTCTGGTCGCAGGATCGAAGAAGTTGTCGCCCCACAGACGTTTCATCATTTTGTCCTTGTCGACACCGAACTTCTTGGCGTAGCGGTTGGCGAATTGACGGAGAGTGAATCCCCAACCATGGAGACCAGAGGCGAATGCAACAGTGCCTTTGTCCGGGAAGACCTGGACGTCGCCGAGGGCAGGGTCGTTGTACGTCGAGATTATGACGTTCACGCTCTCGATAGTGCGCGAGAAAGAATTGTAGAGCTCCTCCTTGGATATTTTGAGCTCGAGCATCGCACGGTCGACTTTGTTGATAACGACCACAGGCTTGATCCGTTCGGTGAGCGCCTGGCGAAGAACGGTCTCGGTCTGGACGCAGACGCCGTCAACTGTGTCGACAACTACCAGAGCGCCGTCGGTGACGCGAAGAGCCGCGGTGACCTCAGAAGAAAAGTCAACATGGCCTGGGCTCTGAGACTGGAATCAGTATGAAGAACGCATAGTAGGACGGAACCAACATCAATCAAGTTGATTAGGAACTCGGAGCCGTCCGTTTTCTGTTGTATCGCCTTCAAATCTTCGTCCGGGAGTTTAAAGTATCTTCCCCCATGGTCAGTGAGCTCCAAAATACAAGGAAAGGCGAAAGATTTCTACAAAGATATAGCCGTTGATTTGATGGTTATTCCACGATCCTTTTCGTCGGGTCTGGTGTCCATATAGCGCCGGCCAGGAGCAGAAATACCAGCCCTAAAGATGAGGGTGTCCGTGAGTGTAGTTTTGCCGTGGTCGACTTGATAAATGAGCGTAAGTTCAGGCTCGGAGTTCTACATCAGCACAGACCGTGTGCGATAACGCTCATATTCCGGATATTGGTGGGCTTTTCCATGAGCCCGCGGATCTCTTCGACGGTGAATTTACTAGAGAATTTGTCAGTCTGAAGACAATATAGGGGAAATATCACATACACCATTGCTGATTTCGCTAACTGCTCGAGTTATGTTGAACTCCTTCCAAACCTGGGGCTTTAAAGGAGCGGACCGGCGACCATCCACGGACCCGTGGAATAGGACCGTCGGGACCGTACGCTGTCGTTGTTATGATTCGGTTCCGTCGTTGTGTTGGTGGAGAGACAAGCTCGGACGGCTGGGCGTTGCCGGGGCGAATATATGTTGACGGCTCCGCTCTGAACCATAATGAGTCATTTTGTCGATTCGGAATGACTACGACGGCACATTTATGAGGACCTACCCGGCCCCGGTCACCTATTCACAAACCGGCTCCTTCCTTCCTTCCTTCCGGCCGTCAGGGAGCTTGAGCACAAATCGGATCCACTAGTTTGAGCCCGTTGGAGTTGATCGCCAGTCTGGATCCATGCACCAGTGAAAAAAATTGCACCCCGGAAGCGAGTTGGATCTGAAAAAAATTGATTCAATTGATCCAGAGCTGAATTATTGGGCGCTCGTGTTGAAGTATTCACTGCATTCAGGCCCCTGATCGGCAGAGGCTGCCGAGCATTGCCGCCATCTGTCTACCCTACGCGACCGGGTCTGCCGACTGAATGCAGTGATTGTGACGATTGTTCAAGAGGAAAGATGAAGAGCTTTCGTTCAGATGTCTTGCTAAGCTGAGTCAACACGCAAGAAAACTAGGTTGCAAGAAAGCAAATTTGAATCAAGGCCGATTTATAGAGCAAGTCATCCACCCAATAGTGCGCTCTGTAGATTCCGTTTTTTCCTATCCAGGATAAGTAGCGCCCCGGTTTACTGGATAGCACCTACCCTAGCTCCTGGCCCTCCTCGAACGACGATCCAGCATCCATCCCAGCGCCGCCACGCCCGCAGCACCGGCGAAGCATGTACCCACGTACACGATCATCGTCGCGAACCGCCCGTCTTTGTCCCCGACGTCGAAGCCCGTCCTGGCCATCGTGGCGTTCATGTTTCCGTGACCGGTGGTGACATTACCTTGAAGATACAGGTGGTGCTGAGTGTACAGTCTGGCGGAGATGGGCGTGGCGACGATGTTGCCGATGCCGCGGGAGAGGAGGAGGTACCCGTAGAGCGTTGTGGACATGACGAGGTCGTCTTCTACGCGCGGAAGAAACGGAATGAAAATAAATAAATAAAAAGCTAGGACGAGATCAAGAAGAGAAGACGCACTAGCCAACGGGCGCACGAAGCCCGTCCACAGACACGTCCACCCTCCCGCGACTGTCCCATACGCCACGCCAAACGCCAGCAAGCCTGCGAACGAGTGCGAGAGGACACCCCAGAGGACGAAGTTTGTTAGAGACGTGGTGGCGAGGATAGCGAAGGCGAGCATCCAGGGGTTGAAGCTGTCAGAGAGGTATCCCATGGAGAGGCGGCCGACGACGGAGGTGGCTGGGTTTAGGTTACAGCTTAGTTTATTTCTTTCATCATAATAATAGGGCGAGACGCGCACCGTTCAGCAACGCTACCGTAATAGCGGCTTTAGACGAATTGACCTGGAGATCTCGCGCGAATGCTAGCGGCGCCGGAATCAGTCAATCGATTTTCTCGCCACCCTATGCGCAAACTCACTAGGCAAATAAATAATCGGCACGAAATACGCCGCGCCCTGCAACGTATTTACCGCAATCAGCACCCAGAACCCAGGCTGCCGTATCCAGCTCTGCGGTCCCGGCGCGCCTCGGGGGATTGGGCCCTGGATCTGGACGCGTGTGGGGGGTAGGCGACCGCGGATAAATGGCAGGATGGGGAAGAGGAGGACCGCCATGCCGATGCCGAGGATGCGGAGCGTTGTTGCCAGCCCGTATTTGCCGGTGAGGAGCGGGAGGGCGAGCGGGATGAGGAGGCCACCGGCAGAGGTTCCTGTATGGCGTTGTGGTTAGTGTCAGACTAACATGAGATACTAGCGAGAAGTATATGTACCGGCGAAGAGAATACCGTTCGCCATACCCCTGCGCGCGATGAACCATTCGGACATGTAGGATATGCAGGGCAGGTAGAGCAGGGCTGAGAGTAAGCATGGGTATGAATATTAGGAGGAAAAGAGCACACTTACATCCCCCGATGGCATATAATACGCCTTGCAGAATAATCAGTTGAAAAATCTGCGAACAAATAATGAGCGTCGGGCTGGCTGAGATCGAATAAATTTAACGAACTTGTGTTGCATAGCTTGCTGCAAAGAGGGTTCCGGAGCAAAGAGCCGCCCCGAGCCACATCGACTTGCGGCGATGGTGAGGATAGCGCGCGGTTATTGGGTTGATAATTGGGGCTGTTTGTTACTTAGCCAGTGAAAACGCCAATTATATATGAGAGGCAAATACCAGAACAATAAATAATACCGGACGAGAGCGTCCCGATAAGAGGGAGAAGAGATGTTGCGCTCTTTTGTGATGCATACCGCGGGTCTTGGAGATAGGCTGTTATCAAGTACACTGTTCAGATCAGATCAAAAGACCAAGAAAAAGGTTACGACAGTTTAAAAAGACGCCGAATGCGTCCGGAAAACCCCAGACGATCGCCTCGACAGCGAATGCAGCAGCCAACTTTGTGCAAAGAGTGAGATGCCACATTATCCAGACCATAATTTGAGTGCTTGCGTACAAAAGACCAAGCTCCAAAGCCCCCATCTGCAGGGGGTAAAGCGACTTCGTTAACGCTACGGAGGGTTTCTCTTGAATGCCTGGAAGCCAGCTGGTTGCCAGGAGATGGCTCAGAATCGACAAAAAGTGTAGATGTCGATGGAGGAAGTGGAACGTGAAAGGCCAGTTCGATTGAGTCGGGAGGCTCCATATAATTTTCCGTAATAAAAAGAGAGCGAAGCAAATCTTGCGCGAGAGTTCTTTATGTTCTTGAACAGCTGTAGAAGTCGAGCGTGTTGAAGACAGCCACGTGCACGCCGTGATGCATCATGATCCACCTGATTCTGACTCATTCCATCAGCCTTGCTATCATCTGCTCTCTTGCCACTTCTTACATCGACGAACTAGAATCGCAGATCGCACTGCTCGATGAATCCATAAAATCCCTTCAACTCCGTCGGGCAGATCTCCTGAAATCCATGGAAACTCCTAAAGCTATCTGCGAGCTCAGGCAGCGAGCTTGCGAGCCGCCTGAGTGGAAGGCAAGGTGGCACGGATGATCTAGCGTAGTCTTCGCCTCGCATGTAGATTAGATTGTATCACAATCTAATCTGGCTGGTCAGCGGCACAGCCTTAAGCTTCTTCCTCCGTGCACTCGACATCAAAACCAGCAAGTTTTTCTTCCTGCTCGTCCCCGGCGACATCGACGCGTTTTTCGAGTCCCCAAGCCTCTCTACTGCTGTATCTCTGCTGCTCCCAAGATCCCAGCCCTCCAGCTTCACAGGATCCCCGTCTTTCACAACGTCTTCCCCACCATACTCCCCGTCTTCTTTCGACCCCGACAGTATGCCAGCGACCAACCAGACACCTAGAACCTCCGCCTGCGGCCTACCTCTCCCCCTTGCCACTGATTTTGACTTCCGCGCTTACCGCAAGACGCCGGCAGAGCTCATCGCGCCGGACGACATGTCGCTGCGCGAAAAAAATGCAGACAATTGCCTTGTGGAACGCGCCAATGACGCGAGCTTGCGTCTCACCAGAGCCTACGAGGCGGCTGCCGGGTCCTCTGCTGGTGTAGGCGACCTGGACGTCGGCGCCCGCCTCCAGCCTTTCTTCTCCTACTCGGAGGAGGAGAAAGCGCTGCTCGTCGCTTCCAAAGATGTGGTGGAAGCGTCTGGGCCGCTGCCTCTTTTCATGACGATGTGGATAGCGGGCCAGCGCGTCCTGGTGGCGAAGGGCGAAGCGGAGGAGAAGAAGAAACGAGATGAGTCGAAGGCTAACCCAGCCGGGCAGATGCTGAAAGGCGCCATGCCCGCGGGACCTACCCACCGGATCTCTTCGTTGGCGACGTCGGACGTGGAGCTCCCGAATGCGTTCTTGGGATGCCTCGTGCAGAAGATGCCGATTCCCCTGCACTGGTGGACCAACAGCAACCTGAGGAAAGTCAACGACAATCCTCACTGGCTGCCATGGAAGGAACTCACGATCGAAGGTAAAAAGCTGGTGATAATTATGACAGACAAGGCGGAGAAGATCGTCGGCGACGCGGACGACGAATTCAAGTCCCTGACGCCGGGGAAATGGCGTGAGGCATCGATAAACTTCGCGCGCGCCCTGCGCATCGTCAGCCAGGAGGTTCCTGCAGATGCTCCTGCAGGATGGTCAAACCCCGCCATCGAATACGAGAAGCACATACGGTTTTTTGCCCAAATGCGGGATTTTGACGACACCTTCCCGATCTGGTTCAAGGTGGAGAAGGATCTTCGGGACAGAGTGTTGAAGGGAGGAGGTTTTGAGGAGAACGTTTGGGAAAACAAGATTGGCGTTATGGAAGCCGCTCATTCCTTGCTCGCTGATGTGATTGCATCTAGATCCTCCTCCCCTTTCTCATCACACTCTTCGGCTCCACCGAAGAAACGGCTCTCGACGGACGACGGCAACGAATCCGCCCCGAAACGCCAGCAGCGCGAGCGTTCCTCCACGCCTGGTGGATCCTTTCGCCCCCCCTGCTGTATCGTATGCGCGGGACCGCACCTCCCGGCGAAGCACGACAACACGGTCAAGACATTCGAGGACGGATCACAGCTATTCAGCACGACCGACGGCCGCGACGTCAAGACGGCGCGAAACTTCAAGGGACCTTCCCAGAAGTCGATCTGCATCACCTTCAACGTCGGCAAGAAGAAGTCTTGCAACCACGACGACGACGACCGAATTCACGCGTGCTCCCTCTGTGGAAACCCAGGACACGGAGCTCTTGACCGGGACCCCGCCTGCCCCCGAGTCAAGAATGGAGAGATTGTTCCCTGAGCTTGTCTCAGGGGACAATAATTTTCTTGAGCTTATAACACCACAACCAACTACGCTGATATACCCCGATCTCAGACCATTTGTGACGTCGCGCCCAGCGCGCCGAGACTCGGACGACCCTCTCGACTCCCTTCTTGATCGCGTGGTTCACCCATACAACATCGAAGTTATAGAATCGCTACTAGAAAAGCACAACCTCTCCTCGTCGTACCCTCACCTCGCTTTGAACCTTCGTGAAGGTTTCCCGATCGGCCGCATGCCAGTTCTAACCGACACCATCATCTTGCCCAACCATTGGACGGCCGACGTTGAGCGCGACACAACACTCGAGTACATCAAGACGGAAACCGATGCTGGGCGAATGTCGGGTCCATTCACTCGAGAAGAAATGGAACGCATCTGCCGGGGACCGTTTTACGCATCTCCGCTAATCGTGGCAACGAATGACCAAGGGCCAGGTCTTCCTCCGAAGAAACGAGTTTGCCGCAACCTATCGAAAGCAGACGCGCGCTCGGGCACACCGGCGGTTAACGACTTCATTTCGAAGGAGGATTTCCCCACAAGATTTGACATGGCCTCGGCCATGGCAGAGCTGGTGAGTTTTCGATTGGATCGTGCTACCCTTCCCCGCCTTTGATGGCATTCCCCCTCGCCTCGTCTCTCCTCGTCTTCGTCCTCGTACGGTCTGTTCTCTGTTCACAGAGAACAGCTGTTCCTCGTCAGCTGGTAATCGCCCTTGGCGATTTCAGCTTCTTCGTCTCGCCTCGAGCTATGGGACGGGCGTCTTCGGCGCTGCTGTCTCCTAGCAGGCTGTCAGTTGTATCACACAACTCAGCTCTTCGTGACTGGTCAGGCGTCCCAGCGGCGTCGCAGTTTTTCGATCCATTGTGTTTGTTCCCTGTATACAGGGAACACTCGCTCGTCGTGGGCTTGACATTGCCGTTCGGCGATGCATCCCTTTCTCCTCGTTGCGGCTTAGCCGGCTGATTATCGGCCTCATGCGATACAGTATAATTGATCTCTTCGCTGGTCAGGCGCCTCCACGGCGTCGCAGTCATCATTCGGGTGTCAATTGTCCTGTGGACGCAGACGCTTCCTCGTCGTATATTCTCTTCATCTCTTATTTTCCCTGCGGCTGTGCAGCACGCACCTTCTTCTCGTCCATCAGCAGATCCAGGTTTCGGACCGGGACCTTGCCTTTCACCTCTTACCGTTCTTCTCATCTCATCCTCCTCGTCATCGCTCACCTTCACCTCGTTCAGGTTGCGAACGCGCCGCCCGGTACACAGGCCTGCGCTTTTGACATCAAAGCCTTCCATCGTACATGCCCGGTCCTCCCAGACCACAAACCCTTCCTCGTCGTTCACTTTGATGGCAAGTTTCACCTAGACCACTGCCACCCTTTCGGGACATCATCGGCTGGCAGCAACGCAGGCCAAACATGCAATGCCCTGGTTGACATCTGGAAAGCCGAAATCGGTAAAGACGGCGACGTAAAGAAATTCGAGGACGATCTCCCGGTTATTCGATACCCTGGACTTGTGGGACAATTTCAAGAAAACGGTTACGCCTACCGTTTCGACAGGCTCACCATTGCGGCGCCCATCGACCCGATCAATACGCCGTGGCATATGACGAAGACCGGCAAGAAATTCGCCGACTGGATCATCTTTCTTGGCTTGGACTGGAACTTCCCAGAGAGCGTGGTCTCCCTTCCCGCCGAAAAACGTCTGAAGCATCTCGCACGAGTCCAAAGCATGAAGATGGGCATTGAGGCACATCAATCTTTTGTCCTCCTCGATCTGCAGGAGCTCCACGGAGTTCTCTGCTACATCTGCTTCGTCTACTGCGAGGGTTCATCTCATCTCTCGGTCATCTCCAACGCGACGAAGGGTTTTCGAGGAAACCAGTTCATGCAGCGTCACCTCTCATCTTCGATGCTCGACACGCTCGTCTGGTGGGAGCGACTGCTGCTCCAGCCCTCTTTCTCCCGCAAACTGCTCCCTCTAGGCAAGCTTCGTGACTTCGGCATCTATGTCGATGCGAGCACGTCTTGGGGTATAGGGATTGTCATCGGCGAGCGTTGGTACGCGATCCAGCTGCGCAAGAAGTGGAAGCGCGCAGGGATCGACATCTGCTGGCTCGAGGCGGTCGCCCTCGAGTTATGTTTCCTCTTCCTCGAACAGCTCGCCTTCAAGGATATTTACGTCCTCGTTCGATCGGACAACAAAGGCGCGATCGGCGCTCTCACTAAGGGGCGATCCCCTAACCTTGACATCAACCTCTGCGCCCGTCGTTCTTTCGCGGTCAAGGCCGGCTGTGGTATCACGACAAAGATCACATACGTCGCTTCGGCTGATAACATCGCGGACGCGCCATCGCGGGGTCTTCCTTCCCACCTCGTCGACAAAAACCGTCTCAAGCGCGGTTTTCACCTTCCTCACGATCTCAGAAGCGTCTTTTTCGACGTGGATGGACCGCCTCGAACGGACTGAACGCACCTCGTGCACTCACGTCGACCCTCTCGACATCGTTAGCGGACTTGCCGCTCTTCCAAATCCTCCCACACGGCGTCGTTTCGTCCCGATTTCCGAATGTTCTACTTGTAATGACGTCACGACGACGTCCTCGCTTCCTCCTCTCACTTCGATTGATCCTCTGGCGCGTTTCTTGTCTGTGTAAGTCAATTGCAACGCGCCCTCTCATCGGACTCATCTTCGCACCAGCTCTCATGCTTCCTCTTCGGTGGTGCTGCAGCGACCGTCCCTCTCTCTGCCTCCTTTGCATCACGGGTGAGCAATGGTGTGATCCGCACATTGTCCTACTGACCTCTCTCGAGATCCCCTGCCCCACTCGTTCGCTCGTCCATTCGCCGGGCATTTGGCCCTTATCACAGATTCATCAAACCGTTGTCCTCGCCGTACGTCGTCGTCACTCGTTGTGCCGTAACACGGCTAAACGATCCTCAGTCTTGCTAAAGCCTCGTTTACTCGCACCAACTTGGGTTTATCGCTCGCATCGTCCCCTCCGAGTTCCTCGTCGCATCCTGCAAACATCGTGCAATCGTCTTCCCACCATCCCCACTCGTTCCAGTCGGTACTGCCGGCACCAAGAGATCCTCTTTCTTTTTCGGCCACCGCGGCCCGAGAAGTTCGCATCCTCGCCTCGGCCGTACTTCCACCCAAAGTGGCTCGACGTGCGAGGGTGAAGGATTGTGTTCCCGTCAACATCTACCGGCCGCATGTCCCTGCCGCCCATCGCATTCTACTCTGGACCACGCCACACTCCGTGCGCGCCTTCGAAGCCATGGACCAGGAAGGTGCAACGGCGGCCATGCAGTCGCGCGTTCTCGAGGGCATGCTGGACGCGCATGTTCCCGAGACGCTGGAATCGTATGCGTCCGGCCTGACGCGCTTCACTCAGTTCTGCGACAGGCTGGGAACGTCTGAAGAGGCGCGTATGCCCGCAAGTCGTCATCTCCTCGCCCTTTTCGTCGCCGAGGCCCGTGGCACATGCACGGGTAAGTGCATTCGCAACTGGCTCAATGGCCTGCACCTCTGGCACACCTACAACGACGCGCCGTGGCACGGCGACGACGGCCTTCTCCCTTTGCTGAAAAAGTCGGCCGACAAGGCAGGCATCGCCTTCAAGCGCCCTCCGCGCGGTCCCATCACTCGCGCACACCTTCGCGCCTACCGTCGCTCGCTCGACCTTGACTCGTCGTACGGCGCCGCCGCCTGGTCCAACGCCCTCACACCTTATCATGGTTGTCGGCGTCTCGGAGAGGTGACGGTTCGCAGCGTCGCTAAGTTCTCGACGCTGCGGGACACATGCCGGTCCACGCGCATATCGGAGACGATCACGGCCGGACGCCGAGTCCTCAGCATACACCTCGTCTGGACGAAGACCACCCTATCGGCTGGAGGCGAGTGTATTCTGACCGAAGTCTTCGGCGAAGACGCGGACCTCTGCCCGATCTGGGCGTGGAATAATCATTGTCGCGTCAATCACTCTCCTCCCCCGGACACCCCCCTCTTCGCATATCGAGTTCCCTCGGGTTGGCGTATGATCACCAAGGACGCGTTGATCAAGTCCTCGTTGCAGGTTTTCAAAGCCGCCGGGCTCGGGTTGGTCTTTGGACACAGCTACCGTATCGGAGGCTCCCTCGATCTCCTTCTCGCCGGCGTCGCGCCCGAGATTATTATGAAGCTGGGTGGATGGACATCCTTGTGTTTCTTGATCTACTGGCGTCGCCTTGAGCGCGTCATTCCCCTCGCCATCGCTCGTGCTTGGGACAAGCCCATTGCGGAATTTGCGCAATCTCATGGTCTCGCGTCTGACGCTGCGTCTCTCGATTTCGATTAACTGCTCCCTCATCGTTTACATTTGTAATTCTCCTCTTCGTTTTCAATCAGCAATTTCTTGATACTTTCGGTGTGAACTGTAAGCTCTACGAAATGATTTCTTCTCCTCCGCTTTGCCGTGGTGTGGGGCCCTCGGGCCCTCCTTCTGTTGCCCTCGCACGCGCCGTTGGCGCTTGGTTGCTGCGCTCCGTTTGGGGTTGCTTCGGGTCTCCTTCATCAGACCCGGGGTTGCCTTTGCGTACGGGTTCGGCCTGTTCCGCGTTCCGTCTCCCTCCGACGCGCTTTCCCGCAGATCTCCCTCTGCGTTGCAAAGCCCCTCGGCCGGAACGGCCGATCCCCCCGCAAACCACACACACACCTCGTCTCTCTCTCCCACAGTCTGCATAGCAGACTCGCAGCGCATAGCGCTGATCCTCTCCGCATCACATCGCATCCTCTACGCGGCCTTGAAGACACGACCACCTTGCGGTTCTGCACGCAAGTAGGAGTAAAGCCAAATGCGCGCGTAACAAGCTCGGGCCCTACTACAAGGGAGCACGAGGTCGGAACAAAGCTGCCAACCATACCCGGGAAAGGAAACGACTCACCTTTACTTACCCGAGAAGAATTATTAGAGTCCTGAGGCGTAGGTTGGCAGCAAGTCTGCGGCGAAACATAGATGAGACGAAGGGAATGGAAGAATGTGAGGGCGTTACCGAGACAACGGAAAGAAACAAAAATCGAGGCGGTTCGTGCATCGCCAGCAGTGCTTGTGCGCGAGAACTTGACGCGCGTCCATGGGCTCTTGAAGCGTCTTGAGGCGCAAGGACTTGGCATGGTCTTGAGCAGTTTCCCACTGAGGTCTTGGGCGCGAGACTTTGACGCGCGGCATGTGGCTCTTGGAGCTCTTGCGGCGCGAGGACTTGGCGCGGTCTTGAGCAGTTTCCCACTGAGGTCTTGATGCGCGAGAACTTGACGCGTGTCATGTGGCTCTTGAGGCTCTTGCAGCGCGAGGACTTGGCGCGGTCTTGAGCAGTTTCCCACTGAGGTCTTGATGCGCGAGAACTTGACGCGTGTCATGTGGCTCTTAAGCTCTTGCGGCGCGAGGACTTGGCGCG
Organism: Mycena albidolilacea; assembly: GCA_029282495.1. NCBI lineage: Eukaryota > Fungi > Basidiomycota > Agaricomycetes > Agaricales > Mycenaceae > Mycena > Mycena albidolilacea. Next base: position 239,399 of record JARIHO010000054.1, on the reverse strand, counting down.
GTCTTGAGCAGGCACGAATACTTGATGCGTGTCGAGGTCTTGGGCAGTCTCCCACTGAGGTCTTGATGCGCGAGTTCTTGGCGCGCGGCTTGAGGTCTTGGGGCGGTTTCTCACCGAGGTCCTGAGCAGCCTGAAGTAATAAGAGAAGGAATCGAAGCGACAAGTCGAAGTTCGAGCAGCCAGAGGTGTCCTGGGTGCAGGGAGCAAATTCCTACTAGGCGAGGCAGTAGAACGTTGGGATCGAGCAGCTGGGAGCGTCCTGAGGCACTGGAGGCAATTCTGTACTACGCGAGCATGAGAATGAGCGAAGTTGAGCGTCGGCGCGATAGCTGCCTCGCCTGAGAGTAGCATGACAGCGAACAGGAACCCAGACGCGAGGAGATTGGCGAGGAAGGAGAAGGGCCAAAGGCGAGGGGAGGGAAGGGAAGGGAGATAATATGTAGGTGGGAGATGATGGGAGTAGGGAAGGAAGAGGGAGTAACGAACGTAACAAGTGGGTGACCCTTATATGCAAAACTTCCGCATTGTGAATTAGGGCAGGCGAGCCAAGCAAACCACGGCGAGGAAGTCAGCGACGGTCGAGCGAACCACGGCGAGAAGGTGCACTGAGATATACGACCTCGCTGAACGCAGCCCTCTTGGTGGCGCGCCGGCACGGGGTTAGATACAGATCATACGGACTATGAGAGTTTAAAGTTACGCACTAGGCGAGCGGTCAGCATACGAGAAGGATGGACGGGGATATAGTAACCAAGGGCGGCGAGAGGAAAGAGAGGAAGTGGTGGGAGAAGACAAGAGGTGGATTTGTTTGGAACAGCCGTATTTATGCTGTATGGGAGAGGCTGGCATTTGTGCAGGTTTGTTCAAACTCCTCGATCGTTCGGCTCCAGATATGGGTAGTGCGTTGCCGTATCTGGGCTCAAGGAACGTCTCAAATGAAACGAAATCAAAAGAGTCCAAAATTATTGTTTTGTACAGAAAGAAACCGGAACATGTCGAACGTCCTCTGGTTATTGGGAAGCAGATGCGATGCACGGCTGGAATATTTCTAGACACTGGCGTTCGGATTCGGCCACTGGTAGCTGACACGACCATGATCAAGAGTCGAAGGTGGTAGCCTCGGTGGAATCGAGGTAGACCTAGAAAGACTTCAACGAAAAGATCGAGTTGAAACCACTTAAGAATTTCGGAACAGCTTCGAGTAAATTGAATTTGCCCACTCATCCCTACAACACCCCTGACGCTTACGGCCCAGAGAGTGGCATTCCGTTTGCTGTTCCAGCCTCCAGCAATGGTCACCGCCCGGCCGACTATCATCGGATTCGTCGGTCGGTACTCAAAATACACGAAATGCACGCCGGGCTTCTGAAGCATAGTGGTTCGAGGAGCATGGGGCTATGGACGAGGCGCTCTGTGCTCGGATTCACAAGGTTCAAGCAATTAAGCTAGAACAGACCCGAATAGCCTTCCTTCAGCCGCGGGTCGTCCTTGTCCAGATGTGGTCTGTGCGGGAAAACGGAAGGGAGTGTTCAAGATGGAGTGAATGCAGATGTGACACCAGCAGCCGGAGGGATGCCCTTCACTATTGGACGGACGCAGTCAGGTCTTTCGGCCAAAATGAGTGGTAAACAAAGCTTTTCGTCGCGAAGAATCTTACCAATAGTCGAATGTAGACGTGTGACCGTTCTTCCACCACCCCTGACGGCGGCGATTTCGATTTTCTGGTTAGGCTTTGTCTCAAACATCTTCTTCTCGAAAGACTGCAGCGTCCACGTTGACACCGCGCGTTCTCCAAAGCGCAACGAAGGATCCGGGTCCGTACCATGCGCACGCGAATCGCACTCCGGGTTTTTGGGATGGAAGAACGCGAGATGGGACTCATACAGGCTCGGCGCCTCGTACAGGCTGCATGGAGGCGGTCGAAGGAGAACGAGTCGTTGAGAACTAGCTGCTGCTTTGGAAGCAATCCATCCAGTCGTCGAGAGTTGGGATCAGGTGTGCCAGCTACATACTTGAAAGTTATAATGCTTTGCCCATTGGCAGCCTTAGATAATCTAATAGATTAGTTTTCGGCATATTCCGCACACCACTGATCACATCAAATCTTTCAAGTTGAACTCTTGACAAACTCTTGAACCCAGTTTGAACCTGCTCGAAACTCCAGTCCTACGCTCCTGTTGCACACCCCCCCGGGTTTGTGCCTTTGGGTGTGCTGGGTGCCTTTTTTCTTCAAGATCCGAAACACGTTGCACGGTCAACATTCATTGACAACACTGAACCTCGGCCGTCGCACCTTCCTTTCCTGTCTGAGTCTCGGTGCAACCTACACTCTGTCTCCCAAATTCTGAGGGTTTTCAAGCCAGCCTGTCAATTATGTCGAAGAAAGAGTTTTGGTACGAGCTTTAATGTTTTTTCATGTGCGATCACTCAGGTCTTGGGCATTCTGTATATCGCATTCAAACCCCTCGAGAAAATGCCCCCTGGCCCAGCTGGTTAAGGCGCACGACTGTTAATAGCAATCGTGAGATCGTGAGTTCGAGCCTCACGGGGGCAGTTGTTTTTGATTTCTATCGTTTGACACTGGAAACTGTCATTTTTGCCCATCAACACCGCCTGACGCGGACATTTTTGCTTCGTATAACTCACTTTCAAATTCTGGCACGCTGGGATACCGTGCGTTGACAGCTCGATTTATAGGAAGAGCGAGCGATTCGGTAGCGTTCCGAGTTGCCCCACACAAGATTGGAATAAACATCCCTCAAAACTTGCTAATTTTCCATACGACATACAAACTACGAGGCATATAAGGTATAGAATGTACACTGCATTACATATTCATCTCCAATTAGAATTAGACCCAGACGCTCGCGTCGGTGAGTGGGGCGGGGAGTAGGACGAATTTCGGCTGAGATACTGCGACTGCGCCGAGGCGCCAGGTCGAGGAGCAAAGTACTGCGATTGCGCATTCGCAGGGAGAGGTGGCACCGGCTCCGGCAGGAAGAGTGGTACAGTGGGGATGAGCTCAAAGACATGTTGCGCCACGGCCCGAGAAGGGCGGCCGCCGGGCTGCGTTGGCTCCGCGCCGTTCATCACAGCGTGTACCTGCGCATCCTGCACAATGGGCTCCCCATCGGGGCCCGGTGTCGCCGCGATGGACGAGCCAACGCCCCGGCCGTCCCACAGGCAGCGGATATCATTGCCCGGGATGATTTGGACAAGACGGCCAGTCTCGATATGTCGAATCTCGATGAACCGAGAATCGAAGAGGAGAATGTAGGGCTGGTGGAGGGTGACCTTCTCAGCGTTGCCCTCCCATTCGATGGTGGTCCCGTTGCGTCGAGGGTCTCCGTGTCTGTCAACGTACACGCCGAATTCTAAAGACGCGATATTAGATCGGGAAATGTGTGCTAAACATCCAACGCACCGTTGTAGCACAAAAGGAAACCGTCTTCGTTCGAGCGGAACATTCCTATGGGACGACAAGCATCGCACCGTTTGGATAACGGGGCAAGCCGTGCTTCATCTCGCAGCGGGATGGTAACACTTTTGAAACTAAACGGTGTCAGCAAAGTATGGACGCATGCACTCAACCAACTCACTCGTTCAAATCCATAATCTCAAAGCCCTTGGTGCAAAGGATCACAATCTTTGCTTTGAGGAAGTAGAGGTCAAAGGATTCTGACGGTAAGAAAAAGTCCTATCGGCAAAGGGTCAGTCGTATGCTCTACAGCTGTAGGATGTCACACACCCTGTAAATCCGGAACCACTCCGATTTGGTAGATCGGAAGCCGAGACGCGACCCCAGGCCAGCAGGAGCCTTGACCTTTTCGTTGATTTTATCGCTCACGGGCTCAAGGACACGGAAAATGCTGTCCAGCTGAGGGAGTATAAGCAGAGAGCATGGTTAAGGACGCAGGGGTACGCACCCCCTTCTTCTTCATATAGATGACGAGCGTCCGGTTGTGGAGTGTCCCAACGCTGAAGAAGTGAACGTCTTTCGTCCCATTTAGCTTCTGCGGCACCTGCGATGCATGGGTGGCTTGTGGGGAAGACGGTACCAAAGCCTCAATATGATAGGCGAACAGCGACTGCGTGCTGGGTCAGACACCGCCGAGGTCATGAATCCAGCATGTACCTTGTCAGCCAAAACAAGGAAAATGCCAAATTCCTCTAGCATCGCACATTGAGTCACCATCTTCAGATGAAGGACACGACGCATGGCTGCAGTATGGTCAGGGCACGAAGAGCCAGAAAACTGCGAACGTACACCTAGGGTCGTGTCGGAAACCAATCCACACGCCCTCTGCACATCCAATGGCGACCAGTCCGCGCCCGTCAGCGGTATCTGTATTGTTGTGAGCAACCATTCTTCCATCCCGACATCAGGCTACGCACTGAAGGGCACGGAGCAAGTGACCTTGCCCGTATACGACGTGTCTTGATTCCACTGGGGCGAAGGTGCACCAACCTGGACCGACGGCACCAAGAACGTGTCTGAGCTGAGCGTCTCGACCTCGAACACCCGGTTCGACTCTTGCACGACCTGACGAATACCCATTGCCTCTTCCAACTTTTGCTTCCATTCCGTCCGCGCTTGCGCGGACTCAGAGAAGAGTATATTCGCGCCGCCGAGACGGCCATTGTGGTGGATCGTCCAAGGATACACGACACGCGAGTCCCCAGCGCTCTCGGGTGTCGCTGTAGAGCCCCCGTCTCCGCGCTCTCCGCGCAGATTGCGAAGCAAGCCAGCACCGCGTTGTGTTGGCGGATCAGTGAAGTTCACAAGTGTTAGTAAGTCTAAGGGAATCGGCTGGACGCGTAATGTATTAGCACAAGTCAATGATATCGACGAAGGAACTCACTCGTCGATTGACGTGGTATTTAGTGACCCCGTCCCTCTCTTTGGGCTTGGTCATTACCACTATAAATCGGTTAGGTTGGTTGGATAGCGGCGCTCGACCTACTCACGGTAATTATCAAACAGCACAACAAAGAGCTCGCTCCATCCACTCCATTCCAGTGAGGGAATGGTATTATCAGGCTGGCGAATAACCTTGCCCGCATGGATCAGAGAGCGGTTCGGATCGAGCAGGTCCATGTCCTGCACGCCACAAATGAGCATCATCTCCGTCAAGATCGAATAGTATACGCACGATGGCCTCTCCGGGTTTAAACACGAGGTTAGAGTTGTACTGCCAAAGCTCGACCTTTTGCTTCGCCGAAACGACACCCGGCTCGGTATCCTTTCCAAGGGCCTTGATCACCTCGAGCACCTGGGGAATCTCCTTGCGGTCGTCGTGGTTCTGGGGCGTCTCGTCCAGAATACCCTTCAGTAGCAACTCGTACCGAAGCAGCCTCGGAATAGGCCGATTGATAAAGTTTTTCATGTCGAGTCGATGCGCATCCGCATGCCGGACACATTGCTGCATCCACATCAATACTGAATGGACCGTCGGAAACACAATGCACATACATCCACAAAGTTCTTGAAGGCAAGGTTGTTGGCCATCTCGTCGTCTATCCGGTAGGCCGCAATCGGGTAATTGGGAATGTAGTCCATGTACACGTCGCGGAAGTTGAGTGCCGCGTCAAACATCGCTGCAGTAATGGACCGGATAGTGGGGTGTTGCTCGCGCTGTATCTCATGGAACTTCTCCACGAGCTTGAGGTGGTGCGCGTGCAGGTCCGCAAAATTATGGAACACGTCCGTGATGAACTGTTCCAAACGGTCCGCCTGCATGATCGGCGGCACCGCTGCTCGTAGAGGTATAATGTACATCTAAGAAAAGGTCAGCCGAGGGTTGTGCGCTAAAAACACGAAGATTTACATTTTCTATATTCTCCAAATCCTTGACGTAGGCCATCTCACCCTTGATCAACTCGAATATGATCCTGGTAAATGAAATTAACCCTGGCTCCCAGCACCCACAAAAATAAACTCACGATTGGCGCTTCTGCTCTTCTTTCGGCAGCGCCTTCCGGACATCTTCGGCCACCAGATCGTGCCACTCCCATTTGCCAGGCGTGCCCTTCCCCATAGCGGCCTGGAACGTGCGCAGCTGCGCGACGCTCTGCAGGTTTCGGATCGCGCCAACGGCCTCCATGAGGTAGTCCGCGTCCGGGTTTCCCTCGGCTGTCTCGTGGTAGATCGCCTCGAGAAGCACGGGATACTTTTGCAGGTGCTCCGCCGGCCGGTTGAGGAAGTGCTTCAGGTCGAGACGCATCGCCTCGCCTGCGCGAGACGCCTGCCGCGAGCAGTGCTACAGAACAACGTCAGCCAGTTCATCCCCACCGTCGGTGCAAGTGGTTGGGCAGCGCACCTCGAGGAACAGCCTGAATTCCGGGTTCGCGTCCGTCTCCTCTTTCAGGCGCTTCTCCGCCAGCGGGTGGTGCCCGATATAGATGGGATACGCGAGTCTAAACTCCGTCGCAGCCGAGAGGAAGACGTCGCCTGTAAACCGGTGTTAATTAGTTGGCCTACTAGCAAGAAGCAATAGAAGTCCGACCAATACGCTGAATGACGGGCGCCTGCTCGCGCTGCCGGACGTACATAACCTCAAGCAGCCGCCGGTTGCACTCCCGCAGATCGAGAACATTGCCAAAGACTTCGTCGATAAAGTCCTCCAGCCGCTCGAGCGGGATGACAGGTGGGATTGCTGTCCGGAGCGGTTTGAGGAAGACGGTTTCGACGGTGTCGAGGTCCTGTACATATTGGGCTTCCTTGCTAATTAGCTTGTGGATAATCCTGCCAACGAATATAAGATATGACAAAAGAGATTTTGAACCGACTACGCACGTCTGGCGATGAATCTCGCTCTCAGGGAGCTGCGTGAGCACCTCCTTGGGGACGGTGTGCGACCAGTCCTCACGTAAGGGGATCGCGGGGCTCTCTGCAGGGCCCGGTGTCGCAGCGGCGAATGAATTGCCCTATACGCAGCGTAAGTCATGATAAAAGAATACTGATTGCAAGATGCGCACCCTCCGAGGACAGCCATACGAGTAGCACGGTGCCTCGTCCCCACAGCTAGGAGAGTAGCACTTGGTCAACATCGTCACAACGCCGGTCGGCAACTCCTCGCGCTCGGGCGCGGCATCTGACCCGCCCTCCTGGTCGTCCAGGAACATATACACGTCCTCCACCCCATCCTGCAGCACGCGCCCACCCCACTCGACCTCATAGAAGAACAGTTGGCTCTGGAGACTGCGCGCGACCTGCAGCGCAGCACGCCGGTCGCTCGTCGAGATCCCGTGGTTGACCGCAAGCTCGCGCTGGATCTGCGCCTGGATCGTGCTCACTATGTCCTTGCCGGTGAACGCGCGCGGGTAGGGAATGCTCCCCTTGACGTGCGTGCCGCGGGGTACCTTGTCGCGCAGCTGCACAGCAATGTGCGAGAGCAGCGAGAAGTTGACGAAACGCGTCTCGTCCTCCTCCTCGTCCTCATCCTCCCAGTATCCCTCCCCCTCCTCGTGCAGTTCAAGCGGGCCTCGCGGGGTGTAGCTCGCGAGATCGCGCAACATCTCGCTCGGGCGACGGTCAATGGCGCTAGGCCCCACGGCGAGGTACTGATCCTGCTCGGGACGGTAGGCAGTCGGCGGCGCGCCGGTGCTGTTTGCGGATGTGGTGCGACTCAGCGACGATTGCGAAGAGTCAGGACGGTACGCAGTCGGCGGCGCCCCAGTGCTGTTTGCGGAAGTGGTGCGACTCAGCGACGATTGTGAAGAGAAAGTCGGCGGCGCGCCGGTGCTGTTGGCAGAGGCATTGCGACTGAGGGACTGCGAAGACGCCGACCGTGCATAGCTTGGATCGTTGTCTGCGGAACATGAGCTGGGCGGTAAAATGAAGAAAAGATAGTCGCTCACACGCTGGCGTCAGTTTATAATGCAGGCTGTCTGCGAGCGGCTGATGGTGGCCGTTTGGTTGGGGGTACGAGTCGTATGAATCCACCGTCGGGGATCCTGGCTGGATGGGGGCAGCGGCTCCTGCTGGACGATACGAGGCTGCTCGGGTCATTCCGCCATAATGGCTCGACAAGTCGGAGTGTCTGGTGCCCTGCGAAGGCCGAGGTGCGTTGCCCGGAGCAGAAGGCAACCGGCGCATACTCCCTGTTGTCGCCTGCCGGAGCAGATCAGACGAGGCCCCGGTAGAGTATGATTCGACGCTGGGACGTGGCGATGGAGCACCGCTATCGTATGGTTCGGGCTCCGGCATAGGTATCGGCATACTGATCGACGAGGACGGAGACGAAGGGGTGGGCGGCAGCCGTCGTACACCGCCAGGAGACGGTCGTTGGGACCCGTGCGTACGAACAGAGTACCCATCGTCGTCTAAAAAGGTCAATACTCGGTCGATTTGAGCGTATCAGCACACATACATGGTGTACTGGGCGAGGAGGCCGTCACGGAAGACCCTGTAGAATATGTGTTGTATATGCTATCGATCTCCACGTCCGCTGTAGGGGTATCCGCGAATCCAGCCCATACTTCGTCGTAAAGCAGTTGGAGATCATGGTCCACAGGCGAAGCAGGTCTGGCTCCAGGCATCATAGCAGTCGACATGGGGGTAGGAAAATGGGCGCAAGTGCGCCGTGGTCGTGGTTAGCGGGAGAAAGATGTGTATGGGTTGCCTGGACAAGGAGAGGAAGTCGGTCGATGGTCAAGTCGTGACTGAACACCGATCAAGTCTAGGCGTTTGTTTGCCGCCCAATTATTTTAATTATATCCTCCTTACTTCCACTCAGTTCCTCCCTCAAAAATATATATCGTCCCGCGGCAGGACAAGACCGCCGACGCTCATGGCAATGCTTCCAATATCATACTCAAATCATGATGGAACTTCCCCCGTTCAAAACCGGCGCACAGCTCAGCCAATCCGGAAATGCCGCATTTGCTGCTGAGCGTATTCATTGGTATGCCCTCGCTGCACTTCTTGATCGACTTCAGGAAGAACACCGAGCAGGACCGAGGCTACATTACGGATCGCCTTTTGTTGCTCTGGAGCCATGAATCGGTTAGGTGGAAGAGAAATTGAGTTCCAAATATAAACACTAATCAATCGCTGGAACTCTATCGCAAAACGCTGCAGCGGACCATTATTTTGACGTTTGCTGGTTGCGAGCAGTCAGATCATCGAGTCGCCGGAGAAGGAAGATCCTATACCTCATCTACATCACCCCCATCGTATTTTGCGGTACGGTTGGGAAATACCGCCGAGGACCCACAAATCCCCACGCTCATCGGGTCGAAAATAGGACCAACGTGCCAGTACAGTTCGGGACAGATATTGCCAGTTCTTGACTTGCAAGTGTACGGTCGTCCAGTTCACCCCGACACCCATTGCAAATGTTGAGGTTAATCTAGCAAACCCTCTCCCGCCGCATATTAGACCGCCCGGAGTAACAGGAGTCATACGATAGGCAACATGATACTGCCGCCGTCTTCGCGCCGTCTCGTTATGAAGAATAAATTGAAACAGAAAACAGCCGAAAATACATCTGGCCTTGCATCTTGTTACGCAAGGCGGAAAAAGGTCTTTGCGAAGCTTTGCGAGCAGTGAATTGATATGACGGAATACCCAAACGTCGCCTCTGCGCAGGTTTGTGGTGCCTTCCAGTCGTGCGCCATCCCAGACCGTGCTTTGAGTGGCCTATCACAGCGGGGAAAATGCGTCCACTTCAGGACTTCATTCACCGCAATCGACACCAACTAGCGTAGACAGTAAGACCTAAATATCGAAAGCGGTGTCGCGGGGGCGAGTAAATTGAAGAACAAAAATAGAGTATATTGATACGACGCGGTTTCAAGCCTTGTAACGCCGCTGGAGGTATAGCGGATCACAGCCAGTCCGACGGCGTCATGCCAGAGGCCGGAGGATTTGCTAGCTCCCATCTCTGGGTAGATTCGCAAATCGAGGTGCCGATGCTGTTTGCAGCACAGTCGGCGCTAGCAGTTTCCGCGAAGACGAATAACAGGCAGTGTAAACTTGGGCGCCGAATAGCTGAAGCCCGGATCCCGGAAGGGCGGAGATCCATTCAAAAGTCAGTACATGTTCGAAGGTACCTCCAGCGTCGAGCATCCTGCTCTCCGGTGGCAAGCGAATCCGAGATCAAGTCCGAGTCGTCGCCCAATGTCGCGCGATACTCCGCCTTGCTGCGCGGAAGTTTTTTCAAGTGCAAGGCTTTCAAAACGGAGGCCCATACATAGAGCGTACGCAATTGGGATTTGCTCTTGCAGGGTCTCGCGCGCGAGGAAAGCGGTCGGTTCGACAAAAAATACAGGCCGGTTTCGGTTAAGCGCCTCGAATGTCGTTGAGATAATCGCCGTTATACTGGCGTTGTGCTGGTGCGTAAATAGCCGGCTCATATATCTCTGGCACCAGACAGAGGGTCCGGTCTCGGGCAAAGAGCGACAACTAGCGAAGCGAGGAACGGTCATGTGATCGACGCGACTCTCGTTAAGGCACTACACCCTCGATTCCAGTGGTCCCGCTCCTGACTATGTTAATACTCTCTCCTTCTCCAATTAAGTCGTCGGTCCTCTGTCGTTAGCAGTCTTCCTTGCTGTCCATTGATTCTCATTCTGTGAGTTCTCTGAGTCTCTCAACGTTCTCAAGGATTCTCTCTGGATCTTCCGCGCCGATGTCTAGACGAGAATGAGGAGGGATGTTTTCCCGGACTTCTGCACCGCCCCGGTCGAGCTTACAGCCCGGAAATTGCCGCAGAGGGTACAAGAGGTCACCCAATTGTCACGTTCGTTACTCTCCCTCTTCCTTCCCTACTCCCATCATCGACTGCATCATCTCCAAACCGATTCTTCTCTCCCTTACTTCTCTCGCTTTGACCATTCTCTTTTCTCTCCAACCTCCTCGCGTCTGGATTCCTATTCGCCGTCATGCTGGTCTCAGGCAGGTCAGCTATCACGCCGACGCTCAATTTCGCTCATTCTCGTCCTCGCCTGGTACAGAACTGCCTCCATTGCCTGAGAGAGTTTCCAGCTGCTCGATCTTAGCGTTCCGACGCCTCGCCTAGCAGGAATTTGCTCCCTCCGCCTCAGGACGCCTCTCGCTGGTCGACCTTCAAGTTGCCGACACCTAATCACTTCGACAACTCGGCACCTTGCGGGCGACCTCAGAGCACCTCGCTTGCTGCCTCAGATTGCTCAAGACCGGGAAACCGCTCAAGATTTCAACCCGTCAAGTCTAAGACCTCAGTGGGACACTGCTCAAGACGTCGAGGCGCGCCAAGTCCTCACGCCTCAAGACCTTAGTGGAAGACTGCTCAAGCCGCGCCAAGTTCTCACGCATCAAGACCTCAGTTACTCTCCCTCCTCTCTCCCTACTCCCATCATCTCCCAACTGATACTTCCCCTCCTTCCCTTCCCTCGCCTTTGGCCCTTCTCCCTTCTCTTCAACCTTCTCGCGTCTGGGAATTTCCTGTTCGCCGTCGTGCCACTCGCAAATGAGTCTGCTATCGCACCGACACTTGATTTCGCTCATTCTCGTGCTCGCCTAGTATATAATTGCCTCCATTGCCTCAGGATGCTTCCAGCTACTCGATCTCAGCATTTCGATGCCTCGCCTAGTAGGAATTTGCTCCCTCCGCGTCAGGACGCCTCTCGCTGCTCGACCTTCAACTGGCTTATTTCTCCTCATGCTTCAGGCTGCTCAAGTCCTCGGTGGACACCGTTCAAGGCCTCGATTCGCCAAGTGCAAGACCTCGGTGGGCCACTGCTCAAAACCTCGATACGCCTCGAGTACTCGCGCCTCAAGACCTCACTGGGACACTGCTCAAGACCGTGCCAAGTCCTCGCGCCCCAAGAGCCTCAAGAGCCACATCGACGCGCATCAAGTCCTCGCGCGTAAAGACCTCAGTGGGACACTGCTCAAGACGTTAACACGCGATAAGTCCTCGCGCCTCAAGACCTCATTGGGAGACTGCTCAAGATCTCGACGCGCGTCAAGTACTCGCGCCTGAAGACCTCAGTGGGATACTGCTCAAGACGCGCCAACTCCTCGCGCTGCAAGAGCCTCAAGAGCCATATAACGCGCGCCAAGATCTCGCGCCTCAAGACCTCAGTGGGACACTGCTCAAGACACGTCAAATCCTCACGCTGCAAGAGCCTCAAGAGCCACATGACGCGCGTCAAGGTCTCGCGCCTCAAGACCTCAGTGGGATATATATTGCTCAGGACGCGCCAAATCCTCGTGCTACAAGAGCCTCAAGAGCTACATGACACACGTCAAAGTCTGGCGCCTCAAGACCTCAGTGGGATACTCCTCAAGACGCGCTAAATCTTCGCGCTGCAAGAGCTTCAAGAGCCACATGACGTGCGTCAAGTTCTCGCACTTCAAGACCTCAGTGGGACACTGCTCGAGACCGCACCAAGTCCTCGCGCTGCAAGAGCTCAAGAGCCACATGACGCGCGTACTGGCGATGCACGAACCGCCTCGATTTTTGCTTCTTTCTATCAACTCGGTGAGGGCCCTCGCTTCCTTCCATTTCCTTCCTCTCATCTGTCTTTCGCCGCAGATCTGGACTTACCGCCAACCTACTGCTCCATTCTTTTCCTTTCCCGGGAATGGTTGGCGTCTTTGCTCCGACCGCGTGTGCCGTGGGCCCCCGGGCTTAGTACGCATGCATTTGGCTTTGCTACTCCCATTTGCGCGCGGAAGTCAAATGCAGGTTGGAAATTTCCTTATTTCTTTTTATCTGTCTCGCTCTCTTGCTTTTCGTGGCTGGCGGGGTAGTGTTTTGTTTCTGCTGCATGTACGATTTTGTAGTTGGCATTCGAATTCAATAATTGCGTTCTTCTTGCAACGCGCTATGTACGCTTGACGCGAAGCCGCCGAACGAGCCCCATCACGACAATTCTTTGTTACGCGTCGCGTACTTTTACTCAGAGCCACATCATCGACTCAAAATCTCAATTCTCGTTCCACCGCAATGTCGCCTCTCGATTCCCTCGCCAATGAGCTGCGAATGCACATTTGCAGCTTTCCACGCCCTCACGACCTGTGCGCCCTGATGAGGGTCAACAGAACATTCCACTCGCTCATCGAGCCCATGCTCTATTCCAACATGGAACTGCACAGGCCAGGCTATCATGAGCACTGCCGATATCCGGATACTATCAGCTCTGGTGAACGTAGGAATTACCACGAAAACGACGCTGGTGATTATCTAGAGGATACGTTATACCAAGGCTTGAGGTACACCGCGCAAGCCTTCGACTTACTGAAGGCTTTCGAGAATCCAGACAGTGATAATCTCCAATCGTTTGTCCGAACTTCGCGAAGCCAGGCCATCGCAAACCAAGTACGATTTCTGTGCCTTGGGACTGACCTCTACCACGACGAGCAAAAGCTTGTTGATCCCTGGGGCACGATTGCCAGCTTCCGGAACCTCGAGCATCTCGAGCTGACGGTGGGATGGCCCTACGACTATAAGGACTGGGACTCCGCCGCCCAGGCTTTCGCGTCGATGGACCATCCTCCCCTCGACAAGCTGCGGACGGTTCGACTGCGAGGCTACCTGCCCAAGGAATTTGTACGATACGTCTGTCAGGGTGCGACGGGTATCACGGATCTGGAGCTCGCGCTGTTGGACCGGCCTATTGGCAGCAGCATTGCCTACAAGCGCCAGAATCCTCCACCTGGGTGGAAGCATATCGAGTCTGAGGTTGACGGAAACGCATGGCTGGATGGCGAGAACGAGGACACGGCATCGGACAAAGACAGCGATGATGAGGACTATGGACATGAATGCGTCGCGCCCCGTGCGCTTCCTAATCTTCTGGACAGCGGTATCGACCTCGCCGCACATTTCTCCTCCCTCACCCGCCTCACCCTCTGCCGGCCGGCCGAGTCGCTGAACCCAGTATCGGACATCCAAAGCGTCTATGTGTCGCTCAAGTCCGACCTCGCCATCCTCTCAGAATGGGCCGCCGTCATTCGCGCCATCCGTGGCACCCTGGAGCACCTCGTCCTCGACCAGCGCCCCTTCGCCGAGGAAATTGAGAGGGACGCCACTGGCGACACTGAGTTCCTCGTCCGTTACCCCTACGGGCCAGGATACGAGCGCTTTGTGGAGCATTGCCTCCCCGCACTGCTTGAAGAAATCGAGTGGCCCAACCTAAAATCCATCCGCTTGTACGGCTTCGACGTGCCGCCCGAGATGGCTGAGACGCACTCCTCACCTGTCAAGCCTCAGAAACTGGGTTTACAGGTGGAGGCGTGGTTCAAGCCGCTGGGCGTCGACGTGCGGAGCGGTCTTGGGAGGCGGATGATGTACGAGGAAGTGAGCGGTGTGGTTAGTCCCCACGGGGATGGCTTGGGCGGGTGGGTCGAGGAACACGAAGAATAGCCAGGCTTCTTATTTATGCAAGCGCAGACGAAGGAACAGGTTATACTACATTGTTAACGCATTACTTTCTCGCTGAACTCGGTTATTCTAGGCTGATTCTGCAAGGCGCTCGAGGGAAAACCTTAGTTGTGCTGGCGCCAGCATACCTCTCTGAACTTGTTTCTGTGGCGTACACTAGGCTCGTTTCCGCCTCTCTAGTCTGCCGGGCGTGAAATCTGAAGACAGTCGTTCAGATCACGCATACTAGAGAGGCGTACACGCCCGACTCTCCCGAGTTCATCTCAGCTCGGGCATGTTAGCTTTTCTCCATTCTCATGATCCCTGGCCATGGGCCCTGGGCTCAGTACGCGCGCGTTTGTCTTTGCTCCCACTTGCGCGCCGAAACAATGCACGTTGAAAATTTCCTTATTCTTTCTCTATCTCGCTCTCTTCTCACTGCGGGGATCAATTAATTTTTCCCATGGAAAAAGAGCCTTTTAAAACGGGAGATTTTACCAATCCTTGTTTTTCCATGGAGGAAAACGGAGTAACAAAGGAAGCTCCTTTGCTCGTGGGTTTTCCATTGAGAAAAAGGCTCTTTGTAAAAATCTCCCGTTTTAAAAGGGCCTTTTTCAATGGGAAAAAATTATCTGTCCCCGCAATGTCTTGCTTTTCGTGGATGTCGGGGTAGCACCCTGTTTCCGCTGCATGTACGATTTTGTAGTTGGCATTCGAATTCAATTGCGTTCTTCTTGCAACGCGCTAAGAATTCCGCTTGACGCGAAGCCGCCGAACGAGTCCCATCACGACAATTCTGTTACCTGTCGCGTACTTTTTACGCAGAGCTACATCATCGACTCAAAATCTCAATTCTCGTTCCACCGCAATGTCGCCTCTCGATTCCCTCGCCAATGAGCTGCGAATGCACATTTGCAGCTTTCCACGCCATCACGACCTGTGCACCCTGATGAGGGTCAACAGAGCATTCCACTCGCTCATCGAGCCCATGCTCTATTCCAACATGGAACTGCACAGGCCAGGCTATCATGAGCACTGCCGATATCCGGATGCTATCAGCTCTGGTGAACGTAGGAATTACCACGAAAACGACGCTGGTGATTATCCAGAGGATACGTTTTACCAAGACTTGAGGTACATCGCACAAGCCTTCGACTTCTTAAAGGTTTTCGAAAATCTAGACGGAGACAATATCCAACCGTGTGTCCGAACTTCGCGAAGCCAGGCCATCGCAAACCAAGTCCGATTTCTGTGTATTGAGACTGACCTCTACCACGACAACGACAAGCAAAAGCTTGTCGATCCCTGGGGCACGATTGCCAGCTTCCGGAACCTCGAGCATCTCGAGCTGACGGTGGGATGGCCCTACGACTATAAGGACTGGGACTCCGCCGCCCAGGCTTTCGCGTCGATGGACCATCCTCCCCTCGACAAGCTGCGGACGGTTCGACTGCGAGGCTACCTGCCCAAGGGATTTGTGCAATACGTCTGTCAGGGCGCGATGGGCATCATAGATCTGGAGCTCGCGCTGTTGGACCGGCCCATTGGCAGCAGCAAGTATGACGAGCGCAAGAATCCTCTGCCCGGGTGGAAGCATATTGAGCCTGAGATCGACGGAGACGCATGGCTGGATGGCGAGGATGAGGACACGGCGTCGGACAAAGACAGCGATGGTGAGGACTTTGAACATGAGGAATGTGTTGCCCCCCGTGCGCTTCCTACTCTTCTGGACAGCGGTATCGACCTCGCCGCACATTTCTCCTCCCTCACCCGCCTCACCCTCTGCCGGCCGGCCGAGTCGCTGAACCCAGTATCGGACATCCAAAGCGTCTATGTGTCGCTCAAGTCCGACCTCGCCATCCTCTCAGAATGGGCCGCCGTCATTCGCGCCACCCGTGGCACCCTCGAGCACCTCGTCCTCGACCAGCGCCCCTTCGCCGAGCACATTGAGAGGGACTCCACTGGCGACGTTGAATTCCTCGTCCGTTACCCCTACGGGCCAGGATACGAGCGCTTTGTGGAGCATTGCCTCCCCGCACTGCTTGAAGAAATCAAGTGGCCCAACCTAAAATCCATCCGCTTGTACGGCTTCGACGTGCCGCCCGAGATGGCTGAGAAGCACTCCTTACATGTCAAGCCTCAGAAACTGGGTTTACAAGTGGAGGCGCGGTTCAAGCCGCTTGGCGTCGACGTGCGGAGCGGTCTTGGGAGGCGGATGTTGTACGAGGAAGAGAGCGGTGTGGTTGGCCCCCGCGAGGATGGCTTGGGCGGGTGGGTCGGGAAAGACGAAGAATAGCCAGGCTTCTTATTTATGCAAGCGCAGACGAAAGAGCAGGTTATACTACATTGTTAACGCATTACTTTCTCGCTGAACTCGGTTTATTCTAGGCTGATTCTGCAAGGCGCTCTAGGGAAAACCTTAGTTGTGCTGGCGCCAGCATACCTCTCTGAACTTATTTCTGTGGCGTACACGCCCGACTCTCCCAAGTTCATCTCAGCTCGGGCGTGTTATTCCGTCCAATAATTCAATATTGCAAAACCACGATCTGCCTAAGCCGTGTTTATACAGTTACTGTCCCTCCTGCGGTGCAGCACCCGGTCGAGGTCCGCTCGCCATCTTCTTGGACTTGAAAAATTCTGCCGCCCCCGCCGCCCCATTTTCATGGAAAATATAGTCGTCCCTCATGAAGAACCCTTTGGCCGACGACTTCACCCCGCGCTCCATCATCTGCTTCTCAAACTCGGCGATGTTTCTCCCGAGCATTGCGCTGTCCCGCGCGGAGGCGATGGCAAGCGCCACCTCGGCTCCGTCCAGCATCGCGAGGTTCGCGCCCTCGCCGTTCGGGAACGAGAGGTGCGCCGCGTCGCCGACGATGGTGATGCGCCCGCCGGGGAACGTCTCCCACGCGTGGGGCGAGGGCAGGGCGAAGAGCGAGCGCACGGGGTACGGCGCGCCGCCCGCTTCCGCGGCAGACGCGGCGGACGCGTCGAGCAGCGCGAGCAGGCGCGGGGACCAGTCCGAGAAGACGTTCGCGCGCAGGTAGGCCGACGCGTCCGCGGGTGACATGGACGCGATGCCGGTGTCTTCGGGCCAGGCGAGCGGCACGGGGAGCCAGACGTACGTGCGGATGTTGCCGCCGCTGTTACGCTGCGAGATGAGTGCCTTTTTGTCCTGCAAGGCGGCGAGCGAGCCCTGTCCGACGAGCGACGCGATCTCGGGGTAGCGGCTGTCGACGTCCGTTATGCTCAGTTCGATGGACACGGTGCCGGCGTACTCGGGCTTGGCGGGGCTGAGGACAGAGCGGATGCGGGACCACGCGCCGTCGGCACCGATGATGGCGTCGAAGAGCTTGTTGCCGTGCCTCTCCGCGCTGGCACTGCCTGGTTCGAAGAGAACGCGGACCTTGGAGTCTCCCTCTGCGCTCTCGGCAGACTGGACCGCAGCTCCCCACTCGACTGTGCCCGCCTCGAGCGAATCGATTATGATCTGGCGCAGCTGCCCGCGGTCGACCTCCGGACGATCTGTGGCGCCCCCGGTGCCCGGCGCGGGTGCTCCCTGCGCGTAGTGTGTCGTCCCGTGCTTATCTACGATGCACTTCTCCTCGCCCTCCGGACGCGCGCACGCGCGGAACGCCTTCGTCAGGCCCGCGAGCTCGAGCGCGGCCTGTCCGGTCCCGGAGTGGATGTCGAGGGTGCCGCCCTGGAAACGCGCCGAGCGGGATTCCTCGCGCTCGAAGAGGGTGACGCTGTGGCCGTGGAGCTGGAGGATGCGCGCGGTGGTGAGACCGCTCACGCCTGCGCCGACGACAGCGACGTGGTGCTTGGGGTGGCCGGGGCCAGGGACGAGGTTGCCCCACTTGGCGAGGATGGCGGCGAGCAGTTCGGGAGGGGGGGACATCGTGGGGCAGTGGCGTGTAGGTCTCTCTCTTTATACCTGTCTCGGTAACCCAGCCGTTTCGGTGGTGTACCGTCGATCGTGTCATTTGTGGACTGTCATCCTCTCGCGCGCGCCTATATGGCAGGCAGAAGGCGGTCGAATGTAAACAAGACCAGGAAATCTCGAGACTTGCACGAATCTCGGCAGCATATCTGTCGTAGTAGCGTGTTGTCTCGAAATCAAAATCGAACCCAGCAGCGTGTAAGTTGCGATACAAACGAGCCCAAGGGCCGAGCCGTCGAGAGAGGCGAGAATCCACAAGGGCGACATCGATATCCGCCGAGCCAACGAACTGATCAAAGACAGACGACTCGCCGCCCCGACTCCTGATCCCGCCGCTGCGAAATTTACTCGGGGCGGAGGAGATGCGCAAAACGCGGAGAGCGGGAAGCAAGACGGCGGCGGTATTGAGATACATACGAATTTGGATGTTCGCCCGCTGCAGTTTGGCTGCGAGGTTGCGGCGCGGTGACGCGAAGCCATCACACCTATCCCAGTCGACCCCAATGGATAGCGTTGACAGAAGCGTGCGCGGGCTGCGGTCCATCGGTATAATAATAATTCGTTGCGAGCGGTGTTACTTGTTACTTGAGTTGGTAGTAGCGGCGCGCGGGAACATCGGTGGAGGAACAAGAGCCGGCCATGGGGTCCTTGTGTTGTCCGGACATGCGCGTTATTCCTGGCTCGACAAAAGAACTTGCCGTCGACAAATTCGAGGAGAAAAGTAGTCGGCACTCAGTCGGATTAGATTCCTGATGATTGTGTACAGCAGTAGGTTAGGCAGACAGACCCGACAGCGAAGAGGAGTGCAGACGAATCGATGGGCAGCATGCAACCCAAGTCGACCGATAAAATACAGCAGGAAGGATCATGGGGGGGGCCGGGTCCTTGTTCTGCGGCGCCATTTCTGGACAACAACAACAAGGAGGATTGGATTTTAGAAATCAGGTTCCCGGGCGTGAATGATTGAAAGGGGACCTAGCTGACAGTATATTATCCTCCGATCGCGGGATTCACCACAGCTGTTGCATACTTGTCACTTGCTCGGACTCAGTTGCTTGGAGTTACTTGACCTTGAGTTAGTATACATAGTAGCGGCGGCGGCCGGGAAGATCAGTGCAGAAACAAGAGCTGGGATTCTTCCCTTGTCTGGACGTGCGCGTTGTTCCCGGTTCGACAAAAGAACGTGAATCTGGAAGGAAGAGCAGTCGGCACCCGCGTTCCGATGTATACAGCAGTACAGCAGTACAGCAGTACACCCGACGGCGAAGACGACAACAACAAAGGTTTTAACAAGAGACGGTGCGATAATTGCCAGGCAACATGCAAGGCGAGTTCCCTGAGCTATAAAAACTGTCTGGACGTGCGTGCGTGCGCGTGAATGGACAAGTTGTTCCTGGGTGGACAAAAGAGCTTGTTCGACAGCGAAGAGAAGAGCAGTTCGCCATCGGATTCCCGATGTATACAGCAGTAGACGCGACCGCGAAGACGAGAGCAGGCTGATCACCACAATGCGTTAATACAATGCAGCCCCAAGTCGACGAATGGGCGCTACTATAGAGCCGACAAGACGGCGGGTGTTCGGTCCTGCGGGTCCGCGCGCGCCTTTGGCTGCCGAGTCGAACAACAGAGCCACAATAAAGCAGGGTAATCAAGTTCTCGGGTAGGAACAACAGCTGTTTTGTCTGAACTCGGCCGCAAAGATGTTTTTGCCTTGATCCAAAAAGGGCTTGCATCAGAAAGCCTAAAAAGTGAGGCGTTGTCTGGTGTCGGCGTCCGCATTCGTAGAGAATAGCCACCAGACCAGAGAAGCGTCCTTGCGGAACAATGCAGCGCCAAGCGTCGACAACACAACCAGCATCGTCGAGTTCTCAGGCGTGAATTGGCGGCGAGAGTGAGAATGGCGTTCGCCCTACTGCTGTTGTGTGTTCCATGGAAGAATCTCGCCGCCCGAAGCAGAACAACGAGTTGTTGTACTGTCGGATGATGTGATCAGTGATGGGATCAACGTTGTTGTTCCTAAAGGGGACGGGCGGGATACAATGAGACGCACAATAGGCATATCGTATAAATAAAACCAAACAGTCCGCCTGGACAATTGCGTCCATTTCTCTTTTGTTCACAAGGATTATAAGACTGGGCAGCCTGTAAGTAGTGTTCAACAGTTCCGAGCTAGTCTCACTCACGTTTATTCACGCCAACTCTCCACTCTCTCTTATTACTTACGGCAAGTGCTTCGGCGTCTGCTTTGTGAGGCGCCCATCTAATTATAGCGCCTTATAGATGTCCTCAATTAATAAAAACGCGCCTGTCGCCCCAGCCCACGTCCTTCTCCCCATCACCACCCCCACCCGCCGCCGTTCCAACTCGGCCATCTCCTCCTGGGCCGCAAAAGTCCAGCCCGGCTCCCCCGCCCCGCGCTCTCCCCGCCGCAGGAGCTCCAGCCGCTGCTCCTCGCGCCGTCCGTCGGTCTGCTCCCGCCGCCCCTCCGTCGTCGGCACCGCCTCGCCCTCCGTCAAGGAGTTCGACCTCACCCACCTCGGCTACTCGTCCGTCTTCGTCCACTTCCCCGTCACCCCCTCCACGCCCTCGCCCTTCCTCCTCCAGAAGGCCGCCGCCGTCATTCCCATCCCCCCCGTCCCCGCGTCCCCCCCTGCCAAGCGTCGTGGCCTGAAGCACTTCCGATCCCTCTCCGCCCTCACGCGCCCGCGCTCAAAGTCCACCGCCTCCACCCCCGCCATGCCTGCCCTCCCCACCACCATCCCCCCCGTGCCCCCCATGCCCAAATCCGCTAAACCCACCACCCAGAAGCGCAAGCGCCCCGCGCCCCCGCCGCTCGCGAACGAGCTCGCGCTGCTCCAGTTCACGTCCGGCGGCACCCTCGAGTCGCACGCCGCGACCCTCATGGCGCGCCAGGCCAAGGCCGCGGGCCCGGGCGTCGGCGTCGGCGCCGTGTGGCGCGACGGCGCGGGTGGCGTGTGGTGGGACGAGGAGGAGGCGTGGGAGTACCGCGCCCTGCTGCCCGCGTCCCCCGGCCCTGCGAAGGGCAAGAGCGACGCAGACGAGTGGGTCCCGTTCGGCGCCGCGGCGGAGAAGGAGAACGAGGGTGAGGAGCGCCGCGGGAGCGTGTCGACGCTCGACTCGGACCACGACGCGCGCTACCTCGTGCGCCCCGCGGACGAGGAGGCCATGGGCGGGTTCGTCCCGCTCCCCCGCCACCGCGTCCGCATGGCCCGCGCCCCCGCCGCGAAGCACCTCCACAAGCCCGAGCTCTTCCTCGTCGACGCCGCGTTCTCCCTTGCCGGCCCCGCGCCCCGCAGCCCCGCCTTCGGTGCGCCCTCCTCCGCCACGAATGCAGGCGCGAAGAAGCCGAAGGGCGTCGCGCGCCGCCGCCCCGCGCCGCTCGAGTTCAACTTCAAGGTCGCGGCGCGGCAGGCGCACGCGCACGCGCACGCTGCCACGCCTTCCCGCGTCGACGGGCGGACCGACTTCCTCGCCGCCTCGTTCGCGCCGGCGCCCCCGACCGCGCCGCTGCCCGCGATGCCCGCGATGCCGGTGTCCCCCCTGACGACGCCGCAAGGCCGGCCCCGCCGCCTCAGCGCTGCGTCCGTCGCGTCCAAGCCCGCGGCGAAGGGCAAGGGCCTGCGGAATCTGTTCCGGCGCCGGGACTGATATGACGCCGATGAAGAACTTAACCATTAAAACGACAAGAAACGAAAACGAAAACAACGACGCCAATCTGGATTGGTCTGTACGCCCCCTTTGCCTTCTCATGTACGCTCCCCTTGCACGCACACGCACACCTACACGCCCCCCATCCACGCACGACCCCAACCTCTTTGTATTGTATCCACTACCACCACGGATCTGTTTGTTTTTGTACCCCAATTGTTTTCTTGCTCTGTATCAATTATACGTCGCTTCCTAACTTACGCTATCTACTGTTGCACGATTTGAAACGTTAATAAAATGCATGGGACTGGTTCTGTCTGGCTCGGAATTTTTGTGTGTACTTGCATGTGTGAGGGAGGATGACTCGGAGGGTGTTGGCAATAGGTCATGTGAATCAATACACTGGCCGAAACATGAGACACAGAGACAAAGAGTGCTAAGTATAATGAGCACTTCATTCTCGTTTCTCCATTCAAGTCTGCGTGCTCATCCATCCGTCCCACATACTGTATCAAGAAAATCAAGTCGCAGCTTTCTTTCTGCTGATTTCAGGTAGAAGGCAGTGTCTGTCATATCTGATGGCAATCGTTCTGGTGAACAGCACTCTTCTTGACCAGCACTCCCATGACGGACCTCTCGACGCGAGATAGATCCCGAAGACTTGCCTCGCCAGGAGATATTCTTCCCGTGGAGCTCTGGGAGCTCATCTTCCGTCATATCGAATTCGACCCCGAGCTCCTCCGCCTCGCTCGCGTATGTAGGACATTCAATACGGTCTCGATCCGTCTGCTTTTGGCTCGGCACGGTCAAGGCCAAGACGTATTTGGCAGTCCAAGCCTGCAGCTCTCTGTTCACACCCTTCCGGCACTATATCTCTCCCTGCAGTCCTTCTCCGCGACTCGCGTCGCCTGCTCGCTCGATAGGGCAAAAACCCGGTGGAACATCCATCTACTCGACGCCCTCTTGACGCGTGCGCCAAATCTCCGGTGTTTGGATCTCGAGTTTGATCATGACCTGCGCGGTGACCTGGCTTGCGTGAACACGGCGTTTCGGGACATGCTCGCGTCCGTGGTTCACCGCACCACAGGGCCTGTCTTCGTCTTCTTGGAAAAGGAAATATACAGCTGTTGGCCTCGTGATGTCGACACCTGGGATCTGCAGCAATCTCTTTTTATGTCGGAGTCCGATCCAGGGACGACGGAGTCCGAACCAGGGACGACGGAGTCCGATCCAAAGATGACGAAGACAGGCGCATGGGTGAAACACATCCGAGAGCGTTTCGGCAGGAAGCCCGTCCCCACCAAGGCCAAGGATACTACAGGAAAAATACAGCTCCATACCGGGGATATCGTCGACATGAGGCTCTATAGTCTCCGTGCTGTCTCGATACAGCTCGTCGAAGGCAACAAAGATCTCCCATGTGCGCTGCTGATCCTAAATCCGGGTAAAGTCGACACCATCTGCCTAGGTCGATTGCATGGCGCGAATATCCCTGCGGTGGACCTTGGCGGCGCACTCGTCCATGTCGCCCTCCGCTCTCTTCGACGTGTGATAATTCGTACAGATAAAGTAAACCCCACGGCCCTGCGTACGTTTTTGACGAACCACCCTCAGGTTTCCGACATCACATACGATGTGCCTGAAGGGGTTTTAACATCGACACACAAGCTAATTGATCCCCCATTGGCGCATCCCACGCTCGCCCTCTTCACCAGCGCTACCGACGCGCTAGGCTCTGCGCACCTCCTTTGCGGGCTGCAGGACTCACCCAACCTGTACGAGTTCGTGTTCTCGTTTCCCGGCACCCTCAGACCCGAGCGGCTTGCCCTTCTACTCGAAGACCTCCGCCTCGTCGCCGCGCGGACGCGCGACACCAAGCTCACCCTGGGTGTCTGGGACTGGCAGCGCCTCGCACAGCCAGGGAAGTTTTGGGCATCCGAGGAGGAGGCGCGGGACCTCGCGCGCGCGATGCACGCGGTACGTGTTTGCTTCGTCAGGACTTCGACGCTTCAATATGCCCGGGAGATGCTTCCTTGGCTAGCCCAGCTTCCTTCCGCAGCAGAGATTCATTTTGAAATCAATGAGGACATGCCTGGCATGGACGATATCCCGGAGGGGTTCGATTTCCAACAAGGCATTCCAGAGTTTTTGGAGGAGGCCCGCGCTGCGCTCGTCGGTGTACGAGATATCGATGCATGGTATCGCTATTAGGTACCTGAATGTACTCTTCTAAGTATGTTGTTATCTATGACTGGCCCAAGGCGGACCGACTTCCTCGCCGCCTCGTTCGCGCCGGCGCCCCCGACCGCACCGCTGCCCCCGATGCCCCCGATGCCCCCGATGCCGGTGTCCCCCCTGACGACGCCGCAAGGTCGGCCCCGCCGCCTCAGCGCTGCATCCGTCGCGTCCAAGCCCACGGGGAAGGGCAAGGGCCTGCGGAACTTGTTCCGGCGCCGGGACTGATATGACGCTGATGAAGAACTAAACCACTAAAACGACAAGAAACGAAAACGAAGCCAATCTGGATTGGTCTGTACGCCCCCCTTGCCTTGCCTTCTCATATACGCCCCCCTTGCACGCACACGCACACCTACACGCCGCACGACCCGACAGCCTCTTTGTATTATATCCACCACCTGTTTGTTTTTGTACCCACATTGTTTTCTTGCTCTGTATCAATTATACGCCGCTTCATAACTTACTCTATCTACTGTTGCACGATTTGAAACGTTATAATAATAAAATGCATGGGACTGGTTCTGTCTGGCTCGCAATTTTAAATTTTGAGTGTGCTTAGATATAGCGAGGAAGGATGACTTGACGTGGTGTTGGCAATCGGCGATGTACTATCGTTGCAAAAGTCGGTACCTTTGCAAAAAATTGATCTATTGTTCGCAATTTTGAGTCAAATGCCTTGAGATAAAGATGGTAAGTATGTTTATACGTCCTAGATGGGCCTTCCTATGTGGTTTCTGGAGCTGACGACGGAGATGGGAGTCCAAAGGAAATTTATCGAAAGTCGACTGACTTTTGATGGAGGATCTGCCAATTTGGTGGGCCATCATTTTTTGCAAAGGTGGCATGGCGTTGTGAGGTTTTCGACTCGGCAGCCTCATGGCTTCCTTTATAGGCCACCAATATGCCTGAAAATATTCAAGTGAGGGATTCATATGTATGGCTCTGTAAACCCCAAAATTTGCTGAAATCCGAAGTGAGACGCTCACACACAATGCCCCTTCGATAGTATGGCTGTGTAATGTTCGGATCGAATTTCCGTCGCGTCATGTGAATCAATACACCGGCCGAAATACGAGACACAGAGTATGTACAGTATCTGACGTGATACTAAGTAATCGTTGTGAACAGCACTCTTCTTGACCAGCACTTCCATGACGAACCTCTGGACGCGAAATAGATCCCGAAGACTTACCTCGCCAGGAGATATTCTTCCCGTGGAGCTCTGGGAGCTCATCTTCCGTCATATCGAACTCAACCCCGAGCTCCTCCGCCTCGCTCGCGTATGCAGCACATTCAACGCAGTCTCGATCCGTCTGCTTTTGGCTCGGCACGGTCAAGGCCAAGATGTATTTGACAGCCCAAGCCTGGAGCTCTCTCTTCACACCCTTCCGGCACTATATCTCTCCCTGCAGTCTTTCTCCGCGACTCGCGTTGCCTGCTCGCTCGATAGGGCAAAAACCCGGTGGAACATCCATCTACTCGATGCCCTCTTGACGCGTACACCAAATCTCCGGTGTTTGGATCTCGAGTTTGATCATGACCTGCACGGTGACGTGAACACGGCATTTCGAAACATGGTCGCGTCCGTGGTTCACCGCACCACAGGGCGTGTCTTCATCTTCTTGGGAGATAAAATATTAAGCTGGTGGCCTCGTGGTGTTGTGTCCTCCGATCGAGGAACGACGACGAAGACAGGCGCATGGGTGAAACGCATCCGAGAGCGGTTCGGCAGGAAGCCCGTCCCCACCAAGTCAACTACAGGAAAAATACCGGACACGGGGCTCTTGAGTCTCCGTGCTGTCTCGATACAGCTCGTCAAAGGCAACAAAGATCCCCCATGTGCGATACTGACCCTAGATCCGGGTAAAATCGACACCATCTGCCTAGGTCGATTGTATGGCGTGAATATCCCTGCGGTGGACATTGACAGCGCGCTCGCCCATGTCGTCCTCCCCTCTCTTCGACGTGTGGTAATTCGCACAGACAAAGCAAACCCCACCGCCCTGCGTACATTTTTGGCGAACCACCCTCAGGTTTCCAACATCACATACGATGTGCCTGAAGGGGTTTTAGCATCGACACACAAGCTAATTGATCCCCCATTGGCGCATCCCACGCTCGCCCTCTTCACCAGCGCTACCGACGTGCTAGGCTCTGCGCACCTCCTTTGCGGGCTGCAGGACTCACCCAACTTGTACGAGTTTACGTTCTCGTTCCCCGGCGGCACCCTCAGACCCGAGCGGCTTGCCCTTTTACTCCAAGACCTCCGCCTTGTCGCCGCGCGGACGCGCGACACCAAGCTCACCCTGGGTGTCTGGGACCGGCAGTACCGCGCACAGCCAGAGAAGTTCTGGGCATCCGAGGAGGAGGCGCGGGACCTCGCGCGCGCGATGCACGCGGTACGCGTTTGCTTCGTCCGGACTGCGGCGCTTTGGTGTGCCCGGGAGATGCTTCCTTGGCTGGCCCAGCTTCCTTCCGCAGCAGAGATTCATTTTGAAATCAGTGACGACATGCCTGCCATAGACAGTATCCCGGAGGGGTTCAATTTCCAACAAGGCATTCCAGAGTTTTTGGAGGAGGCCCGCGCTGCGCTCGTCGGTGTACGAGATATCGATGCAAGGTATCGCTATTAGGTACCTGAATGTACTCTTCTAAGTATGTTGTTATCTATGACTGGCCCAAGGCGGACCGACTTCCTCGCCGCCTCGTTCGCGCCTGCGCTCCCGACCGCGCCGCTGCCTGCGATCCCTCTGACGATGACACAAGGCCGGCCCCGCCGCCTCAGCGCTGCGTCCGTCGCGTCCAAGCCCGCGGGGAAGGGCAAGGGCCTGCGCAATTTGTTCCGGCGCCGGGACTGAAGCTGGTTGATATGAAGGCGACGAAGAACTAAAACAACTAAAATAAGAAAGAAACGAAAACGAAGCCAATCTGGATTGGTGTGTACGCCCCCCTTGCCTTCTCATGTTCCCTTGCACGTCCCCTGCACGTCCCCGCCACACGCACATGCACACCTACACGCCCCTCATCCACGCACCACCCGACAACCTCTTTGTATTGTATCCACCACCACTACGGATCTGTTTTGTACCCACATTGTTTTCCTGTCTTATCTTGCTTTTTACGCGCACGCTCTGTATCGTTTATTACCTCGCCTACTTGCCTACTCTATTTGCTGTTGGACGATTTGAAACGGAAACATTGGTTCTGGCTCGGAATTTTTGTGTGCACAGTTGTCAAGCCACAGTGGAAATAGTCGAGCAGAGGGGATCGAGTTCGAGTTCGAGCGACATGCAAACGCGTTGACACGAAACAGTTGGCGGGGCGGGGGCGGGGGCGGGTACATACTCGGCTTCAGGACGACGGTTAGTATGCGCTGCTTGTCCTTTCCTAACTCATGACTACAGTAAGTGAATATATCGATTGCCATCGACGACGAGAGACCTAGTCGGTGGCAGGTGCTGGTTTTCGACGTGCGCGGTTGGAATTGCAATGCAAACGGGTTGACAGCTGCAGGCAGCGGTCTGAACCATCGTAGCCGTAGGCTACGAGTGGTTTGAATTTTTGCGGACAAGGAATTTACAGAGAGTCGGAAACGAACGTGTTGTAGAAAATGGTTGTGGCGGATGAAAGGGGCGTGGTGGGCAAGTAAAGAAGATGTGGTACTCAAGACTCTAGCGATTAGGCGATTTTCCCACGGTTGAATTATTCAGAAATCATTATCGTAATGGAACAAGTCCCGACACACACAGAACTGGAATCAGCTGGAAAGATTAGGCAGCAGAGAGGTATTTCTTGACGTTCCGGGTAACCCTGGGATCCACCTTGCCCAAAATGTCCACCACTTCGTCCCTGTGAACGCGAAATTAGTGCTGATTCCGCCCATCAATCAGCAAGAGCGCTTGTACGAACCAGAGACGTTCTTCCGCCTTCACGCCGTCCGGCCCGATGACAAAGTCGCTGGACTCCTCGCGCTCGCAGGCGTTGATGTACTCGCCGCGTAGCGTCTCGGGGTGGCGCTACTCGCCGATCGCGACCGCCGACCAGACGAGCCGCCGGCTCCCCACCTCCGTCGTGAACGCAAGGCAGAGCTCCATGAGGTGGTCGATGAAGCGCATGGCGGGGTTGATCCCGCGCCGGAGCTCGGAGCAGCAGTACCCCGGGTTGACGGCGTTCATACCGCGCACGAAGAAGATGTTGAGAACTATAGGTAGGTTGCATTAGTGGCGGAGTGGAGGGAGGCCTGGAAGCGGCGTACGCTTTGTGAGCATGTATCGGGACATCATGACCCTGAGCGCAGATTAGATTTGTTGGGCTGTATAAATCTTCCTTGGATTGCGAGGCACGTACCCGCTTTTATTGCAGTATTGTGCACTTCCGAGGGTCTTGATGATATTCGGATTCTCGCGGACGCTTTTTTCAATGTCGACCCAGTGGTGCATCTCGCTCGCGACGACCACGATCTTGGGGAGTGTGGAGTAGGTTTCGCCGGTTTTGATCATCGCCGGAAGGAACAGTAAAGCCACGAGTGGGACGGAGAGGCAGCTGACTTGGAGGCTATCATTTCGTCAGCCCAGGCACTGGGATGGTTAAACGAAATAACAAACGAGGATTCCCAGCCGTCCTTGGTGGCTTCATACTTGTTTGCCATGAGCGCAGCATTCTCAACGAGGATATCGAGGCGGCCGCCCTCGCGCTCGAATTTGTCGCCAAAGCGCTTGACGGAGTTGAAATCGGCGAGGTCGATGATCCACAGCTCCGTCTTCCTGTAGCCCGTCTCGGCTTTGAGCTCTGAGGCAGGCCAGAATCAACACACGAAATCCTAGACTCGATACCAGGGCTCGCCGCAGGGTTTTGATGATAGTCGATCACTCATCATCAAACCATCCCCCGGGGAATCCGACTGGTTTACGAGTCTAACGAAATCCGGAAACATAACACACGAATCTACAACGCACTGTCCACGGCGGCTTGTCCTCTGCTCTGGCTCCGACACGCCAGGATGAGCCGCTCTGGGTTCATGTTCGCAAAGTGTTTCGTCGCCTCAAATCCAAGGCCGGTGTTGGCTCCCAGCACGAGCACCGTTTTCCCCGCGAGGTCGACTTTTGCAGCGGGTTGCTGCTTTCTCTGCTGGCTTCGGACAAAACCCCAGAATAAAAGCTTCGCCATTGGTAGTGGGTTGGAATGGTGGTATCGATTTTCTCTGCAGCCTTCGTGAGCCGCGGAGGCAAGTGTTGGGTGGTTGGAGCGAGTCGCACTGTTGGATCCATTTTATACGTAGCTGGCCTGGGGCGCTGTCAGGGCTGGCCGTACGACGCGTTGGATGTGCCGGATTTGTGCTCGAGATTTGTGATCGGCAGAAGACTCGAGGGTGCTCGCAGAGTCATGGGCTCCGTTCCTACGTGTACGCTCACGACTTGAGGGATGGATAGCATGTTCTTGATGATATGAATCCGGACTGCAGGCAGCTAAAATGTGTACAACCTCTGCACATTTCCCTGATGTCGGCAGACCGAGGCTTCTGGGCAGTGGGAAAGGACTGCTGTTTGTTGGCTGTGTCCGTCAGCTGTACGTTCTCTGACCACTACCATCCCCCCGCTTCTGCTCTTGCTAATGGCAGGGGCTCACGTTTCCAATGCACTCGTCCCTTACTATCCTAACTCCAACCGGGACGTCGTGAAAACACAAGAAATTGTGGGACCGCAAGGGGCATGGGCACTGATCCGCACTGCGGTACTGAATCCAACCCCTGGACGCACCCTACACGAGCTCTACATGTCCGTGGGCAAAGCCGTGGAGAAGCACGCCAATCGAGCTGCACATGGCTTGGGCCTGGGTCCTCACGCCGTGGCCCAGAAAATCAAATCATATTTTGGAGATGGCGAAGAACGGCTACAAAAATTGGGACTCCTACGAACCTCAATCCCACTGAAACTGGCGAAGCATTGTGAGAAGTTGATGAAATATACACTGCCGTACGTGGTGGACCTGTCGGCTGAGCACACAGACTAATATGTACGGCGCAGGACTGAATCTGCCAATACCCAGTGTCAAGCTTTCAGAGTCATTGTGGAGCTTGTCACTCTCTTCCCTGGACTCCGCATGAATTTCGTCCGTGCCAGATGTATGGGCGGTGCAACCTCGATAGATGCTATATGCATGCTGTGGAGCCGTCCTACCACCTCTCCAGATGAAGAATGGGTGTTCTGGAACGCTTTGGCTGCGACATCTTTGTCCGATTCAACACTCTCAACCATATTGGAGGATTGTAGCATTGCCCAACTGATCAGCTGTGACGACGGACGACTCAGTATTAGCGAGCGACTATTGATTGAACATCATTGCTCGTGAGTGGTAGATCCCGCCGCCGAATGTATTCTGACAAAGAATTGAAGTGGTTCAAACATCTGCAGCGCACTCTGTGTGAGATATCTAGTCGGGCTTCTAGACTTAGCCAGATTTTGGCTGGACATGAGCGATGTAAAATTTGCTGTTGCCAGGAAATTGTGTTTTGAAATGGTACGGATACTCGAAGATATCGGAGTTGATATTCTGGAATTGGGGCCCATCGCCGAGTGGCAAACACCATTTGATTATGACGGTGTCGATTCCCTGGCTATTACCCTGCTGAATGGGTTTGCAATTTGGTTCAGCAAACTGGAACCGGATATTTGGGCGATTCAACCTTGGTACGAAAGTTTCCGCAAATTTCTTCAAATATTGCGGAGGCAAGTACATCAGTTCTCTGGATATTTTTTGTTGACAAGAATATTCCGCAGGCCCCGTTCTGCAGAACTTTTGCCAAATTCTTCGGACTGCGCTATGAAAGGATTCAACAATATTGTGCCAGCTGTGTATCAGGATGTAGAGCTGCAGGTTGCGATGGATAGGTAAGTAATTTACTAATTCAGTGTGGATAGTACTGATTCCGTTTGATAACCACAGTGCAGAAGGAACACCAAGCG
Source organism: Mycena albidolilacea (assembly GCA_029282495.1). Lineage (NCBI taxonomy): Eukaryota > Fungi > Basidiomycota > Agaricomycetes > Agaricales > Mycenaceae > Mycena > Mycena albidolilacea. The sequence goes on along the minus strand of JARIHO010000054.1, from coordinate 208,236 downwards.
CCAAAAACACAGTCAAGATGGATCTGAACTGCAGCAACAATTCAATGAGCAGTCTTCAGAGCAATATCCAGGAGCCTCAAGATCCTGATGAGCAGGCAGGTTCTGTCCATGAGTCTCAGTCTGGTGATAGCCACAGCCTGGCCTCTGATACAGAAGCCGTGGAATCTGAACAGGAGATTGAGGAGGACATTTCATCCCAGGATTCAGGGGACAAAACACAGAGGGTAGCTTCGGGTGCAGAATCTCATACTCCGGATTCTGATGCAAGGAACCTGCAATATGAGACTGAGGAAGATATCTCATTGCAGAGTGATAAGGGAAACAATATCACTGCAGAGATGGTGCGGTTCTGTTCTGCAAATGTGCATAAATCATTCTGACCATGGCCAGGACAATGATGATAATTCTGAGTTTGACATGGAATTGGATCTGGAGTCCAAAGCAGATGCTGGAGATAGTAGAAATATATACAGAGATGTAGTAAGTGCCAACATCAATTACACAATTCACAATGATTTTTCTGGCTGAATTCCAGGACTCCCAAAGAAATGATACAACAAAGAAGCACCTCACTTTTGCAAGCAACCCAAGCATGTACAAGACATTCAGCACGGCAATGTATGACCGGACATCCGAACCTGCGACATGGCAGCAGCTCACGCCTGCGCTTGCACAGCACATCAAGGAGGAGCTTAACACCTACAAGATGGAGGAGATGGAGGTGCATGCTGCCAGTCGGATACAGTGGGTGCACATGTACTTGTTTGTGTTAACACTAATGTCCCTGTAGCACCCAGTTCTTTGTTTGAACCTGCATTTACTCATCTTGTTTTTGTATCCTGCGCACCTTCCCTCACTACCATAAATATACCTTTCCTCTCCTCCCCATCCACCCTCACATTTGTGGAGTGGTTATTTATTGAGCACCCCCGCTTGAACACCGGTTGTAAAAATTGTTATTTTGCAATGCCAGCAGAAATCAAGTAAGGTACGGTCTGTACTGAGGGTTTGCATCAATCTGAGGTTGGCAGGCAGGTGGTAAGTAGCTCAGAGCGCATGTCAGAGCACCACAAAAAGTTCTCGGCAGTCAATATGACGTTAGGCAGGGGTGGGATTGCTGAGAAATGAGGCGGGCCTGTGAGTCAGTGATGTCCATGGAATTTAGGTGAATAGCTTGAATATGGGTGGAGGAAGCGAGCCGATGATGAACCAGTGACAACATTGGGTGGTGTTGTGGCCTGAACAGTGTTCTACACAAATACAGGTTTGCCTGAAAGAATGATAGGCAGCATCTTCTACACAATTCTCTGCAGAGAATCCACGCCCAACTAATTCGACCTCCTGAGCAAGCTGGATGGCGAGGTTGGCAGTGGTTCCTGGACTCGAGATAAAATGCAAAGCTTCTACACATTGCTGGAGAGAAATCTATATTTGACTCCTCCTAATCCTGACCATGGTTTCAGTGGGTGTTTGAATACAAGTTTGTCATGAATCACCCAGGTTCTATTTTTCGCGCGACGTGTCTGTATGGATACAGACGGGTCTTAGCAGCATGGGACTCTCATGATGCCACCACGTGACCTTCTCATGGTTGAAACCCGACCACGGATTCTAGAAGCCACAGACTCAGGGTAGTCTGCACCACAGGATACAGAGGACGTTAGGGACTAGGAACCTGTACAAACTGATTCTAGTCCCCAGACACACCATGGCTGATGCAGAGTTGTACACAAATGGTTGCAAACTGATTGGGGTTTCAATCACTGACTCAATTGGTTTGAACCACTGGAGACGACGATGACAGGGACTAGGAAACCCGAATGTCAGGTCCCCTAGTCCTCAGGGGATATGGATACCAACACAGAGGAGTACAGGAGTATCAGCATTAACATTCCTTAATACTAAGGTACTAGACCTGATTGTGATAGACCGTGATCACCTTAATTTATTTTGAAGCCTATATAAGCTCAGTAGAATCTCCATGTACAGTAGATTCTACCTCGTCTAATCTCAGGCTTCTACCTTGGCTTGACATAGGCATTGTCTCCACCCTGCCCCGCTTCCTCCACATCGTACTATGGGTTGTATACCTGAGTGGATACCACACCCTCTTCGACTCGTTCCGGGTTCTGCCTTGCATTCCAACCTACAATATACGGCCTCCTAGAGAGGACACCATACAGTTGGTCCTACTGCTCAGGGAACACACCAGCTACTAGCGTCTATTGGGTTTATCCTGGTTGGGGTTCTTTTTTTTTTTTTTTTTTTTTTTTGTATTCCCATAACTTTGCCCCTCGCCGCGTGCGGCACGTTAGGCATACTTCTACACACTTGTTATCTACGGGTTTTGGGGTGGGGTCAGGTAGTATAGGTAGAGTCTGCGAAATCATATCCGATTGCCAAACATATGACAAACAGATAGAAGCGCTTTTGCGCAAATAAGAGGGTGGGTCGGGACTGGATAATAAAGTAAGTCGTTGCAAGCCTAAAGTATGTGGGGTATAGGCCCCCCAGTGGGTGGGCGCTGGTGAATATGGTAAGATTGAGGAGGGGGAGGGGGGTGCATGGGTAGAAGCATAAGGTCACAATGGCAATTTGGCAACATATCGCGAGACACGGCATTGGGAGCCAAGGACAAGGGCTCCATTCTGCACGAGGGAGTCGGCATCCTCTCTGCAGGTGAGGGATAGGTGCAAGGGTGCACTCTGGCGTGTGGGGAGGTCTGTGTTGCTGCACATAAGCGAAGCTTCTTGTATGTCAACAAGGTGCAACCAGTTCCGTGCAGTGCAGACAGTCGCCTTCCGAATAACATCAGGCCTGTCCCCAGATTCATGGATGGGGACGGAGACAGGGACGATGGGGACAGCGTGAATGACAACAGTGTGCCAGTGGCCGCCATGGTCCATGCGAGGTCCAGGGTGGTTTTCTGGCAATTTGAACTGGGGCCGGATGAAAGCCCAGATCGTGGGAGCGAGCTCCATGGCCCCTGCAGAGGTGAACTTCTCGTCATGATGGAAAGTGAAGATGAGGTTCCCTTTTGTTGTCCATTGTATGCTGGTAAGGCTGAGATCACCAGTGATAGATTTTCCTTTGATGTCGACGAACATGCGAGCAGGATGAGGGTGGAATGTCAGGGGGAGGCTAATAAATGGGGGGCAGTCGAAACGGAACACAAGATCGGGGGACTGCGGGTGTCGTTCAGCCCGTTCGGGATGAGGCGCATTGGTCTTGGTCGACGCTTCCAGGTGATCAGCGGCTGTGCATGCCATCACTTCTGCATACGTGGCAGGTTTGGGTGCTGGGATCGGGGATGGAGGAGGGGACACAGTTGGGGCTAAGGTGTCTGGCCTGGGCCCTGAGGGGGCATGTCGACACAGAGCATGCAGGACCTCTGTCGTATGGCCAGAGAGTGCTGGTAGGGCTGTGGCTGGGGCAGAGTCACGGATGAGTGTCAGTGTTGCAAGAGCAGAGTCGAGGAGGGATTCGAGGCGGGAGTAGTGAGCAGAAAGGGAGACTGAGTGCAGCAGAAAGTCCCCTGGGAGCGAGGGGGAGACCGGCTGGGTTGAGGGCGCCGGATTGTGGGCCGGCCTCGTTTGATCATGGTGTTTGCAGCGTGAGAACATCCTGGGTTGGGGTTCTTGCCAGGTTACTCGCTGTTTAGCTGACCCAGAGGCCGTTGCTGACAAACACCGTCAACCTGGGGTACTGCTACTCTGAGCTCCAGCACAAGCTCAGCCCCGCCATGCACTTTGTCGACTCTGTCATGGAGCACTGCCTTGCATTCACAATGGAGGTGGGCAGCCAGCGGCTCGTCTGGTCGGCGGTCAGCAAGCAGTGCCACCCTGAGATGCTGCGCAGCAAGTACATCAACACCTGCGAGCGCAAGGAGCCCAGCGACTTTGTCATTGGGCTGGACAGTGTGAAGGCAGAAAACCGTCTTTGGTTCATACTAGCGCTCTTGCTGATTGATGGGCAGAATCAGCACTAATTTCACGTTCACAGGGACAAATTGGTGAACATTTTGGGCAAGGTGGATCCCAGGGTTACCCGGAACATCAAGCAGTACCTCTCTGCTGCCTAATATTTCCAGCTGATTCCAGTTTTGTGTGTGTCGGGACTTGTTCCATTTCAATACGATAATGATTGCTGAACAATTCAACTGTGGGAAAATCACCTAATCGCTCTTCACAACTGCATTCTTCTTTACTTGTCCATAACACCCCTTTCATCTGCCACAACTATTTTCTATAGCACATTTGTTTCTGACTCTCTCTGTAAATTTGTTGTCTGCAAAAATTCAACCCACTCGTAGCTGTAGGCTACAACAGTTTAGACCGCTGCATGCAGCTGTCAACTCATTTGCATTACAATGCCAACCACACATGTTGAAAACCAGCACCCGCCACCGATGTGCGATGGAATTTAAGTTCCTCTTAAAGGCTCAAGAAATGTATTTATTTCTTGAAATCCTCGAGTGTCCTTAATGCCTCAACAAATCTCTTTATTAAAGGAAAAGGTGTGTGAAATCAATTAACTAACAGGGGCTTATGTAAGTGGAAGCAGTTGTAAGTGTCTCTGAAACAGCAACTGCGGCTTGTTCTGCAGTCAGGTCAGGTGGTCGGATCAGATCAATTGAAAGACTTTGAAAGAGACTCAAGAACTCGAGAACTCAGACAAAAGCAGCTAAGAAGTCAATAATGGTCTACCTAATACAGAGCATGGGAGGTAAACTACTTCCATTCCACAGATGCTCTCCTCCTTATATAGCTTCCTGGTGTTTCCTTATATAGAATCTGGTTCCCTCAAGAAGAGCACACTTCTTTTGACTCCTCCTGACTTATTCTGACTCATTATGACTCATTCTGATTTGAATCAGTCTCTTGTGACTCATTCGTGATCCCATCATCATTAGTCATGAACACTTACTAATGAGTTTTGAATATTTATTTCTTTAATTCCTTTTACCGCTCTTTATTGGTTTTGCGCGCATATTCTTGTCAAACATATTTCATATGGCACACCAACTCGTCGTTTCACAAGGCCCAATTGACCCTCTTGCTGGAATATTTTGGCCATCTCTGCTGGAACAAGACACAAAACACTGATGTGACTGCTCAAAACACTCAACACCTTGAACGGATAGGCTTGCCAGGCAATGGGGTCTCCATCGCAGCAGTCTGCAGTTCTCGAGGTAGACACAGCAGGGGATACAAGGTTGATGCCACAGATGATGATGCGGAGGCAGCAGATGCTATCCATAAGCATCATACCAAGCTTGAACAAGCTGGGGACAGTAAGATTCTCGAAGGCCTTGAGGCCTTTCTGGCTGATATCAACACCAAAGTTGGGGCCAGGTCCTTGGGTGCATTGGTCAAGGTGTTTGGAAAGGAAGAGGGAGAAGATTCAGAGGACAAGGACTCGGATGATGCTGAAGATGTAGATGGCGAGGGTGCGGATTGAGAGACCACACACTCTTAATCCGTGCATTTACTGATGCAAAAGCTCTTCCTGTAGTTTTGAATCTACAGTCTGCCTGCTTTTGTTGAAGATATATTCAGAGGGGACATTGAAACACCATAACAAGAGCGTGCGACATCTAGTGCTATTTTCCGATTTCCTAAGACCAGTATTTATACAACAGGAAAGCACGAGCACTTCTGAAGTGTTATCACACTCAGGACTCTAGCTAGGTGATATAAAGGAGAACTGGAGTGAGCCCAAGCTGCTGGTTGTAGCACCAGATACGACTAGTGTGACATGCTAGCATGGTCTGGAGGCACAAACCACGAGGAAATAACCATAAGCCTAAACAGTCAAGGTGCTAGCACCTAGGAAGCGAGACACAGGAGAGTGATACTGCGAGGGCACTAGCAGACGGTGCGAGCGATGAGTCTGGAATCTGAAGGGTAGTAAACTATGTGCTAGCAGCCTTCTAACAAGGGTGTTAGTATGCACTACCCAGCTAGTGATCAACCTGAGACCTGAAATGCAGATGCGAGCATGTGACAGTTGCGATGCGGTCATGAGTCACAAACAGAGACAAGTAGACAGCAAGAGGAATAGCTAGCAGGCTATTGGTGCAGATGTGCGGGTCACCACAAATGCAATAACGGATAAACGGACTGCTAGCTGGTGCTCTGACCTGTGCTAGATGACTCCAGGCGATGGATTCAACTCTGTTTCGTCGGGATAGAGGTTCCAGCAGCTGATGGCAAGCTGAGGGATCACTCACGATACCCATAAATGGACACTAGTGGATCAGTGTGGCTGTTCTGCTTGGCATAGACCCATCATAAAACCAAACGGCAGTCGTTTCATTGGCTGCTGTGTCAATCACATCATTTTCACTCATTTCTATTATTCATTCTGTATATCACATGTATCATGGACCTCAGTAGTATAAAGGGAGCACAGAGCAGGCTAGAACCTCAGATTATTACACCCGACTTTGTACGAAGTTGGTGCAGGTGGTCTCAGGTTGCTAGTGGAGATTGTAACACACTTCACAAGTAGTAGCTTTATTGGAATCAATACTGTTGACTCTGGACACATTGAGATCATAAGTTGAGATTCTAGTTGTTGACTCGAGGAGTCTTCACGTACAAAACCAATGGTGTTCTCTTCGAGAACCAGCTAGCAGTTGCGCTAGCAGCTTTGCCTTCACCCTGATATTGATGGAAGTGCTGTCGTAGTGTGTTGGATCACCTGCTAGGTAGTTGCGTGTTGACTCAAGCCCACTAAGAAGAAGACGGACTAGGTGCCCCCACCTCTAGACCAACTGTAACTTGTCAGTTACTTCGCCTTCACCCCGATATTGACAGAAGCGCTGTCATAGTGTGTTGGGTCGCTAGCTGGACACTTATAGTGTCTATTGCCAATACAAAGTGGAAATGTTCCTGTTCTTGGTTAAGGAATAGGTCAGCGGCTTAAGGACTGCCTTGCTGTTTGAGGATTGAAGTCCCTTGTTGTTAGCCTCAATAGTCTTTGGGTATCCCTTAGCGAGGATTTTCACAAACCTACATACTCTGCCCTGGTGTTCTCGACCTAGCGGTCCAGCCACCTTGTATCCAACCCATAAACCCCTGCCCATCCCAGGTGCTAGCAGTATTGTTGTTGGCAGCTGCGTAGTACTAGCGTGTTGTTGAGGTACTTGTTGAAGTCTAGCAGTTGAATTGTGTTTGTTCCAAACCTGTTGGTCGCATACTACAGCCCAGACCCGAACTCACAAAGAGAAGCACTTACATCTTTGGAGGAATAGATTGTTGTAGTGGTGGTTTTGTGGTTGTTTAGTGCATTCCCGAATCTAAGCTATTTCTAGTTGTATATCAAGTGCACCGTTTCATTGTATATCTTGTTTAATAGTCATCAGACTATTCAGAGGCTGTTGAAGCAGCAAGTCAATAATTCTGAGTAGTTCCCTGATGTTTCACCTCTAGCGCATAAGATAATGGTTTACTGCCACCATCTATAGCTCAGTGTAGAATATCATAGTCAGGACGTAACAGCCTTTTGGGCTGCCTTGTCAAGTCTACTCAATCCTTCATAGTTGATTTGTTACACTGATTTTTGGCCATCAATAGTGTAGCCTACCACCCCAGGGAGGGTGTATGCTCATAATCTAATGCCTCACTTCTGCCCGCTAATAGGTTTAAAATGAAAATAAAAACTGGTGTTTTCATGCATGTTTTGGTACACGCCCTATCACTGTTTCAGCGCAACCTGGAATGAAGCTGGAACATGGCAGTGTGTTGCTCACTGACTTCATGTTGGAAATTGCGATGACTTGGGATAGTGCAGGTACGAAATCCAGGTTTGGCTTTGTTTTCACAACCAAAGATATAGCATTTCTTGAGGAGATTGTGATGAGTGTGACAGAAAAACAACTTCTGATTAGGCAGAGGCTTTGTGCAGTCATGCACACTGCAACAAAGATGGTGCACAGTAATACTGTCATGGACACCAGCTGTCATGTGATCTGTGCCATTGTTTTATGAGTGGTGGTCGGCAACGCTGCCAAAAATCGGTGATGGAAAAGATAGTATTACCGCATTTGGGAATTAGCTGTGTTTTAGCCCCTATCCATGCTATTTTGCCTTCATCCCCCGCCAAACAGAACTCTCCAGATATCCCACTGCTTGAAAAATGCTTGCAGTATGAAATGTGAAGAATCCTGCATAAAATAAAATGACTAAAGCATAATTTTCAGAAAACTTTACATCAGAAAGCTTTGAGGCATTCTTGGTATAAATTTGATTGTTACAGGCCAATGGAGAACACAAATGAAAATTCTGCTTTAATAGTTTGGAATACAAGCGGCTGCTTGGCCGCTTTGTGGCCTCGCATCCCCTCCCTGATTTTAACAGCCTCTCGGCATCAAAGGATTGTCCGGTGACCATGTAAACTGTGCTTTCCCTGTGCTTTCCATAACTTGGAGCTGATTCACCCAGAGCAGAGTTACACAAAGTTTAAATGTTTCACACATCTGTTATTTTATAAAGTGTTAGATGAGAATATCATCCCTAGACTCGTGTCTCTCTTATTAGAGTGTTTGCGGTAGAGCCACCAGATCAACTGGTGGCTTGTGTTTTGGATTAGTGCCAGGACCGTCCGGCATGTGCTAGCCACTATTTCATCCTCTCTATGGGGGCTATAAATGGTGGCTATGTTAACCCCTGAGGACAGGGAGTTCCTGAGAAAAATTAGCCACCAGTTGATCTGGTGGCTCCACCACAAACACTCTATTATGGTGGAAAAATTGGGGGATAAGCAGATTTGGAAAAGTGCTTGCTGCAGGAACTTCAAGGCACTGTGAGGCTTGGAACTAATTGAAAGATCACCGCATTACTGAACAAAGACATGGGAAGTTAAGGCAGCAAGAGACAGATTAGCACCGATTGAGGCCCAAGCACCGTGAAAGAAATTGGCACTGAGTGCTTGTTGTGAGACAATCCATAGATTCGGGTCAGAAAGACCATATGTAGGGTGTTAAAGGCTTCAGACAGACACCCGTTATTTTATAAAGAGAGAGAGATATCTCAGACCATCACTTTTGTCCATACAAACTTGTTTGTATGGGGGATGTAGCAGTCAGCAAGGTGTCTGACCATATTCAAAGCATGTTGTGATAAGGACTGCGGTGTTGGTATTGAAATGTATATGATTCAAATTCAACTTCGTTTGTCCTCTAGAGGGGAAATTATAGTTGAATGATAGTGAGGAAGGTCGGTGCATGAATCCGGTGTGTGTGTGTGAATGGTGATTCGTGGAGACCGTTCGTCTCCTGAGTATGAGTGAGTGTGGCGAACCTGCTATCAGTCGAAATGTGGTAGGAAGAGAGAATATACTAGACCTGGTTCCCTGTACGAGAGTACCAGAACCCTAAATGTGTTTCCCTGCCTGCTTTCCTTGGTGCACTCTTCCCCTTAGAACCAGCGCTGGAGGTACGATGGATATCGCACAGACAATGACACTGACATTGTTCGAACGGTGGGCGAGACAATTGGTCTCGACAGGTTCAGACAGCGATTTGAATGTGATGGCTTCTCTCCAGACCTGTCTTCTACAGAGCAATGCTCACAAGAACGGTGATCTTAATCGAGGATGCCTGAATACTTGTGCCCGAAATAAGTGATGGTCACATGTCACTTGTCACCCCGTGCTACCAGAAAATTTCGATTCTCTACGACGATGCCGTGCATTAACTAGCTTCAAAATTGTGTATGCCCACCCTTTGCCTTCCTAACTGCCTCTACAATGTCTTTCATCCGACCCGTGTACTTGTTTATCACTTCTATCTCTATTTTCTCCCATTCTTCCAATGCGGCCCTCTTCAATGTCTCGACGGTTGTGGGATGTGGACGATGTGCGTGGATACGCTTCTTTAACTCGTTCCAGATGGGTTCGATGGGGGAGACGTCAGGAGAGCTGGCAGGATGGGGGAATATGGGTATTTCATGCTCGGAAAGCCAGCGGCATGCAATGCGTGAGTTGTGAGCAGGTGCGCCGTCCTGCTGGAAGCGGATTCTGGGGCAATCTTGTTTCAGATCTGCCACAGCTTGTTTCAAGACACCCTCCAGCACCTGTTCCATGTACCTCTTGCCATTCATGCCCCCTCCCTTGCCGCCAGGATATTCCAGAACCACAAGTGGGCCCTTCCAGCCATGTGCGATGCATCCCCAGACCATGATGCGAATGGATGACTGTTTGAATGTTGGTATTAGGCATCCCTCGTTGTATTCTTCGTCCACGGTGCGTGTCACATAGATCCGGCCATTCCTGTCGTCCAAATGGATATATGATTCATCCGACCAGATCACTGTCTCCCAGTCCTCGCCTTCCCTTTCCTTTGCCCAGTTCTTCATCCGCTCCTTTTGCCCTCTGGTCAGGTAAGGAACACTCCTAGCAACCCTCCGGTGCATTCCGAACTTGTCAAGCACAGATGCGACGCTGCGGTCGCTGACCGGCAGATCAATATTGTTTGCGATCTCCGTGAATGGTTTCCAATGTTCTGCCTTCGCTTTCCGGTGGATCAAATGTTTCGTCCAGGGAGTTATCTTTGGGGGGCGACCCGAACAGGGCCGATTTTCCACAGATCCGGTGTCCTGGTACTTTTTCCATAGCTTCCTTGCTGTCAGTAATGGAATATCAAATTGTGCCGCATTTTCTTTAATATTCTTGTTCACGAGCATAGCGCCAATGAACTGGTTTTTGATGGCAGAGTTGTGGTATGCATATGTAGTGTCTTTGGGCATCGAGTTAGGGCACGTCGAGGCTCGACATGCGAGTGGTGGTTGAAAAGAAATGCAAGATCAAACACATGATGTCATTTGTGACCATCACTTATTTTGGGCACGAGTATATGACACCGGGTCTGGTGAGGAGGGACCCTGCTGATAGAGGTGTGGGAGGTAAGACGCCGACAAACGAGCGAATGTAGGAGATGTGGCCTGTCTCCAGCTGTGGGGGTGAAGAGGAGGGTGCACAAGAGGTACAAGGTCGGGGAAGGCTGGAAGTACCCCTTTAGATTGAGTGAGAGTGGTACAGTAAGTGGGGAAACACCCTGGAAGCTACTTCTGCAGGCTGGAAGGTACTGACTACTCCTACTAAATGTGCTCCCTTTTATACCTCCTCGACAACTTCCCACATTTCCAGAGATGCCATGCGGGTCGCAGGTGTTTCCAAGGGGCAGGGGATGACATGAGGTGTTTTGGGGTGTATATACGGCAGGAGACTCGGTGCCTCCAGATGGGTCGGGTGGTCCCAGTGCTCATCGTCTACTTGCAGCAGCAGGTCCGTGTTGAACCTTGGATCTAAGATGATATCAGTACTTGGATGGCCAGGAAAAAAGTCTAGAAGATGGACGGTGGAGAATGGCCGACTGACAGCACACACACCCAAAGTAGATCACGGAACAGATGTGCCCAAAGACACTGCTTGCAAGGCGGTCCTGGTACACGAGGATCCAGAACGCGCGCTTCTGCAGCTCCCATTCCAGCGAAGGCATGACCTCCGAGTCGCTCTTATTATTCTTACTTCGGTGCACGCCGAGATCCTGGTGCACTCAAGTTAAATGCGGTGGTCGGAGAATTGGGGAATATCGCCTGTACGAGAAGCTGACGCCAACGAGCATCCACCATGCCTGGTGCTTGGAGGACGCCTTAAGGAACTGTGCAGCCAGCTTATGTATGCCAATGAGCCGTCGTCTACGATGAGAGCCTGGAAACATACACAGTACTGTTGCAAGTCGTAGGGGGTGGGCGAACCAAGCAGGCTATTCCCTGCCAGGTGTACCTATCAGCAATAAATCAAGATGTGACCCACCGTGCGAGGACGAACGTGCCTGGTCAAGGGATGGTTGAGGTGAAAGACAGGTGGGCCAAATATTTGGCCATGGTTTGTCTTTATGCACGTGCATGGCCTTGTGTCCTACGAGGATGACCAATCATCTGCATTTTCGTTCACAGCCACTTCCCGCTTCGACATCGGCTGGGAAGAGCAGGGCATGGCAGGAGTCAATGTCTGGCCGCGAGACGTAGATCTACCTGGGTTCCGGGACCACGCAGTTTGGGCAGTCTCTCTTCCCCCTCTTTGCACTCGCGCTAGATCTGCCTGAGAACTTTTTCGACGGCAAGGTGCTTCGACGGACTCTGGTCGCCTGTCATCTCATATTCTTACCAGGTGACAGACCACCAAGCCAGCCGCCATCATGCGGCTGCTGCACTACCCACCACAGACGCCCGCCCTCGACAACAACGGTTGAATAATCGGGATCTGCACACACACCGAGTGTGTTGATTGCCCATACGTCTTCCCGAGCTTAATCCTTTCTTTCTTTTGATTCCTACAGCTATGAGGTAAGCCACTGATTCGCAACGTGCGGATTATTTATCTGCCTTCCATTTTACTGAGGTTTAGAGCAGTGTTTTACAATCTTGTGGCAAGATGCTGCGGGTGGGCTGCAGGTGCAGAATGCGGACGGGAAGTGGATAGATGCAGTCCCCGTCCTGGGCACCTTCATGATTAAGTGAACACAGACCCCTGCTTCTCAGGACCCAGCACTGACAGTTCGCAGTCTAGGAGATCAGTTTGCACGTTGGACCAGTGCGTCTCTGCCTGCTCCGTGCATAATATATCCCAAATTCCTGTTAACTCAATCAGACGACATTTTCAAGTCAACGCAGCACCGCATCACGAACCGCTCCGGGCGGGAACGCTACTCAATGCCGCTGTTCTTCCAGACGAACTATGACGTGCTGCTCGAGGTGACTTTGGATCTCCCTTCCCATCAATTGAATGCTAATGCGGCACCCGTTTCAGCCCCTTCCGAACTGCATCTCCCCTGGTCAGATTCCGAAATACGAGGTCGTTACTGCTGGAGACTACATCCAGAGCCGGCTGGCAGAGACATATGCACACAACAAGAGCGATTAAATTGAGACGAATTGGATGTGAGAATTAAATGTGGGTTTCAATTGGTAAGCTCCCTTTTTCGACTTCCCCTTCTTGACGTGACACCGATGCAGACATCCGCCTCATCGTGCCCACACTGGACATCTCCGCCGCCTCCGCGTACAACAACTCGGTCGAGGTCACCATCGCGCGTGCTGGAGAAGAAGAAGTCGATGCTCGGGCTCTTCTCCCGCTCTGTTTCGGGCGCGGTAGGGCAGACACCATGCGCGACTTGAGCGATATTGTACGGCATGTCAGTGTTAACGCAGGAGGGGGAGAAGGGAGAGGGGGCGGTGACTCGGTGACAGGGCACGGGTGGGAGGGTGCACGTCGGTGGGAGCCTGTGTTCGCGCAGTGAGGGTGGAACAGGGAGCGGGGCGGTGGCGACGTGCACAAGGGGGGCGAGGGGATGGTGCTGATCAAGAAGAAGGCAAAGGTGCGCGGGCGGGTGGACACGGTGTTTGCGGATGTCTCAAATGTCCTACCGTACCGACCGACCACGCTGTCTGGCCTCTAGCCCAGCACCAAGGAGGGGAAGGAGAAGTGGTAGAACTTGACCTGTGGGCGCAAGGACACCATACCTAGTGTGGCGAAGGAGAACAGTGGGGTGCCGGGGTTTAAGAGGCAGACTAAGTGTAAGCTTCTTCTCGTCTCTGTCTCGTACAATCGCTAAATACCCCTCTATCTAGCCCCCGGCCCCACCTCGTCTCTCTCGCCTACACCCACTGAGGTCCAGATCTACACCACCATGCAGGTCCACATGCATAAACAAGAGTGGCACACATCCCTCCCCGACGAACCTGATTGTACGCTCGACATGGTTGAGCTACCGAGCATGCGCGGAAATGAGGTGACGAGAGGTTAGTGGTTTCTTTGATTTTTTGCATTGCTTTGTTTCCCCATTTTGTCCGCAATTATCTTTCAACTGCGCATCGACAGGGGTTGAGTCATTTTCATGTGGACATCTCATCGTGTGTGATGTGTTTGTGGGGACACGTCGTGCGGAGGGGATCACGGCATATCTTGCCTTCTCTGGCCGTGTCGTGTGCGTGTTCTCTCCCTTTCCCCTCTTCTTTTTTTTCTCTTGAGCGTTTGGCGATTTCCTTTTTCGGTCTTGGATCGGATTGGACTTTAGCCCTCGTTTCTCTTTCTTTGGATGACACGTCTGGTGTCCGGTGTCTTACACTCGGACTCGCTGCCGCCTCGCGTTATTTTCTTGCTTATCTTTGGACTGAGCCATTTCCTTTTTTGGACTTGCATTTTTTGGGCGAGTGGGGACTCGTTTATTTTTGAGGGGAGGCAGGAGTGGTACTTGTACTGTTGCATTGCCTGGCCCCCCTCTTTTTATCTATTCTCCAAAGTCTATCCTTCACGACGTGTACTGACCTCCTTGCTCTTCTTTCTCTTAGACCTCCTGCAATCCCAGCCCTTCCTCACGCAGAAACACTTCAACTCCCTCAGCGCCTCCAGCGCACTCGTCCCTTTTCCCAGATACAGACGTGGCCCGAATACAGCACAGCGTCAGCACCGGGAGTGCTGTGCTGCTCGCTCACTCTGCACCCCTCGCCCAATCTCAGCGCACACAGCTGCAACCGCAAGCAGAATCCCCGCGCCAACGCACCCAATACGCGCACCTCCCGGGCACGTTGGCACCCTATGCGAGGCTCATGCGGGCGGAGACGTACACCCCACCATCCATACGCCGTGCACGAGGCCTCCACCATGCCGCAGCAGATGCTTGACCGGCAGATCGTGCCCTGTCCCACGCTGCGCGATGCCTCCCCACCCTCCGTGAGGAACGTCGCCACATCCATCGAAGGGACCTTCAAGCATCTCCACCGCCAGACGATGACACCGATGCCCGAGCTCGAGCCCCCGCCGGTCTTCCACCCGCTTTGTCTCTGCCCCTCGCACATCTGCCCGCTGCTCTCCGTGGTCATGGACAACAAGACCTCGGTGCCGCCGCCGCCGTCGACCGACCACATTGTGGGTCTGGACATGCGCGCACTGTCCTCGCTCACATTCTCGAGTGCGCACAGGCGGCCTCTGCCTCCCGCCCTCACCAACACTCTGCCTCCCGCCCTCGCCAACACACCGTGTCCCGCCACCAATCTTCTGCACCCACACACCCATCTGGCCCACCTCTACAATATCCACACACCGCGTTGATACTGTCGCCTGTCGCCTCCAACACCTCACAGGACTCGCAACACGCACCCCATCCCATAAGCAGTACACACTGTGACTGCCCCGCATCTCCCCTCCTCCTATCACCTTCCCCCCACCATCCGCTCCCTACCTGCCACCGAGTATGAGTACACGGAGGAAGGATGATGAGTGTAGCGTGGGTGTCCCTCAACTCTCCAAGCCGACCTCTGTGCACAAATTCCCCTGCGCAAGTTCCCTACTGCTCCTGCATGCCTTTTCGGGTCCTCTATGTTAAACCAGAACACACCTTGTAAATCACCTACCTTGGCATTGTATAGCCTACTATTCATATCTCGATGTCATTGTACACAACCATATACCTTCAATGAATACATTGTGTTGGCTATGCATTCAAAAGCGAAAGATAGATGGAGGGGGGCCTGAAATACAGGCAACTATGTAGGATGGCCTGAAATATAGGCAACTACTTAGGATGGCCTATAATACTGTAGTATTTCGTTCAATTCGTATGGTCCCGCATCACACGGCCAAAAATCTACGAAAATTTTCGTAAGTCACCCAGTCGCAGAGGCAATTTTGGGCTTAGCCGAGCTAGCCGAGCTTAGCCGAGCGTTGCCGGCGGATCAAATTCCCTAAGGGGGACCGGTTACGAAAGGGTCAATTCGTACGATGGTGTCACACCCCAAACCGCCTTACGAATTGAACAAAATACAACAGTACAGGGAACTACATAGGATGGCCTGAAATACAGACGACTATGTAGGATAGCCTGTAATACAGATAAATACGTCGGATGGCCTGAAATACAGGCAAATACGTAGATCTACGTAGACAGCCTGGGAAATACAGCAATACGGCTAATACGGCAAAAATCAGGGATTGCTGATGCTGCAGAGGTAGGAGGCATGTCGTTTTCGTGACGAGTCCGGAAGCGCAGATAGTGCCGGCGAAGGTGTTTTGCATGCCCACCCTCGGCGGGACCGGCCAGACGCTGCAAACAACCACAGTATAGATCGATTACTGCATGCTGAGAGGGTGTATCTGCAGCGAATCGAATATTCCCTCGGTACAAAGGTGCCCGAGAAGTAACCCAACATCCTTGTCCTGCCGGACCTTTGGCGTGGTGTTTAATCTCAATGTCAACGTCCAATTCCACACAAATCTGATTGGTAAGATTCTGGACATGCCCCAGGGCTGGAGTAATTTTTTCCAGTAGTGCCGGCCGCGCATTGACTCCATGTGCGTGGGATTTGATTGATTTATTGAACTGCTCAACCCGAATGTCGGTTTCCTTGAAAGATGTAGCCCGGCCGTCGTTCATGAGCATTCCACCGCGAATAAGAGGAGAGATATCGACTGGCCAATCGTGGTTGAGGTTGCGAAGGAGTTCCATCAGCTTTTTGGCGTAATTGTACCTGCCACCTGCATAGTACATGGGCGCCCAATATTTGAGCATCCGTTCCATGCGTTCTGGATGTCCATGCTTGATTGCATGGCGCATTTTCCGCGGCGTCATGAGGTCGAGCATTAATAAAACTGCATGGCCGGAAGGAGTGTTCCCGGGAACCGTTTTGACGCCATCAGCCTCAGGGCGGTCGAGCAAAGGCACGAGTAACTGGGTTTAATCTGTGAACAAAGGCTCATAAAGCCCTCGTCTGTCACACTTTTCCCAAGTTCGCATCGGCCTGTTATGTATTGTCAGGGTCACTCGGTCGTTTGCGCGGAGCGCCGTTTGAATTAAACAAGGCAGAGAAAAGAGAATTATTATTAAAACACGAAACTTGTAAGCATGGAACTTAAAAGTAGGATAGAACAGGCGCTAGAATATGATGAGCGGCGAGTACAAATCATATCTCTTCTTTGACATCTAGGTAGAGCCAGTGCGGTAGCTTCGGCCGCGAGGCCAACCGCTATCCGACGAAGGGTAGCTGAGGCGGGAGGCTGTACAACTCGCCATCGCAAACGTGCAAGTCGTTTTATCGAATCGGGGAATCAAACATCGTCACAACGCTGTAAAAAATCAGGTTAATAAATATGTCAGATATAGAGCGCTGAACAGACTTGCCTGTAGTGCCATCACTTGTTCGTCCTCGACCTGGGTATGGGGCTAGCAACGGCTCCGCCAAATCCGTAGGTCAACTGGAGGTCCGCGAAGGCAGACTCGAAGTTTTTATTTCCCGCCTGGCGAGGTGCACGCGTTGCGGAGGAAGGGACAGCGGAACGCGGGGCAGATGTGGCCTTCTTCTGGACAGGGGTGGGAACGCCGCCACCGAACCCGTAGGTCGACTGGAGATCCGCAAACGCAGACTGGAAGTTTTTGGTCTGTAGCGGCGCGCGCGGCGCAGGGGAGGGGGCAGCAGAACGCGGTGTGGAAGTGGTTTTCTTCTGCACGGGGCTGGGCGCGGTCGCACCGAAACCGTAGGTGGATTGGAGACTCGCGAACGCGCCCTGGAAGTCTTTCGGCGGCACGGTACTGTTTAGCGGCGTGCGCGAAGAGACGGTGGTGTTAGACACGAGAGAGGTGGTAGAAGTGGATGCAAAAGACATTTCTGAGGTGGGTGGATGGCTGGTGGATGTGTTTTGGTTTGTTCGAGCGAGGGGTTTGAATTGGTTGTCGTCCAGAACAATTCGACGAAGGCTTTATAGTTTGAGACATGACTGCGTAGGTACCGCAGTAGATGTTTTCAAGCTCGACTTGCACGGAGATCATGACGTCGGATACTGAGCGGATGCGCAGCCTTGCCCAAAATTTACCCGAGGTAGACGGGTCCGAGTCACCTTTGCCCTCCGTCTCACGCGCACGCGCCGCAGCGCATAGGAACTCGAGTCACAAGAGGATACAGTGCGGGGCGGTCCGACCCGACGAGAGCGGGATCGGTGCCGACATGAGTCAAGTCTCGAGAGACTCGGACGACGACGGAGACTCGGAGAGTTGTTGCAAGATTTGTGCTCGGAGCTAAGCAAACTGCGGTATAGGACTTTTGATCTCTTCTCATTCTTGCCGGTGGAACTTGAGCACAAGTGCGAGAGTGGGAGCGGGATCGGTACCGACATCATCATGGGTAAGAACTTGCCGAGAGATTTGCAGGTCCGTTGTTGGTCCGCTGCGGCCGCGGCTGCGAACTGTCAAACGCGCAGCGATTTCGTGGGCAGGATTACGATGTGGCTATACGATAACTCCGGTTGGGTTAAACCACGTCAACTTGAAGCCACCACAGAAACGAGGAACTAGATCTGCCTCTTTCTCCCTCGATCCGGCTCGACGGCTTTCTCACTGGGCCTTATAAGCCTTGAGCCGAACGTTGAGTCACTTTGTTGATTTGCTCAGGGTGTCGAACGCGCTCCCTCTGAGATCTGAGTCTTTATATGTCTCAGCAGTAAGCAATCAGTAGGACACGTCTCTCAGCAAATGCATCCACGCACACCAGACACCTCCGCGCCCAAGGTGTCTACTATGCAGCACAACTACTATACCCCCACTTATAACAACTACGACTACGACTGGGAACAGCCTCTCCCTCTCTTCACGGACCACCCTGGCTCCACGAACCCTCTACCCCACGCGTCGACTCAGCCTGCGGGCCAGTTTTATGACTTTCATTTTTCGGACACAACGACTGGGCCACCTGTTCCTTCTGTTCCAACCACCTCGTCAAGCTTTTCCCCCCACTTTCTGGAACGCAATACGCGCCTCAATGAGTTCCCCCTTGACATTCTTCTCGAAATATTCCTCGAGTTCACCTCAGATAAAGTCTCTCGCCCATCGGCAAACAGCGGACCTCTGTTATTGATTCAGATCTGTCGTTTATGGCGCAGCGTTGGGCTTGAGACCCTGAAGCTCTGGGATTCTCTCTCAGTCACCGCCTCGTCCGACGGGCAAAATCTCCACCCCCACTTGGACCTCGTCCAGCTGTGGTTGTCCAGATCAGGAGCTCGGCCACTCTCGCTGAGCTTGTGCGTCCCCGAGCGCCGTTATCAAGTCGATCACACCCCGATGGACCTCACACCGGTTCTGCGCCTGTTTAAAGCTCACTGCCAGCGTTGGAAAGCCCTGGAGATCTCGACGAGCGTGTCTCCTACGTGGAAGGACATTGGCGTATGCGAGGCGCCGCTCCTCGAGCGACTTGCCCTCGCGTGGGGTTCTCATATGTTCGAAGACGAAGATGATTGGAGCCCCGATCCTCCGCGTCAAAAGATCACGATCGTGGCTGGCACTCGGCTCCAGCAGCTGCGGTGGGGGGTCTTTGACGACCGCAGGGTGCGCACACTGCGCATCCAGTGGTCCGCGCTCACTGAAGTACATCTCATGGGCGATTTCGACGCCCATCGCGGGGTCGAGCACGTCCACCTCGAGGACGTCATGTACGTTCTGGCTAACTGCCCCCTCCTCAGGTTGTGCGATATACGCAACATAGCTGCCGCGGAATCTGTAATTACGGAATCTCCGGCGCGGTTGGCACATATGAAGACCTTAACCTTGGACGGCGTCGCCGCACCCGTCGCACACATTCTGGGCGCACTGATTGCCCCTATTCTCGCAACTGTTGCACTCACAGTTGTCACTTATCCGGGCCCAGCGTTTACTGCCTTCGTTACACGGTCGCAGTGCGCTCTCCGAAACCTGACGCTTCACTGCATGCACATGGATGAGGAGCACCTCGACGCGTGTCTCCGTTTATTGAGCGAATCCCTTGAGACGCTCCAGATCTACAACACGCAGGGGATCCGCCGGGCACCTCGCTTCGGCTTCGCTGTCACCGCACGACATCTGGCGCTCCTCACAGAGGAGCACCTTTGCCCGCGTCTCACACACCTTACGCTCGACCGCTGCTTGACGATCGCCGATGGGCTGCTTGCACGCTTGATAGAGTCGCGCTGGCGCGCGTCGCACGAAAGCGAAAGTGCAATTGCGCGCCTCCGCAAGATCAAGATTGTATTCCCGGGGACATATGACTTGAAAGACCACATTGTGGATGTCAAGTGCGCGGAGGAACTGCAGAAGGAGGGGTTGGAGGTCTCGTTAAGTAACTATGTTCCGAATTAATACCACGTAAAAGTGAATGTCCTTTTACTGCTGTGTACTTGAATAAACTCGCATTTGTGGGACATTTGACGGCGGTAGAAGCACCGAAGCTAGGTGATGAAATTACTGGCAAATTTATGCAGTAGAGACACCGTATTGGTCCACCGTTCCACCTGCGCTTTATCTGAAGGGAAGAGCGGCGCGAAGCCGTTTGGCACCGCGCACTGATAAACGATCCGGAACGAATGGAGATTTACGGGCGCTGGCATCGGCGCTGTTCGCCGCGTCGCAATGCCACCTCGCCGTCAGCATTTCGCACCTCATCGACGCTTTCGCCCGTCCACGGCTCCTGTGCTTCGATGGAGGGGGAGAGCATCCCTAAATTCGGGAGGAAATGTGGTTCGGCCCGGATTTTAGAGAGGACAAGTCGCGTTGTATTCATATACACTACCAATAACAAAACTAGCGACATATAAACTCTTCCAACTCCAAACGCTCCAAAAATTAAAAATAAAACTCTTTCAACGTACAAGAAATTCTAAACAGGTGGAAAGTGAGAAGCACGTTTGTACAATGTAATTCGGGACCATCATTGATGGGTATTCCGACTCTTCACTCAGAGCCGCTGCTCGTCGTCTTCCTCCCACAAAGAAGCCACCCGTGCGCTCCGCACAGCAGAGACCTCGGGATGCAGCTGCCGGTACTCGTGCGCAAGACGCATCGTCTTTGAGAATCCCGGGTAGATGCCAGCTGCCTCCTCGTAGCGCACTGAAAGGGGCCGCTGTGAGTCAACCAAAATCAATGAGGTACCCATCGCATTGCTCACTGAGAGGTCGGCCATCGACCAGGTCGGCATCCAGGCCCTCAGCAACCTCAAGATCGCGATCAGTCAGAGTGTACAATTTGAAAGGACGCTCAAGCGCAGCGTCGCTAGACGATTCCCGGTGGCTGCCGTCATCGTCGGTCAGCATAGGGGCTTCGTCGTCGTGCTCCTGATTCTCATCGCCTCTGTCAGGGTTGCGCTCCTGCTCGCCGTGTGGCATAGGTTCGGCCTCGGTGCGTGGGCGCTTCGTGGCGGGCGGACCGTCGGAAGCTGGAAGGAATGTCGGCTCCGCGACGATTACGACGTCCGGAAGCTTTGCGAACTCGCCAAGAACATGGAGCGACGCACGGAAGAGGCCCCAGGCGAATCTCACGTAGACATTCAGCGGGTGGATTCGGGCTGGAATATTGACGGCTCGGAGATGGTAGTCCGCCGCGAAATCGGGCATTTCATCTGTGAGGCACACGCAGACCGCTTTGCCTGCGTACGGGGCGAAAACAAAGTGGCCCTGATCCATGCCCTGTCCGTTCAGGTCGGCGCGTGTGGCGAGGCAGTTCGGTGGGGAATTGATGCCTTTAGGGTTTCTGGTTAAGCCGCTCATGCCTCTGAGAGTCCACTGGCATTTAGGTGAGCAATAAGAATGTCAAAGAGCGACCTGCAACACACCCATGCTTCCTCCGTCTCCGGTACCAGGTGGCTGCTCTGCAGACGGCTGCAGTCCCCGGTCACTGCACAACGGCCATCGTCCCACTTTACCGCCGTGCTATATGTCGAAGCAGACGAGGCTTGGTAAGCGGCCGTGGCACCCATTACATCGAGGTCCCAATGCGAGTGAACGACTTTGGGCGGGGTCCATGCGCGGAAAGATGTACAGACTGCGTAGGTTCTACGGCGAGCACGTCAGAAATCTGGATTTGGAGACCACAAAGCGGCGATACGTTTCTCCCCCGTTCACGTGGTAAGTGTAGCTACCGGGCGATAGCAGAGTTTTCTCGTCGTCGGGTGTGGTTAGGTCGATATCGTCATCCATCACACGAAGAGTCCCATCCTTGTTGTTAGCCAGAATCCGACATGCGTCCAGAACGACGGAGAAGGGAACACCGCAGCTGCCCGAGGGGGCGAGAAATGCGACCAGAAACAGCAGCAATGGGCGCGAGTTGTACCCCGGATGGTAGACGCTTACGTCTTGCCTGGTGTCGAGCACATCGGACGCCGGCTTTTCGGGCTTGGGCAACCCGCCCGCAAGGAAAGACATTGATGCTCATTGTAGAAGCGACACGTCACGTCACGTTTGATCGTAACGGCAGCTTTGTTATTGTTTGGAAACGGCTTCTGATCGGCAACCTGTACTATTTCATTTGCTTAGCATCTATACATCGTCGATCAAGCATATGGCGATCCCCGCTTTTCTGGCGTGCGGGGAACTCAGTTGAACTCCTAGACCTCTTGCATTCTATTGAACTTGAACGTTACTGCATCTCGGTGCTTCTCGGCCGGGGCAAATTGAACTTGGACTGCAAGCATTGAACATCAACCTTCGCTCCCGCGCCCGCCACCGAAGCTTCTTCAACTTCGCCAAAAGCTTTGCACACGCACGCGCGCATGGTCGCCGACGCAACAGACTGTAATTTGAACCTGTGACCGAAAATCATCGTGTTTCGTCTGATCTTGGCTTTTCACCGTCGACCGACCATGCTCTAGCATGATTGCCGCTGGGCCTCGAATATATCTGAATTCAATATGTAAAACACAACTGCTGCTTGCCCTTGACCAGCTCCTTCCACTCGTTTTTGCGTTCATCTATTATGGGTCAGACACAGAGCCTTCCCCCGGCGTCGCAAGCAGGCTCCCCGCTCCAGCTCTGCCTCAGCAATGTCTTTGCGTCGGGCTCGGGCAGTGTAGCGTACCCGCAGAGTGTCTTTTACCAGCTCGCGGACGTTAAGCTGTATAACCAGCACATCCCGATCACCCCGGCCGCTGTTACACGTCCCACCACGAGCGACGAGATCTCCAAAATCGTCCAGTGCGCCGCCGCGAGCGGGGTGAAGGTGCAGGCGCGCAGCGGTGGACACAGCTACGCCAACTACGGTGCGGCGCGCGCTTACACTCTTCCCACTTTTCCTGACTTGCCGCGCAGGAATCGGAGGCGAGGACAATGCCGTCGTCGTCGACCTAGTCAACTTCCAGAAGTTCAACATGGACACCACGACGTGGCAGGCGACTGTCGGCTCGGGCACGCTCCTCGCGGATCTGACGTCGCGCATGCACGATGCGGGCGGGCGGGCGATTGCCCACGGGACGTGCCCGCAGGTGGGCGTCGGAGGGCACGCGACAATCGGGGGACTGGGTCCGCTGTCGCGCCAGTGGGGCGCGGCGCTGGATCACGTCCTCGAGGTCGAGATCGTCTTGGCGAACGGAACCGTCACGCGCGCGAGCGCCACGCAGAACCAGGACGTCTTATTCGTACGCCTTTAGTTTGCGCGTTGCGTTTCCCTTATTCTGATTCCACGTGCAGGCCGTGAAAGGCGCAGCGGCTTCCTTTGGCATCGTCACGGAGTTTGTGTTCTTGACCCACCCGGAACCAGCGAATATTGTTCGCTACTCGTACACACTCGAGTACGTTTTGGCTATATCGTCTGTAGTCGGAAGCCATCTTACAAACTGCACGCAGACTCGGAAAACACGCCGACATGGCCCCGACGTTCGCCACCTGGCAGTCGATTGTTTCGGACCCCGCTCTCGACCGCAAACTGGCTACGGAAGTGGTTCTGTTCGAGCTCGGCATGATCATCTCTGGTGCGTATTTTTTATTCAGTCTATCAATCATATCGCTGAGCGCTTGACTTTTGCAGGCACCTACTTTGGCACAAAAGCGGAATATGAGGCCCTGGGCTTTGAGAAAAAGCTCGCCGCCAACGCTACCGTTTCCGTATCGGTACTCGATGACTGGCTCGGCGCTGTCGGCAACTGGGCGGAAACGGAGGCACTCAAGCTCGTTGGCGGCATCGTACGTCTTGACCGCGCGAAAAACGATTGACATTCATATATGCTCTCACCACAGTCTGGCGCTTTCTATTCGAAGAGCTTGACGTTCAGGCCCGATACCCTCATCCCCGCGAGCGGAATCAAGGACTTTTTCAATTATCTCGACACCGCCAACAAGGATACCCTTGTGCGTCCTGCATCAGCATAATTTTTGCCTTAATTTTACTGAATCACACGAAGATCTGGTTTGCAATCTTCGACGTTGAGGGTGGCGCTGTTAACGACGTTCCACAAAACGGAACCGCTTACGCTCACCGGGATGCCTTGGTACGTTTGTCGTCCTTTCACATCTTTTCACGTCCTGACTTTGGGAACGGCAGTTCTATCTGCAGACCTACGCCGTCAGCCTCGGCACACTCTCTCAAACGACCATCGACTTTGTTACCGGCATGAGCAGCAAAATCACTGACTCCATGCCCGGAGTGGACTTTGGTGCCTATGCGGGCTACGTCGAGTGCGTCCATCCATCCCTCATCTCATCCTGGTTCTTGCCGCTAACCGTGCTGTCGGAATAGCCCTCAGCTGACGAACGGCCAGGAGCAGTACTGGGGTTCCAACCTTCCGCGGCTACAGAAGATCAAGGCTGCCATCGACCCGCAGGATTTGTTCTCTAACCCTCAGAGCGTCCGTCCGGTTGCTTGAGTGGCCAAAAAAAAAAGTTAACCATGGAGTGCTCCCGGCTTGTAAGCTTGTAATCTTGGCATACATTCGACCCCGCCGGAATATACCCACACTTGAACACAACAGCTTGGTCGTATGACATTTATGTAACTTGTTTTGGTCTCTGTGGCATTCCCTGTAATCGCGACCGCACGACTTTTGACTGCTACGGCAACGTCTCTGGTGTTTGTTTTCGGGTTTCGTCCATCGTCGTTACGTTACTTGATCTTCAGCTTCGCGTTCTCCAGTTTCAAAAGCATTTGCATTTCGACGTCTGTCGCTACGGCAATCTAGATTCCACCCGACTGCACCAGAGTACCTATAAAAAGGTCGCCATCCTACAACTGCTAACCATTTCTCTCGTGTTGACTTGTAATCTCCATTCACTTCCGCCGGAACTGATCCTGCTTATCGGTTCGTTTCTCCCCACAGCGACTCTCAACGCTTTGGCTCTCACCTGTGGCCGTCAGTACGGCATCTTACAATCCGAGCTCGAAGCTCGTCTCACCCCCGCCCTCGCCCAACAACTGCTCGTCTGGGCCGCAGCCTCTAATCCGCACCTCGTGCAAAAACTCTTCGCACCCCCACATCTTTTGAAACCGAGCGCGGGTTATGGTTTCTATGGAGTGTCGCCACTGCACGTCGCGGCGCAAACTGGCTGCAAGGAGACGGCGGCGCTTCTCCTGGCCGCTGGCGCAAATCCGAATATGCGCAGCGGAGCGGAGGACCACCCTCCGCTGTACTTTGCGGTGGAAAACAACGATCTGGCGATGGTCGCGCTCCTGCTGGGCAACGGGGCGCAGGTGGACATGTGCATTCTGTCTGGGTTCCAGTGATAATCCGATGCCTTTTGCTGCACGTTTTACTTAGGACCAGGTCGCAATAAGAATGATTTCAGAAAGCAAAGCAACGCGTGGTATATTGGAAAGTAACAGAACAATGACGAAAATGACTCGCCACGCAGAGCGGCGCTGTACACGAGGGCTACTAGCGTGGTAAACTTCGGTCCTGTCATTGGAAGGCAAGACGGAAAGAAAGAGAAGAGGGAAGGAAACATTTTTAACGTGCATTTGACTTCCGCGCGCAAGTGGGAGCAAAGCCAAATGCGCGCGTACTAAGCTCGGGGCCCACGGCAAGGGAGCACGAGGTTCGGAGCAAAGCTACCCACTATTCCGGGGAAAGGAAACGGCCCACCTTTACTTGCCCGAGGAGCATTGGAGTCCTGAGGCGTAAGTCTGCGGCGAAAGACAGATGAGACGAAGGAAATGAATGTGAGCCTCACCGAGATAATGGAAAGAAGCAAAAATCGAGAGGCGGTTCGTGCATCGCCAGCAGTGCTTGGGCGCGAGACTTTGACGCGCGTCATGTGGCTCTTGAGGCTCTTGCAGCGCGAGGACTTGGCGCGTTTTGAGCAGTCTCCCACTGAGGTCTTGATGTGCGAGACCTCGACGCGCGTCGATGTGGCTCTTGAAGCTGCAGCGCGAGGACTTGGTGCAGTCTTGAGCAGTGTCCCACTGAGGTCTTGAGACGCGAGACCTTGACGCGCGTCGATGTGGCTCTTGAGGCTCTTGCGGCGCGAGGACTTGGCGCGTCTTGAGCAGTTTCCCACTGAGGTCTTGCCGATTTTGAGCGCTTGCTCTGGATAATATACCCCCCGTGCGCTCCCTATCTATCTATCCACGTCCTCACCAACGCGCTTTAGCAGTGTCCTCGGCCAATGTAAAGCCACGACAACGCAGGACTGGACCGCGATCCTAGACCTCGCGTCGCGCTGGAAATTCGCCGACATCCGGGACCTAGCCATCCGCGAACTAGGCGCGTTCGAGATGGACCCGGTCGAGAAGATCGAGCTGCAGCACCGGTATCACACCAAGCGCCAGTGGGCGTACGGCGCGTACATCGCGCCCGCACGCGCTTGATGTCATCGAGGGGAGGCAGCTGGGGATCGAGACCACTGTAAACATTGCATTTGCAAGGTAGGTTTGGTGTACTCATTTCTGCATTTCCATTGACGAGATTCGAGAATCGACGCAGGGAGAAGCTTGACAAGTGGGGCCGAAAGAAACCTGATGAGGTAAAGAAGGTTGTGGCCGAGGTATTCGAGATTTCTGGGTAATACTTAGGGTGCTGTAGTTTTTGTTAGTTTTAGAACGCGCGCGTTCGGTGTACAATAATATGAAGAGATTATTCTCAGTGTAATGCTGTGCTTCTCAAGGCGCATTGTCTGGTTTATGCGCGCATGTACCGTGGGTTACAAGTAAACTTTCTTTCGCGCATGCCTATCAACTAATGAGCATACTGCGTTTCTGAACTTCCAAGAAAGTCACTGTGAGTCCCCATGAGATATAGACGGCGCCCGCCCTCACCTTGACAAATACTCGACTGTGCTACACAAAATTCCAGTAGACCTTGTCCCGAACCGTATTCCAGCAATCCGCGGCACGAAAATAATGAAGAGTAGGGGAACAAGAAAAGCGACGCGCGCGCTGGGAGAGGAAAGTATCACGGGTCTTCTTCGTCGTCGCCTCGTCGGGATTTCAAGACGGCCATGACGCTTTCCAGTGCATGCAAATCCATCTTCCCAAGACAGGTAGTACCCTGCGGTCGTAATGGCTATACTGAAAGCGCGTGGCGGACTCCCGGGGAAAAGGGTGAGGTGTTTGCCGGCTCTCAAACACAAACTTGCGGAGGGCGTCGAGCTCCGTTTCGAACTGCTTGAATACAATATTCCACGGTCGCAGAAAGTCGTCGTCATCGCTCGTTTGGGCACTCAATCATTGCTACCTCGTGGCACCGGACGTCGGAGATGAAGCACGCGCGGGGCTTCCTTGTGGCGTGGTCCAGGTTATGGTTATGGGACCACCCAAAGTGGCGAGGGTGAAGCTGTTGCCGTTGTGTTGCCGCCTGAAACGTAAAGTGATTACTAATACAGGGGCGATTCAGCCTGAATGCCTTCTTCATACCATGTACTACTTTCGCTCCGTCTACTCCAGAATACGGACCAGCATGTCTCTAGATTCGTTGCCCGCACCTCCTTCTATCAACCCTGCCAGCCGGAAACTCTTTCCAGTCACTGACGACAACCGCCACAGAGAGCGGGCCGCTCTGTCCAGCAATGCCCCTTTCAGTGTGCAATCTTCCCGCGCGATTTTGCAAGACATGATCGACGCCGGAGACTCCTGCGATAACACACAAATTACCAGCATTCAGCATTTCCAGCGGGAAGTCGCCCCACTTCACGAATTCCTGGTGATCAGATACGAGGTCAAGACCGATGGCGGCCCCCGGGTCGCAAATTACCTTGTGATCGAGCGTTGGGGCTCGGACATCCTCCCAGAGGACCCGAGCAAGAAAAAGGTCGATATATTGGAATTCAAAACCGATCTTGTGGCACAGTGCGTATTTCGGCGCAACTTCCAATGACTCGGAAGCTGAAGCTGAATTTAATTGTGGCAGGGAAAATGAGACAGAGACCACGTAAGTAACTCAATTTCTCTACCTTGTAAAAACCATTTAACGCCAATTGCAGGCCAGAGGTCACGACCGGCGGTGGATTAATGTATGTATATGTCCTTGTTGTTCAGCACGCACAGGCTGACAGACCATTTGAGGGGTACCGCGCGAGCGACGATACAGCTTTCGCTCGAACTATCGGGCAAGCTCACGACATCGTTAGCAAGCGACCGAATTTTGGTCTCCTATCGTCGCACCGACATTGATATTGACAAGATGGAGCCTGGCAAACGCACCTTGATTGCAACCTTGACCCCGCTCCCCGAGAATGCAATATCTGTTGCACGCCTGCTCTGTGTCGCGTCGTTCGTCTCCGACCACTCTCCGGTCTATGACTTGTTCGATAAATATTGCTTTTATTATTCACGCGCAATTTTCAACATCGCACGCGCACTAATGAAGTGCGACAACGAAAAGGTACTCTTCGTCACCCAGGGCTTCGAATTTTTTCGAATCGATGCCCTTCGGTGGACTGCCACCCTCTTCAAGGGCGAGATGGCGAAGCAAGTGGAGCTGGACTTCGGTCCCGCCGCTGTACTCGAAAAATGCGACGCAGCGTGGGAGGAATTTAGCGCAAGTGTCAGCAAGCAAAACCAAGTAAGTCATTACCGTTGCGAGCTCGTATTCTAATTTATCTTCCGTAGACCCTGCGACAGCCGCTGGAGAATGCGGAGCAAGGGAGGCGCGAGGCTGAGCGGCGGATGGCGGAGGCTGAGTTGGAAATTGTTCGCCTAAAGGCACTCCTGGCCGCCAGTATTTAGGAGTTTTTTTTTGTAAAACCAAGTCATGTGAACAGTCCTTTTTGCCAGTGTCCCAACTTGAATTCGCGCCACTCACTGAGCAAAATCTGAAACAGACCAAGCACATAAATGCCTTCGGTAAGCCCTCATCCCACTTGCTTGCATGCAGCGCGAAGTCTTGAATATCAATGCCAGAGAAAGAAAGCTGCTACGACGAAGGCCAGGACAACCGCTCGGGCGACGACCAAAAAGTCGACTACAGCTAGCAAGACGGAAGCCAAAAAGGAGACCCCGAAGCGCCCGCATTCTCCCGATAATTCGAGTGACTCGCAGGAAGAGACAGAAACACCGAGCGAGGTGGAAGAGCGGCCTCAGAAGCGGGTCAAGAAAGCCATTGAGGTAGACCATCACGTCTCAATTTTTTATTCCGCAAATGTTTATTCATTCTGTTTGTTGCAGGAAACCGTGCCCGCCCCCGCCCCCGAGCCGGTTGGGCCCATCCCGTCCGGTAAATTCGATCTCTACGCGATGGAGCTCCCCTTCCTCGCAAAGGTCTACCTCCCTGCGGGCCAAAACGCGTCTGCCCCCCAATTCGACGTGCTTTACGACACGATCTTGACCTACCAAGCCAAGCCAGATTCCACGGCGCGCTGTGTCATCCCCGACGCGCCATTCACCCAACAAGGACGACTCTCAAGTGCAGTGTTCGAGGACCCCATGGAAGGCATGCCATGGGAGATCGCACTCGACGACATGCGCGTCGCCGACCCCCTCGTCTTCCCGGCGGCCGAGCGCAAGAAGTTCGCCTCGCCTGCGCCGCAGACTGGATGTGGTGCGGGCATCCAGGGCCGGACCGTACTGGTGGACTCTGACCACTGCGGCGTTGCAAGCGCTGAGGGCGTGTTCCGCATGCAGCGCGTGTGGACCGAGGAGCGAGGAGGCAAGGGGGTGGAGCTGTGGGAGGGATACTTGTCATTTAATGTGGTTCACAGTGGGCTGTATAAAAGGAAGCGGCATGGTGCGGGCCAGAAGCTTGGGTTTGCGTTTTGGGGGGTGAGAGGGCGGAAGGATGGGGAAGGGAAGGAGATTGGGTTGAATCTGGAGTAGGACGGCGGTCAACAGATGTAATCTCACAAAGCGCCAAATGTTCATATCCATCTGTCTCGAAGACGAGTATTATTGAACCGAAGCAGATTGAATCCTTAGATGTTGGCAGAGTTCGAGGGTCGACGAAAATATTGATCCAATCCACGACGCTGGAAGGAAGGCCAGCTGCCGTCCTTCTTCTATCTTATCTGTCCCACCAACGTCGCTACAGCCGCCACACGCGCACCCCCCTCAGCCGCCACGCCACCCCAGAAACGACGAACGTATACAGCGAAAGCACGCCCATCGAGACCCCTGCACTCGCGTACATCGTCTGCATCGAGAGATTCACGAGGCCGGTGAGGACATTTGCCTGCAGTGGCCGTCAGTACACGTACGGTGACCGCAGGTAGGAAAGGAAATGGATTGAAAGAAGAGACGAAAGAAGGACGCACGAGAAGAAACACCGGCAGCGCGTTCTTGTTTATCGCCTCCAGGAGCAAGGGCGCACGCGCGGGCGATGCGCTCGCAGATATGTCATCAGTCGACTGCCTGGACTTCTTCCTGCGCACAGCGGGTGTGGGGAAGAACAGCATGTCGAGCACGAGGTAGCCGAGGATGTAGCTCGTGTTGAAGGCGGCGATCCAGAGCGCGTAGGGGAGGTTTGCCTGTGCATTGATTCGCTCGTGAGTTAATGAAAGAACGAGCGAAGAAAGGACGAAAAACGGGCGAGAGGAAGAGGGAAGATGGAAGGGAAGAAGAAGGGACCCACTGTCTGCCTCGAAACGCCCTCGTCGACGCGCAGCAGACTCGCGACGGCAAGGAGCGCCCACCACACGATTGCATAGCTCGCGAGCTCGATGGCGCCTTTGTCGTTTTGGCGGGACGCGCCCAGCTCGGCGGGGGTGGAGCGCCCCGTGAGCAGGCGGCGGAAGAAGTTCGGGGAGGGCGGGAGGATGAGCGTCCCGATAGAGAGGCCGAGGAGGTGGATGGAGAGGTACCCTTTGTTTGTTTTGTTTGTCAGCATTGCAGTACAGGAGATGAGGGTGATACAGACCTGCGAGAGATACGATGCCTTCCTTGTTGGCGCTGATGAGGTTCAAGCGCGGCGCGCTGCGGACATACTCCTTGAGTCCAAATACAGAGAGGGAGAGTTGCTGCACTGCGTAAAACGGGCCAGTCAGTTCAGAACTAGTACAGATGTTTAGAATGAACGTACGGATGCCGACACCCACGCCCAACAGCGACGCGGGGACGGCGCGTAGGAGGGGGTGGAGCAAGGTCTGTAGCACCGGAAGGAGGGCAAGCGAAATGAAGAAGTTCCAGTGCACGCCATATTCCGTTTCGTGTTCCTAAATCCAATCAGGGTGGAATCGTGGATGGATGGAACGCCCAACACACGGGATAGTCTGTGCCTTTGACCAACAAAACGCGGATGACTCCAATCGCGATGATAGGGAGCGTTTTTCGCACGACAACGGTCACTTTGGGGAGCAGCGGCGCCTTGAGGTGGGCTGGATCTCTGAGCAGCGGGATGGCCGATACCACGCCGCTAGAAAAAACAAACGAGCCGACCCCGAGATCCATCTGAAAAATAGTCAAAACTGAGGAACCAAGGCAAGGAATATGTAAAGGGAAGAGATTGACGGCCTTTCATTTCAGAAAACTCAGATACGTTTTCGGCAAAAACAGAGCCCAAGCCACCTGACCGCGAATTGTTTCCTTGCCTTGATTGGCGACTTTCGGAAAAACACATGCAGGTAGCAGGCGCGGCAGACCATACATATAATCCCCGGACAAGCCAAAGACGATGATGTATTTCATTGGGGGAAATGCACCAGCACAGCACGACCGCAACATGAATGACACATACCAAGGAGACACCATAAGACTCGCATTTCGCTAGCGCACGCGGAAAGACCGGAAAGTCCACCGCGAGGATCCCAAGAACCGTCATGAGCATCATATGTGCACGATACGTCGTGATGGCTGGCAGGGGCGTCAGACTAGGCGGCTTCACCTCCACTGCAAATCGCGATTGTGCGTAGCTTGGAGTTGAATGCGGAGATGCTGGGCCCTTTCCGGAAGCCGGCTGCGGCATATTCACGTTATCGGGAGCCGTTGTCCGTAGCAATATAAGAGCAGTCGGCAAGAGCAGAATAAATGCCAACAGCCCAGGATTGTTGGCGAACAGAGTCATCGAAAATAGCAGAGGCAACAGAAGGGCCATCCAGGACACGAAGAAAGGAATTGCGTGGTCGCGGTAAACGCGAGTTTGGAGGGTAGAATGCAGTACAATGGATGCCTATGCTGTTTCGTGTCATGCACGAACTACCAAATGAGTTGAAGGCTAACCAAGGCCACGGAAGAGATTATGTTGACGTGGGTGACGGTGGATCCAGTCAAGCCAGTGACAGACGCCTCCTTGAAGGCCTTGTAATCGCTCATGGCGAAGAGGCTCGAAGAACGCGTCGATGTGGACGGAACTAGTCTGATGTCGATGACGCCAGCAGATGCGGGCTGTGCCGATGTAGATATTCATCTAATCTACGTGATGTGATCAACTTTCTTCCAAGCGAACCCCTGTCTCTGCGCACTGGGCCCGAAAAGCCCGACCACCAGCCACTCCTTCTTGCCCATACCTTCTTGTACGTTGGTTATGTTGATGCTTTCTCGCGCCGTTTCGCGCACGATGATCCGCATGCCACGACGAGCTTTCAACCCTAGATTTTCTTCAGGTAAGGCCGAGCATTGTGAGCATCCTTCAAGCAGAGGAAAAGGCTGACATATTTCAAGATCACAAATGGGATCCGTCCATCCCACCAGCATACAGAGACACTCTGGAGGCAGACCAGAAATTTATACAACTCCAGGAAAAAAACGTAATTCTCCAGGAGCGCCGATTCGACGAGACCATGAATCGACTCAAAATGCAACTGAGCAACACTACCGTCCAGTTGCTCGTCGTCACAGAGGAGTTCCACGCCCGGGGCCTATTAGACCACATTTCCTCTGCGCATTACTTGACCATTCACGGTCTATTAAACGACAATCCCTCCCCGCAATACTATTCTGCCCGTGGCCCCACGAATTCCTGGCTCACCGACATCGCTCAACATCCCAAATTCCAGATTCATCTTCAGAATGCCTGCGCCGCTTTTAAACAACGGCCTTCCGATGTCAGCCTTAATGTTAATCAGGTGTACCAGGCGTCCTCGCCTCCCTTTCATGACAACTACGACGGGAGTTTATCTGTGCATGTTAACTACGATATCAACGATGCCGTGGTGTACGCTGCGGTATGCAGCTGGCTGTCCTCTGTAGATCTGCTCCCAGTTCTCGGGATTCGTTTTCAGCATTTTGAACTTGGGTGAGTTTCTTCGACTCAAGCCGATCCGCTTCTCATTGAGCACGGATAGCGAGTGGACAGTAGGAATGACTCGATGATGGAGCAACGATTCAATGAGACACACGAGACACAACTTCAAGTTGTCCGCTTTGAGCAACTTGTGCTCACCAGTCGGATTTCGCTTATACACCAAGCCTTGACCCAAACTATTCCCTCATCAACAAATATCTGTATTCTTGTACAACCCGAGAAAACAACACAAGAAATATATAACAATGCTTGCTAAATGCCAATCAGCGTCTAAAGTCGTTCGTCAAAATCATACAGTCAATCATCAGTGCTCATAACCCAACAACCGCAGCGGCCACCGCCCCCAAAAGAATCCAGCCGACGCCCATTCTCCCCATCCTCCTCCTTGCCCCGCCGGTACTCGTTGTCTGCCCGCCAGCGCTCGATGCTGTCGATGTCCCACCGGACTGCGTCCCATTGCCCGCAACCGGGCTGACCGACTGGGGATTATGGAAGAGATCGTTGGGGTCGATGGCGGCCTTAATGCTCTGCAGCCGCGGAAGGTTGGTGCCCCAGTATTCTTGCGGGCCGTCTGTCAGCTTCGGGCTACGGAGGAAGCGTTAATTCAGCGTGATCAAATGGATAGGATACGGCGAAGGAACGAAGGAAAAAAGGAGTAGAAAGGGAAGGAAAAGCAACGCACTCAACATAACCTGCATAAGCGCCAAACTGCACCCCCGGCATCGAGCCCATCACGATATCGCTCATGTTCGTCACGAAGGCGCTCGTCGCAGCCGACAGCGAGCCGATGTCAACCGCATAGGTCTGCATGTAGAACTACGATACATATATCGCAATTAGCTTCGTTGCGCGTAGATTCACGAAACGGTTACGAACCTGGGCGTCCCGATGCGCATACGCGGTAGCATTCTGCGCGACATCGTTCACCGCGCCGCCTTCGACGTCAAAAATCGCGAACCAGATCTGAATGAATGAGTGTCAGTCGGTCAATCTTACTTTAATGCGTACGCCCGCTGCCGCAAGGACAACGTCGCCCAGGGAGGCAAAAGCCAGACCGACAGACATACCAGGGTCCCCTTATCCGCGGTATCAAAATAACTAAACAGCTCCTGAATCCCACTCATGGGGATCAGCGTCGTCGCCTTGAATGTCAGACTCTTGGAGTAAAACGGGCCGGACTAGGTAGGAGTTAGCTGTTAGCACATACCTTGTTATAGCTGGCCAGGACATTGGGGCACGCACAATCCCGCCAACAATCTTCAACGCCTCCGTCTCCGCCCAGTTCCCCACGAGACCAAGCCAGTCATCCAGGACCGAGACCGAGACAGCCGTCGCGTTCTGCGTGAGCTTGCCCTCAAAGTTGAGGGCATTGTATTCATCGCGGGTGCCGAAGTAGGTGCCTAGAGTGGAGGGGTTATGAGTAAGTGACGAGCAAGATAGCAGTCATTCCATAAACTAAGGATGGGAAAGAAGGGTATGTAACTCTACAAACCTGATATGATCATGCCAAGCTCAAAGACGATGACCTCGGAGGCGAGTTTGCGGTCGAGGTTGGGGTCGGCGACGATATTCTGCCACGCAGCGAACGTCGGCGCGAGGGCGGCGTGTTTTCCGAGTCTGCAGTGGCCGCATGTTAGAGTCTCTCGGGCAACTCCACAAAAAAAGGAGATAGAGGGAGAGACAGCAACGCACTGAAGCTTATACGAGTAAACCACGGCGTTTGGCGGCTCCGGGCGGGTCATAAACACGAACTCGGTGATGATTCCGAAGGACGCTGCGGCGCCTTTGACCGCCTGTTCTTCGCTCAGCCACACAACAAAAAAAGAGAACAAGTAGAAGCACGTACGAATAAGATGTCCGGATTATACGTCGCGTTGGCGCAGGTAATCGTCCCGTTCGCCAGGACGATCTCAACACCCATGACGTGGTCCAGCGCCGTGCCCCATTGGCGCGAAATAGGGCCTAGCCCACCGATTGTGGCATGCCCGCCGATGCCCACCTGCGGACACGTCCCGTGGGCGATCGCGCGGCCGCCTGCGGCGTGCAGACGCGAGGTGACGTCTGCGAGGAGCGTGCCTGAGCCGATGGTCGCCTGCCATGTTGAGTTGTCCATGGAAAATTGCTGGAAGTTGACTATGTCGACGACAACGGCACCGTCCTCGCCTCCGATTCCTGGAGGAATCGTATGTATATTCTAAGTATAGCGTGTAGGAAACTACGTACCATAATTCCCGTAGCTGTGCCCACCACTGCGCGCCTGCACTTTAACAGAGCTCGCGGCAGCGCACTGTACGATCTTCGCGACATCGTCCGCCGTCTTGGGGCGCGTAACAGCCGCCGGTGTGACAGAGATAGCCGTATTGTATGGCTTGACGTCCGAAAACTGGTACAGGAAATCCTGGGGGTAGGACACTCCACCCGTATTCGAGGCAAACACGTTGTTGAGGCAGACCTGCAGCGGGGACCCGGGCTGCGAGGGCGGGGAGAGGGTCGAGTTGGAGCTGCCCATCGCAGAGCGCAGGTGGAAGAACGTCGTCAAAAAGAGCCAGGAATTTATAACAGGCAGTCTGTGCGCGCATCATCGTTTGTGGTACTCTGATGAAGGCAACACGTGAACTTACCCCACAATGCGTCGCATCTACACGACTCGGCGCGGAGTCGAGGAGGAGGGTCACTTGAACGACTCGATGCTGAGACGGTGCGGCGAAAGGCACTGGCAGCTCTTCACAAGAAGAAATATAAGGAAGTCTGAGAACGCGATCAAGTCAGGCGGCAGGACCAACTCCTGTGGACTTCGGATGCTGTCCTTGGCTAAGAAAGGAGGGTCACGAAGGAGTAACGTCGCGTAGATGGAATATGCCTGAATAGACACAACTTAAAATGGCAGACATTTACGTGCAGAAACGATGGTCGACATGGTAAGGACGTACCCAGCAGCAGAAACTCCGAAACATCGAATTGAGCGCAACGTTCGCGCCTGGCGGCCTGGTGATCCCCGGGGCATGATTCTCGCGCGGTCTCAGCCGTCTCACTGACCGTCACACTGGGCCCTGGGGGAGTCGACTATTCGTGAGTCGGAAGCAACAGAACGGGAGAAGCCATCGCAAAAGGTCGAATCAGCTGTGGTGGCCAAGGCTCAGCAAACCTGGAACAAGGAGGGAAAATCGTTGTGGATTCGTTGTCGACGTTGAATCCCGAGCATGGGCCGATCGACTTGTTGTCTAATCTAATCTAATCCAGCCTATGATCAATATCCTCAACGTAACCTTCCCGTTCTGGACGCCACTCGCTCGATGAAGGACGGCATTTATTCGGCAGGCATTCTGTGGTAATACATGTTACACCTCCCCTTGGCTTCGTTCAATCTGTCTCAACAGCCTCTTCAAGTTTCTACGGGTCTTATGATCAACAACCAGCTTGGAGATTCACGAAACGGGACAGTCGCACCTGGATCGGTGTCTATTCGCGCAATTCGCCACCCTCCTCGAACGCAGGATCCTTGGGGTCATTGCCACGAAGGATCTGCCCCATGTGCGTGAGCGAAAACCCTTGGCCCTTCCGGCGCGATGCCAACAAGTCCCTGAAAAATGGAAGCGGGCTGGAGACAAAAGAACAGGCGGAGAGTCCAAGCTCCTCGCGAGCCTCCTCGTCTCGCACAAAGCCTGTAGAATCGACCTTTCCTTCCAATCCCTTCATACCGCTCACCGACTGAAGGCAGAGTCCTAGGATGGCGCAGACCTCCTTCATCGAACGCTTGTCGGCGCAGAATAACTGGCCCGCGAAGAGGCTGAGCTCGTGGAGCAATTGCCGATCCAGTGGGACGCCGCGCTCAGTAGGAACCGTGAACGAATCCAACCGGTCCAACGGCCAAAACGTGTTGCGGGAGGTGCGGGGGGAGTAAAGGTGGAGATACACATTTTTCGAACTACGAATCGTCGGTAGCCACTTGTTTGCTTCGAAAGGGCTGACCAGTATCAATTCGGGAGATTTGGCCGTCGACATGACCCATTGAACTGGCCGGAGATGATTGTCCATCGAGCCGCTCAAACTCAGCAAAATGGTGTCGCGGAAGTCTCGGGTCGCGCGCAATCGACTGTCACGGAAGATCTTCCCTTGCGGCAGTAGCGAAATCCAGGACGTGTGAGCCAAACAATCTTCGGGGGAAATGAAGGTGTTGGATCTGCGGATGATCCCCGTGTTGACGAAGTGCTCGAGGTCTCGATCGTGGTGATCGCACGCTTTGGCGCCAACAACGCGTTCCAACTCTCGTTCGTCCTCCTTTTCATGCGCAAGCTCCCTTTCTTGTTCTTCGGACAGCGCACTGTCGGACGGTGTGATCCCAAGCTGGTTGCATTTCTCCTGGATTTGGCGTTGCAACTCGCTCACTGGCCCCATGTTCCGATACTCGCTTCTGGACGCTATGCCGTACAGCTCGTCGAGAGTATGGGATTCTCGCTCGCGCAAAGCTTCGACCGTGCTTGCGTAGGGACGACTGGACGCGTCATATTCTTGGAGGGCTGTGTGACGCGCATCGAAGTTTAGGCCTTGGTTGGCCCAAAGCGAGCCATTGTCCTGGATCTGTGCGCACGTCTCTTTCATCGTCCAAAGGAGAACGTGCTTGGAATCAATCGTGTCCGGCTGAACGCCGGTGGCTGCTATAACCTTGTCCTGGATTTCTTTGGACGCGAAAAACAGCAAGAAATGGTCTTTGCCGAGTCTTCGCATGCGCATGCAGCCTATGGAAATTTCATTCTACAGTACTCCTGATAGATGGTCGGTCTCACCTTGTACCAACTTGTCTTTCGTCATTCTCGGACCTAGAGTCACCACGGCGCGCGATTCTTCGGGGAATTTGAAGTCGGTACCGCGGGTATGAGCCTCATCAAGATAAACGAGCGTCTTCCCAAGTTGCTTTTTGTACAGCGAGCTGACGAATGGCTGGACGCGACCATCTCGCGCGACCACGCGGATTTCGTCTGTGCTGGGATCGAAGTAGACGGCGGCCTCAACTTCAGGACGGGTGTCGAGCTTGAGCCACTCCCTTGCGACTTCCTCATTCTCGAGCTCCAAGACCTGAGCCCCGACATCCAGCAGGACCATGACAGGTGGTAGCTGCCGAACCACGCGCTGCAGGAGGCCGAGCGCGTCCTCGGAGTTGGTGCAGATCACTCGGCGGTTCTCCTTCTGCAGAACGTATTGGAGGACCTGCGCATTGGTGTGCCGCTGCGAGTCCTGATCGCACTGCTCGATGGAGAGAGGGAGGAGATACTTGTTGTCGTTCGTCCCGCTGAAACCGGTGGTTAACCGTTCTCTCGTGCGAGCAAGATCCCACGCGTTGGTTGTGAGCTTGTACTCGAATTCACGAGCTTCTTTGGGAAACACGCATTCGGAGAGGTAGAAATCGACCACTGTCTTGTTATACCGAAGGAGGGGAAACACGTCGCGGGTCTTTTGCTCAAAGTCGTCTAAGTTCAAGCCGCGCAAGCTGGCGACAGCGGCCGGGAGATCGTTTATCCCCTTGACCCAGTACTCGTACTGCGCCTCAGGGTTGTCGGAGTTGAGAAGTAATCTGAAGCTTGTGTCCAACTGGGAATCTGTCAAACCCCCGTAATAATACGAGAGACAGGTGAGGACAATGATAACGTCGGGGTGCCCGAACTCTGCTCGAGGGGCTGGGCTATCTTTCGCTCGATACGGCACTGCCAGCATTGTACGCCGGGTGT
Organism: Mycena albidolilacea; assembly: GCA_029282495.1. NCBI lineage: Eukaryota > Fungi > Basidiomycota > Agaricomycetes > Agaricales > Mycenaceae > Mycena > Mycena albidolilacea. Next base: position 169,127 of record JARIHO010000054.1, on the reverse strand, counting down.
CCAAACCATAGTCAACGCGCCACCGTTTCTCGCGGAGAGAGAGATTCACGATCCCATGGGCAAATAGGCCGCGCAAGAGGAGAAGGTAACGGAAGCGATCCCCCGAAATCTCCCGCAACGATGCTTCATCATCTGGGTTGACATCCACTTGCTGCAGGAAGCGCGAAACAGTCGCCTTGTCTGTGGCCGAATAATTCCTGAAGGAGATCCATTCCTGTAATCCATCTTCGTCGATGATTTTTCGGACGATGGACGGGAGCAGGCTTTGGCTGCCCGTCGAAGTGAGAATCCTCGTCACAGGGAATTGACATGGCTTTTCGGCGGTTCCAATTTCTAGGCCATCGGGCTCAGTCTTGGCGACTGTTTGGAGCAACGAGAACACTGCTTGGGTGATTTGCCAGCGCCAGGGTCGGCCGTCGAGCGGTTTCGAGGCACCCACGGTGTAAATGAGTTGGTACCGGACGTTGAGAATCTCATCGCTCTCGTCCAAGATGTCACGAGCAGTGCGGTCCAGCCAACACTGGACCTTCCTCAGCAGACATGTTTCTTCACCCGTTTCCGATTCGGAGAAGGCGTGCAGCCCCATAAGTTGGAAAGATAAGATGTGCTCAGGCTGGCAAAGCAGGATCCCACCACTTCGCGCACATTCTTTGAACAGATCGAAGATCTTCTGAATTTTGGCGGAGTTCAAAGGGATGTCTCTGCTGAAAGGGAGGTAAAAGACTCGTCGGTTGGCGAGGCCGCAAACTCGTTGCTTGAGGAGCTGAAACATCTGTGCTGCCAGAGGTTTAAGAACGACAACTCGCACGAGCTGCTGGCCGTCGGCTAGAGCAGAGGAAATGATGGGTACAATGACCTGCAAGCATACATTAGATCGATCCGCACTGGACGGTTAACAGCGAATTCTTACACTAGATTTCCCCTCTCCCATATTAAGCTGCATCAACGCGTTGTGACGGCTTTCCGGAGCCATCATGTGCATAGCGATGTTTGCTTGCAGTGGACGTATGAGTATGTCGGCGTCCAACTGAATCAAAAGCCAGTCCGGGTAGGTGGCTGGATCCCAACCCTGTCCTCCAACGGTTCCAGCTTCGCGAGCACTCTCCTCGGTGAACCCCAGTTTAGTAAGGACATCGATGCGCCGCCGTTGCTGAAGAACAGCCAGCTTCTCTGCATACCGACGCAGCACACATTTCCAGTGCTCCGGGTGCGCCTCCCTTTGTCCGCGAGACAGCTGGTGGAGTAAGGATTGTGGCCCAGTCGAAGGCCAGTGTCCGGTTAGATACAACCATCGTTCAGGTCGCGTTCGGGGAAGAAGAGGAGTTTGGGCAACTTCATCGAGAGGAGCTGTTTGGGTAATGTCGCTGAGTGAATTGCGGCGGTAACTGCGATCGGCTAGGTTTGAAGGCTCAGAGCTTTTGGTTTCAAAAGCGTGCACACAGCTCTTCAAGTCGGCAATGTATTGGGGTTTGAGCCCATCCCCCGGCATTCCTTCCAAGTCCCGGATGAGCTCGCGAAGAGCGATATTTTCCGGAGGATAGGATCTGAAGGAGTCAGTCTTGATTCTGAAGACAATAGGAAAATCTCGCACCGTTCGGTTAGCAATGAGCTCAGGGTTACTGGGACATATTTTGGCAGTGGGTTTGTCACCGAATACTCGAGTGGAGCCAGCGCAGCAATTTGTCCAGTTGTCGCTAGACCGTGGCTGCAAACGGCGTCTAAGGCACCTTGTAAATCATCCGAACGTTCGAATAGTCGACGGTTGCACAGTCTGGGTGTGAACAAGTTTTCTGCTGCGGCCCGAAGGTCTGGGATCTTCACAATGGGATAGTTGGCGATTAAACTGTCGGGTAACACGACCGTAATGTATGTAGGTAACACCGCACCAGGGGCGGGCCAAAAGCTGTACAAGGAACATTAGAGGATGCGGCATATTGTTTTGAAACACAGTACCTAAAGATGCGGTCGGATATTGTTCCGCACTGCCTTTGTTGTTCTGCACGGAAGGCGTTTTCCCTCCTCTGGGTCCACGAGTGGTATTCTTCCCCGTACCATCGCTCCATCCAAGAGGAATCTGGATGATATCGATGGCAGTTCGCAGCCACAGTATTCGAGACATCCGTCAGAGCCAATGTGCGTCCTGAACCAAGATTGAACGTCTCCCCGGGAATCCGGCCAGCAGCGTGAAGGAGGGAGTCGTTGTCACCGTTTGTGGCAATAGTGATAAGGGTGCGAATGAGGTCGAGGTCTATGTCCTTGCGATACGCAAGAATTCCCAACGCCACCATTAGTCCACACTGGTCTCTGTCGCGGTTCAAAGATGCTCTACAGATGTGGAACAGTTGGAACCACGCATCAGGTGGAGGCAGCTTGAGCCAATCCCGGTGGTTATTGATTTTAGCGTTTAAAGACTGTTTGGATGAAAAGTTGTTCCATTGTTCGAAATGACTCCACAGCTTGAACCCATGAGCGAAGTTCAAACATGTAGGCCATTCGCAAACGAGGGAAACCACTTGAGCCACATCGTGTTCTTTCGCTGTGGATTCCGGGGATTCGAGGCAACGTATGGGGGTCGCTGGCATGTCAAACCCGTCAAGTTGAACTGAAATCTGAGTCAGTGACACAAAAACGAAATGGAAAGACAGGATCGAACCATCAGAGACAAGTCGGGCAACTCGGACGTCCGCCCGCTCCCACAAACACAGTTTCCCTTCATATGCTGCGGTGACAGTTGAACGGTCAGACGTGTCAAACAACGCCTGCTTCTCCGAGTAATCAAGGATCGCATTCACCAACGGCACAAATCGACCACATTGTACGAGAACCGGGAGGAATTGATTCCATTCAACGGTCTCCATCGAGGTGAGATGTGCGGGATAGTATTTTCGAGTTGGCACAAGATCGAGAATTTGTTGAAGAACAGCGTGATGGTCGTTCTCGAGGCGCATAAAAGCGAAAGCTTGGGCGGATCCCAACATTTCCTGAGTTTCACAGATTCCGGTACGAGAAAGAAGCGGGTCGGCAAAATGGGAAGTTGTTGCGGCATGAAGAAATGCTAGTTGGTACCAGCTGGTGAGGGACCCATCGCCCGCAACACGCCCAAGGATATCGTCGACGTCGTAGGTGAAAACCTTGATATGTCTACCGCGTACGGAGGGAGATATTGTCACTCGAGGATGGCCGATATCGCCCCGCGAGATTGTAACTCTCCCATCCGGGATGAAAAGTTTCATCATTTCGCCATTTGTTGACCGCAGAACAAGCTTGTTCTGCAGGCCAATGAGAGTTCCAACCGATTGGATCGATGCCACGAAAAATCCAGGCAGTTCTTTGCTTCCCAAAAGAGCCTCGCCAACAGCGGTGGAAAACTCCAAATCATAGCGCGGCAGCTTCACATAAAGTTTTTTCAACCGGAAGGAAACGGTCAAATTTGTTTCGCACTCTTCAAGTGGTCGGAATATGGTTGAGAGGTCCCGAACTACGGGAGAGACCGGATCCAGCACAAATTCAGTCGCATCACCGTTTTTGGAGAGTACCCGCGACGCAAGATCCAAATGCCATGCAGGTTCAGCAAGAGGCTGCCACCCGCAAGGGGCCGCATAAATTTCCAAGAATTGAGATCGCTCATGAAAAATGTGGACCATCCCACTAATCAAAGACGCGGGCAGATCGCCTTTGAGTGATTTGGGCGGAATGAATTCGGATATGAAGTTGGAGCCATCTCGGATGCGAATAAGCAAGTCGTTGCCATCTAGCTTGAAGTGCAGCTAATAGAAATGATGTAAGATACGGACTATAAATTCAGACATGTACGAACTTGAAAGCCGTTTATGTCATCACGCAGTTGGTAGTGCATTCCTTTCATCGTCGATGGAACTATATACCAGTGTGACTACAAAATTGCAGACGAAAATCAATGCGACGGATGAATTATTATAATCATGTACGCACCCGATTCGGAAACAGAATCCGAAAGAATGAGTGGCCCACAATTTCCTTTGGAAGAGTCCCCTGCGCTTGGCCATCGACGAGGAGGGACCCAGAATGGAGGTTGAGGTGTACGAATCGAGCTTGAGTGTCTGATGACTCGGCGAAAGTCATACACGCTATCCATCGTTCCCCAACCATCCGCCACGGCGCAGACGCCCGACGAAACCCTTGCCAGGTGCCCAGAATAGCATCATCGAGACCGTCGCCGTTTCGCGCAACGGCGTCGACAAGGAGTTCCAGGGTTTCGGTGGCGATGAGGACATCTCTCTCCACCAAGTAGCGCAAGGCCGAGGGTAGGCTCGAGATGGTCGGGGGGACATTCGTGTGTAGAGTGATCGCACATCGAATGAAAATGGACAGCGCGTCACGATCGCGGAAGATCTCTCGCAGGCTTGTTGGTCCAACAGCGTAAGTCTGACGACAAGACGCAGCCAGTTGTATAACTCGGTTGACCAAATCGACCCTAGCAGCCGACGGTACCTCGGGATCCGAAGACTTGTTCAAAAGGACTAAAACTTGTTCCATCCAGGTGAACAGATTTTGCCTGAGCTGGACCAGAAAACGGAGAGTCTGATGCTTCACCGATTCGTGGGGGGTTAATGAGACTAAACGGCAAGCAACGACCGCCAGACTGGCAGCCGTCCAGCCTTCCTGCCAATTCCCGGCGATAGAAGCGAGGACTTTTCCCAGAACATCGACAACCTTGATACCGAAATCTTCCTGCGATAGATCCAAATGGGCCTCGCGATAATGCCCCAAAGAGTTGTCTTCCAATGCGGTCTCCGCCTGCCATGCGGCCTGCTGAAGCAGGATATGAACCGCCGGACTCGCGAGGTCGACAGTCCCAGAGATCAGTTGAAGTATGATGTTGCGCCACTGAAGACGCACTCCTGCACGAAGATGCCCGAAGTTTTCCCATTCGTGATATGAAAGTTCTCGAGGACACTCGGACTGCCGAGCCACGACATCGTTCGGTGTGTGAGCAGTGCCTATTGCGCTCCACTTCAGACCTCTGTATGGACCAGCCAAATCGGGGGTGCAGAAAGGGCGAATTTCGATAACTGAAAATGCGGACGGGAGCCATTCACCCGCCAATCGGTCCCAAAGTCGATACCTAAGGGGATGGTCTTGGATGACAGCGCTCTCATAGCATGGTAAACTGTGGCCGCGATAGTGGGTTTGGTAGAACGACTTGGCCGTCGAAGCGATCGTGATTCGTTGCTTGCTGTGTGGCCTGACGAGATAGTTCTTCAGATAAAGGTAGTCCGCTAAGACCATGGGCGGAGGAGGATCGGTTTGCTCCTCGGGCTCGGAATTGTTTTTGGCTAGGTAATATGTGGTATCGCGCCAAATACCGAAGATCGCAGGCACACAAAGTTCGAACATAACAAGACGACTGGATGCGTCCTGTTCAGGAAGCGGCCACTCGAATAGCGTTATCCTCATGCCGTCAGCTTCCCTCTCTTTCGCGCACCGACGGCATGAGGAATCGTGGCGACTCTGCCGGCAGCCCCACCGATCTGTCCAGTGACTATACTCGCATGACAGTCGTCGGATTTCCTCGCGGAGGGCGGCATGGTCGGCGTTCATCTTCTGGAGCTCTCGGATCTTTTCGCTCCTGCGAGCTGATGCTTGGGATTGTATCGTGTTCCGGAGGGTCTGCATAGAGCTGTCGCTGTCAAAGTAGCGGAAAGGGAGAGAGTTGGCGTTGGTAGTGTAAGTAAACACCGAGAGATGTGGATATCTGACGCGCGCATAGCGTTCCGTGAGGTGGCGCTCGACATTGTGCAGTCTTTGCATCTGACCGAGCTCCGGCAGCAGGAGGGGCTCAAAAGACTCGATGGACAGCTCAGGCGGGTAGTCGAGGAGGAGAGAAAACTTTCGAGTTGCACATGTGTCGAGCACCACCCAAAGCTCCAGGACGAGGAGGAAGATACGCGAGAAGATCTCTGGGTTCCGAGTCTTGAACGACGAAGCCATCTCGTCGTAATATACGATCAAGTCGGCAAGGTCTGACAATGTACCCCAGTTGGGTGACGAAGACGACAGCCGCTGCTCCAAGTCGAAGACAAGGAACCAGAGATCTGGGGAAGATACACCTGCAGTATAGGTCCTTTGTCTGCGGCTGTCCGTCTCGAGCTTTTCCTCAAACGAGGGCCGGTCAAAGACCGCGGTCTGACGACTGAGGACCTCTCCCCGTGCTTTCACCGTCTCGAAGTGCGCAGAGCTACGGGGCAACGTGAACCTGCACGCTGCATCGACATCTGCCGAGCTCGGGCCCACCCAGGTGGATTTCTGAGCTTCGAGAGCCTGTACTTGTTCCCAACGGCCGCGGAGGTCCTCCTCAACGGAGGTGATGACGTGGGAAATGTCATTGATGGAGAAGGGGGAGGTCTCTTCGGGAGTGGATGCGAAGAACGACCGTAGTTTCCACATGCGATTGGCGATCTTGGAGTTCATGATGAAGAGAAGATCGTCGCTCAGACGCGCGCGCACTGCCAACTCAAGGGTCTTGGCGAGGACGAAGGTAATGAACATTTTGTACCCGTACTCGGCGGGCATATTCCACCCGGCGAAGGTGGTCTGCAATGCGACGCGAATGATGAGCCATTTCGGCGAGCGGCGCCACGGAAGGAGCGCGGATTTCCAGAGAACGTGGTCGTTGATGCGCTTAGTCACGTAGACTGTGTTCGAAGCAATTTGGTCGGCGCTGCCGGCGGGGGTGAGAGCACGGGCGATGCCCCCAAGGAGCTCCGATACGTATCGAATGTCCGGCACGTCTCGAGTCTCGTCTTGGTTACTCCCAGCTTTACGGGTCTTGGGGACGGCGTCAGGCATGGACGTGCAGTCAAGGTCCCCCAACAAGGCGGAGAAAGACCTGATGCAGCCAGCGTCGGCTGGGATAGAGAGCCAGGGACGAAAGGGGTACTGAATGGCTAATTTTCCCTTGGTTCCGGTAACCAAAGGCGCGGAGGGGGACGCCTGGAAGAACTCGACCAATATATCTCCCTCTCTCCTACGCAAAATTACCCCTGCGTTCTGGGACTGGATGTGGAAACACAAGACATCTAGAACCGAACATCAACCGAGATTCGCGATGAATTCATGCAAAAATGGATTCACCGTGCACTTGCATCCCGCTAATGACCTCTTCCAGGGTTTCCCTGGATAAGTTCGGAGTACTATGGAGGGCCGCAAAATGCTTGAGGGTCCTGTAGACCAGCTTCCAGCAATCTTGGACCTCAATGCCAGCATTATCGCCTTCCAATCCCTCGCAAAATGACTTTGCGCATTTTGCGATGTGCTGGAGCAAAGCTCGCTGCAATTCCATATCAGCGCTGTCATCTTCTTGAGGCAACTTCGGGGGCAGAAAAATGTGGTTAATGGTGTATTCAAGTGCGTCTTTGTCCATTCTGATTCTGGCAAAATAAGCTGTGAGTGCTGCTCATGCGAATGGAGGAGCGCGTACATACTCGAGAATTCTGGGGAGGTTCACTGCTGCAAAAACGAGGCTCTGGACAAGGTGTTCAGCGTTGAGCGCCAAAGGCCTCGTTGTACGTTCATCTTAGCGCCACATTGTGTGTACAACTCATGAGCGCTTGAGCGGCATAACCATAAACGGCCACCGCGTTTTCCACACTAACTGACCGATTCGGTTGGTTCAGGCGCCAAAAGGATCCGTCCACAGCTATAAGATTGTTCCCAGATGTTCATAAGATTGAGCCCGGACGTTCACTTAACCTACAAAACTAGTTCGACGACGCCACCGACACGGATTCCTGCAGGCCTGGGGATTAAGTAGCATTTATATCGGGAGATCGTCGATCGAGGCTGGCAATGTTGGAATAATTGGCGTATCAGACCTCAAGGGGGTGCCTGAATTCAGGGAATGGAAAGCATAATGGATTCGCAGGCGCTAAAGACGTTGAGGCCAATGATGATATGGTTAGAAGCAAGGAGCACTAGGGTTAGGGTCTCGTCATCCCGCCTTCAAGCCAGTGCGCAGCGCCCGGCTCCAATCTACTTGAACGCTACCCTGAATTACACCTTCAGAAACGACCCAGAAACGACTCTTTTTCTCTACTCTGACTGACCCTCATTATACATGTAAGTACCTGCTCAAGTAGTCGCCCTCCGCTGTCCCAAGAAATTCAGTTCGAGGTTTAACTCAGACCTGGACCTTGGACCCACAACGCAAGAGACAAGATCGTAGTGCATCAAAATTGGCAGTCTACCACTGTACAATGGTGCGGCTGTAATGGCCCTAAACCGGGAATGTGATTTGTTGATTTCATCGACATCACTCATGAGTGCGCTGGTTCAAGACCGTCCCCTCCAGAAAACTTGGTTTTCACAATTCCCCGCATCGGAAGATGCGGTCCAGATTTGGAATAATCCGTCCTTGTCAGGCCAGGGAAGCAATTCTGCAACCTGCAGGACTCGCCGAGTTAGTCTTCGGAGACAAGGGCTGGTCGTCAGACGCGCGATGAGCCGAGCTAATCGCAAACCTTTTTGCTTTTCGTTCTTTTTTTCTTTTTCTGTTGGCTTTCTCACTTTCATTCTTTTAAAAACTTGCTAACATTTAAATTATATAACAAGCTCTACACATTTGGTGTTCCGTAGATACCATCCGTCGCAGAATGTTTATCTTCAACCTACGGTAATTTTAACGGGCGTGCCACACAACAACGAAACGCGTACCTCTAAGTCCTGTTGTGACCTCATCGGTTCCCTGGCGTCTCGAGAAATCTATGGCCGTTATTACCGGTACCGAACTCGAACGAAGAACATACCACAACATTGCGAGAGTACGTTATCACTACTCCGGATTCCAGACTGAGAGGATCAGCACCCGTCGAGACTGGGCCCACTGGCTGGATGAGACTCCGCCGGCCGTTAATGTTCGCGAGCAATGCAATTGTGAAAGCTGTGCTGAATTTCAGAGGTTAGTTGGCCGGGAATCATGGACACATACATCCAGGCATCAAGATCACGAAGGCCGTCCAAATATCTGCCGGTAATTTTTTTCAGCAAGCCGTAAACAAAGAGGGAATGCGGTGCTCACAATAGTTGGGCGCGAATTTGAACTATGAAAGAATTAGATTGATATCGAGAATCTGGAATCGGATACCCACCGACAGTGCGGCCCCCATGGCGACAAAGCTGGGGAATTAGTCGAGAAAGCAGTCATGCAGCCGGCGACCATACCTTGTCGCGAGTCCCGTTTCTACCACCACAGTCAGTACAAGATGCCGACGAATCAAGCTATGCTCACGGATTGTATATCTAACCAAACGATTGAGTAACGCAGCGGTACTGGAAAACATATTTTTCCTTGAAAAATCTATTGGCCGCACTGATTGGTGACCTACCTCTTGAACGCCGTCCGCTTCTGCTGCGTCAGATAATAGATGAGCACAGACGCCATCACAATATCCAGCGACGCGTCCCCGAAAAACAGCGCAGACAAAAGCCAGCTCGATTTCTGCCCCACGAGCACGATTGAGTCGAGGTAGATGGATTCCTGCGCCAGCTTCAACGACACTCCCTGGAGGAACGCGACCATCGTCCGCAGGCCGATGGAGACGTGCAACGCGCCGGTCACTCTGTGGGCGCGCGCCGCGAGGGGCGCCTGGGGATTTGGTTGGTGGCAGCGGGGGCGAGGGAGAAGTACTGCGACTCAGACTGACTTGGACGGAATGGTCGATGATGCCTCCGAGGATGATGGCGGCATTGATGCTCAGGGGAGTGAACAGCAGCCGGATCGTCTCCCCGAAGTCGGTGACGTTCATCGTGTAGGTGCCTTGGCAGATGCACACCGTAAATGCCACATGGGTGAGCCTTGGCAAAGCCGGTGAACAAGATGGGACTCAAAGGGCCAAGGCTTACCACAAAAACAGGACCTGTGGCACAAGGTGAGGGCGACGGTGGTGGTTCGGGACACAGCAACGCACAAAAGATTTGATATACGGCGGGTCCTTTGTGAAGTAGTTGCGAATATATTCGTCTGTCTGCATCGTTATTACACCGAAGAAAAAGACGGCGAAAAACGTGGCGTTGATGATGGGGCCTAGAAAGAGGTCGAATTCGGAGGACATTGTTGGGCAGAGTGGTGAGTAGACTTGATTCCGCCCTTTTCGTATTTAAGTAAGGCCATGGGAACATTGATTTACTTAGGGTGCGATTCGTCCTGAGGCATAGATGAGTTGGGGGCTAGTAGGCCGGTTGTATCAGAGCATGGGTCAAGTATGACATGTCTCATGAATCAGATTCATGATACGGGATGCAGGAGTTGAGGCGATTGGAGGCCCAGCGGCGGTGACGATTTTAGTAGTAGCCAGCACGATCTCGACCCTAATTGGATGTAACGATGCTGAGATGCGGCAGGCTATGCCCAGGTAGACAGAAATCAGCAGAGATCTTCCCGCTTCTTAAGTTCCTGGCGGTGTTCAAGACAGAAGATGGGGAAGCACAAGCCATTTTTGGCCGGAGATGCATTGCCACGACACAGATGGCGCTAAGTAGCGACAGGGGGGCACTACAGAAGATAGGTGAGGACAGTTGGAAAGCGCTGATACAAAGTTGAATTGAACCCCTCGCTGGGTGAGATATTTCATACACCTCTTCCACGCGCGCCGCCACGGACGTGGAGCATCCCACGCACACGCATGCCTCGCGGGACGTATGCGAGGACGTCCGGGCCCGACGGGGCATTGCTCGGCGCAGCGCCCTGGGCCCCTCCACGACCGTTCCGCTGCCCTTGCCCGCCTGAGGGGTCTGTGTTCCCTCTGGCGGCCGCCGCTCCGCGGCCCCTCCCGCGTCCGTTTTCCCGGGGCACGCCCACGTCCATTTCGTCGCTGACATTTCGATGCCCTCCTCGTCCCGATGCGACCTTCCCCCACACGGTTGCTGCTCGTTCGAGAACCCGCCGTTTTTGCCTCCGCGACCGAACCGGATGGACGGGGAAACGAGAGCCAGCGCGTTTAACGAGTCTGTGAGCGAGTCGATACCTCCGGCCGTCGTCTGCTGCGAGGAAGTCGGCATCTCGTCGTCCTCGTCGTCGTCTTCCTCGACCAGGACAGACGGCGATTGAGGTTCAGATGGCTCCGATGTATCTGAAGCGGTTTTGAGTGGGATGATAGTAAATTTTTGAAAGTTGACCCAACGCTGATTGGGCCCCGAGAGGCGTTTGAACAGGATGTGTGTCCGCGCCTTGGATCTGACATGGCAGATTTTTGCGGCGTTTTGGTCCACATTGTGATGAGCCATTTTTCGGGCCATTTGTGTCCGCCTCAGGATCGGACCTCTTACAGCATAAGCCGTTTACCTGTATCAGGGGGATTCCTGAATTCAGGGAATGGATGGATTGGCAGGCGCTAAAGACGTTGAGCCCAATGACGAAGCAAGGAACACTAGGGTTAGGGTCTCGTCATCCCGCCTTCAAGCCAGTGCGCAGCGCCCAGCTCCAAACTACTTGAACGCTACCCTGAATTAAATAAAGGGCCCACATAATGTCCGACAGTGTATGCTCCATCGTCCTCGTCGCCTGCATCGACGTCTGCGCGGGCTTCTGCCTCGATTTCGCCTCCCTCCGTGCGTTGTCCCCCTTCCCCTTCCCCTTGAATTCAGAGTAAAGCATTTATGACTTATATATGTATCCGATCGTGCAGGCCACGCGTTCACGGAGAGCCCGTGCAATTGCAGGTGCTGCGCATGTTGTCGGCGGGACGACGACGAAGACGACGATGAGGAAGCGGCAACGGGGGAGAGGGAGCCGCTCATTAAACCACCACCACCACCAGTTAATGGAACGGGAATACCTCCCCAACCTCCGATGCAGGTGACACGATGAGCAGGATAGTCAGGGCGGTTTCTGATGTATGGTGGAGGAGGGCGACACAAGAGGCTCTGAACGGACGCGTGTACGATAGATAGGCCCTGCTGTGACCACCATGTAGTCGTGCACAGGCCATGTAATAACGAGAGTGCTCCGACGACGCCAATGTACTGTACAAAATACGCAGCACGCAGTCTGAGGCTCACTCGCGATCGAACCGCTTCCACGCATGCTTCTCGTACTCGATAATCCGCAGTTTCCGCCGTTTGGGTCTGAAATGCAGGTGAGTAAGCACGACACAAGTAAGAGAAGATTCGTCGAAAGCGTTTGAGCATTTGCGGAGGGGACCAAGAGAACAGAAGAGAGGACATACACGACAGGCACCCGGGGCTCGATGAGCGCGCGCTGCTGCAGACTCGTGAAGCGGTCGCGGAAGAGGTTTCCTTCGGGCTATAGAGCACGATGTCAATTAAGTTGTTTTCAAAACAGAACGAAAGCAGGAAGTGAGGAAACACGCAAGACTTACCTTCAACCCCCGCAAACTCTCGCTCAGGTCCTCCCCCAGCTGCACATCCACCTCCCCCTCCGGCACCGTATGCCGCCCGAGCTTCTGCCCCGCCAGCCCGCGCCGCTTCAGGTTCTCCTCCACCGCCGCCCGGCGCGCCTCCTGCGCTATCGCGCGCGCGGAGAGCGTCTTGTTCGCGGTGCGCCGGAGGAGCGAGACGCCACTGTTGATGAGCGCGGTTTCGGATTTTTTGCGCGCTTTTTCTGCTAGGGCGCGTTTCTAGATAGATAGGCGTGTTTAGTCGTCAGCTTTTCCGAAATTCAGAACGCAAAGACGCAGCCAACACACCTGAATAAGGACCCTTGCGGCCTTGTTCCGCTGCGCCTTCGTCTTCCGCTCGGGCATTTTCTTCGAAATCACCTCTGCGGAGGCATCCTCGTCCTCGTCGATGTCGATGGGCACCGGCTCGTCGAGCTTCATGCCGGCCGGTACGCCCGGGGTCTCGTCGCCTGCCTCGACGGTCGCCTGGTCGATCTTCTCTTTCGTCTCCGCGAGCTTGGCGGCCTTCTCGACCCGCTTCTCCTCGATCCCGTGCGCCTTTAACAGCAGCTCCTGGTGTGCATCGGCCGGGGGGTTGTATGATGTGCCTTGGTGCGGCTCCAGGATCGCGGGGACTTCGATTTTGTGCCGTGGGTGGGCGTGGGCGGGGACCTGGGTCGTCCATCCAATTCATATATATATAGGAAAAAAAAATTGCAGCAGAACAACGCACCTTAACCTTCTTCGGCTGCACCGTCTCCAGTCCGTCCTTGATTTCCTCCACCGGCCCCGTAGGCGCCCACGGGTCGTACGCCCCGCTGCTCTTGACCGCCTCCGTCAGCTCGAACGCAGCGCTCCCCGCGCCGAACTCTGTCGGGTCCACAACCGAGTTGAACGGCCCCTTGCGCGGGCGCTTGCTTATCCGCAGCAGGCGGTCCTTGTCTTCATAGCTCAGCGGAGACTTGCGCTTCTTAACCGCCGGGCGGGAGGTAACAGCAGGGACGGCCGAGCGCTGAGCCAGGATTTTCGTAGACGTGAGTTCCGAGGATTTGAATTTCGGAAGCTTGGTTCGGACTAGAACAGTCCGTCTTCAATACAATTGTCGAGTCAACGAATGAAATGTAGCACTTTTCTCGTCGCCCTTGACGTCTACCACGAACAGCTGGTCGTCCTGTTGCTTATGCAGAAATGTGCTATCGAACGGTCAAACAAAGAGACGGGGAAATGCAGCAAACTGTACCCAGTCGCTCATTCCTCTGCTCGTAGCTCCTCGATTCCCGCCTCAACCTCTTGCAGATTGACAATTTTTCTCCAGGCTTTTCTGCCTTTCCTGGTTGTATCAGGTATGCTACAGCGCCATTATCGAGTCAGTGTTGGCCAATCGGGCGCACATTACGGTAGGCGGGATGGTCGAGGTTGAATTTTGATGTTTTGACATTTTGACATTTTGACAACGGCATTTTGTTCCGGTGATTTTTGATCAATCCCTATTTGCACTTCTTCCAAGCGCATGGAAGGAGAGGGAGGGCCTCAAAATAGGTTTACTTGTGAACCTGGAGTCCAGTGACAAGGGATTGCTACACCTTCTGCTGCTGGCCACCTTCTTCGTATCAAAGCCCCCAGAAGGAGCCTATAGCTCGGACTCGGAAGGCCTGCAGTTCCACTTCCCTGGTATGCACCTTCAACTCTACTTCAATACAAATCAGGATGAATGTTCGCAACCATTACAACCATGTTTCGGAAAAAAATTACCTCAAATCACATTTCTGCACAAAAAACACCTCATACATATTTATTCAGAGATTCATCTCGATTATATAGTGCATGACACTACTCAAAATGAGGAAGCATTTGGCAAAATATTGTCCATCCTTCGGTTGGTGCTAGCTTTGGAGCCCCAATATGGTCATAAATCTCTGATGCCCTGACCTCAAATTCATCAGAGACCTATCTATAACATTCCTCCCTTGATTTTGGAATATTCTGGCGCAGTGTGTCAACGAGGTCCTGAGGGGCTGGTGTTCCAAAATGAGTTAGACCAAATCTCTCTGGGAAGTCACATATAAACTTGGGTGAAACTCCAGAGGGTAAAGCTTTGTTGCGTTGTATTCGGATTTTGTGATTGTTCCAATAATCAACAAAGCCATCCAAGCTGTATTGGACTATCTTTGGCCACAACCAGTTGAATAAATCACTTGACTGGATCAGACCCAAGTGTGCAAAAGTAAATATACCAGACTCACATATGAAGTGGGAAGGCAGGATTAAAATAGCTTTGACTCTTGCCCAGGAGGATAATCTCCTTGAGGTCGAGACCAACATAGTTGGTGAAGAGATGCCATGAAGACTCAATTGGAATGTTGTCAGTGCTCTTGAGGGCAACAAAGGCAGGTGCCTCCTGCAGTGAGAGCTCCGGCATACACTGTTGCCTATTTGTTCATGTCAGTCAATGAAAAACTAGGCAGAATAGCACACCCACCGCATAACAACATGTGTCGGAAAAAAGCCAGTCAGCATGCAACGGCTTGGTCCAGCATGTGACCTTGGAACGGCATCGGACCACTTCGAAGCCACGGCGGAGCGACTTCAAACCAGTCTCAAGCCGTTCGAAGGCTCGGTGTAAGTTCTAGGCCGTCTCATGCCGTTCCAAGGTATGTATCACATTTTGAGCCTAAAAACTTCAAGAACAAAGGCAAGAACAAAATAAATACTAATTCAGGTTATTGACTCGCAGATACATGTCCTCGTCAATGCAATCCATAATGTAATGCATGCCGTCCTGCTCCCCCCAAAGACTAAGGCCCCGCGAATGATGTGCTCCAGTTTCAAAAACTTCCCCGCCTCCACCTGTCAATCAATTACCTTTTGCGGTAATTTCGCTCCACTTTCTACGGCTTTCACTGCAGGCTATGCCCAAGCGACGTCAGGTGGAGCTTGTGAGATTTTTTGAAAGTGCAACGGCAATTTTTCGCGTATTGGGCAGTGGAGCGAAATGATGTCATTACCATGGAGCGGATATATCGACCCCAACTCTGTGACAATGTCTCCATCTTTCTTCCTTTCCTTACCCCACCATCGTCTTGGCCCACCCGCCCTCGTTCGCTCGAGGTACTTGCGCTGGCCGCTACGACGATCACTTGTGTTGATTCCTTTGATTTCAGAATCTTCCCGCTCCCCAAGTGCATATGTAAGTAATCCCGTCTTAACTTTCTGACTCCTCACCCATACTCATTGGCGACGATGCTCAGGTATGCTCTCCCTTTTTGAGTCCCCACTGATGCTATGTACATCCAGGGTTGCTTCTATAGTTTACCTGGTACGTCGACCTTATCATCTCGGTCGTTCATTGTGCTTATACCTGATAATTAGCTGCGACTCATATATACTGTGTAGCTTAATATTCTTGTCCAATATATATATTTTTCAGCTTGTGCACCCCATCACATTGAATTCATTACAAATATTATCGACTGTCGATATTTATGTGCTGTGCCGCCCGGGTGGGTTTGAGACCCATACAAGTAGTTTGAAGGTTCTATAGAACCCTCTGACCATGCCAGATCCTTGGGTCCCCTTGACCTGGCTTGGGAGTGGTTGCGTGATTCTGGACTGTGCGTTGGAAGCCAGCTAGGGCATGTGACCATGTAACGGCTTTGAACACGTTCAAAGCCGTTTAAAGCCGAATAAGATTTTTCCGACATGGCAGGCATATAGTTCTCCGGTTTCTGACCCCCCATCCACTGTGGCATGGACGAAAACTGAACAAGAATTGGAAGGAGGTTTGTAAAAGGCAATTGGGAAACATACCACCATGTTTTTCAACAAGGTCTAGATAATAGTGTCCAACTGTTGAGGAGCAATGTGCATTGGGAACAGCCATAAATTTAACCATCTGGCTGCTTGAATGGCAGCGAGAACCATAGATGTCAATGCCAACAGGTCCCATCCGCAAAGCTTTGAAATTCAACTTCTCATGGCCATCAAAATGAAGTTCATAGTAAACCCCAGTGTCAGTCAAATGACCTCGCTGCTTTGGTTGACGTTTGCGGCCAGGGAACCTAGTTTCTGCTCCGTCTGGGTCTATCTCAGCCATAATACGATGAACAGTGTCACTGACATGGGAAATAAGACATTCAAATTTTGGTGGTCAAAAATATACAAACCCACCGTGGAATCTTTGTACCATCCCGCAATGAAATTTGATTCCGAACCGTGTTAGGGCCATTACGAGAAGACACATTGTTCATTGAGGATTCTGCAACCAAAGTGGTGGCTATGTGATCTGGAGGTGGCTTTTTCACTGTTGGAACTTTGAATTGGGGGTTGAGCTTTTTCAAGGTAGATAATCTAACTCAACCATATCAGTCTTATATATCGGAAACAGCAGATTCAGGCATACCCAATCTTATAATTGTAATCCTTGAGCAAATAATCCAGCCTGCAAGAGTATTCATGAAGAGCAAGAGAACATCATCAGGAGGACCTGAAAAGCGAGATTCAGTTGGCCACCAAGGATAAAAAATATAGAGTCTTACGGGTACCATTGTAGTGGCCATTTGCACCACTGTTGTTGCCCATCTCACTTCGCTTGAGTGGCAACATTGGAATTCAGCCCAATAGTACTCTGGACACCTTGGGCCATTTTTTCGACATTCATGATCGTATTCATGGAACTCACCCAAAGAAAATCCTACAAGGTCCTGCAAGTGTCAAGCTGCCATCTCCAGCCATTTATCTTGAAGGTTTCATTTCTGTGAAAGATGCAAGTGTACTGCTGGGTTCCATGATTCCCAAGGGCTTGATAGTTTGAGGATGACACCGGGACCTCAGCTCCATATTTTGTCCATACTGAAAAGGAGAACAAAAAGCGCAAGATCAGTCAGTCTGCTCAAGGCCCTGTTCCAGCTGAACTCAGTCTGTCAAAATGCAGTCGAAGTCAGAATTTTTTTTGGTTCCAGTAAAGCTTTTTCTGACTTTCTATTAGGCCAGATTTCTGCCCCAATTGCCTTGCACTCAGAATTTGGGGCCATGCCAGGATTTACCGAAATATCCTTTGTGTTTGCTGCAGTTTCTGTGGCTAAGGATAGAGTGGTCACAATTGACTGGCCCAACCTTCAAGATCTTGATAACCCACCTTCGTCATACTTGCTTTGTGATACACCATTTGATCAAGGCAAGACCAAGAAGGTTCACAAGGTACACTGCTTTGAACTACAGGTTAGAATTATTTGCTCAATCCCCCCAGGTGATTTATGATGGGTTCCCATGGGTTGCAAAACGATTCTACGACACTGGCATGGGGGAGGGTACTGTTGAGATCCAAGAAAACTGTCTTCAGCTCATCAAGGAGGCCTGTCAGTTGAGCACAACTCAGTATTTCCTGGAACAATTCATTATCGCAGCAAGGCAGCAAGATGTGGACATTGAGAAAGGTGCGACATGGTGTTTATTGTCATTATCAATTTGATCGGATGCATTTTGAAATTCAGACATTGAGGTTACTGAGTTCAAACTTGGTGTTGAGGTCATCGAAGCTGGTGCAGGACCTTCAATAGCTTCAGGGTTCTCCTTGGAGCAGTACAAAGCCATACACGAAGAAGACGAGTCGAGCATCCAAGAGGGCATTGTGGTATGGTTGTTTGAACCAAGGCGAAACAGCAAGGTCAGACACTGGAGTGGAACTAATGAATATCCACCCTGGCACAACAATAAACTGGGGAGCACATTGAATGCATTTGCTCATTATACATATCTACTCAGCCAGGAATCAACTGTCCTGGCTGACATTCAAAGTATGTGTTGATCATGTTTGTCTGTTCTCTTGATGACTCAAATTTATCAGGCGCAACAGCTATCAAAGCTGATGGTGAAGGCATTGAGGTGTTGTTTGATATGATGGCACACACACTGGATGGGTATGTTATTTTCCTGCTTGCTTCAACCATAACTTGACCTCCTTGATTTTCTCCAGCTCGAGTGGTGTTGGTGATCATGGAAAATCCGGCATCGAGACCTTCCTTCAAAAACATGAGTGTGGGAACCATTGCCGATATCTCCGTCTCAGTTGTGATGGGTTTGCGCACTCATTGGACAGTACAGACAAAGATGAAACTGAGTGAATATGGTGTTGATGAATGGGAAAGTCTGCTTGGGGGAAGCATTACCCTTCTCTTGAACAACGGTACTGTTACATCTGCCAATACATCTTCTATGTAGTGCTTGGGATGTGATCACGGATTGAGTGAGGATGTCCGCATGGACGATATGCTATGCGCTTGGAAGAAGTGCAGACAGGGGTTGATCAAAAATCACCGGAACAAAATGCCGTTGTCAAAATGTCAAAATGTCAAAACGTCAAAATTCAACCTCGACCATCCCGCCTACCGTACGCACATGCGCGCGTTGCGAGGAGTGGAAGTTTCGCGATCGGATCGGATCGGCCGAGGTATCGTAGGGCGACAAACGACCAACAAACGACGAATATCTTGTGCTTGGTACTGGTCTGGTAGCATCCGGCAGACAGCAAAATTTAACACGGTTGAGTCTTGACACAAAACACCTTCATCTCGGCCAGGATTCTGCTTGCCAGCGTACCAAGAACATCCATAAATTTAATAATACTGGAACCGAAAAGAATTGAACTCGTCAAACCGAGGGCATGGCGGATGTCAATCACTGGAGCAGGCAAGGCTCTTCCCGTTGAATTGAATTTTTTTTCGAGGTTTAGAGTGGATCAGAAGTTTCAGAAGCGAACGAGAGGAGAGGCCTTCAGACCCAGAACGACGGGTAATTTTCGTGTGTACATACAAAGTGCTTCGGTACTAAAAGGAAAAAAGGCCAGTCTAGAGGTGCGGGATATACGTGCTCCAGTTCACGTCGACGAACGCACCGGGCGGAAGAGCGCGCAGAGTTACGAAGGAGAGTACGATAAGAATAAGGCGGGCGGCGATGTAGGCCGCAGAGGGAGCATAAACGACGATATCGCAGGAGAGGCTGAGGAGTTTTTCCGTCAATCTTTTTCTTCTCCAATGCAATGGCAACTTCGAGTAGAGCGCAGCCAGTATATAAACCAATGTGAGGGTGAAAGGCGTTGCAGCAATCACCAGTGAACAGGACCGCCAAATTAGCAGTTCGGCTGTGGAGGGAAAGTGTACATTCCAGGCCGTGCAGTGGATTAGACCGAAGACGGTGCCAACAAGAAACTGGATGAAGATGAACTTGGAGGTGAAGCCGACGCTGCCCGGAACTCCAACACCGAATTTGTGTGTGGACCAGAACGAAGGAACTGAAGTAAATGCGGAGAAGTTAAGATCGGAGTAATACCCCCCAAGTAAGGCAGCAGGGACAGCACCAATCCTGTGCAGCAGCGGACGGCTCTCGGGGAGCTTCGCCAAAGGAACGAATTCATTGGCGGGCCCAAGGAGAATAGGTTGCTGCACATCCAGAGGTTTGTGCAACCACAGAAGCCAGATGAAGATGTTGACAAACTGGAATGCCAGTGTTGCAACTTCCAGTTCAGTCAGCGGAAGGTGCTGGTGAACACGGGCCAAGCACTGTATGGTGAACCACAGTCCCTGAAGAAGTATCACGCCCTTCGACAGCAAGTCTCCCTTGCTCCTGTCCTCTATATCCCCCTCTC
Source organism: Mycena albidolilacea (assembly GCA_029282495.1). Classification (NCBI taxonomy): domain Eukaryota; kingdom Fungi; phylum Basidiomycota; class Agaricomycetes; order Agaricales; family Mycenaceae; genus Mycena; species Mycena albidolilacea. The sequence continues at coordinate 149,117 of JARIHO010000054.1, read as the reverse complement.
GGATGCTCCGTATGGCTGCAAGGTAATCGGGGCGGAGGCGCAATTGTTCTTCGGTTGCCACAGGGTGGTGGCCATCTGCCGACACAAATCCACCCATGGCGAAAAAGAAGCCGTGTGTTATGGACACACCGTATTCTGCATGACGTGAGAATGAAGCGAGTCGAGAGGAGCATTACCTACTCACCATTTGAGAACCAACGAGCATCGAGAAACTGTCTGGCCGCAAACCCTGCTATCAATTCTGGCGCAATGATGCCCACCAGCATGAGGCCCAGCCTACGCCAGGCGAGGGCCAGCTTGCCCTGGTTGGGCCCAGGGACGTTCGGGTGCACCGTGACCCAAGTGCACGCAAAGACAGTGGCTAAGCAGCCGCTGACGATGTTGAAAAGCGTCCGGCTGTTGATATCTGGATCGCTATAAATCGGCTGTTCGCGAGAGAGGGGAGGATGGCCCGACACTGAGCAGTTTAGAGCGATTAGGTGAAGCAGGGAGAGTAGCAGGAGCGATGGCATTCGGGGGGGAGTGGCTGGCCAGTGGGATCCAGTGAGACACTCTTTAATACTGCCCGAGAAGCGCCCCACGCACAGGATTTCGATAAGGTCCTTGGTGTCAGCAGCTACAGCAGAGCCTCTGAGCCTAACATAGATCTTCGACAGTAATTTTGGTCTGGGCAGGTATCACGCCAGGGTGTCTTTTTAACAGCAAAGCTCGAGGGTTATCCCTGGCACGGTTCGTATCAGTTGACATCTATAATGATTGTGCGTGTGGCGTGCCTGCATGGTGGCTTGTGTTCGTCGGGCTCCGAGTCGTCAGTGTCAGCCAGCCCATAAATGCGCGCGGCGCACATCCTCGCATCGTTCTACACGACACAATGTTGCTTTTGGATACTGACCCAAGCTGTTGAGAGCAGTGGCGCGCGGAGAACGGCCTCAATAACGTCGAGCATGTCCTGCAGGGGCGGGGGTCTTGGCGATGGTTGACACAAAACGTCCTTCGGCTCGCTCGAGCAACAATTAGGATTGAACATTGAATATCGAGTCCAGGACCAAGATTGAGGACGGTTTGATGAGTTAGCCGCTTCGGCCTTTCAGCCTCTCTGGTATACGTGATCTGAACGACTATATTCAGATTTCACGCTCTGTAGACTAGCAGAAGTTTGAATCCGCTGGGAGGTAGACTCTACGTAGAATTTCGGGTAGAATCGTTGCTAATCAACGTTTTTGCCAGTGAAGTGCAAATTAGCGAGGTTCCGCCCAAGTTCCGTGTCGTGGTTCGGGCGATGTCGTGGGACACCCGTATGTGTCATGTGTGGACCAAAGCCAGGTTGGTTTCAGAAATAGATGCTGCCAGAAGGTCCAGAATAGCAGGCTGCAACTGCAGGAAGTCGGGTGGACGTCTTCGATCTTCCTGCTGAAGCTCGATTAGTAGCCGTGCCAAGCACGCCATTCGCCAGAAGGAGGTCAAGCTATGAAGATCGACAGCAAAGAGGGATGGGTGTTGTTGCTGAGCAGAGACGAGTTGCTGTCTGTTGCTGTAGATTCATTGCACACTGGACAAGCTTCTTGGTCGACAACGGACGCGTCACTGATGCCCTTGCTAACCGGTTCGGTCGCATATGCGATGGCTGGGTGGGAACATTGCTAAACTATCTACCCGAACTCTCCCGCATCATTCCACCGGTTTCTACGGGTTCCCTCTCGCATCAGTTCTACCCGACATTCTACGCGAACTCTACGGTGGACAATATTGTTCCCAACGGATCCAATGCTCTCTGTGGACTAGAGAAGCTGAAACGAGCCTAGTTTCAGCCTGCAGAGCGTGAAATCTCAAGATAGTGGTTCAGATCACGTAGCCTCGGCCTGGATGCCGACTCTTGAACCTCAACCGCGACCAGCAAATATAAAAATTAGCCTCAGCAGCATCGAACACGATTCCGGTTCGACGTCAGCTTCCCTTGGGCTTGAACTCATTCGATATGGCTGCAGCACTTGGCTATGTCGGCTCTAAATCCTTGCTAAATCCTACACATCTTTCTTTCGTTCACAAATGATATCTATCGATCCCAGGTTCTAACTGCTCTCCGTGCTCTTCTGACACCTATATCTCTCCACGCTGCAACGATCCATCTAATAAAGAGCCCACATAATGTCCGACAGTGTATGCTCCATCCTCCTCGTCGCCTGCATCGACGTCTGCGCGGGCTTCTGCCTCGATTTCACCTCCCTCCGTGCGTCCCCTTTGAATTCAGAGTGAAGTGGCATTTATAACTTATATATGTATCCGATCGTGCAGGCCACGCGTTCACGGAGAGCCCGTGCAATTGCAGGTGCTGCACATGTTGTCGGCGGGACGAAGACGGCGACGGTGACGACGATGAGGAAGCGGCAACGGGGGAGGGGGAGCCGCTGATTAAACCACTACCACCACCAGTTAATGGAACGGGGATGCCTCCCCAACCTCCGATGCAGGTGACACGGTGAGCAGGATAGCAAGGGCGGTTTCTGATCTACGGTGGAGGAGGGCGAACACAAGAGTTGAAGAGGCTCTGAACGGACGCGTGTACGATAGATAGGCTCTGCTGTGTACCACCATGTAGTCGTGCACCGGCCATGTAATAACGAGAGTGCTCCGACGACGCCAATGTATTGTACAAAATACGCAGCACGCAGTCTGAGGCTCACTCGCGATCGAACCGCTTCCACGCATGCTTCTCGTACTCGATAATCCGCAGTTTCCGCCGTTTGGGTCTGAAATGCAGGTGAGTAAGCACGACACAAGTAAGAGAAGATTCGTCGAAAGCGTTTGAGCATTTGCGGAGGGGACCAAGAGAACAGAAGAGAGGACATACATGACAGGCACCCGGGGCTCGATGAGCGCGCGCTGCTGCAGACTCGTGAAGCGGTCGCGGAAGAGGTTTCCTTCGGGCTATAGAGCACGATGTCAATTAAGTTGTTTTCAAAACAGAACGAAAGCAGGAAGTGAGGAAACACGCAAGACTTACCTTCAACCCCCGCAAACTCTCGCTCAGGTCCTCCCCCAGCTGCACATCCACCTCCCCCTCCGGCACCGTATGCCGCCCGAGCTTCTGTCCCGCCAGCCCGCGCCGCTTCAAGTTCTCCTCCACCGCCGCGCGGCGCGCTTCCTGCGCTATCGCGCGCGCGGAGAGCGTCTTGTTCGCGGTGCGCCGGAGGAGCGAGACGCCGCTGTTGATGAGCGCGGTTTCGGATTTTTTGCGCGCCTTTTCTGCCAGGGCGCGTTTCTGGATAGGTGGGTGCACGTTCAACCCAAGCAAGCAGAAATGGGAGTGCGTGAGCGCGACAAACCTGAGCAAGGACCCTTGCGGCCTTGTTCCGCTGCGCCTTCGTCTTCCGCTCGGGCATTTTCTTCGAAATCACCTCTGCGGAGTCCTCGTCCTCGTCGATGTCGATGGGCACTGGCTCGTCGAGCTTCATGCCGGGCGGCACGCCCGGGGTCTCGTCGCCCGCCTCGACCGTCGCCTGGTCGATCTTCTCTTTCGTCTCCGCGAGCTTGGCGGCCTTCTCCACCCGCTTCTCCTCGATCCCGTGCGCCTTTAAGAGCAGCTCCTGGTGTGCGTCGGCTGGGGGGTTGTATGATGTGCCCTGGTGCGGCTCCAGGATCGCGGGGACTTCGATTTTGTGCCGCGGGTGGGCGTGGGCGGGGATCTGGGTCGTCCATCCAATTCATATATATATCGAAAAAAAATTGCAGCAGAGCAACACACCTTAACCTTCTTCGGCTGTACCGTCTCCAGCCCGTCCTTGATCTCCTCCACCGGCCCCGCAGGCGCCCACGGGTCGTACGCCCCGCTGCTCTTGACCGCCTCCGTCAGCTCGAACGCAGCGCTCCCCGCGCCGAACTCTGTCGGGTCCACAACCGAGTTGAACGGCCCCTTGCGCGGGCGCTTGCTTATCCGCAGCAGGCGGTCCTTGTCTTCATAGCTCAGCGGAGACTTGCGCTTCTTAACCGCCGGGCGGGAGGTAACAGCAGGGACGGCCGAGCGCTGGGCCAGGATTTTCGTAGACGTGAGTTCCGAGGATTTGAATTTCGGAAGTTTGGTTCGGACTAGAATAGTCCGCCTTCAATACAATTGTCGAGTCAATGAATGAAATGCAGCACTTTTCTCGTCGCCCTTGACGTCTACCACGAACAACTGGTCGTCCTGTTGCTTATGCAGAAATGTGCTATCGGATGGTCAACCAAAGATACGGGGGAATGCAGCAAACCGTACCCAGTCGCTCGTTCCTCCGCCCGTAGCTCCTCGATTCCCGCCTCGACCTCTTGCAGATCGACATTTTTTCTCCAGGCTTTTTTGCCTTTCCGGCTGGGCTGGTTGTGTTGGGACGGCGCACCGAGAGCGGAGCGGGCTGATTTGGAGGTTTCTGGTTTGAGGGGAGGCATGGTGAGCGCTGACCGAAAAAGTAGCGGTCAAGAATAAATGTGTTGCGGACTGTTATGATGCTTTCCTTTTTGGGACGCAAGCAGCAAGTTGTACTTGGCGTTGACTTAGTTTCTTGGGCAAGGCCAGCATTTACCGTGAAAATGCAGAATTGGGAAGCCTATCTTGATTCTAGTCAGGCTACCACTTTCGACTCTTGATCATGGTCGTGTCAGCTGGCCGACTCCGAACGCGAATGTCTTGAAATATTCCGGGCGCGTGGCATCGCATCTGTCCAGGGAGCTTTCATCGCGTTCCGCGGCTGTGGTTTCTTACACACAACAACAATTCGGACTCTCTTGCATTAGAGGTGCACTGGGTTTCTTGAGCCCAAATACGGCAACGCAAGACCCATATCTGGAGCTGAACGATCAAGGAAACTGTCAGCCTCTCCTATAATGTAGAAATACGGCGGCTTTCCCAAACAACTTGTCTTCTCCCACCACCTTCTCTCTCAGCCTCTTTTTGGGCACCACATCCTCGTCCATTATTCTCTGCTCTCTCGCCTAGCCAGTAACTCTCATAGTCCGTACTACGACGCGTATGTGACCCGCCGTTTCAGTGCGACACGAAGAGGGCTGCGCTCAGCGAGGTCTCATATCTCAGCATATGGTTCGGTACGCACCTCCTCGCCGTGGTTTGCTCGACCGTCGCTGACATCGTCCCGCTAGCCTCGAATTCAATCCGGAAGTTCAAGTTGCCGCCAGGGTTTAAGAGGTCACCCACTTGTCACGTCCGTTACTCTCCCTCTTGCTTCCCTACTCCCATCATCTCCCAACCGAGTCTTGCCTTCCTTCCCTTCTCTCGCCTTTGACCCTTCTCCTTCCTCGCCAACCTTCTCCCGTTTGGGTTCCTGTTCGCCGTCAGGCGAGTCTGCTATCGCGCTGACACTCAATTTCGCTCATTCTCGTGCTCGCCTAATACATAATTGCCTCCAGTGCCTCAGGATGCTTCCAGCTGCTCGATCTCAGCATCCCGACGTCTCGCCTAGCAGGAATTTGCTCCCCGCGCCCAGGACGCCTCTCGTTGCTCGACCTTCAACGTGTCAGCGCCTCGTTACTTCGACTCGCGTACTTCTCTTTTGTGCTTCAGGTTGCTCAAGACCTTGGTGGGAGTCTACTGAAGACGTCGACGTGTGCTAAGTACTCGCGCCTCAAGACCTCAGTGGGATACTGCTGAAGACCGCGCCAAGTCCTCGCGCCGCAAAAGCCTCAAGAGCCACATCAATGTGCGTCAAGATCTCACGCCTCAAGACCTCAGTGGGATACTGCTCAAGAGCACGCCAAGTCCTCGCACCGCAAGAGCCTCAAGAGCCACATCGACGCCCATCAAGATCTCGCGCCTCAAGACCTTAGTGGGATACTGCTCAAGAGCGCGCCAAGTCCTCGTGCCGCAAGAGCCTCAAGAGCCACATGATGCGCGTCAAGGTCTCGCGCCTCAAGACCTCAGTGGGACACTGCTCAAGAGCGCACCAAGTCCTCGCGCCGCAAGAGCCTCAAGAGCCACCTGACGCGCGTCAAGATCTCGCGTCTCAAGACCTCAGCGGGATACTGCTCAAGACGCGCCAAGTCCTCGCGCCTCAACGCCTCAGTGGGACACTGCTCAAGACGTTGACACGCGCTAAGTCCTCGCGCCTCAAGACCTCAGTGGGAGACTGCTCAAGACCTCGACGCGCGTCAGGTACTCGCGCCTCAAGACCTCAGTGGGACACTGCTCAAGACGTTGACACGCGCTAAATCCTCGCGCCTCAAGACCTCAGTGGGAGACTGTTCAAGACCTCGACGTGCGTCAAGTACTCGCGCCTCAAGACCTCAGTGGGATACTGCTCAAGACGCGCCAAATCCTCGCGCTGCAAGAACGTCAAGAGCCATATAACGCGCGTCAAGATCTCGCGCCTCAGGACCTCAGTGGGAGACTGCTCAAGACCGCGCCAAATCCCCGCGCCGCAAGAGCTTCAAGAGCCACATGCCGCGCGTCAAGTTCTCGCACCCAAGCACTGCTGGCGATGCACGAACCGCCTCAATTTTTGTTTCTTTCCGTTGTCTCGGTAAGGCGTCTCATCTATCTTTCGCCGCAGACTTGCCGCCAACCTACACCTCAAGACTCCAATAATTCTTCTCGAGTAAGTAGAGGTGAGTCGCTTCCTTTCCCGGGTATGGTTGGCGGCTTTGCTCCAACCTCGTGCTCCCTTGTAGTAGGGCCCGAGCTTATTACGCGCCCATTTGGCTTTACTCCTACTTGCGTGCAGAACCCACCAAAAATTTGGGCGGGCAGGACGAGACGGCCAGCCTGCGGAGGTGGTTGCCTTTGCTCCATCCTGGGTTCGGAATCTACCTCCCGGAATTGTCCCATCGACAAAAGCAGGGCAAGATGAAGAGGAGAATTGGGCCGAGCTCCGAAAACCTCTGCGTTCTATAACCCAACACCGGATCGTTCATCGCGACAGGCGGTGCTACATTACTACTCGGAGCCATATACCGCACCCAGTCCCAATCCCCACTCCGATTCCGATAACAATTTAATCAGTGTCCAAGAATGGAAAGATCACTTCGAACGGGTTCGCGCGGCCAAGCAGGCTCCCGTTCCACGCCTTCAAAACGATGGGGCATTCAAGGTTCTTGACAAACCAATGCGAAGCTCGCTGTCGAACATGTTAAATCGCTGGAGCCACCAATATTGGGGATCGGCATGTCGGCAATAGGTCCCATCTCCCGCATCATTTTTTCTGACCACACTGATACAACACATCATTTTCTGATCCCTGCTAAGCACTATAGTGCACATTGCAACGCAACAATCTGCGGCAACTTGTGGCCCTCGGGTTCCCATCACTATCTGGTAATTCCATTCTGCAATGTAATGTGACACCAGCCTGGGCATTCCAGATTGCAATGAAATACAATCTTGGAAATCAATTGCAGATATGGTACGCGCATATCGCATTGTGCACGGTCATGGGGAACATTGCAATGCAGACATGATGGTATCACACACCCTACATATTAGGTGCACAATGCAATGCGCCCCATGCACGGGGCACAGTGCAATGTGGACAAGGGTACGGTTACATATTGTCCTCCTCCTCAAAATCCTCATTCTCGTAATCCCCACGGGAGTTGTCCTCCAGCTCAATCTCCAGGGGAACGAAAACCTCGTCCTCCACATCCCCCACATGGTCCGCTGTGATAAGGACTGCGGTGTCGGTATCAAAAGATATGTGATTCAAATTCGACTGTGTTCGTCCTCTAGAGGGGAAGATATAGTTGAATGATAGAGCAGAAGGTCGGTGCGCGAATCGGCCTTGTATGAGCAATAGGTGTGTGTGTGTGTGTGAACGGGGGATTGTGGAGACCGTTCGTCTCTTAGGTGTGGACGTGTGCGGCGGACGTGTTGTTAGTGAAAACGGTAAAGAAGGTGTGAATGCCTAAATCTGGCTCCCCGTACATCCCGCCAAAGAAACAGCTGCAGGGGCCGCCAGGGGCCACAATGTAATGCGCACCATGCATGGAAACCTAACCGGTGCAATGAAATGTGCCCCGCTGGAGCGGCGGAGTCTGGTCGTGGATGAGAGAAGAAGGTCGTGCTCTTCCCCTGTCCCGATTCGGTACATGATGCTAACTACCTAACATGAACAAACAACCCATCTCGTCCCGATCCGTCCGTCACTCGCACCGCGACCAGCCTAGCTGGTCCATGCACCCCCCACCCTTGTGGCGCGGTCCCTGCGCCACCAAAAGACTCCAGCACCACTTACGAGCTACTGCTCAGCTCCTCAGCTACCTCCCCTTCTCCAAGTACAACATCCTCCACGTCTCCCTCGTCGCCATCCCCCTCCTCCACGTCCACACCCTCCATCGCCTCGTCCGGTCCTCCAGCGCGCTCCATCTCGATCTTGGTCTGTTCTGCAAACAACTCTGTGCCCCTCCGTGGATTGAAGTGGCGCAACCGTCTCGCGCTAATGGCGCCGCGCACGGGCAGACCGTGAATCGTTTCCAAACGGTACGAATTCCGTATGCAGTCGACGATGCGGTGTGGCTGACCCCAACGCGGCAGGATCTTCGAGTCTGTGGAGAGTGTGAGGTCGAGGGATGAATCCCTAATCTGTACCAGGTCCCCCTTTCTGTATTCGATCACACCGTCCCGCGAATCCATGACGCGTTTATCGAATGCTGCCTTCCTCTTCATGGCGTGTTCCACGATGTGTGAGTACGCGTCAAGCGTCTGTTGCTCTAAGTATGTGTTCTGCAGCCCGACTTGGTTTTCTGTGAGTTCGGATGTGCTGATCTCCAGCGGTGTGTCGTTGGTGTTGACGACCAGCCCAAGGCATAGTTCGTTGGGCGCGAACTTGTACGCTGGGAGAATGCGGTCGTTGAGCTGGCGTATCGCCTCGTCGAGATGATCTGGCCAATTAGCGGGAAGATCAGTAAACTTCGTGATTTTTGACCATCCGTCCTCGCCCAGGTGCGGCGCGCACATGCGCTTGAGACGCGAGAGTAGTTTCCCATTCTGCCCCTCGAGGAGTCCGTTGACCCACGGCGAGTACGCCGCTACCTGCTGATAACGCGACCCATGCGACTCGCAATACTCCGCTACGAGAGTCCCGGCGAAGTGACTACCCCCATCGGCCATGAAGACCTCGGGCATTCGGAAGTGTATTCGTATGCGCTCGAGGGACTGGTTTGTCGTGGCCATGGTCCCCGGACCGGTGAACTTGAACGCCCACGTCTTTTGTGAGTAGACATCCATATAGAGTCCGATGGTTTTGAACCCGCCCTTCCCCACAGGCATGGACAGATAGTCACCGACCATAAGCTCCCAGGGGTGTCTCCGTGTAATGGGCTCCAGCAGCGCTGCTAGGTGTGCACCCCCAAATGCTTTGCATTGCCCGCATTCGACGATTGCCGACACGATCGACTTGTCCAAGCGCGGGCTACAGACGCGGTCAAGCATTTTGATTTTGATTAAATCGCGACCGAAGTGGCCCCCGCCTGCATGCTCTGCCGCCGCTTGCGCTTTCGCCTCCGCTTGGGTGATGCATTCCAGACGTGCACGAGCGCGGGTGGACTTGCCGTCGCCAATACGCCACAACTTGCCATCTGTGATCTCGTACCCGAGCATGCGGTGACGTGCACGGCGCTTGTCGCGGACCCGCTTCCCGTGGTCGAGGTTGTACATGGCCTCGACTACCTCGAGGAATACGGGCTCGTTTGCGAATCGCTCACGGAGAGCAGTCTGCTCGGGACTGAGCTGTGTCGACCAGATATCGTAGGCTAACCCAACGGATGAAGCCCAATCAGGATCGACACTCCACTCGTGGCCATCACCTTTCACTCTCGGTGTATCCGTAAACTGGCGGCTGAGCCCGTCCGCGGCCTGATTGTTCTTCCCCGGGCGGTGGCGACAGTCGACGATATGATGGTTCATGATACCATCAAGCCAGCGCGCGTGAGTCGAATTCAGTTTGTTATTCATGATGGTGTCCTTCAGAGCTTGACAGTCCGTTTCTAGCTCCACTGGGTGCCCCCCGATGGTGTCGGAAAATTTGTCCAGGGTGTACTTCAGCGCCGCGAATTCGAGGAGGTAAGGCTGATAACGCGACTCCGTGTCGGATGTACGTTTCGAGACAAAGCCGAGCGGGTGCACGCGAACTTGTTTGTTCCCACGCGCATCGATCCAGTCGAACCTCTGTGAGAGAACCCCCGCAAAACCGTCCTTGCACCCGTCGGTCGTAACGATGAAGGACGACCCATCGTACTTCGGGGGCTTTACAACGGGGGCACTCGTCAGCGCGACCTTGAGCGTTAGAAAGGTTCGTTGATGCTCCGCTGTCCATTGCGCGGAAATCTCGTGCCTCCGCGCAGCGTTGCGATATGCCTGGCGTCCTGCGTGCGGAGGGACTTGGAGGGTGTTGACGAGGTCCTTCAATGGCTTTTCGAGGAGTGAATAGTTCTTCACCAGCGGGCGGAAGTAACCTGTTAAGCCTAAAAAGGCCTGCAGATTCTGGATCGTCTCTGGCACAGCCCAATTGACTACTGCGGTGAGTTTCGCCAAATCTGCTTTGATGCCGTCCCGTCCGACACGCTCACCCGCAAAGGTGACTTCTGTCATGAAGAGTTTCGTCTTTTGCGGAGATATGGACAATGTCTGTTCACGACACCGCTGCAGGAATGTCCGCAAGTCATGCAGCTTGTCCACGAAAATGTCGCCGGCCATTGCACCATCGTCAACAAACAATTGGAGCATTGTGCCCACTAGGCCTTGCAGCGCTTTCGCCGTGACCTCGTTGAAGCAGCTCGGTGCACCGGTGAGTCCAAACGGCATGCGGCAATACACGAAATACCCACGTCCCTCAACATAGAACGCGGTATACGGGCGACTCTCCACAGCGACTTCCACCGCGTAAAAGCCCGAGGCAAAGTCGAACAGGGACACCCAGCGGTGGCCACTGAGTGCCTGTTGCTTGGTCCGGATGTCCCCTTGCGGCATTTGCAGGACCTGGGTGACGTCGTTCAGCGACTTGTAATTTGTGCACACCCTCCACTTCTGAGGCGTGCTCGTATCCGCATCCCGCTGCAGCCCTGGGACAGCTGGCGCATCGAATGGTTCGGGCAGTTGCGCCCTCGCGCACTCGGCATTAATCCGTGCATGCAGTTCCTCAATCGTCAGACCCTGCGCGCTATGGGCTTTGGCGGCCAGTGTGATTGGGGACACACATTTGACGTCGGCAGCGGCAATGGGCTCGATTATGCCAGCATCTATCATGGTGTCGAGAGCCTTTGAGAAATAGGCTGTCTGCGGGGGTGTGAGTTGACGCTGCCGAATTCTGGTGTTGAGCTTTGCATCCACGGGTACGTGAAGACGATGAACGGCCCCCGGAATAGCCTTGACCTCGCTCACGGAGAGGGCGTAGACGTCAGCGTACTCGCGGATGACGGCTTCGACCTGTGCACGTTCGTCCACGGTAATGTCGTCGCCGATTTCCACCACCTCCAGGATCCTCGCAACACGGGCTGGATTGAAGGGATCCAAATGCCTTGTGAACACGGAAGAGTCGTCGTCCACGCCAATTTCGGGTTGCTCTGTTCCTGGCGCTGAAGCATCTAGGTCGTTCTCCCCGAAAACCGCCAAAATTTCGGCGTGCTCGTCAACTGAAGGCTGCTTTTCAGGATTTAAAACTTGCCTGTGCTTCAAGGGCAAGGAGTTAACACTCCCGCCCGGGTTACTAGCGTGCGCATCTGCGACTTTTATTTTTCGTACACCCTCAGCACTGGCAATGGCTCTGTCCTCAATGTTGTCTGCCCCCGAGAACCTGGCCTCAAGGGGGAGATGCTCTCGCGCTCCCCCAGGTCACTAGCGGACACATTGCGACTTTGTTTTTGTAACCCATCCGCTCCGGCATTCTCATCGCCCTCCAATTCCGCCACAGATAACCACCAATCCGCCTCCTCTGTCAAACGGTGAGCGCAAGCAGCTGAATGAAAGCAATCAACTCCCTTTCGTCTCAGAGGAGAAGCGCCGCAGCACTCTCCTGGGTTACTAGCATGCGCATCGCGACTTTGTTTTCGTAATCCCTCGACGTCCGGAATGTCCCCACTATCTTCAACCTCCTGCACCAAAACCTTGCCGTCCGATGTCTTACTGGGAACCCCAACGAGAATCTCATCCTCGCCGCCAGTGTCACCGCTCTCCACGACTACCGCGGGAACCGTCGCCGTGTCCCACGGTGTGTTGTACCAGCGGCGAAGTAGGACTCTCCGTGTCCGTTCCGCCTTGCTCTTGACACGCCGCACTAGCCGTCGAAACGAGCTTGTACCGTGGTTCACGAAGCACTTCTCCATTGCCGCCCACACTACAAGAACAGTCTCTCTTGCGAGTGCCCGCTCCGTCTCTCGCTTCTTCCGTGCTGCTAGACGAGCTCGTTTCCGTGCTGAGTATGACGGTCTCTGAAGTGGCTCCGCATCAACCGAAACAGGGATATCAGGTGAAGGTACTTGCCCGGAAGGAGGTGGGAGACATGCATCACATGCTCCCGGGTCACTAGCATGCGCAACTGCGACTTTGGGGTTTCGTGACCCATCCTCCACTGACCCGAGCGTGCCCGCTTCCGTCTGCAGTTCCACCGTGGCCACCGACTCCTGCGACCCAAGTACCTGATCAACCGGAATATGCAGAATAAAATCGTTGACTTGCCCTGGCTTCAAGGGAGAAGTGCCTAAGCACTCTCCCGGGTCACTAACGTGCGCGACTGCGACTTCTTTTTGGCGTGAACCCTCAGCACTGGGATCCAACTCATTCCGCAATGTAACCTTCCCCGCAACGGTGTTGAGCGTGACAGTGTCGTCCATATATTCATGGGAGGCACCGAACGCTTTGAGCATCGGCTTCCCTAGCAACATCTGCCATGCCCCGCCGCCCGAGAAAATCTCCCATTTCCCGGTCGCGCTGACACCGCCCACACTGATCTTGCCGCGCCAACACCCGCCCGACGGTACCAGGACACCATTCGCCATCCGCAAGACCCTCGGCGACACGTCAGGACTCGACAGTGTTGCGCGCGCGCCCTCAAACACCTTGGTATCAATGCAGTTGACCATGGCGCAGTCGTCGAATGTGGCCACGACATCAACGAGCTCCCCACTCTCACCCACGAGTTGGACCGTCTGAATAAACGGCTTGGCTGCTTCTTCGCTTTCTCTCCCTTCTCCCACACCGTAGACGTCAACAAAATTCATTGCTCCATGCTCCGAATACATATCATCCGTAAAAACGAGATTGGTGTGGGGCTCTTCCTCCCCCCTGAAACCCGCCACCGCTGCTTCAGGGGCAACAACTGCCTGGTCGACTTCAGCCTTACGGACCCGATGGTTTTCGACTAAACCACGGGCCCGTCGCCATTTCCCTGTTCGCCCGAATCCACCAAAAGCCAATGGGCACCATATTCCTCTGTCGCCTCCACGTGCACGAGATTGACGTTGGCGGGGGCGCCTACTGCATTTGCCACGCCTGTGGCCAGACGATCGTCGCGAATAATTCGGTTGGCGACCCGGCGGTAGTACGTCTCACGATAGTCGACAATCGCACGTGGGTGCGGGGAGGCTCTCGGGTGATGGACGCCGCAGTCGAAACACTCGCCAGAACCAACGGCGTCGGTCCCAGGAGTCAGGGGATACGGCGCATATTCATCGCCGCCGGAATACTTCGCCGGATTGGCGGTGATCCAGGCTTGCACCTGCTGTTGGTACGCTGCGAGTCCTGTGGGGTTGTCGGCGTGTTGCACCATACCCGTCGTATTCGCTGTGAGGTCCGCCATGCGCAGGTGGTTGGAACGAAACTGCTGCTGACCCGCGCTGCGCTGAAACCCACGCATAATGTTACCTCCGCGCATCACGCCGGCAGCGAACGGGTTCGCGTTCGCGTTGGCCGCTGCAGCAGGGGCAGGGGCCTGCACACGCGGAGCACCCCCACGGCTAACTGCGAAGCCGCCAAAGGCTGTGCGAAGGGGCGCAGTGGGTGAATTGGGGGCGGGAACCATGCGCCTTGCCTGCGCAATCTCGTCGCGCAGACGCCGCGTCTCGTTCTCCACCTGGGTAATGCGGTCCTCCTCTGCCATCGCCATTGCGATTGCGTCGTCGTCGACGGCCTTGACCGCGTCGCAGAACGCCTTGTACGAGGTGAAGGTTCCGGTGACCATCTTCTTCATGATTGCAGGCATCGCGTCACGGATTCCGTGAATCATCGCCCCCGAGGCGTCATCTGCGCTCGCCGAGAGTGCCAGCACCCTGCTCGCCCATGCTGCGTGGCCCGTTGTCTCCAGACCCCGCACATACACCACTCTGCCAATGTCCTCCCTCTTCAGCTTCTCCGCACGCAAGCGCGACCTGTGCTGCTCAGTGCTGACCTCAGGCACCACCTCTGGGGGCCACTTTAGCACGAACGCAGCCTTGAGGAGCTTCCAGTCAGACTGCGTCTCCGGCTGCAAGGCGTTGTACCACTTCTCCGCCTTCGAGCCCGTGGCGAAACCATTGGCGAGACGGTCGCACTTGAAGTTGTCCGAGGAGGCCTCCTTGAACTTGTTCATCGTGCTTTTCAAGTAGTCCCCAGGGACTAGGTCTTCGGCGCGGTTGTCACCGTAGAAAAATTCGGACGGCATATCGTCGTCGGAAGAGTCGGAGGTAGGGGTAGGGTGAATGAAGTGTGAGGAAGGGGATGTAGGAGGTGTGTCGTAGTGGCCCGGGAGTTGATCCCAGTAAAAGTCACCTGGAACGTCGGATAGGGTGGACGATGTCGACGGTGAGGAACGCGTAAGGGATGTGTCTTTATATCCGAATTGGCCTTTACGGGGCTGCTTCTTAGGTCCCAGCTTGAGTTCGCTGATACCGTTGGTGAGGCTGGGGAGAGAATCTGATGATGCGAGGGGAGACGGGAGTGATTCAGAGTCCGAGAGAAAAAATGTCTGAGTTTCGAGGTCCGTCTGTCCGTCAATATCCGTCCGTGTCCGTCTGTGTCCGTCTATTCTGTCTGAAGCCGTGCCGTGGGTTCGAATCGCGATCCAATCACCAGATGGAGCGGCGGAGTCTGGTCGTGGATGAGAGAAGAAGGTCGTGCTCTTCCCCTGTCCCGATTCGGTACATGATGCTAACTACCTAACATGAACAAACAACCCATCTCGTCCCGATCCGTCCGTCACTCGCACCGCGACCAGCCTAGCTGGTCCACCGCTGGTTGGGCTAGGGCACAATGCATTGCCGGTGCCTTATCTGTTGACAGTTCTCACGATCCTTTCCATTATTTTACGTCATTCTTTTGTCATTCCAACTTCAGCATCGTATTCCTCTTGTTCTTTGTTCCTTGGGGGCAAGGAACCCTAAGAGGGGGATACTGTTATGACCATGCACTTTCTGACCGGTTCTGGTTCCTTTCCGGCCGTTTAAGGCCATTCCGGCTATGGCCTACTTTACGGCCGTTGTGTCCTAACCAACTTCCTGTTGCGTCCGGCTAGTTCCGTTGACACACAACCTGTGGGGTTTTTGCTATGAAGGTCTTCTGAGTGTTCCCCAAATCAAACATATGACTTATGCAACTATGCTTCTCTCTTATTGTTCTTATTGTTCTTATTGTTTTTTACATACTTCTTTCCGCATTGGACTTATCTCCGTATTTAGTATAAATACATATTTTGTTCTACTGTATCTTTAGTTGAAAATTAACGTGCTTTGCCTCCCCATAGCTCCGTGGTCTGACTTCCGTCTCCTCCGTCTCCGAGCCAATTTAGTTGGTGTACCCACTCACCTACATGGTATCACTTCCGGCCTTTACATCCTTCTGGCCTTCCATCTTTCTGGCCTTTTCTGACACGGGTATAACAGCCACCAGTCAGATGTCTACTATGTCGTGCCCAATGCTTTCCTCCACTCACTCAATTTTTCGCGGGCTTCAGAAGACGCTGAAGGGGAAGCTGACAGCTCTACAAATTGTCGAGGGCCTAACCAAGGTGCATCGGAAGCTAAGTGACTATTAATTATTACAAGTACGACCAATCCCCGTTCTACATCTGGGCCGCTCGTAAGTGTTTCAGTCTGGCTGATCGTCATAACTAACATGCTTACAGTTCCTGATCCTCGTTTCAATTACAAGAAGCTCTGAAAAGATTACGCTGGTGTTCATGACCTTCTCAAGTATCTCAAAGAGCAAAAAAAAGAGCTTTGTGCTTACTTCAATGAGCACTATCCAGCTTCTGAGTCATCGGGTAATTCTTCTTCAGCTCCTGCAACAACCACATTGAATACCTTTGGGGCTCGCACCGGTCCAATTAATTTTGCCGCCTTTGATCAAGGGTTGGATGACGAGGGGGACACAGATGAGCTGAACACTTACTTTGACACGCCTTGTGTGCCGCTCCACACGAACCCTGTTCGGTGGTGGTATGCTTGTAAAGCGGAATATCCATGTCTGTATTGGTTCGCACGTGATATTATGTCAATCCCAGGTAGCTTTTCTTACTCCTCAACACCTGAACTGCCGCTGATTTTTGGAACAGGTTCTGCCATTGCCGTGGAGCGGGTTTTCTCTGGTGGGAGAGACACAATCTCCCTGTGATGCTCCCGTTTGAAACCGGAAACCATCCGGACTTTGATGATGCTGAAGCATCATCTCTGTCTCAAGCGCAAAACCCTCAAGAATCTTGTTGACAATGCCAAGGCGGCTGAAGGAAGAGTAGATATGTAGATTTAGTGAATTATTACATTTTATGTCAATTCATACGACCGTATATGACCGTAATAACTGTACCGTAACCCTAACCGTACCATACAAGGCCATGAGAGAGTGAATACGGTTACGGTTACGGCCGGTTAGGACCCGTAAATACCCGTAATTCTTACGGTTGTAACCATATATGGTACAGTGGGGATCCCTAACTTCCACAGCGGGGGCGAGGGCAGGGAGTAACGAACACGCATGTGGCGGGGATTGAGCGTGAGAGTGGCGGGTAACGCACACACGGGGGGAGAGATTGAGCCCACAGGCAGCGGCTATCGGGTGCACATGTTGCAGGTATTGAGGGTCTATGCGGAGGCAGAGGCGGCGAGCAACGAGGGTGCAGGAATTGAGCATGGGAGCGGCAATAAGCGAACCATTGAGAGCGCAATGGGGCAGGTATTGAGCACGTGGGCGGTGGCAGTGGATCCCAGGATGGGTTTGGGTGTCGCGGACACAAGGGTGAAGCAAAGAGTGGTAGACATCGGACGCGGGTCAGGAAGGTGCAGGTACAGGCATGCTCGCAACCTGGTGGCAGTGGCACAAATGAACGAAGTGATGGCCAAGGAGGTGCTGAGACCGGTAGATTGTGTACAGAGCAGACACAGGCACCAGCACCGGGGTGCGGGTGCGGGAGCGCAGACAGGCGGGTGGGAGGCGGCGGAGGGAGGCAGGCTAAAGAGGATGAGTGGACAGCTCTAAAAAAATGTGGGGTTGCTGCAGTGAACCAGGCGCAATGTCCCCTGAGAGTGAGTGTGGTGGGCGGGGCGGGGCACACAAACAACGAGTGCTGCAGGCTAATTTTGACGCCATTGAAGAGCGGAGAGGAAGGACGCAGTTATCCACTACCTTGAGCAAACACGATAGGCAATCGGGGCGCATGGTTCCGCTTTTATGAGGATGCTGGACCAGGGCGGGCTGGCGGCACAAGCGAAACCCCAAGATTTTGAGGACAATTGGGGCTGATTGGAAGGAAGTGGTTGGTAGTGAGGAGGAAAAAGTTTCTGCTAGCGATAGAATGAAGGTAGCAGAGCCCCAGGTGGCCCAGGGGAGCGAGCACAATGATGGGAAGAGTGATGCTATTATAACAACTGTAAACAAATGACTCTTTCAACCCGTTTTGGAAGGGCGCATCCACGTTGCGCACGGACCATCAAGCGGCACGCGCACGAACCATCATGTGGTGACCCAGGCGCGTGAACAGTGAGCACGGAAAAGGCGTGGAAGGTGCCTAGAAAGGTGTGCCGATATATCAGCCCCTCCACTAACCAGAGTCTCTGATATATCATGACGCTGCGACAATCAGAGGACCTCTGATATATCAAAGTGCCGTATACGCCTGATTAAATCACAACTGCTGATATCACTGCATGACCTTATTCCTGGGATTCAGCTTGTAGGATCCATCAATAACTGTCTAAATTGACATCTTACACTGTTTCTGAGACTTCAGATTGATTGCTGCGGCCACGCTATACCAATTTCTCACGCATCCAAAATATGCAGACTTTGGCTGTCCCCTACGGTACTCTCACAACTTTCGTTTTTTGACCCTTTTTCTCTCTCTAGCTTTGCTGTATCTTCTGTCAGCTATCTCTTTTAGTCAATTTTCGCTTTTCTGAAGGGTTGTGCCTTTGCATTGTATCATATCTACTAGTACTTGTTTCGCTTTTTTGTTCCCTTTTCCCCTACTAATCCACTCTCCTCCTGCCAACTCCAATCAAATTACTACCATATTCCACTGTTCAGACCTTGTTTGCCATCATTTTGGGCCATTCACCACCATATTCCACTTTCCAGACCTTATTTTCCAGGAATATGCCACCTCAGGGAGCACCGCTAAAGTTACGTAAAGGTCCCTTAAGGTGGGTTCTTTTGTAGTACACAAATCTGCCTTGAGGGACCACATCCGCGTGACGGATGCTAGTCAAGAGTTTGTCAACAATGTGTCATGTTCCCATTAGGGAAACATGCGGCGGGCGGACCACCCGCCCCACCGTCGATTAGCGCTGTACCCACTGCCATACCCTGCACCGCTGCTTCTCTTCTCATATCAGCATGCTATGTAGCTAAATTGTTCAATCCGATTTGAAATTTGGCATGTGGAACACTGCCCGGATGTGTCTGGACTCTGTGCACCACCCGCCTCGCTCTTGATTGGTTTGCCAATGATTTTCCCTCTTGGCTTTACATCCAATGTGGTCTCTCCATTCGCTCCAGGCTAAATTCGGCTCGAAATTCGGGGCCTGGAACATTACGTGGACACGTCTGCTTATTATGTAATTGTGAACTTGATTTGTGGTTGAATTTCGACTCTCGGGGAACTCATTTCGAACGGTGAGCTTGCAACTGATACCTTCCTTAGATGCATATTCAATCTGACCCAAATCCAACTTGCAGAGCACCATGGCGGACACATCCGCCACTAGATTGTATCCCCGACCTTTGCCACAGCTTCATTGTGTCAGTACTGCACTTGAAGCAGTTGTTTAAAATCCAACACCCTTCTTCCATGCGGGATCAATTTATGCGCATTCTGTCTCCCCCAATTTGACGGTGGACACATCCGCTGCTGTATTATATGCACCGCCTCTCTCGCCGGCTTCCCTCGGACTAGTCTTGCATTTTGAATAGTTGTTTGTCTTTTAAATGTTGGCTTCCATCTAGATTCAAACTACCTGGGTTTCGAATTTCAAACACAACGGCGGACACGTCCGCCTTCCTTGACCTCTTTGTTTTCTGAATTCTATCAATATAATTCTACCTCCAACCTCTGGCTTGACTTCCCGGCCTGTTCCATTCTGAGCGACTGCTTTTGCATGTTTGCACAGATTGCAGTGAAGTTGAACATAGTGGCAGATATGTCTGCTGTTCAATTGTACACTTCATTCTCTCAATTTGAGGCTGCAAGCTCAACTCTATTTCATCTAGAATGCTACTTTGATCATTTTCCAGCTAAGCAGATTGAGAGCGCAGTTGTTTTCATATGATCAGTCTTCAGACTAAAGATAATATTACATGAGAGATTCACTAGTAACATGTAGTTCTGCTCAAGCGATGCACATTCTAATGGGCAGCCCGGCAGATCTGTACCAAAAGTGTTAACAGATATTTTCGGGGCACAGGCAGGTACACAATATTGTCTGCCACAAGCACAAAAGTTCTCGGATTCATGGCATACAAGTTGACAAAAAACTTTGCATGCGGAAGATCCAATGCACAGTTAGAAGCAGATGTGTATTCCCGAAACAAAGATCAAAAATTTGAGGGTTGGAAAGTTATCTGAATGGCGCCACAGCAAGTGGAAGTAAAGTTGAAGTTGAAAGTTTGGCCCGCATTGTTTGATGATAGATTGCCGCTAGCTACCAACCACAGCAGAGTGGGCTCAGACACATTTTCGACTCTGTGTTGGACCCGGATGCTCGGTGGATGTGTCTGCACCAGCGGCGGACGCGTCCGCACACCTTCAACGTAAATTTTGGTGGTGTTTTACCTCACCCGCTCAACCAATCAGCACCCATATAAAGATCCCTAATTTGATCTTTTTTTATCGGACTCATTTCTATTGCTTTCAGCACTTCTCTGGGGTGGAATATAATTCTGAATACCCTCTGGTTCTAGTCTGATTTATTTTAGATTTTTCCGCCGAATATGATATTGGGTGCATGAAAGGTCGGTAAATTTTACGGTTGAATCTGGGGCAAGTATGCACCAACCAAGTGCACAACTTTCATAGGTGATGCAAAAATCTGAAATAAATCAAAACTCATCCGGAATGTATCCAGAATGATATCTCGTACTTCAAAAGCCCTTGAAGCGCTGGAAATGAGCACAGTGCAAAAATAATGGATTCGTCCAATGTTTATTCGCATGCTGATTGGTTGACCAGGTGAGATCAAACACCACCGGAGTTTACGTTGCATGTGTGCGGACGCGTCCGCCAACGGCGCAGATGAGTCCACCGGGCGGTAGTCATCGTCCAAAGATGCATCTGAGTTGTTGGGATTGGAAAGCACCAAGCGGCAAAAAAAAAAAGATACCTGATCAGATCATCCCGGGTGGGCTGCACCGAACATTAAACTGTTCAGTTGCTGGCAGCAACTGCAACTTGCTGCTCAGTTTGCTTTCCAGCCCTAAAGTTCTTTGCCCTCATTTTTGTGCCCCTTATCTCGCTTTTTAGTACACTGTTTACTTGCAATAACAATGCCGGCAATCTCCCGATACTTCCCTTCTGCCATTTGCGTTCCGTGGACTATTCAAGTTGTGACCATGCCCTAGGACTCAGTGAAGGTGTTGCATAGACCTTGAGGACTCAAATGAGCAAACCATAGAGGCAGCTGTCACATTATTATTTGGCAGAGCTTGAAAGTGAACTTGTCAGCCTTTGTATATTGTGAAAAGCAGCAAAATGTTTGACAAAACCAGCGGTTCAAACACAAGAACGTCCAGCTCAGAACCCACCGGCATGCTAGAGCTGACGGGTACACCAAGCGAATGAATAGAACGACCAAAGGTTCAATTAAGTGGTGGGGCGGATGCGTCCGCCATTTGCCCAAGGGCTTGAAACTTAGTTGAGTTAAATCTAGAAGGGAGAGAACATTAGAAAGAAATGCATCAATCAGTATTTCAAGACCAAACCAAGGGAATTCAGGAATGTGCATTGGAGTGAGCCAGAGTGGCGGACGTGTCTGCCGCTATCCCCGCGGCAACAATATCTGGTGGAAATGAGCCCATGTGGGAGGAAAGTGTCAAATAACAAACACCTGCTCGAAGTGCAGTATAGAACTAAAGCAGTGGAGGGGTGCACAACCGTTTGGCGGACACGTCTGCGCTAGGCTCCACAAGTCGGAATCCGGTAGGGCAGAGCGGGAGGAGCAAATATTTATTCGCTGGAAGGTTACTGCTCAAACTCCAGGCCTTGTACACAAAATTTGAGTTAATACCCGTGTGAGTATCAGCGAGTGGATGTGTCTGCGCTTTGTTTCAGGAGTTGAATTTCAGACCTAGGAGGGCATGGACAACTAAGGCGGATTCAGAGACACGAGGGGAAGCCGCCAACACGACAAATGAGTGATGGATGGACCAATTATAGGCGGAGCGGGTGGTGGGCGTACGTGTTCACGCTTCGCTCTAGGAGAAGGAGGTTCAAGCCAAATCATACGTAGAAGGCCGGAAAAGATCAGAGTGGATGTGTCAAGTACCGGTTCCCGACCGGGATCCGACGGAGGTACGAGATACGCCTGAGGGACGAAGTGCGTATAAGCAAGACGAAGTGGTCGAGATGTAGAGGGAAAGTATCGGAGTCCGAACGGAGAACCGAACCCGTATACTAGAAGGGAAAGGCTTGGCTTCAGCTCGTGCACTGCGCCCTTCTCTACGCCTAGTGCCTAATTTCGGAGAGAGACTCGGAGGGGGACGGAGTCCGAGAGGAAGAGTATAGGGCAGACTAAGTCGATATTCAAACTGAAGTCTAACTACCGACATGGCTTGTATTTATACGAGAGTAAAGTATTAGTGGGGATATAATGTAAGTACCGGAGTTTCGGAGTCCGAGTGGGTCCGTGATGGATTGAGTCGTTATGAGTCAAGTGAAGTCAGGCTGACTCGAATATCATCGGGACTCCGGTCGCTCCGCGATGGAGAAGCATAAAGTGTAACCTAGGAGTCAGAGGGAATCATATGTAGTACGAACCAATAGAATGAAGGCGAATACAGAAAAGCAGTGTCGGATATAATCGGGATCGGACATAGTCGGAGTCCGATGGCGTCCGAAAGGATGTGAAGTCACGGCACGTGACAGTATCCCCCTCTTAGCGCCAAACCCTAGAGGCGCTTTAATGCCGAAGGGAACATTCGATCCGAGGTTGCCGATCCGTCGGCAATCCGTGGCCAGCTATATAGCTAGTCACGTGATGTGAAAGTGAAAATTTTCACTCTCGTCCACACACCACCATCACCACCCCGCGCCACTCGCATCTCCGCCATGCCCCAACTCCCCAACGAATCCGAAGCCGAGTTCCTCGACCGGCTTTGTGCGATGAGTGAAGACGCCGCGGAAGAAGACCTCGACGAGGTGGATGTGGAGGTTAGAAGCAAGGAGAGGAAACGGCGCAAGGACGAGAAGAAGGAGGCTGAGTGGAAGGCGAAGGAGGCGAAGGAGGAGGCCGAGCGGAAGGCGAAGGAAGAGGAGGCCGCTCGGAAGGCGAAGGAGGAGAAGAGGAAGAGGAGGGAGGAGAAGGCAGCGAAAGCAGCAGCGGCGAAACCGGTGTCGCAGGCTTCGGTGGCCTCGGGGTCCGGCGGGAAGGGTTCGCAGGCGTCGGGGTCCGGAGGGAAGGCGAAGAAAGCGAAGTCGACGCGGAAAGCGTCGGATATCGACGAGGGTGAGGAGGATGAGGATGAGGCGCCAGCGGAGAAGAAAGCGAAGCGGGAGCCAGTAAGTCGGTAATCCGTCGGCTCCGATAGTGCTAACTGACTGCTTCGTAGTGCCAACGATGTGCGCGGCTCCAAGTTCCTTGCGCCGACCCGGATCCGTCGCATGGCGGCCGCGGAAAGGCCTGCGAAGGGTGTCGCAACGCCAAAGTTCGTTGCGTTCGGGAAACCACGGAGGCCGACGGAAACTGCGTGTACGAAGCCATCCAGGAGCTTAGCGAGCTCGTGGAGGGTATCGCGGAGGACCACTATATCTCACAACGCGAGATAAAGGGGTCTCTCCAGGACATCATCCAGTTCGAGGCCGCCCGGCTCCGTCTGGATTTCGGAGATGAAGGGAAAGCCGAGGCGAACCGACTCCTCGCTCTCCGGAAGACCAGGAGGGACGGATGGAAAGCAGCAGACGAGGCTCGTGCTAAGGGTGAAGGAAGCTCGAAGGAAAAGTGAATCGGGGACCGAGGGAGACCGGGGCCGAAGGGGCCCGAAATAATACTTGTACATAATTTCTTGGATGTATTGCATAGTCGATAGGAATCGGAGGCCGAAAGGGGCCGAAAATGTATAATGTTTTCTTGGTTTATGGTTGAGTGAAAGAAGAACAGAAATGATTTTAAGGAAAACGCTCAGTAGACCTTCATTGCGTAAAAACCTTGTGAGACAACCTGCTCGGGGCTGGCGGGGCCCGAAGCTAGGGACCAGGACGGTCTGGGTATTTGGCGTGATATTCTTCCACTAGCTCGGATGCGTGCTCAAGTTCCTCAGCTTTGAGCCACTGAGTCTCGTCCGGAGTTCCGGCATAGCCGTCCCAGCGAACCAAGTACAAGAGCGGAGGCCGGCGGCGCCGATCGAGTTTGCTGTCGAGGATCTCTGCAATCTCGTACTCCAACTCGCCCTCGACCTCGATCGGAGGCGGCGGAGGTTGGATGCGTCCCGGGATGGTGTTCGGATGTCCGAGCTCGAGTTGGGAAATGTGAAAGACAGGGTGAATTCGACGCATGTCTCGGGGAAGTTTAACGGTGAAGGAAGCAGGGACCGGCTTGGCCGATAACTTCATAAGGACCGTAGAATTGCTCGGAGAACTTCTTCGTAGGCCGGGCCGATCGGAATCCTTTGGCATTGATGTAGACTTCGTCCCCAATAGAGATTTTGGGATCAACGACTCTTCGTTTATCCGCAGGACCTTGATAGCGCTTCTGAGCAGCAGCCATCTGGTCTCAGAGTTCCTGGTGAAGAGAGTCGAGATCTGTGACGAAATCTCGGGCCCGGGCGGAAGTGAGATCCCGCTCGGGATGGACGGTGACCGAAGGGTGATAGCCTTTGTTGGCGAAGAATGGGAGTAACGCCCGTAGTATCGTTAGGGGTGTTGTTGTAAGCGAATTCTCCGAGGGGAAGGAGCGGACACCAGTTGTCCTGCATGTAGTTGCAGTACATCCGAATGTATTGTTCCAGAGTCTGGTTGACACGCTCGGTCTGTCCGTCGGCGGAAGGATGGTAGCCGGCGGTGAAGTGGAAACGACATATCAAGCGCTTCAGCCAAGGATCGGGAGAAATGGTTAACAAACTCGGAGCCCCGGTCGGAGGTGACATGACTCGGAACTCCGTGCTTGGAGAAGACGTGAAGGATGAATAGATGAGCCAACTCGGACGCCGTGAGTTTTCCGTGACAGGGAATGAAGAGTCCCATCTTGGAAAGGCGGTCGACAATAACAAGAATGCTGGTACAGCCTTCGGAGAGCAGGTAATTGCTCGATGAAGTCCATGGAAATGGAATGCCAGGGCCGATCGGGGACCGGGAGTTGCCGAAGGAAGCCATATGGCTTATGGTGGATGAATTTGCCACGTTTGCACGTAACACAGGCTCGGACTGTAATCCTTGACAAAGGTTCGGAGTCCGGGCCATACATATTCTTGTCGCACCATGGCAAGTGTCTTGTTCTGTCCCCAATGACCAGCGAGTTTGTGATCATGTTTGTCGAGTAACACTCTAAGTCGGAGTTCGTCGGACTCCGGAACATAGATGCGTCCATCTTGATAGAGAAGGCCATCGAGAGTAACCCACCGGGGGTTGGAGGTATCGTTAAGGTGTCGGGAAGGCGACGGGATCCGCAGGGGAGTGCAGCTCGGATATCTGCGTGGAGTTGATTAACAGTCCATAACGTGCGCCGCTCGGAGAACCGGCTCGTATAAGAACGTAGCTCGGAGTGACGCATTAAGTTGATCTTGAGTAAAGACTGGACGAAATTATGCGGATTCGCACTGGCGTAGCCACTATCCCCCTCTTTAGGGTAGACTGTCCCATCGTCTAGTGAGAGCATCGGGCTTGCCACCAAGCCGTCCCGGTCGGAACCGAAGGACGAAGTTGAAGGCGGAAAGAAGCTCGGACCACCGAGCTTGCCGGCGAGTCAAGAGCTTGGTCGTAGCAAAATATTCCTAAATTTTTGTGATCCGTGACCACGTCAATCGCGGGAACCGCACCCTCGAGGTACCGACGCCAGACACGGAACACTTTAAAGATAGCAAGCAGTTCCTTGTCGTGGGTGTCGTAGTTCAGCTCGGCGGCCGAGAGGGTCCGAGAGTGGAAAGCCATCGGACGAATTTCTCCGTCGGGTGAGACAATTGAGAGGATGGCCGCAATGGCGTAGTCGGAGGCGTCGGACTCCAGAACTAACTGGGCGCCTGGGATCCAATGGGTCAGAATCGGAGCCGAAGTAAAGGCAAGTTTAAGCGTATCAAACGCTGTTTGGCACTCTGGGGACCACACCCAACGTTCGGACTTCCGCGTAAGCCGCGTTAGCGGCACCACTATGTCCGAGTAATGGGCAATGAAGCACCGATAGAAATTGGCAAAGCCAAGGAATGACTGGACGTCCTTGACCTTTCGGGGTTCCGGCCAATCCCGAATAACCTTGACCTTGGAGTCATCCATTGAAAGTCCGTTGGGCGAGAGGATGTAGCCCAGGAATTCCACCGTTTCGACGCTGAATGCACACTTCTTGAGCGAGGCAAAAAGCCCAGGCTTTCCGAAGGCGCCGAAGCACTTCGCGTACATGTTGTCGGTGTTCCGCTGGATTTTCGGAAGTAAATGAGGATGTCGTCCAGATATACAACGACAGTTGACATCGAGGAGGTCCGAGAAAGAGGTCATTCATGAATCGCTGGAAAGCAGCAGGAGCGTTGGTCAGGCCTCAGGCATGACGAGCCACTCGAAAGAGCCGTAGCGAGTTCGGAACGTGGTTTTCCACTCATCACCGTCGGCGATCCGAACCGAGGTGATAGGCGTGCTTCAGGTCAATTTTAGTGAAGACCTTCGCACTCCGACCGGCGTCCAGAAGATCGGAAATGAGGGGAAGCTGGATATCGGTCCTTCCGGGAGATGCGATTTCAACGCCCGGAAGTCCACGCAAAGCCGAAGTTCGCCCGATTTCTTCTTGACGAAGAGAATCGGAGCTCCGTGGGGCGACGAGGACTGTCGAATGAACCCATTGTTGAGGTTCTTGTCCAAGAATTCTCGAAGAGCCGCCAGCTCAAGCTGGGAGAGGGAATAAATGGGGCCGGGCGGCGGTAGATTGCCCGTCCTCAAGTTCGATCTTGAGATCATATGGCCGATGGGGAGCTAACTTTTCTGACTCGGAAGCCGAGAAAACGTCAGCGAAGTCCTGATACTCCGTCGGAATGCCGGATAAGTCCGGAGCGAACGTGGTATCGGACTGACTTTCCTAATACCTCAGGAGAGGCCTAGGCGATAAAGTTGACTGCCTTTAGCGCGAAGTGCACTAGCAAAGGCAGCTGCTCCTATGAAGGAGATCGACGGGGGTTTAGCATCGACCGGAGGAGCGACAGATGGCTCCACAATTGGAGGAAGGGTGTCGGCGGAATCCGACGGACGGAGTTCGGCCGGAGCCGAAGGAGGAATAGCAGAGCCAGGCGAGCGGAAAAAGATTTGGCCAGATGCCCAGTCAATCAACGGATTGTGTCGGGTCAGCCAATTGTATCCAAGCACAACAGAGCAAGCGGAATCCAGAGGTGTGACGTATAATTCAACCGGAGTCGAGTCACCAGAGGGGAAAGAAACGTCCATTAGGACTTTCTCGGAAATCGTTGTTCCCGGAGATCCATCGAAGAGACGGAGACCGAGCGGAGGAATTGGAACACGAGTGAGATTATTGGTGGTACAGAGGACAGGGTCTATGAAACAATCGGACGAACCAGAGTCGACTAGAGCTCGGAAGTCCGACTGAATCTGCGGAGATCGTAAGATGGGGCATAAAGATTTCGGATCGGAAAGGGCAGAGGCATTAAGTCGTAAGAAGGATTCCGCGCGATCGAGACTATTTTCACGATTCTCGGGTCGCACGGAGTTCCGAGAGTCGCTACTCAGTTTCCCGACTGTGCAGCGGGAGCCGGAGCCGACGCGGCCGAGTCGGTAGTGGCAGCGCGTCCAGCAGCGGGTTTCTTCTTAGGACATTCATTGCTGCGATGTCCTTTTCCTCCGCAAAGCAAGCAGAGGTTTTCGGCGAGCCGACGGGCTTTCTCGGCGGGAAGCAATTTGCCGTCCGCACCAAGGACCTTGGCGTACGGTTTTTCCGAATTTGAAGAAGACGAAGTTTGAGCGGAGGATCCACCGGAGTTCCCTCCGTTCCCCCCGCCGCCCTTTTTCTTCTTCTTCTTGGAATCACCAGCTTGCGCCGTAGAAGAGTCGTTGGACGTGGACTTTCCGTCGGTGCCCGAGGATTTTGCCGAAGGTTGGGGGTTCCGGGACCGACGGAGTTCCTGCTCACGTTGCCATTCCCAATGGGAGGCATCGATGGATTGAGAGGAGATCTTCAAGACCTCGAGTGAACTCGGTTTACCGCCGGGGAGATCACGAAGCTTGATCTGAATGCGTTCAGGAAGCCCATCGTAAAAGACCTTCCGGAGAGCGATGGAGTTCCAGCCCGTAAGCTGGGAAAGCTTATTGAACCGGACCAGATACTTCTGGATGTGTTGTTTCTCGCCCATCCGGAGAGCGACAATCTCGTTCTCGGCCTCCTGTCGGGGATCGTAGGTGCCGAAATTGAGCTGAAGCTCGGAAACGAAAGCGTCGTAGTTGTCGAGCCAGATCGGGATATTCTCGGGGTCCGGGTCGACAATGGAAGGTTCAAACCAACCAAGGGCGTCACCAGTCAAGTAGGAGATCATGTAATTGACCTTCTGGTGATCCCGGACGAATGCCGAAGGGCGATCCTTGAAATTGAGGATGCCCTGGAAAAGGAAGGTGCGGAGCTTCTCGGGATCCTTCCCATCGAAAGTGTCGGGGTCCCGGACTCGTGCCCGAGACTTTTCCGAGGAGGGAGAATCTCGGTTTTTAAGCGCGTCTCCGATACCTTGCCCAATGACCTGGGACATTGCGCGCATGAAGTCTGAAGAGGACCATTCATTGGGAGGTCGCGGACTCCGAGGGGGGCCCGAACCTCCACCTCCACCTCCACCTCCACCTCCACCTCCACCGCCACCGCCTCCACCTCCTCCAGCTCGCGGGTTATCCACGGGTACCCCTTGATCATTAAGGAAGGGATTGTAGCTGGCCGATCGACCTCGGCGCTGGTTCGGTGAACGAGAACCACCACCAGATCCTTGTGAACCTGGAGTTTCTTCGGAAATCGGAGCTTCCTCGGTGGCCGGTTCTTCATCGGGGACCGGCTCGTCGATATCGATCAGGCTACCTTGACGCATTCGGGGTCCGCCGGACTGCGAGATGGATTCATGAGGGGCCACACCTGACTGGGTGTGCGCTGTTTCGGTTGCGGTTTGAGTTGCGGTGGACATAACACCAACAATGTGTGCTCCTTGACGGGTGCGGTATGCTGATTGTATGTCGTTACTAGCGGAGTTCCGAAGAGCTGCGCTGTAGTTTTGGCGGTTGAGGAGCTGAGACCGAACTTGTTGATCACGAAGTCGGTTCTGCTCGGCAATCTCAGGAGGAGTGATGGTTGTGGTGAAGCGTGCAAGACGCTGAAGGGATCGTTCGTTTCGTAGTCTGATTTGTTCTTCAGCAGAGAGCGGAAGTGACATAAACGAGGAAAGGCGTAAGAAGAGTCAGTTTGAATATACTGTCAAGTACCGGTTCCCGACCGGGATCCGACGGAGGTACGAGATAAGCCTGAGGGACGAAGTGTGTATAAGCAAGACGAAGTGGTCGAGATGTAGAGGGAAAGTATCGGAGTCCGAACGGAGAACCGAACCCGTATACTAGAAGGGAAAGGCTTGGCTTCAGCTCGTGCGCTGCGCCCTTCTCTACGCCTGGTGCCTAATTTCGGAGAGAGACTCGGAGGGGGACGGAGTCCGAGAGGAAGAGTATAGGGCAGACTAAGTCGATATTCAAACTGAAGTCTAACTACCGACATGACTTGTATTTATACAAGAGTAAAGTATTAGTGGGGAATATAATGTAAGTACCGGAGCTTCGGAGTCCGAGTGGGTCCGTGATGGATTGAGTCGTTATGAGTCAAGTGAAGTCAGGCTGACTCGAATATCATCGGGACTCCGGTCGCTCCGCGATGGAGAAGCATAAAGTGTAACCTAGGAGTCAGAGGGAATCATATGTGGTACGAACCAATAGAATGAAGGCGAATACAGAAAGGCAGTGTCGGATATAATCGGGATCGGAGATAGTCGGAGTCCGATGGCGTCCGAAAAGGATGTGAAGTCACGGCACGTGACAGGTCTCATCAATCCCCTGACCTCTCTCTCCCCTTCTCCTGGTGCACTATGGCAGATGACGGGCCGGTGCTCATCCCTCTCTGCCTTCAGACTATACAAATTGCCTTTATGCAGCTCGGAGACCACGTGAATGCCTGTGAAGCAGTTGGGCTTCTATGAGAAGTCTTCTCGTTGGTAAGGCCTAAGAGCAGCACTGCGAGTGCTGAACCTGAGCTTGAAGTCAAGCTCAGCACTGTCGGCGAGAGTGGAAGCCTCTCACCCGGACTTTGTGTGATCCTGTGATTGGACCCCTGTCACCTGGGGGCGGAGAGCAGTTGAATGGATGCTCGGCTGAGGTGGTGGGCTAGACGTAGCGCACCACCTCCGTGCAAGGCACACTTAGTACGACATGGAAGTTTTGAGCAAGTTAGATTAGATTCGTAATCTACATTACGTTGACAGACCTGGTATTGGGGCACCCGGGCATTTATTCAAATCTGCTCGAGTTGCAACATACTATAATGTACTTCACTACATTACGACGTCATCTCACAAAAGAGCTAATGCTGGCCTGAGCAGTTAGCTAAGAGGGATATAATGTGTCTTGAACCATTAGAAAGACGCTGGACAACAATCCTGGTAAAGGGTTGAAGTGGGAAGTCGCTAATGGAGCAATCGCGGAAAGTGCCTTACCATCCTGGAAACGGATTGGGGCTACTGCACATCCCTGACTAAGGGCATATTACGAGGGAACATCCTTCTGAACCAGAGGGATCATTATTGGGCATCATCTGACGTCTCCAGAACTGCCAGAGAGGACTGGACTTGGTCGATCTAACGAATGACTAAGGAACTGTACTTGGGTACTGGGAAGCGGCGGCTATCACGATTTTCAGACAAATCACTTAAGCGGTTCAAGGCGGAACCATTTGAGCGGATGGTTACCAAGGAGGGTAACGGAGTGCTGACGAGGAGGTCGGCTAAAAGTTGACATATCAACAATATCCCATCACGATCGTTCTAAGCGATGTAGATCTTGACTCATCGCTAAGCTCGGCTCGTTGATGTTTATTACAAATCTCTCTCAATTTTACTAATCGCTTGATATCCGACAGGAGTTCATCGGCTAGCTGCTATACCACTAGTCATATACCCTGAACCCTGTTGCACGTTTGTATCTGTCCCATTTATATTTAGAATCCTGTAACGTATTTAAGTGGATGGTTATGGGAGGAACACCAGTGAATCTCACCCCACCTGTTGGACGCGAAGTTACTAGACTTCACGCTTAACCGGTAGAGTAGTCATTCATTCGGAGACACCCAGAAGCTATACCAAGTTTCATTTGTTTTCCCTGTTTGAATATTATCTGTGTTGGATTTGGATCTTTATAAACGACGTGTGGACATATTGGATTAACGGAACGGACGCGTGGAATATAAGGAAACGGATCAGACTTGGCAATTGGTTGTAATCTCGCAAGGATTAGCAATCGCGGATACTATTTGGAATCGGAATTCATAAGAATCACTTGCTTTACGCATCGGAGTATCATCTCCAAACCTAGACCCACATCATACAAAACCGTTGAACATAAAATCTCGTCTGTCTATCGCGATTGCGCCTAGAACGGATTCGAGCAAGTTTTATCTATACGACTTGTAGACCTGTAAAGTCTTGCTTATCAAAGAGAACTAAAGTTCAAATTGCCACAATCTATACTGGATTGGAACCTCGAACTTGCACGAGGACTATAGTGTTTGAGTTGTTATAGTTGCATTATCGAACCGCGTATTCATTTACAAGGTTTGTGTTGTGGTTATTTCACCGCTTGCCCCATAGTCAGCATTTCAACGTGATTGTAAATACATAATCCACTGGGAGCGGGAACATGAATAGCATATAGTAGTGCATAGTAGGTATATAGCTCCCCGTCACAATGCCGCTCTGAACACTCAAATTGGAGACTGCCTCCATCTTCAGGAGCAAAGCAGCAGTGTCTTACACATGCTTGATGCCATTCACCAGGTTCTCATCCCACCTTATATTTTGGCCAGGACCTATTACTAACTGCTATGTGCACTCATAGCATTCTGACATGATCCCTGTCTCTGAGTGTGAGATCATGGAAAGCATTGAGGACATTTAGACACTGGACATAGTGACCATTCAGTCTGCTGACCTACCTTCTGCCCCAGCCATATCTGTCACCTACAGTGAGCCAACTGGTTGACAGGGGCGGCCCCACATTGAAATCGACCAACCACTTTCTATCTTTTGGTCTTGAGCTGTGTGGTCCTACTGGCCTTGCATCTGTCGCTGGCATGTCTTCCCGCACTATCCGCTGTGCTCTCAATTACGATTTTGTGGAGCCTGCTGCACCAGTCACAGGCTGATAAGGCCTGGCAAGAGAATTTGTGTCTTGAAAGAGAGCTTGTTTGCTTATAGTTGTCTTGCAAGGTTCTTACGACACATTATGACATGATGCTCTCATAAGATGATTTTCAAATTTCCGACACAACCTGTTGAGAAAGACAAGTGTCCTTCTCGTGCGCTTTTCTCCTCCCACTGATGCCAAAGCATTGTCCATGTGTGCCTCCCCCCCCCCTCTTCGACAACGACACCTCCAACTAGTCCTCAAACCTCTCTTCACCCATCTTTGCACATAACAGCAGTGACTCTAACCACAAGTGGCGCAAGCACCTGCTGATGAGACACGGTAGGTGCAAGTAGCCTGACCTGGAATGAAGGACAATGCTGGGTACGTGTCCCTTCTCTGTATGCTGCACTGACATGTGCCCCCCCACCACTCCACCTTTGTTGATAGGCTCCAACCTCCTCCTCTCTCACCCCTCACCCCCTCGATCCATGCACCTGGACGATGAAGAGGCTGGGGAAGAAAGATGACACCCTGCCTCTGCTGCGGTGATTGATGTGCTCAGAACCTATACAAGAAACACACAAATAACCCCACTTGACTCAAGAGCGGCACAGAAACAGTCCAGAGACTGTTCCAACAACCAACAAACAAATCAAACAGCAATATATGCACGTTTCCAGAGATCCCGATGAGTTACAGCCCCTAGTACAGGGCCTTGTAAAGGTTGTAGGGAGAGGTTTCGTATCTCAAAGAGACGGTAGAGCAAACTGCGTAGAACGTGTTTCTAGACACAGTGGAAACATTGTTTCCAAACAAAGTAGATTTATAGCTTTGCAGTGTGTGTGTGTGTGTGTCCAAGCGACAGAGAACCAAGTTTAAAGTAGTCCCGTAGACTCAAGTAAGGCCCCTAGTTTATAGGCCAAGAATGTTCACAGAGCTTTCCCTAAAGACGTGCTTTCTGAGCAACGCCAGCAGTCATGTTTCCAAAGTTTTCCCTTAACGGTACTTTCTGAAACCCGCTCTGCAAACAACAACAATAATGTTTCTTTCAATAGAGTCCCAGTTCCAACAGATTCTCAGAGTTCAGACAGTTTCCAGGCAAAGCCCAAGTGCGTTTCCAGAATAATATATGATTCAGAAACAATTAATATTTCGACTAATAGTGCTACTCTATAAGAGTGCGTTCGCTGAGGATCCCAGATCAACCCAATGTGCAAGTGTATAGCCTACTAGTTCGGGGGAAGATGCTGTGTCCATCGTAGAAACACCCTCGGATACTTATACAACCGCCAAGACACTGTTACAAAGCCCAAAACACAATCCCAATGAGTCAAAAGTCCGTTTATCCACCTCTTTAACCGTGTTTCCGTCGGTTGTTCTTCTGAGTGTCGCCTCCCATTGGTCCCCAACTGCGAGCACACCATGTTCCCTTGCCAATTACGAGGCAGGAACCCGTCAGCAGCACCCCTGTATTATTCACAGGGTGTGTCGATCACTGATAGATCGGCACTGCATCTCGTTCGACCTGTTTCTGCTTCAACTCAAGTCTCCCCTTGGTTCCAAGTGCAGAACTTGATAGTACTCCTTTGTAGGTCTCGGTAGGTACCCGTTTCTATAGGGTTTTCCAGAAAGGGTTCTTGAGAAAGAACCTTGGAACACCTTTAGAGTTGTGATCCGGATCCTCAGAATAGCCGACCACCTGTTTCGGTGTATCCGCATTCGATGGAAACCGGTAACTCTGGCAACCGAAACACTCGTGACCAAGCACGTCTCCTCTAGCGTCTCAACACAACACAATACATTGCCAACTCCCGTTCCTTTGACCCGTTTCCGTTGCTTAAGTGGATGTTGGAAACAAGTCAAAAGGAGTTCCCTGACTTATTATTCGGCTGCACGTTTCCCTTACAGTTTTCAGGGCGAGACTAGCCAATGAACGTTCTAATTCCTTAGAACGTTCACCCACTTCTCTGTGGTTCGCCCAACAGCTACCAGGAACCAGTACTGTTGCATAGAAACAACAGTTTCAGCAATGAGCAAGATCAGAAACACGCAAAATTACGTGTATCTAACCATGGCCCAATTACTGGCTTATCAGCGGCACCCACCATCGTTATTACATCTGCACACCCTGCTGCACGGCTTCTCCCTCAGCACGCTCCCCTTTCCCTAGTGGTGCACCACCCTCCTCCAACCCACTGATTGATGTGCTCTGAACCTATCAAAAAAACACCAACCAAAACCAAACCTCAACACAGAAGTGCATTGGAATGAAATGGAAGTGCTCGAGAAGTGCACAGACGAGTATCAGACCCTGGTACAGGGCCTTATAAAAGGTTTCAGAGAATGGACTAGACCTCAGAATCAAGATGAGAGTGTTGTATTGTTTGTGGAAGTCCTTGGAACGAAGTCCAAGTACTTATGCCTTGAGCTGAGTGAACCGGAATGACACCAGAACAGACAGGAAAGCGAGTGTAACACAACAAGAGGTTCGGTGTGAATGGAACCCTTGCTGTGCAAGTGTTCAGGCTAGATCTGAGTGAACGAGGGCAGACCCGAACAGACAGGAAGCACAGAGCACAGTGATTTAAAGCTTTGCAGCTATGAGAACAAACAAGAACAGATGAGAACAAGTCGCTAGGGTTTCCTGAAGCAAGGCGGATGCCGATTCCAAGCGTAGACAGTAACAGACAGTAGTGGGTTCCGATCCTAAGCGTAAACATATGCTGTTCCAAATGCACTTTTATTATTCCCCAACACATATAGGCTTTTTTTCAGCTGAGTATCAGATGGGAATTTGAGGCGATTTTCCCAACACTCATTCACAGGAATTGAAAATTTCCCCACTTCGTTTGGTAGTTGAAAAATTCCCAACACATTCAAGGTCGGAAATCTTTCCCAACACACATTCAGGGTCAAAAATTTTTATTGCTTAAAAAATGTTCAGGGGTGGCTGGAAAATATCCAACTTCACATTGATGATTGAGTCATGACGTGGACTGCAGCTGCCTAATAGAGTCGCCTGGTAAACACACCACATAGTAGCAGAAATCACTGTTGAGAAAGTGATCGGTTGCACGCCGCTTTCCCCGAATTCCATATCCATCGCCTTGATACTGCCTGCCTACCCCCCCTTTCTGTCTCTCCACCACCTATTTATATTCCGCTTGTATCGACACATTACTTAGCTTTCCTACATCCCCCAGCGCCTTCTTGTTCGGCCTCGAATATATCTGGTTGGCTCAAACTACTGCATGACCTGAATTCCCACAATCACTAGGAGGACAAATACATAGCAGTTAGTAATAGGTCCTGGCCAAAATATAAGGTGGGATGAGAACCTGGTGAATGGCATCAAGCATGTGTAAGACACTGCTGCTTTGCTCCTGAAGATGGAGGCAGTCTCCAATTTGAGTGTTCAGAGCGGCATTGTGACGGGGAGCTATATACTTACTATGTGCTACTAACTATATGCTATTCATGTTCCCGCTCCCAGTGGATTATGTATTTACAATCACGTAATGTAGATTACGAATCTAATCTAACTTGCTCAAAACTTCCATGTCGTACTAAGTGTGCCTTGCACGGAGGTGGTGCGCTACGTCTAGCCCACCACCTCAGCCGAGCATCCATTCAACTGCTCTCCGCCCCCAGGTGACAGGGGTCCAATCACAGGATCACACAAAGTCCGGGTGAGAGGCTTCCACTCTCGCCGACAGTGCTGAGCTTGACTTCAAGCTCAGGTTCAGCACTCGCAGTGCTGCTCTTAGGCCTTACCAACGAGAAGACTTCTCATAGAAGCCCAACTGCTTCACAGGCATTCACGTGGTCTCCGAGCTGCATAAAGGCAATTTGTATAGTCTGAAGGCAGAGAGGGATGAGCACCGGCCCGTCATCTGCCATAGTGCACCAGGAGAAGGGGAGAGAGAGGTCAGGGGATTGATGAGACCACGCTGATGATACACTCATTATTACAATGATCACTGCTCCAATTGAAGCGAGAAGTGTAGACAAAACCCGGATGTCTGAAAGTCAGATGTAGAATTGGGCAAACCAAAACAAGATTCCAGAAACCCAAAATGAGATGCCACCATGCCAAAACAAGATCCTGCTAGACCAAATCGGGATTTACCGAACCAGATTTGTGACTGTGACATGGGTGTGACTTGAGTTTTTGGATTTGGAAATCTGGTTTTGGATTTTATGGCAACTGATTCTGGATTTCATGAACATGATCACTGGCCAAAACCAGAATTTTAAGATCAGTAACCGGAACCACCTTTTTGTCCAAAAGGGACACCTATACAGGGACCCCAATCTCATGCATCTCTACGGCTTAGTGAGCACCAGTGGACTCTGCGGGATTGTCTTCCATGACAGTTCGGAAGCCAATCCAATATGACTTTGTGCTGATATTGCGAGTAGTAGAGCTGATTCCCTTCGACCTCTTTCTCAGGCACTTTCAGTGTTCACCTATCTTGACAGCGTACATCGTTGGCTATTGCGTGCGGACATCTGCTATTGAGTTTCCGGCCTTGGTAATGACCTAAACCTAACTGGTATTCTTCAGAGCACATTGACAGAGTGGCACATAAGAGCTAGACTCGAGGAGGATTCCTATCTCATATCTGACCATACCCTTTAAATGGTTGCAGGAGGCGATGGATTATGTTTATTCTGTTTTCCCAACCAAGGATATGATAAGCCATTGTGCTGGCTTCCTCTGGCCATTCCTGATGGATGATTATAGAATTATGAACACTTCCTAGTCTGGATGCGCCCTGCAACAGGTGAGCTCTGCGTAGATCTTGTCCTGACACCGGAAACATCCTTCAAACTCCCTTGGGAGGAGAAGATTGATCAACCGCGATTGGAGCACGTGTCATTGGATGACCCAGACGCAGAGGCCGTAATAATTTCGTCTTCAAGCGAAGCCCAGTATCATTATCTCTATTGTGAGAGAAAAGCACTTTGCCGGTGGAATTCGCAACATGGGATGTTTTTCAGGATCACAGAGCCTTTGGGAAGTGAATGGGGTGCCGGTGAGATGGCAACATGTTGAACACGAAGTGCAAGTTGTGGCCAACTCTTGGATAGGGTACTTCGTGTGGACGTCGCTTCATTCACTTTTCTCATTTTGTTTTGTATCTGTTTGCAAGATACGACCCCCCCAGAGGATAAAATCTTGTCTCAAACAGTTCGTCAGGTACAACTTCAATACCAACAAGTACTGGATCACAGGCAAATCGCATTTTCACTCAACTTCAAGAAACGTCACACTTTGAGGATTACAGCCTGAGTTTTAATGCTTTGCCATTGAGTAGTTCATGACCATAAAATCCATCTGCGTTTATGGAATTGAGCTCACCCTCTGGTGTTTATCCAACCTTTACAGTGCTCATGAGCCTAAGGGGTATCTGTTTGTTTGCCCACCCCAAAATTTCCGAACCGGACCGGATTCATTTCGGTGGCCAGGCTGTCCCGCCTACTGGTCATTCGATCCATCTGGCGCTGCTCGCCTCAGTGCAGGGGACGCAAAAATCCTCGGATTTCCCATAACTCACACTGAAACTATCATGCGCAGAACCTCCTGAGATCAGCTTCTTTACAATAGACTACGGCGATTTCACCGAGGCAAAGGATTCGATCCCGACACCCATGGTGTTGCGAGTCACCTCGACTATCTGCTATTTGAGCTCTCGACCGATCTCGACACTCCATTGTCGTATGGTGAGCATACTTGAACAAAGAGTGACCGTTTACGAACATTCAGGGGTGACTGGACAATATCCGATTTCACATTGATGATTGAGTCATGACATGGACTGCAGCTGCCTCATAGAGTCGCCTGGTATACACACCACATAGTAGCAGAAATCACTAGGAGGACAAATACAGTAGTCTAATCACACAGTAACAGCGGACAGAGCTCATGCACCAATGTTCATAATTCAAACTGGGTGATGGCAGTGTGGAGCGTGCCAGGGAGGAGGGACTTGTCGGGGGGGAGGGGGGATTTCAGGTGGCCTGGGTAGTGTACACAGAACAAGGGGTGGGGGGACGGGGGACGGGTGGGAAGGAAGGGGAACGGAGGGAAACACACTCTCCACCCGATTCTTGACCCCGATCCACCGCGAGATGATGCCCTGGACATGCTCGTGCGCGTCATGGTACGTCCCCGTCACTTCGCGGCAGTGCAGCAGGGTGTGCTGATGTGGGTTTTGAGCGCGGAGGGCATGTCAAGGAGGAGGATGTTTGTTTGGGCGACGATGATAGGGCGTGTACCAAAACATGCATGAAAACACCAGTTTTTATTTCATTTTGAACCTATTAGCGGGCAGAAGTGAGGCATTAGATTATGAGCGTACACCCTCCCTGGGGTGGTAGGCTACACTATTGATGGCCGAAAGTCAGTGTAACAAACCAACTATGAAGGATTGAGTAGACTTGACAAGGCAGCCCAAAAGGCTGTTACGTCCTGACTATGATATTCTACACTGAGCTATAGATGGTGGCGGTAAACCATTATCTTATGCGCTGGAGGTGAAACATCAGGGAACTACTCAGAATTATTGACTTGCCGCCTCAACGGCCTCTGAATAGTCTGATGACTATTAAAACAAGATATACGAAGTCAGGATTGGTACAACCACATTAGGGCCGGCAGAGATATGGCGCCGCGCCATTTTGTGTATAAGCCCAACTGATTAGATTAGGATGAAGACATGTTACTGAGTTAACCATCGCTGTGGTTACTCGGGCAGATCTGACCGATAGAAAGATGCGGACCTCGCATCAAGGATTCACTGATATGACTGATGAGGATTGGCACTATAGAATGGCGCCGCGCCATATTTGCACTGGTCACTATACTGGTCCACCAGTGTAGCGCCGCGCTATCTTGTCAGTCTGCTTGATATATACTATGAGTTTCACTGAGCTTGTGAAGTGTGGAACTGATAGAAAAATGGAATAGAACTTGACTAAGACTGACTTGACCAGTCAGCTATGACTAAAAGACTGACTTGCTCAGTCAGAAAGATGGAAACCAAGACAACTAAGCACGTCTTATGGCGTGCTAGAGAAATACATGTGGACTAGCCCCGGTAGCAGGTCATAATACCCATGGTTGAGAATGTCTTCTACGCCATTGGCCATTCACTACTCGGGCTCCCACCCTTTATTGTTCCTATTCATTCCGTCTATCTCCTTTACTTCTTTCTGAAATGTATAAAAGCCAGCTGTGTACTCTGTATTAGCCAGTAAACTATCCACCCAAGATACGGGCAATATAGTAGACTCTAGATTTGTGAAAAGATATCAGACAGATTTGAAGACGCACAGAAAAGATTAAAAGATACGGGACGTCGAAAAGACTACCACTGCATTGATATAAGAGCCCTCGTTCAACCTATTCAACTTGTCTCCTGTAGCAGCGCTTTAGGCCTCCAGGTTAAGACTTGTTAATAGAAGTGAGACCGCCGCCTTCAGTGTAACCGTCCGCGCGATTAGCCCAGCCCCCACCTTCTGTGTAACTGCCCTCGTTTCGTTGATACCGCCGCCATTCGTGCAGTTAAAGTTGATATTGAAGTAGCGTCTGTCTGTTGATAGTCTGCCCTACCTTCTGCTTCTTGGCTAGTTGTCAGGAGTGTTAGGTTCTGCCGCTCACAAAGAAACTGAAGACTTGAACAGTCTAAGGTTTACTTGAGTCTTGATATCCTGTTGGCGTGAAGTCCCTGCTACCCCAGCATAACCGTGCTTAAACCACATAGTTTGCTATTGAAACAGAGTCTTATAACACCTTTGCACACCCTCTTGACGGGTGATACGTACCCTACTTCCCCGAACACACACACACGAGCATTAGGATCGGATCAGTGTTTTGTTTTGATTTTGGTTGGATTGTGATTAGTGACTAGCTCGCTTCACTCTCTAGTTGATTTCATTAGATTTCACGGCCGCACCCTAGTGCACCGTTTCAACGAGATAGATGGATGGCTATCAATACTGCTTCGGGTGCTAAAGGGTAGCTCACACAGCAACACTGAGACATTATGTGCTGCAGTTATCCAAATCTGAAGTGGGTGTTGGATCAGGTTCTGAGCATCAACCGGCAACTTGAAACGGCACTCCATTTGCCAAATAGACATTCTAAAGCACCAGTTTTCGAATTGCGAGATACGAGTCCCCAGCGAGTGACCTCAGCAAGAAAAAGTGACTCCGTGTGGTGATCTAGGACCTCCAGAAAGACCCTTCAGCCCTGTCATCGGAGCTGCACCGTGCTGCATTGTAACATTGCAAACGGGAGGGCTGCCCAAAATGATAAGCTCTATGGAAGGATGGTGCGGAAAAATGGTTGACTGACAAGTTGCGGTGATGGGAGGGAGCAGGTGGATGTTTGGCTAGAGCGTGTTTGCCGGGGTTCGGATTGTTCCGAAGATGAGTTTTTCTCGGGAAATTGATCAAAAGCATCACTAGGGAAGCCGTGCTTGCTAAAAATGCACAGTAAAGTGAAGCCTAACTCGAAGTCCGGTAAGCATTTCTCTTCATTTTCTCCGAGCTCGTAGGGATTGATGCGCATCCAGATTGAACGTGAATATTCGACATTTACCGCTTCTGATCATTAGTTCCTTGGAACCACCAGAACCTAGGTGGATACAGGAAGAGGCAAAATGAGCTCGCTGCTCAGCACAAAGCTACACCTTCATGGTGGGACCTGTCGTCGCCATTTTCTTCGAATTACTATGTTCTCAACACTCGGAAATTTCGATTTTAATCCTCCAGCCGTGCCTAGACTCTTTAGATAAAGGGATTCGGATGATATGGCTGCCTACAGGCAGCATG
This sequence comes from Mycena albidolilacea, assembly GCA_029282495.1. Taxonomy (NCBI): domain Eukaryota; kingdom Fungi; phylum Basidiomycota; class Agaricomycetes; order Agaricales; family Mycenaceae; genus Mycena; species Mycena albidolilacea. The sequence goes on along the minus strand of JARIHO010000054.1, from coordinate 108,078 downwards.
TTGATCGGTGTCAGCAGGTGGAGGTTCGGCGATCAGCGCAAACTTTGCATGATTGGTTAGTACTTCGTTCAAACCAGTCTACCCTCAGATGCGCCCAGCGCCGCAGGTCCAGTTCTTTGGTTCGGTTTCTTCTCTTCCCGGCCTTCCGATTTATTTGAACGTCCAGCGCTTGGTTGAAAAATCAGCGAACACTAGTCCGATGCATTCACGCTGCCGGACTTGTGCCAGTAATGAAAACCGGAGCTGAAACAATTTAGAAGAGGAAGGAGACGGGTCGAGGAGGAAGGAGACTCGGGGAGGTGGGTGAGCCTCGATATTCTCAAGACCTGCCCCCGAATCGAACGGGAAGGCCCGCTGAGATAATGAGGGCATTCGGCTATTGATTGTGCGCGCACCCAGTACAACATGTCCTGTGCTGATAGTCCGGATTTTTTCAGGATGAGATTATGAATGTTCGTTGCGTTGGCCTACGTCCATCCGCTGAATAACTGCTGCGAGCTCCACTTGCCGCCATCTCCGTGTCAACTGCGGTCCCTTTCATTTATTTCATGAAATGAGTCGTGCTAAAGGTCCTCCATCCAAAGCACCAACGATGTCCTGGGCGAAAATCAGAGAACACATGATGCGGTGTCCCTCTAATTTATCTGGAATTGTTGTGAGGCAAGATTCGATGCAATCACCTTTGAGTCCAGGTGGAATGGATGTGCAATGATTGCACTAAAAACAAAGTTTACAACAGGCGAGGAAATACAACAGCCAACATTGCTAGTCAAAAAGAAAACTCTGCTCCGACTGAAGGTGAAAAAACACGAAACCATCTGCTATTGGGAACTTTTTTTTTCTTTCTTTTCTTTCCTTCTTCTACTACTGGGAACCCCCAACAGCAAATCGATCAATAGTACAAGGCGTGGTAAGGCGTGACGACAGTGACTTCCGTTCGGTGTTCAGCTATGAGGGTTGGTCAGCAATGTATTGGAGTGGATGGTTGCATGACGAACGAGTGAACACGACGCTCAAGCACGAGCATCGCAGACGAGGCCGATCCCAAGGAGCCCAAGGGTGCAGCATCCGGGCGTGCGACCCACTGCGGCGCAGTCGCTTCTGAAGTCGGAGTCACTGGTGGGGGGGTTGGTGCTTGGGTTCACGCAACCGGTTGCCAAGATGCCCCCGAGAGGATCGCCAATGGTGTTGCAGCATTTGGCGAGGGAATAGAGGGTGCCCGGGCAAATAGGGCAGGAGGGAGGTGGAGGAGGATCTCCTCCACCTCCGCCTCCGCCTCCGCCTCCCCTCGCTTCGAGGGGGTTGGCTACGAGAAGCTGCGGCATGGCAGCGAGAGAGAAGAAGACAGCGGCGAGCGTAAAGAACTGCATTGTGCTTTCGATTTGAAGTTTTTGACTTGCTTTCGACTCGTCCACCCAGCCTGCTTTTAAACCCAGCGGAAATGGGGCCAACTGCTTCTGGATTTCAACCCGTCTTAGAAACCTTTACGACATCTGAAAGAATTTCCATTGAATCTTGCTTTTTCCGGAGGGGCCGCCGCCACCGCATGACCTCCAGCCTCCTTGGCGAGAGTGTATGCTGTATGGCGAGTCAGCCTCTCCGAAATGCTTTAGCCGTTCTCATTCACCCTAACCGCTAACCTGTAGGCGCTTAGCCAGGAATTGTTCCCGATGTTCCCAAAAATAGGGCAATAAACTTCAAACCGACAGGTAAAGCGGGCTGCTGGGTTGCCAAGCGGCTATATGGCAAGCACCCAGCATCCACCCTTGCGCCCAATGTCGAATCCCAACCACGTCCTATTCCCCAAGCTCGACGCACATCCGCTGTTTTCTTCATCACGCGACGGGGTGCGAAGCTCCCCACCAAAAGCGAGCGCTCAGGTCAAATTGGCCGTGGCGAACTTCTGCCGTGCCTCTGAACGATGTGATATGGTGTTGACTGCGGCGTCTGCCGCAAACGATCCGGGAACCGCCGGGTGATCTACAAGCCTCAGATGCCCTACGGGGAGCCTAAATTAAGCTCCCCGTAGGGCATCTGAGGCTTGTACCTGCCGTGTCTCTGAACGACGTGATATGGCGTTGACTGCGGCGTCTGCCGCGAACTATCCGGTAATCGCCGGGTGATCTACACGCCCTAAGGGGAGCTTAAATGGTTTCGGATGGAGAATCGTAATTTTATAAAGAGGGTGACTTTGTGGATATTGAGGTATTTAGCCCCAGTGACACAAGGATAATTTAGAAGGTTCTTCTGCGACAGTTTCCATTTCTGAGCGGAAAGCATCAACAATGCGAGACGGGACATTTCGATGGGTATTAGAGATGGGATGGATGCGATGAGGGAGGAATAATATTATGCTTGTTCAAGTAACGTGCAACATGTATCCCTGAACTGAACACTTGGGGTACCCGCAACGGCAACACTGGGCTAATGAACATTCAATTTATCAAAGGCCACAAAATGGGCCAATATTCTGCAGTGTTCCCTAGTGTTCTGGACAAGCTAGGCGATTTCTTTCTCGGCGCGATCACCTTCTCATACCCCTTGGAGATCTTTGGTGGGCAGTTAGAGAGAAAATGATCATTTGGTCCGTAAGTAGCGCCCCGAATCGCCATCGGAATACTTTAGAGCATGCACACCCTATGCAATGGGCCAAGCATTCGGCTCAAACAACACAGTACATTTTCAGATCACCCGGTCTGGCACCCACCTATAATTATTATCAAAATTCCACCGAGTTTCGTGACGACTGATGCCAACCAGGTGGCGAGACGCTGAAGCTTGGCGAGCAATACTTTCCGATTCTGGGGCGTTCAATTTTTCGCTAATTTTGGTTCAATGAAACCCTCATTTCGCGCTAAACATCCACTACTTACGCCGTCGGCGGGAGGGCTGAGTTGGGACGCCAAGATGTTGGTAGTCTCTTATAGACAGACGCTATAACAGAGGGTGCTTGTACCGCATATTTTGTAAGCTGTTGGTCTCTAGCAGCCAGGGAGTGTCTGTAGTAATGACCTTTGTTCAAGAATATTCAACACCAGGTTTTTTGGCAATCCCAAAATTTTAGATCCAGGACGAGTGTTAGACCCGGGTTAAGCAGTTAGAGGCTAGCGGTTAGGGTGAAGGCGTAGAATATCTCGTAGAGGACAAATGTCCCGCAATCTTAGATTTAAACTAACTCGAAGCGCAAAACATATATCCTTGGCACAGGCGGCGGCGCCTCCCGTATTCGTTCTTATTTCCCCGACGCTTGTATTCCTTCTCAATTCCCCGACTCTTCTTCGTATGTCGTTCTTAGGTTTAAGGTGCCCAAGCAATCGAATCATAGCCCGGATTAGAACACCAAATTTACTCCCTTACTCAAGCTGCTCACATTCCGAATTGTCATCGTTTCGAACCAGGGATCAAGATAGTCAACTCAATAGCAGGTACTCGGATGTGGTGTACAGAACACTTTGATTAGCTGCGAAATAGCTTACCGCGGGGCGGCAGTTGGCTGCAATATTGGGGCGTCAGAGGGGCGTCAGAGGGGTGGTACTTGATTTTATGAGGGCGGCAATGAGGGTGGCAATGCGACTCTCAAGGGGCAGCAGTCTTCCCGTTTGACATGGACTCCCCCTCTTCCCACATCTTCTGCTGTCGATTCCCTGGTTCCCTTGCGTCAACGCTGTCTAGTGGCGTAAAGTTAACGGCACCCATGTCTGACCACCCAAAGCATCGAATGTTCAATCGGGGCGAGTTAGTCTCGCGACGCAGTCGCAGTCGGGCACCCTCTCGAAGGAAAACACCACCACCGCAAGCATCGTCGCACGCTAGAACTGCAAGTGGGTCTTCCCGTTCGCTTTCCCGCCGCTGCCAGTTGATTCCTATGAGCAGCACAGTGAATAAATACATCAATACCATCGATGATGCGAAGCCACTGGTTGAGGCACCCTCATTATTTATGTTACCCAGGGGCTATAGGAGGTCCTGGTGGAACGGGCAGTACAGGCGGTGCTGGCGGTCGTGGGGGGGGGTTTACTCTGAGTGGCCATGACTTCAACATCACTCATATGCACAGTGGTGTGACCATGGTGTGTCAAGAGCTCAGTGCCGATGGTTGCACAAGTAACTTATGTAAACTAACTTGCCCTGCCACAAGTAACTTGTAGCTAACTTGTGGCGGGGCAAGTTAAATTTACCCGCACCGTTCCGCATAAGTACAAGTTCCGCACAAATAAGTTAACTTAAGTTCAGCACAGGTAAAATAAGCTAATTGCATGTTAATGTTCACAGGCTCTGTTGCACTATTTCATGCCACTCAGGTGCTTGATTTCACTGTGAATATGAGTTTCAAACGTGTTCATTGTGCCTGGTCTGGATCTGAATCACCATTTTAACAACCAAGTGCAGTGGAGGTGAGTTGAAATACTGTGGTCTGCTGACCTCGCACTGAACCATTGTGTGGCTAGCAGTCAACTGGCTGGGCTCTACGATGTCAAACAGCTTGGGTAAACCGCAAGAGAAGCTTCACAAATCACTGGGAGACAAAGGTTCGGGGAGGGAAATAGAACTTGATGTTCAACAATTTGGTGCCATGGATGGCCTTGATGAACATTGTCCTTCAGTCATGGTTGATGCCAGGGTTTTGCAGCGAACCACTTGTTCACGTACACAAGGTTGGGGACCTAGAGGCATTATTTGGATGCTAGCTGGCTTCTCACTACCTTTGAACTGTTTGGTAAAGTAGATTCTAAGTACTTCCTTAGACTTGACTTGGTTTAACTTGGAGAAACCAGTGAACTTGGGGGTAACTGATGCCATCTGATGGCATAAGTTAGTTTGCTCATGTTAACTTTGTCTAACTTGGCCCGTAAGTTAGCTTAAGTTAGCTCAAGTTAACTTAAGTAAGCTTGGACTACTTCAGTAAGCTTGTTACTTTGGAGTCTATCAAGAGGATGAGGCTGTTAAACTTGGAGAAACTGGTGAACGTGAGGGTAACTGATGCCATCTGATGGCATAAGTTAGTTTGCACATGTTAACTTGGTCTAATTTGGCCTGCAAGTTAGCTTAAGTTAGCTCAGGTTAACTTAGGTCAGCTTGGGCTACCTTCAATTAACATGTTACCTTGGAGTTAATGAAGAGAACTGGGTTGTTTAACAAGTGAACAGGTAGTAGCTGATCATCTGATGGCATAAGTTAATTTGTCTGTGTTATTTTGATCTAACTTGGCGGGCAAGTTAGTGTGTTGTATAAGACATTGATTGTTTATTCAGTGTTCAAGAGAGTTAGCTCAGAACTTGAGGTGAATCTGTGGTGCTTTGAGACATTTTTGTGTCACTGTCATGCTGTTGTGGTAGAGGAGAAAGACACACACCGGTGTCACATCACGCTTACCCCAGGGTAAGCGTGATGTGACAAGCCTTACATGACACAACGTGACCCGATTACTGTATAACACGCATTTTTTCGGAACTGAATCAAGGCTAAGTGTTTGAAAGGTGCCATATGACACTTGGACTCACTGTCTCTGCAAAAATCTGGTGATTAATAGCGAATTCTGTCTTGGTAATACAGATTACTGTCAAACGGGGTGGGGACAAGGCAGGTAGGAAATATTGGTACTTCTGGCTCTATCACATTGCTTCTTGCATGTCGAAGTACCTCATATCAAGAAATAAGCTTGTTCCGACAAGAACTGAATCAACTAGTGCCAATTTATGCTGACACAAACCATTCTTTCCTTATATGGAAGATAGGATGGGTTTGAAATGGTTTTCTGGAAGATTTAGAGATAAGACAGGTAGGTGACCCGCCAAGTTAGTACAAGTTGATTTTGCAGCCCGTGGGAAAACTTAAGTTAACTTGCGGCATGCCTGCCGAAAGGGGCAAGTTCCGCACAAGTTACTTTTCATAAGTTACTTTTTGCGGACTCCTCAGTGCCCATCCTCAGAGCGAGAGTCTTTCTGCCGTCAATACCCGGAGCGAGAACGGTTCGCGATTTCTCATCGTTCACCAATATTTTTTGAAATCCAACCAGGTCTTGATCTTCTGTATCGGTCCGTGCTCCACGATGCGATGCATAATTCGGCTGAGTGCCCTCCCGAACCTGCGTGTCACGAGGGGACACGCGACCTGGCGCTCAGTGAACTGCGAGCATGGTCCCAGGATGGCCGCCGAGGGGTTAGTCTTCTTTGGTTATACGGATCTGCAGGCATGGGCAAATCTGCTGTTGCACAGAACTTCGCTGAAAACTGCAAGAAAGTGGGGACATCTTTCTTTTTCAAGTGCCGGGATTTGGGCGGGGAACATGGAGAGGAGTGTTTCTAACACTGGCTTATCAGCTTGCTGCATCCTTTGACGAGCTCCGTGGCGCAATCCAAGCGGCTGTGGAGGATGACAGGCTTGTTGTCGGACAGACAATGCTGCACCAATATCAGAAGCTGCTTGTTGTGCCGCTTGAGCAGGCATCACCGCTCGTGGTACGCCCAATCATCTTGATCGACGGCCTGGATAAATGCGAAGACTGTAGTGTCCAAGTCCAACTCCTTAAACAGATTATCGGCGGACTTCGGACTGGAAGGCTCCCTGCCAGGTTTCTAATAGCCTGTCGCCCGGAGGCCCACCTTCTCGAAGTCCTCCAAGCACCGGACAATTTTAACTTTTGCCGTCATCTCGAGCTACGTCCCGATGAGTCCGCATACGCAGATGTTCGCCGACACTTCTGCGATGAATTCTCCAGAACTCGTCATTTGCGCCATTTGAGGGGCGTTCCACTGGACGATGAGTGGCCCGGCCAATACTCTATCGAACATCTGGTTGAAAAATCCTCTGGGACCTTCATCTATCTTGCCACAGTTCTGCGGTACATTGACGATGAGTACATACTCGCACCCAGTTGACCGACTCGACGCCATTCTCCGCCTCGATCCTCAGAGCACCACTCCCCGTCTCGTCTTGCGTGGCCTTCATTCCATGCTTCGTGTTTCCCCGGTTCGTACCGTCGGCTTTTTGCAACCAGTCAAACTCTTGCATGTATCCCTATCCGACTTTCTTCTTGATCCGGTACGCTCATCGGGGCTGTGCGTCGCTGCACCAGATCTCGATTCTCAGCTCGTACGTTGTATGGCTGCTTTCTTATCCACTACGTTGTCTAGAGGGCCTCGTTTCAGGTACGTTGTCAACTGAGGTTCTTACGGTTCAGTCTCAGCTTTAATCGGGATTTGAAAGGGAAATAACAATGAGACTTGTGCTCCTCATAGGAGCAGTCGAACCTGCGGACGACTTTTTGCCTGTTCTCCGGCGGCGATCTCTTATTCCGGATGAACAGTCCGGATACTCTGAAGTAGTGTTGCCACGACTTAGACTTGGCTGTCCTTAAGTCGACTTGGCTGACACGACTTGAGTCAGGTCAAGTCAAGTCGGAACTGAGACTTGACCTGACTTGCAAGTCGGTGCAAGTAGACTCCGAGTCACTTGAGTTGACTTAAGTCAGGTCTCAAATTTGAGAATCAAGAACCTTGTAATAGCCCTACAGCTAATCTACAGTAGCAGAATGTGCCACATTTGCAACTGACAATGGCCGTTTGTGTAATTCAATAGTGATGGCCGAGATATCCTTCACCAATAGAGTTTGTGATGCTTCACACAGCACGAAGAGTACTAGAGCATATTTTATTTATTCATTCTACTTTATTTCACCAAACATGTGTGTCCAAACCCATTTTGAACTCCACCACTTTTGCCAATTGAGTATAGAGATTAATTTTCAGGTCACTTCGGCATTGCCAACAGAATCAGTTGCCCCCACAGAAATGTGAGGGTGTGCTCTTGTAAAAAAATCATATTCCATGCTCGGAGCCACGGTATGGGGTCCCAAAGCCCGAAGACTGACTCAGTGGTACCATACCATAATTGGTTGAGGGCCAGAGACAAATTCTCTGAAATATGAGATACACCATTGTTATCCTTGCACATGCTGAAAATACATTACTACAAGTACCTCAGAGTGTCTATTGCATAGCATAGCATGCTTCTGCAACTCCAAAATGCGTGATAGGATCTTGTGCTTGCAAATCTGAGGCCAATAGCTGAAATAGGGGCTTTATGCAATAGTGCCTATTTTCGTGCTTCTGGCTCCATTGAAAGCTTGAGAAACATAACATAATGTATTTTGTACTGTTAAATTAGCAAGATATTGTTTCAGGAGCGCTATTTAATTGACTCAAAGTTACTTTACGATCAAAAAATGATCGTAAAGTGAGCGCTGGCCCCTGTGGCTGTGCTGGGTCTCCTGATCTACATCTCTTTTGCCCCACCATTGTCTATCTCACTTAAACTGTGAGCAACAAGCCATCCATAGACGTTGGTATGGCTTTTGAAATCTCCTGCCAGTTCTCTTGGTTGATCAATCATTCACAAGGGGAACAATCTTGTGTCATTGATGCGCTGCTCTGTTTTGACAACCGATGAATAACTACATATCAAAATCAATGAGCTCTCGAAGCTTGTCCGAATCAACTTCCACAGGCAATGGGAGGTGCCAACCATTGCAGCTAAAATTCACTGGTGCTGATTATGCCCCTATCCAAGCCACCTCAGTGCCTTTGGAACGAGTATTCTCGTCCTCGGCTGAGACAGATACTAAATGTCGAAACTGCACCAGTGCCATGCTGATGGAGGCTCTGCAAATGCTCAAGTTTAATTACAAGAAATTGAGGCTCAACTTTATGTCTGACTGGCAGACTGTCCCTGTTGCGGACGACGATGAAGACTGGCTTCGAACTCTGGCCAATACAGACAACAAAGACAGGGATGTGATTTGGCGCGAGATTGTTGACAGTTGCAACTCAGCAGATGGGATCATATTTAGGGAAATGCCAGAGGAGAACGATGAGTAGTTGAATTTGTATCCTGCCACAGTTTGACTGTTACTTACAGTTAGTATTGTAAAAATTCATATTGCATGCTAACACTATCCATAACATTCAGATTCGTATACCCAAGTGCCATCCAACCTTGTGAATTAATATTGGTGTGACTCAACTGACTTAAGTCGACTCAAGTGACTTGAAGTGACTTGAAGTGGCTTAATCTGACCAAGTCAAGTCAAGTCAAGTTGAAAGTTGCCACAAGTCAACTTAGCCAAGTTGACTTCCGACTTAACAAGTTGCGGCAACACTACTCTGAAGATGAGGACACGTCCGACGAGGAGCAGTTTGACAAAGATGGTGACGAGGAGGAAGATGGACTCTTTCCCGCATCGTAGACCCCAGTGCATGTATGTTCTCTACATCTCTCTCTCTCTCTCTCTGCATACCGCCAAATTTCCTTTTCCCACTTCAAACCAGGATTATATATACCTCTCAGCTACGAATTTCCATGAAAGTTAATGCGGAGACATTGCAACGAAGCTCTGCGGCATTTCTCACCACGGCGCAGATGCCCAGCTACGGTCTGAGTGTCGCGTGGAACGTGCTTGTAGAGATGTCTGCCGTCCTGGTCCTGTGGAGTTGTGCAGTATTAAACACGGAGATCCTCATCCAATGGATTAACTTCGCATTGTCCCCGATCCACGGTCTTCCTGGCTTTGACTATGCAGAATAGAGTAGAGTGCACGTGTTTGGGAGCTCAAAGAACCTCGAAGCTTCTTGGAAGATTCATGTGAGGTCGGAGTACACAATGTGGGAATTCGGGTCAACGCCACACCTCCGAGGCAGTATTTGTGGATCGTACTTTGTCTAAACAGGAAGCAGCCATAGCAGACAATTGGCTATAGGAATCGCACCCCATTTGACGCTCCCGCACTGTCCGGTTGTGGCCATCGGAGCGTCCAATCATTCGTTCGAGCCGCTACTTGCGTATGCATGCACGTTAGGCCAGGCTTCTCAAGAAAAGATAGATATCTGCACCAAAAAATCATTCCCGGTCATCTTTCAGCTGCAGCTGGAAGACTGATTCAGGACGGACACGGCGCAGCGGAATGAGGGAGATGGATGTATAGGTTCCTCTGCAATGGACTGCTTCGCGACAACGCATTATCAACTGGCGGTGCACCTTATAGGCTCAGATTAACTAGTTAAAGCCTGGCTGTAGACCACGGGCTTAATGCGTTATTTCTGGGGAAGCATAACAGGTTATTTCTGGGGACCTCCGGCACTTCTGTTTGCCAGTAGGCATCATCCCGGCTTTGCATGGCTTGCCCCGGCATTGCTTGGGCATCATAGGCAAGGCTTATCCTAGGCAAAACTGATAATTTTCATTTAAAATAACACAAAGATGGTTATATTTCAATTAAAATACCTCAATTGATGGCCATCTGTATTGGGTGGGGATTGATGGTGCCGGCTTTTGCCTTGAAAGTGATGGCCATCAATATTGGGTGAGGATTGATTGTTCCGGCTTTTGCCTTGAAAGTGATGGCTGTCCTCATATCAGAAATGTGATTGATGGTCCCGGCTTTTGCCTTGAAAGCAATGGGTGTCCGTATTGGGTACCTTAGGATGGATGGCCGTCTGTATTGGGGTTGTAATTGATCCCTGGATGCTTTAAATACCAATATTGGTTCAAAAAGCACCGCGTCTCGGAAAGTATTTTGCATTTTGCGGGCCAACCAGTGCACCAATTAGAAAATGGTATGTATGAATCTGGTAGCCGTCAATGAGCTCTACGACATGGGTACGGGGATCAATGGTTTTGAGGATCAATTTCCTTTTTTGGACACTAACGCTTTCGACCCAAAAAGGAAATCATTCGCATCAGCCCTTCCCTGGCTCATAATTCAACCGTTTTCGATGGTCTAACCTCATAGTTACATTGTTCTATGTTCTTTGAAGTTAGCTGGGGTACAGTGGAGCCCATTACAGTGCAATAATAGGGTGAAAAAGGCGAATAAATGATAAATTGGGTACTGGCCATAATATCTTGGGGATATTCCAATATACAAAGGTCTTGGATGGACTACTTTGATCCCTTAGACTATGAAAACACCCTCAACGTGATATACCATGATCTGATCATGAAAAACATCGCATTTTGACTACACAATGAAATTATGCTTTCGCTTCATTATGCACTCCTCAATTGTGCGGGGCTTTGTAAAACACACTATTTGGACTTGGGTCATGTATTTGTGTTGAAAAGACGAGCTATGGACACTCAATAACAAGTGATATCCCATGATTTTGGGTGATCTGGTTTTATGATCTTGTTTGCCATATTCAGCAGGCCACAGGTTCATATGCAATGCTCTGAAAGCTTCCACTAGGTTATCTGAGCTATATAAATTGTTCTGAGCCAAGGTTCCTGCCAATACATGGCAAGAAAAGTTCATAATGTCAAATGACAGATTTTGCTCATTTCATTAATAGGGCACTATGTAGACCAGATAGTGCGAAATAAACACCGGAAATGAGATCAGGTGGTATGAATACCCCAGATTACGCTTTATTTCAAGTGATTTGAGGAAGTTGTGGCTGAGTTCTGTTTCCGAGGATTTGAGTTTGAGAGCAACTTTGGGTCTTTCCTCTGGCCTTGATTGAAGACACCATCTGGTCAAATCTCGACCAAATCCTTTCAAAAAAAGCGTAATCTGGGGTATTCACACTGCCTGATCTCAGTTCTAATGTTTATTTGGCAGTGTCTGGTCCAAATAGTGCCCTATTCATGAAATGAGCAAAATCTGTTATTTGCCATTTCGAACTTTCATTGCCATATATTGGCAAGAATTGTAGCTCAGAATTGTTAATACACCTCGTGGAAGCTATTTGGAGCTTTCAAAGCATTGCATATGACCCTGTAACGAGCTGAATATGGTAAGCAAGATCAGAAAACCAGATCAGTATAAATCATGGGATATCACCTGTTCTGAGTGTGCATAACTCACTTTCCCAACATCTATATATGCCCTGAGTTCAACTGATGTGTTTTGCATTGCCTCGCAGGATGGAGGAGTGCATAATGGAGCGAAAACATAATTTGAATGTATGCCCAAAATGCGATGTTTTTAATCATCAGACTATGAGGTATCACATTGAAGGTTGTCTCATAGCCTGAGGGATGAAGGTAGTGTATCCAGGACATCTTTATACCGGTCTATCTCCAAGATATTATGGCTAGCATACAATTTATCATTTATTCGCTTTTTTCACCTAATTATTGCACTGTAATGGACTCCACTGTACCTCAGTTGACTTCAAAGAACATAGAACAATGTACCTATGCGGTTAGATCATCGAAAACGGTTGAATTAGGAGCCGGGGAAGAGCTGATGTGAAGAATTTCCTTTTTGGGCGGAAAGCGTTAGTGTCCAAAAAAGGAAATTTATATCCGAAACCATTGATCCCTGTACCTATGTTGTAGAGCTCATTGAGGGCTACCAGATTTATATATACCATTTTCTAATTGGTGGGCTGGTTGGCCCGCAAAATGCAAAATACTTTCCGAGACGCGGCGCTTTTTGAACCAAAATTCGTATTTAAAGCATCCAGGGATCAATTACAACCCCAATACAAGCAGCTATCCCTCCTAAGGCACCCAGAACGGACAGCCATCACTTTCAAAGGAAAAACTGGGACCATCAATCACATTTCTAATATCAGGACAGCCATCGCTTTCAAGGCAAAAGCCGGGACCATCAATCCTCACCCAATATTGATGGCCATCACTTTCAAGGCAAACACCGGGACCATCAATCCCCAGCCAATATGGATGGCCATCAATTTAGGTATTTTAATTGAAATACAGTTTAATTGGTATTAAATCATTAGTTGTTTGTGGCTGTGGCAGCCTGCCGGAGTGGCATCAATGCCGTAGCAAGCCACCGGCACAGGTTGTGGCTGTGTGGCAAGACCCCAGAAATAACGCATTAAGCCCTTGGTCTACAGCCAGGCTTTAACTGGTTAATCTGACCATATGAGCTGGGCGGTGGATAGAGAGCAGCCACGTAAGAGAGGAAGAAGGGGAATAAATTGGGAGAAGAGCTACAGAACTCTGATCTCGACGCCGATGCACTCGCTGCGATACGACGTCCTGCACATGTGCGTGCGCATAGCGGGACATCCCTGTCAGGGCGCGACGGGTGGTGCCGATGTGCGTCTCAAGCGCGGAAGGCGTGTCGAGGAGGAGGATGTCGGTTGAGGCGGCGGGTAGATGGAGGCTGGAGAGCAAAATGAAGATCGGTCACTTTGCCCGAGACAGGATCGAATGAGGAGGGAAGATATGCGGCTGAAACGGCGGCTTCATCCGTGAAACGGTGGCACCGAGACCGTTCCTCGGTACGATTTAGAAAACGATAGAGCCCCCACGAAGAGATGCAGGTCCCCCACTAAAGAAACGACTTCGCACAATTCAAGAGCCAAGCCAACGGATCACTATCCAAGACATCGGGAAAAAAGAGGACGCGTACCTTTAACGTGAAGAGGATCCTGCGTCGACGAAAGAGCTGCGGCGGACAGAGGACAGCCAAGTAGGAAGGGAGGGCAGGGAAATCAGCAGGGAGATGAGGTACAGTGCGGTTCGGATGCGAGTTTCGAGCGAGGAAGGCGTGTGAAGGAGGAGGATGTCAATCGAGGCGTTAGATGGAGGCCGGAGATAAATATCGAAGCCTATCGGTCAGTAACTATTTGCCCGAGACAAGATTGCATGAAGATGCAGATGAAGCGGCGGTTTTAAATAGGTAGTCGCAGAGGCATTCCGCGGTTCAATTGAGCGAACGATAAGGCCCCAAGAGATACAGGTCCCCCCGCTACTAGCGGCTAGAGAAGCGACTTGGAAGCGACTCCGCACGATCCAAGACACCGGACGCGTACCTTCGACCGCGGAGTACTGCGATACTGCGACGAAAGAAACCAGTGGGCTGATTAGATTTACGTCGCGGAAGACGACCGACTGGCAGTGGTGATGGGAAAGCGGCTCCTTGTTTGGCTGCAACGTGTTTACCAGATCCGGATTGTTCCGAGGGTTGGTTGAATTACGCGTCGAATGAAAAGAAGCAAAGATACTCACCGCGGAGTTGCAGGTTATAGAAATACCCCCAGAGTAAATGAAAGACCACAGCAAATAGGGGACCGAGACAACAAGAATTATGTCCTCAAGATCTGCTATGTACCCGCTCCCGAATCGAACGAGATCCTCTGTTCGTTGCTATCCATTATGTTGTCGTCCAAGATATGGCGGATACGCCCAGCGCCCCAGACGCTGTCATTTCTTGGGTTGTACCTCCTTTGTCTGCATCTTCTGCCCTGTCCGCGATGGAAGTGATCGGCCTCGGATGCCCATTGGCAATCCATAGTTGAAGAATCAGCAAGTGCTAATCCGAGGCCCATGTCCGAATTACCACGACTGATGGGACGTAGCTCTCCTACGCCAAGATATCTGTCAAGAATTCGCGACCCCGATTGGATTTGGATCCTTCTTCGCTTACCACTCGCCGAACGCGCAAAAAGGCGGGTGATGATGACGAAATGATGGTCCACCCTCGAATCGAACGGGGAGTATCTCCGCTGAGATCCACCTCAATTCTTGAACAAATCGCGGATGCGCCCAGCGGAACAGGTCCGTCTCCTGCGGTGTGAACGTCCGAAGGTTTTGTGTACCGTGGTTCAAGTTGAAGACTTGGCCTCTGCGATGTAGTCGAATTGAGAGCTGGATCAATGCACTCGCACTGGCAGATGTGTATCGGCGACAGCTGTTTCCTCGGCGTATGGAACTTGAACCAGAGCAGGAGAGAACGGCCAAAGCAAAAGAAGAGGAAAGGCCGATCCCTGAAGGACCTCAACTGAGTGGGAGTCGAGTTAGCATCCTTCAGCTAATTCACAGTGATACGGCCTCTTCGATGCTGTGGCCCATCCGCGAGATGTCCTTGCCGGCCGTACAATTACTTCAAAAGTTCAACTATGGGATGGCATTATTATTACTTTCGGCTATATCCGATTAACCGTGCAGCTCTGTCGTGGGGTCGTGGGGTTGGGTTTTGTCGCATTTTCACAAGTTTCATATTATTTCGGGATCTCGGCTGGGTAATCTCGCGGGATTATATTTGATTTTGGTTCATCATCCGGACCTCGCGCGCGCGGAGTCAGCTCACCTAGATAATATATCGTATACTCTGCCGCCGCTTCGAGTTAGTTTCGATCTAAGATTGCGAGACATTTGTCCTCTACGAGATATTCTACGCCTTCACCCTAACCGCTAGCCTCTAACTGCTTAACCCGGGTCCAACACTCGTCCTGGATCTAAAATTTTGGGATTTCCAAAAAACCTGGTGTTGAATACCCTTGAAGAGAGGCCATTATTGCAGACACTCCCTGACTGCTAGAGACCAAAGCTTACAAAATATGCGGTACGAGCACCCTCTGTCATAGCGTCTGTCTATAAGAGACTACCAACAGCTTGGCGTCCCAGCTCAGCCCTCTCGCCGACGGCGTAACCAGTGGACGTTTAGCGTGAAATGAGGGTTTCATTGAACCAAAATTAGCAAATAATTGAGCGTGCCAGAATCGGAAAGTATTGGGTACGAGAAGGTGATCGCGCTGAGAAAGAGATTGCCTAGCTTGCCCAGACACTAGGGAACGCTGCAGAATATTGGCCCATTTTTGTGGCCCTTGATGAATTGAGTGTTCATTAGCCTAGCGTTGCCGTTACGAGTACCTCAAGTGTTCAGTTCAGGGATACATGTTGCACGTCACTTGAACAAGCATAATATTATTCCTCCCTCATCTCATCCATCCCATCTCTAATACCTATCGAAATGTCCCGTCTCGCATTGTGGATACTTTCCGCTCAGATATGGAAACTGTCGCAGAAGAACTCTCCCAATTATCCTTGTGTGTCACTGGGGATAAATACCTCAATATTCACAAAGTCACCCTGTTTATGAAAATACAATCCTCTGTCCGAAACCACTTAAGCTCCCCGTAGGGCATCTGAGGCTTGTAGATCACCCGGCGGTTACCAGATAGTTTGCGGCAGACGCCGCAGTTAACCCCATATCACGTTCAGAGGCGCGGCAGGTACAAGCCTCAGATGCCCTACGGGGAGCTTAATTTAGGCTCCCCGTAGGGCATCTGAGGCTTGTAGATCACCCGGCGAGTAGCGGATCGTTTGCGGCAGACGCCGCAGTCAACGTCGTTCAGAGGCACGGCAGAAGTTCGCCACTGCCAAGGACCTGAGCGCTCGCTCTTGGTGGGGCGCTTCACACCCCGTCGCGTGATGAAGAAAACAGCGGATGTGCGTCGAGCTTGGGGAATAGGACGTGGTTGGGATTCGACATTGGGCGCAAGGGTGGATGTTGGGTGCTTGCCATATAGCCGCTTGGCAACCCAGCAGCCCGCGTTACTTTACCTGTCGGTTTGAAGTTTATTGCCCTATTTTTGGGAACATCGGGAACAATTCCTGGCTAAGCGCCTACAGGTTAGCGGTTAGGGCGAATGAGAACGGCTAAAGCATTCCGGAGAGGCTGACTCGCCATACAGCATACACTCTTGCCAAGGAGGCTGGAGGTCATGCGGTGGCGGCGGCCCCTCCGGAAAAAGCAAGATTCAATGGGAATTCTTTCAGATGTCGTAAAGGTTTCTAAGACGGGTTGAAATCCAGAAGCAGTTGGCCCCATTTCCGCTGGGTTTAAAAGCAGGCTGGGTGGACGAGTCGAGAGCAAGTCAAAAACTTCAAATCGAAAGCACAATGCAGTTCTTTACGCTCGCCGCTGTCTTCTTCTCTCTCGCTGCCATGCCGCAGCTTCTCGTAGCCAACCCCCTCGAATCGAGGGGAGGCGGAGGCGGAGGCGGAGGCGGAGGTGGAGGAGATCCTCCTCCACCTCCCTCCTGCCCTATTTGCCCGGGCACCCTCTATTCCCTCGCCAAATGCTGCACCACCATTGGCGATCCTCTCGGGGGCATCTTGGCAACCGGTTGCGTGAACCCAAGCACCAACCCCCCCACCAGTGACTCCGACTTCAGAAGCGACTGCGCCGCAGTGGGTCGCACGCCCGGATGCTGCACCCTTGGGCTCCTTGGGATCGGCCTCGTCTGCGATGCTCGTGCTTGAGCGTCGTGTTCACTCGTTCGTTCGTCATGCAACCATCCACTCCAATACATTGCTGACCAACCCTCATAGCTGAACACCGAACGGAAGTCACTGTCGTCACGCCTTGCCACGCCTTGTAGTATTGATCGATTTGCTGTTGGGGATTCCCAGTAGCAGAAGAAGGAAAGAAAAGAAAAAAAAAGTTCCCAATAGCAGATGGTTTCGTGTTTTTTCACCTTCGGTCGGAGCAGAGTTTTTTTTTTGACTAGCAATGTTGTATTTCTTCGTCTGTTGTAAACTTTGTTTTTAGTGCAATCATTGCACATCCATTCCACCTGGACTCATAGGTGATTGTATCGAGTCTCGCCTCACAACAATTCCAGATAAATTTGAGGGACACCGCGTCATGTGTTTTCTGATTTTCGCTCAGGACGTCGTTGGTGCTTTGGATGGAGGATCTTTAGTATGACTTGTTTCATGAAATACATGAAATCGACCGCAGCTGACACGGAGATGGCGGCAAGTGGAATTCGCAGCAATTATTCAGCGGATGAACGTAGGCCAACGCCACGAACATTCATAGACTCATCCTGAAAAAAGCCGGACTATCAGCACAGGACATGTTGTACTGGGTGCGCGCAGAATCGATAGCCGAATGCCCTCATTATCTCAGCGGGCCTTCCCGTTCGATTCGGGGGCAGGTCTTGAGAATATCGAGGCTCACCCACCTCCCCGAGTCTCCTTCCTCCTCGACCCGTCTCCTTCCTCTTCTAAATTGTTTCAGATCCGGTTTTCATTACTAGCACACGCCCGGCAGCGTGAATGCATCGGACTAGTGTTCGCTCATTTTTCAACCAAGCGCTGGACGTTCGAATAAATCGAAAGGCTGGGAAGAGAAGAAACCGAAGCAAGGAACTGGACCTGCGGCGCTGGGCGCAGCTGAGGGTAGGCTGGTTTGAGGATGTGCCAAGTACTAACCAATCATGCAAAGTTTGCGCTGATCGCCGAACCTCCATCTGCTCTCACCGATCAACATGCTGCTTGTAGGCAGCCATATCTCGAATCTCTTTAGCTAAAGAGTCTAGACACGGCTGGAGGATTAAAATCGAAATTTACGAGTGCTGAGAACATAGTAATTCGAAGCAAATGGCGACGACAGGCCCCACCATGACGGGGTAGCTTTGTGCTGAGAAGCGAGCTCATATTGCCTCTTCCTGTATCCACCTATGGTCTGGTGGTTCCAAGGAACTCATGATCAGAAGCGGTGACTGTCGAATATTCAACGTTCAATCTGGATGCGCATCAATCCCTACGAGCTCGGAGAAACTGAAGAGAAATGCTTACCGAACTTCGAGTTAGGCTTCACTTCACTGTGCATTTTTAGCAAGCACGGCTTCCCTAGTGATGATCTTCGGAACAATCCGAACCCTGACAAACACGCTCTAGCCAAACATCCACCTGCCCCCTCCCATCACCGCAACTCGTCAGCCAACCGTTTTTTCCGCCCCATCTTTCCATTGAGCTTATCATTTTGGGCAGCCCTCCCATTTGCGACGGTACGATACAGCACGGTGCAGCTCCGACGACAGGGCTGAAGGTCTTTCTGGAGGTCCTGGATCGCCGCGCGGAGTCACTTTTTCTTGCCGAGGTCACTCGCTGGGGACTCGTATCTCGCAATTCGAAAACTGGTGCTTTGGAATGTCTATTTGGCGAATGGAGTGCTGTTTCCAGTTGCCGGTTGCTGCTCAGAACCTGATTCAACGCCCGCTTCAGGTTCGGATAACTGCAGCACACAATGTCTCAGTGTTGCTGTGCGAGCTACCCCTTAGCGCCCGAAGCAGTATTGACAGCCATCCATCTATCTCGTCGCCCAAACAAACATCCTCCTCCTCGACATACCCTCCGTGCTCGAAACCCACATCAGCACACCCTGCCGCGCTGCCGCGAGGTGGCGGGGACGTACCGTGACGTGCACGAGCACGTCCAGGGCGTCGTTTCGCGGTGGATTGGGGTCAAGAATCGGGTGGAGAGTGTGTTGCCCTCCGTTCCCCTTCCTTCCCGCCCGCCCGCCGTCCCCCCTCCCTGCTCTTCCATCTTATCTGAATGCTGACTTCTTCCACCCCTTGCTCTGTGTACACTACCCAGGCCGCCTCAAATCCCGCCTCCCCCTGATGAGTCCCTCCTCCCCGGCACACTCTATGCCGCCACCGCCCAGTTTGAATTATGAAGGTCGGTGAATGAGCTCTGTCCGCTGTTACTGTGTGATCAGACTACTGTATTTGTCCTCCTAGTGATTTCTGCTACTATGTGATGTGATACCAGGCGACTCAATCAGGCGGCTGCGATCCACGACTCAATCATCAATGTGAAGTTGGATATCATCACGCCACCTCTGAACGTTTGTAAATGGTCACTCCGGTGGATAGAGAACAGCCAAGTAAGAGGGGGAGATGAGCTACAGAACTCTGATCTCGACGCCGATGGACTCGCTGTGATATGGCGCCCTGCACATGTGCGTGCGCATCGCGGTACATAACCGTCAGGGCGCGACGGGTGGTGCCGATGTGCGTCTCGAGCGCGGAAGGCGAGTCGGGGAGGAGGATTTCGGTTGGGGCGGCGGGTAGATGGAGGCTGGAGAGCAAGATAAAGATCGGTCAGTTTGCCCGAGACAGAATCAAGTGAGGAGGGAAAATATGCGGCTGAAACGTCGGCGTCATCCGTGAAACAATCGCACCGAGACCGTTCCACGATACGATTTAGAAAACGATAGAGCCCCACGAAGAGATGCAGGTCCCCCACTAGAGAAGCAACTCCGTGCGATCAAACAGCCAAGCCAGCGGACCACTATCTAAGACACCGGGAAAAAAAACGCACGCGTACCTTTGACGCGAAGAGGATCCTGTGTCGACGAAAGAGCTGCGGCGGATAGAGGAGGTAGGGACATCAGCAGGGAGATGAGGTACAGAACTCCGATGTCGACGCTGAGATACTGACTAGGATACGATGCCCTGGACGTGCGCGTGCGGTCTTTATGCGAGTTTCGAGCGCGGAAGGCGTGTGGAGGAGGAGGATGTCAATTGAGGCGTTAGATGGAGGCTGGAGATAAAGATCGAAGCCTATCGGTCAGTAACTGTTTGCCCGAGACAAGATTGCATGAAGATGCGCAGATGAAGCGGGGGTTTTAAATAGGTAGTCGCAGATGCATTCCACGGTTCAATTGAGCGAACGATAGAGCCCCCAGAGATATAGGTCGCCTGCTACTGCGTAGCTACTAGAGAAGCGACTTCGAAGCGACTCCGCACGATCCAAGACACCGGACGAGTACCTTCGACCGCGGAGTACTACGATACTGCGACGAAAGAACTGCGAGAAACCAGTGGGCTGAATAGATTCACGTCGCGGAAGATGACCAACTGGTGAGACGCGGCGATGGGAGGAAGCAGCTTTTTGTTTGGCTGCGATGTGTTTGCCAGATCCGGACTGTTCCGAGGGTTGGTTGAATGACGCGTCGAATAAACAGAAGCAAAGATATTCACCGCGGAGCTGCAGGTTGTAGAGCCCCCCCAGAGTAAATGAAAGGCCACAACAAATAGGGGACCGAGACAACAAGAATTATGTCCTCAAAATCTGCTATTACCCGCTCCCAAATCGAACGAGATCCTCTGTTCGTTGCTATCCATTATGTTGTCGTCCAAGATATAACGGATACGCCCAGCGCCGCAGGGCCTTTTATTACTTGGGTTGTGCCTCCTTTGTCTGCATCTTCTGCCCTGTCCGCGATTAAAGTGCCTCGGATGCCCAAGTGTTAATCCGAGGCCCATGTCTGAATTACCACGACTAATGGTACGTAGCTCTCCTACTCCAAGATATCTATCAAGAATTCGCGACCCCCATTGGGTTCGGATCCTTCTTCGCTTACCTCTCGCTGAACGCGCACAAAGACGGGTGATGACGATGAAATGATGACCCACCCCCGAATCGAACGGGGAGTATCTCCGCCGAGATCCACCTCGATTCTTGAACAAATCGCGTATGCGCCCAGGGCAACAGGTCATTCTCCTGCGGTGTGAACCTCCGAAGGTTTTGTGTACTGTGGTTCAGGTTGCAGACTTGGCCTCTGTGGTGTGGTCGAATTGAGAGCTGGACCAGTACACTCGCGCTGGCAGCTGTGTCCTCGGCGTGTTTAACTTGAACCAGAGAGCAGGAGAGAACGGCCAAAGAAGGAGAGAAAAAAAGGAAAGGCCATTTTTGAAGAAGGCAGCCTGTTGACCCTAGGGCTTTTCACCGTATTTTCGATGAAAATATTGATGGGTCGTTTCTGAGGGAATATACTTAGTGTTGCAAACCTTTACTAGACGTTTGAAACCCAGGATATAACCTGCTATTTATTGAGAAATATCCGATCAAATACGGCTCGATACGGGTAAAATACGGATACATACGGTAAAGAATCCTAGTTGAACCAAGGTTGAACTGACAGAACTGTCGCTACCGCCATCTCACCAGTACCTCCTGGTGATTTCCCATTAGCAAAAAAATTGGGATAGAGACAACTTAAAATCCAGTTTAGCATACTTCTGCAAACAGGAGTGTCTCTTAAAAGTTACTTGTGTGTGACCGGTTCATCGATTTCCTATCATCGGCAACTTGGCGCAGTGATCCGTAGATTCTCCAAACTCCGCCATCTCTTTCTCTGCCGCCGCCCATGGCGCTGCATGGGGCCATTCTTCATGGGCTACGGCCGAGTGCCCTCGAGCGATTTCCTTTGCGAATCTGAGTACGTTGTCAAATACTCATTCTGACTTCCCTTGCAGAGAGTGTAACTGTGTACAACAAGTCCCCAAAATGCGCGTCATTATGTGCAAATCACCCACAGAGACGGTTCAGATATAAATATTGATATTCGGACTGTGCCGTGTATGTTATCGTCGCAACCGGTCGCCGACATGTGAAATCACGGACAACTTATGCCGCGTCCTTGATTTAAACCTGGGAGCTCTTCCTCCTGCAGATTACGTGTCCAGTCCCCCCCTCACCACCTCGCCAACATGCGCTTCTCATCCCTCACGGTACTGCTCGCCCCTCTCGCCTTCACTTTCACCCTTGCAAAACCCACCGGCAACGACAAGATTCCAACCCCCGGTGGCCATCGTCCGAGCAGCAGCGTCTACGAAATTACTGCAGGCGGCAGCCTTTCGATTCTCGGTGCCGCGGTCCACGTCCTCGCGGCTGATGGTAATATCGTGCACGTCTCCACCGCCAGCGTCGGTGGGCAAGTGCCGACGAAGCTCACGGGCGACTCGTCTCGAGCCCTACAGACCAACGGCTGGATCGCCTACGCGTGGTGGCTCAACCCCGGCCTCGCACCAATCTCGTCATTCGCGACGACATGGGTGGTCCCTCCTGCGCCGGAAACATACCACGGGCAGACGATCTTCTTGTTCAACGGCATCCAGCCTAATGCCTCGAGTGCGATTCTGCAGCCCGTTCTCCAGGTGCGTTCGGGAAGTGATTATCTGGAATGTCTGGAGATTTGAATTTAATCTTTTCCCAGTACGGCCCATCGAATGCGGGAGGAAATGCCTCCTGGGCTGTGGCCATCTGGGTGAGTCAACATCGGTTACCATATTCTCCTTCCAGGCACCCGCTCTTAATTCTCGAATGCCAGTTCGTCTATAGCACCGGCAACGCATTCTTCACAACACCTGTGCCCGTCGATCCGGGCGCCACGCTTGAAGCAACTATAACACTCATCGCCAGCAACGGGACGACGTTTGACTACAACGCACAGTTCAGTAACGTTCCCGGCACCTCGATGAACGTCACCGGTAGCCGAGAGCTAACCTTCGCGGTGGAGACGCTCGAGGCATACGGCGTGAGCTCCATCAGCGACTACCCCGTTGGATCCACCGTGTTCGAGGGCATTCAACTCGGGCTCGTGGACGACGCGACGCCCAGCGTGGTGTGGAGCCATGAGGACGACGCGGCCGATGGGGTGCTTCTTGCGGTGGATAGAGATGGGGCGAACGATGCGCGGATGACGATCACTTACTAGGCTTTCGTTGGAGGAGTGGGACTATATTTCTAGAAAGAGGGTCAATTAATCTCTTTCGGCTTGGATTCTCAAACGGCTGCTCAGTTGTGATTCTCCGTCCCCGTCCCACCCGGGCTTGCCGAGTCCTGTTCGGCGAAATTCGAAACCCGCGCGATTCGGGTGCGATATCAACTCAGGAGGGAGGGTGGGTGATGCTCCGAACCGCCCATGATCCTGGAACTCGGAGTGAACTGCCACAAAGAAAAAAGTCGCCAGACTGAGCTGCCATAACAAAAGTCACTAAGTTCAGCCTTGGGTCTCCGGCTAAGTACCTTGTTTGTGCAATATTCGATGCTCGGTGAGTCTAAGAACCCGGAACGGTGTAAGTTACAAACGGATAGGTAAGTCCAAGTATGCTGACTGTCTTCAGATTTCAACCTCCTTATTCATCCCTTGGGAGCGCATCGGTCATCCCGATGCTTGCGCATCCTCATTCTCACGGTTACCCGACGCTATATTCCAACAATAGGTTTGGCGGTGAATGCGATGGATCTGTACCGCATTACTTTCGTCTAGCCGAGCGTGGCATTCTGATGCATCGTTTGAGTCTCTCGGCGCTGTTTGATCCCGCGATGGGTTCTTTCCTTGTTTTTGCACAGCATATTTCTTTATGGAAGTGTCGGTAGAATTATGCACATCTGCCATCCACTATTTGGAATCTTGGTTTATCCCATTGTGAAGAATCGGGCACACGAAAGATGCATGTTCGTCCGCAAAGTTGCTGTTTCAAAAGTGAAAAACTCGTCAGCCGTTCAGGTGCCGTTTGAAAACCGGCGCAAGCAGTGATGCTTTTATGCGGCGGGTCCCTCGTAAGATTTAGAGTTGATCGTAAATCAGTTGTAAACTTAGCCGGGACGTTGATAATAATCAATGCGGAGCCCCGAGCTCACCTTCTACGAGCAATTGTTGTTAGATGCGCATATGCGGGGTTTGGCTTGTGCCGGTGCGGGAGAGGCAGAAACCTCAGGACCCTGTTCTGTTGAAACAATGTTGAATACCCTTGACGGTGTAACATTGCCTCCATACATACATCTTGTCGATAGCTGGGCTCTATGGTGGAAAACCTCTTTGCCTGCATACCTCAGCCGTTCACTTCTCGGTAATCTTTCCCCCTTGTCTGCCACAAAATTGACTGCTATAAAGAGCTTTGGATTAAGTCAGGGTATACGAAATATACAGGAAATTCATAATGCATATATAAATAAGCTCATAGGATTATTAAAACTAAGTCTGGACAGCTGCAGGAGAAGCTGGCGAAATGAGAGTAGGAGGGTTGGATTTTGTCGAACGACGACGACGGACATGTTGTCCACGACGACATTCTGTCGGGTATTCGCACACCCTCTTGCGACGCACACATTGGCTGAGAATCATAATTCAGAGAGAAGTAAAGAATGAATCGAAGCGGCCCATGCACGCACTTGCAACTCTGGTCCGGATTATCCTTGGATGGCCGCATGCACCCGATTTTACGCTCGCGACAGAACAGGCACGCCAGCGTCGGACGTTTGGGCGCAGGGCTGATTTCGTTGTTGAACACCTGTGGCCAGTGGCGCAGTTCGCTCATGATCGGGAAGCACCCCATCGAACTGAATAGTTGCGGCTGTGACGGGGAGCCTGTACTCTGGCCTGCTCCTCTGCTGCTCGGAGGGAGGCGGGGATGCGCTCCGGCCCAACTCGCGGGTGGTGGCGATGGGGTTGCTGGGTTCTGTGATTTATGGGATGCTGGCAGTGTGGATTGTGTATCCTGTGAATACGGAGGGAGGTAATACATCGGTGTTGGCCTGGAGCGAGGGCGAGGTGTTTTCTTCCAATGAGGGGGTGATTCAGTGGGATCCTAAGCATTGTCAGGACTAGTCTCACCCCATGTTGAAAGCTCTGGGACCCGTAGACGTCGAAGGAGTCTGTCGAGTGACTGGACATGGACGACGTCCCCCATATGTAGGTGCTCGACTCTGACGCCTGATTCTGTGGGTGCGAGTGTGTGGAGTGATCACGGTCGCGGGCCGGCCAGGGTTCGTATAGATCCAAGTGGTCGACCGGTATTCCAAGGTCATTCCGGGGGCCTTTGGGTGGCGCAGCGTCTGCCAAAGAGGAATAGAAGTCCTGGACCACATCCCAAGGGCCGGGAATGAAGGTCTGTGCGAGGATCAGAACTGCACAAGGACCAATGAGCCATGTAACAGACATCGTATTGCGTTCGGTCCTCGTTGTCCCAGAGCCATCGCTGGCTTCCCACGATGCGAGTCTGGACTGAACATGAAAATCGTTGCAGATGGAGAGAATCAAGGCGTACGATCTCTTGTTGGAATTCAGCGTTCTTCCCTGAAGCAATAGCCATTCTGAAGAGTAACGTAGAGGGTGGGGAAGGTCAAGGGCAGGCGGCCTTCCGATCCAGGTATTTATCTTGCGAGTCGAGATGCTGTGTGTGTGTGTAACCGAGAAGAACCCAGGTGAGGAAATATGATGAGAGTTATTCCCCACTTTGGGATAATGCCATAACGTAGCCGAATCCGGCCGGAGATTTCCATTCTGCGCACCTAGAACTTGCGCGCTTATGGGCGCCATCAGACGATACAACACCGACGATCCCAGCCGCCCGTATTGGAAGACTCGCGATGCGACTTTCTTTGAACGCCGGAGACAGAATCCGTATCTGTCGCACCGTGGGCCGGGAATACACTACGGAGTAGAGGCCGATCGCCGATAGATCAGAATGAACATCTCGACCCAACCGTATCTGGAAAAATAGAAACAGTAAGCAATGTCGTTATCAATTGAAACAGCTTAGTACGAAAGCATAGCCATAGATCAAACCGCGCCCACAAACCGTAAGGTCGGCTGACAAGAGGACCCATCACCTGAGAAGTGCGAAGAACGCGCGCCATAAAATATCCAAACGACGACAGCCCTGTCGAAAAGATCGTTAACCACGCAGTTTGAAATCTCCGGCAAGGAGCAAACAAAACACTGTACCACTGTACCAAGAAGGGCTTCATTCTTGTATTTTGGTCTGAAGCGGCTGTGTCGCACTCCGCCGGCGGTCCGATATGCAAGGCAGTTAGATAATGACATGATCACTGGCGAAGACGGCGACTCGAAGATGGACTTGACAATTCACCGGTTGCAGTTGCTTCGGTTGTTCCCATTTAGATTCTGGCTGGCCCAGTGTTGAGCTCTAACCAAAATAAAGTCAATGCTCGAACCCCGTCCGCACCACCAAGCAGGATACGAGGCGTCCATTGCAACAATGCAGCGGCGACGAAAAATAATGGCTGGGATCATTGCAAGTCAATGTCACCACGATACACGATAGCGACTGACCGCTAATCACTGTTCGACACGCATAATAGCTGTATATGTCATGTTTGATGGAGAGGAAGTAGACTGCAGATCGCTCGACAACGAGACCCTCTTGAATGGCACCGACCCAGGACTGACTCCACACTCCAGCTGTTCACAGCGGCAAACAAAAACAAAAAAAGGCCGGGCGCCGTTTATCCGAGTGTTGAGATGCCAGCACAATTAAACGTTTCCCCATAATAAAACATCCGCCTAATTCAACGCCGAGGAGAAAGGCTGCCCCGACCGAAAAAGAAGTACGACGAGCCACGGATCGTTCCGTTTCCTCGTAACAATGGAGTGGCGACGAAAAATAATGGCTGGGAAGGAAATGGTGTAACCCGTTGTTAGCATGACAAACGACAGCGGTGGTACACTAATCATTAGCTGCGACAAATGATCCATACTTACTGTGGGGTCAGGCCACTGGATAATGAGAAATGAGGGGCAGATAGCCGCCTTTCCGAAACGGAATGGCCTCGACCCTGAGCCAGGACCCGCTCGGAGAACTCCAGGGAATCCTAGCCATTGTACTAGTCCCCACTTGTTCGCTGCGGCGAACAACAAGAAAAAAGTCACAGCGACGGACGAAACAAAAAGGCCAGGGCTGTTGGTCCGAATGCTCGGATTCATGACAGCACAGTTTTAACGTGGCGTTCTCTAGAACAAGCCGAGGGCACAAAAGCTAGCCCCAGTCAAAAATAATTACACATTCCCTTGGAGCTGACCAGAATAGCAGCGCCCAGCACTGAGATAGACTGAGATGTTCGCACAGTGTGGCCTATCTTTGGTCGTGGCGTTCTCCAGTATGAAAATCGGAAGAAACAGTCAAATGGCGCCGCAGGAACGCCAGAAAAGAGGAATAAAATTCCTGTGCTAGCCAAAGCGAAAACAAAAGTTGCCCCGCCCAAACAAAAAGACAAAAAATTACGCATTCAGATACAGCTGCAGAAAAGCCACAATCGCAGTGTGCGGCACTCCATGGCGCATACCCGTCTCATCGTCCCAGGACGAATGCAGACCCACCAAGCTCCCCTCCGCTGCGTGAATCAGTGGTGCACCCGAGTGCCCCCAGTATGTCCACGCATCGTGCATGAGCGTCCCGATCTCGGCGTTGTCGTGTGGATCCACACCGGGCACCAGCCCGCGGAAGATCCCTGACGACACGAAGATGAAGGGGTAACTCGTGCGCCACGCAGAGGTCGACTCGAGGTCGTCCTGCCCCGGCTGGCCGATACACACGACGCGCGTCTTTGGCGCGGGTGCGTGCGCCGCGGGACAGAGGAACGCGAATGCAGCGACGGGGCCGCTTTCAACCTCCACCGCAGTAATTTGGAGCAGCGCCAAATCGCGCTGACAATCCCATACGCGGCACTCGACACGCACGGCCAGCCCGGTGTAGGAGAGGAGCCACCGCGGCGCGGCGCCCGAGTCGCGGTACTCTTCCTCTGTTTCCGCGATGCAGTGTGCGCAGGTGAGTACCCAGCCTGCAGAGTCGACGCACACAGCCGAGCCCGCCTCGGCCTGCGCGAAGATCAGAATCGCCTCGAGCGCGGTGCGCAGCTGCGGGCTGTCGTTGGGGAGGGATGCGAGCGTAGAGATAGCCTGAGTTCGCAGTTTCCTCTGTTTTTGGCGGAGGAGAGTCAATTCTGTGCCCCGAAGACCTGGGAGGCGAGATCCTGGCTTGATGACTTGTATCGAGGACGGTGCCAGCGCTGCAGATGTCAGAGCATTCGAGAGTGAAGCTCCAGTGGCACGATCCATGGAGGTATTCGAGGAGGAAGCCCCAGTATCGTTCATTGAAGAAGACCCAGCTGCAAGTTTGGATGCTGAACGGAGGCGACGAGGGCTGGAAGGCATTTGGAGGGAGCACACGGCGGTTACGGAAAAGGGATGCGGGATCCTCCGAGTCATCACTCAAATTGATGGCCGGAGGACGGCACGGTCGTTTCAAGCTGATCTCGCCGCCTCTTTAAAATTGTTCTATCGGAGTGCCTCGTAGTTGGAGAATGAGGTAGCCGACGAAGTTGATGCAGATTTGCAGTGTACCCCGAAAAGTATTCTCGGTCAATCCACGACGTCGATCGATGTGAAGTACTCAGCGCGATGGTATTTTCAAAGTGAAGACGGGAGGTATACAGTAGGAATAAAGTAAAATACACAGACCGGGAGCGAGATTGACCCAGCAAGGTGAAAGTCCGAGCGACTAGTGAACACGGAGGTGTCATTGGGGATTTCCCGCAGATCAACGCTCACATGAAGTCACACCACGCGGGCTCTTCCCACTCGGGCTCCGGCGCGGGTGAGGGCGGCGGTGCAGGAACCATGAATCGCACTTTCCGAGAGCCCGTCATAGAGGGGAATGATTTCTCCTCATCAGAGTCGGAGTCAGAGTCGGACTCGGACTCGGACTCGACGGCGACCGACACCTCGTCCCAATCGGAGGGTGGGGGAAGGTCCGGGAAGACGCGCGACGCGCGTTTTGGGAGGGGGCCGAGGCCAAGCAGGTACCGAATGTAGCGCGCGCGGGCCAACAGCTCCTGGGGATGGAGCTTGCTTCTCGGTGCAGGTGGTGGGCTGTAGTTTAATTCCGCAAGATCTGTGTGTATTGTTCAGATTTGGTGAAGGAAATATGATAAGAATGAACGCACCCTGGTATTCCCACGGACAACGTTCGTCGAAATCGAATGGGGCGGCGTCGGTGGGGTGTAAGACAGGGACGTCCAGGATGATTGTGGATGACTCCAGGGATGAGAGTAGAGAGGAAGAACCGGACGAGCCGGAATCTGCCGATCCCCGGCGAGCCCGGCCGTCGCGCAATGATTCTTTCAGCGCCGACTTGGGAAGAGTCTGAGAACGGGGACGCGGCGACGCTGCTAGTGCCGCAGATGATGGTGTCCGAGGAGGTGTCGCAGCAGACGCCGACCGAAAACGGTTGCGAACAGAGGCGGACCCCGCCTTGACGGTAGGAATAGGCAGCAGGGCGACTTCAGCCGCAAACGAAGTCCAAGAAGTACCTCTGATGGAGTTGGTGGGCATTGTGTTGATGATGGGGTTGGGAATCGTGGGTTTACGAGTTTTGAATCATCTGGCCCACTGGCTTGCTGCTTTTATAGAAATGCGGAAGTAAACTAAAACCATCGATGTGAGACTGGCGGCCTATGGCTGTGTTGTGCGTCGTACTCCCCGCTGTGCGGCCCCCGACTGGCGGATAGCGAGTGCGACATGCTGAAGTCCTCAGACAACTTCTCCGGACGGCTAGTTCCAGGACGACTCGACCAATTGCTGACGAATTGGGCAAATTTAACAGATTGTATAACGATAGAGCGCCTCCGTCATAGAGCATGGGAGTGTACTACAGCTGCCACAAATGCGAAGGCGGGCGCGGGGGTGGTGCAGGGGGCGGAAGATCAAGCCCTTGTCTGAGATGATCGACCCCTGTCTCAACGAACATCAATCCACTTTTTGGGCCGCCATCTCACCCCGCAGCCGGCACTGGTTCCACCGGTGTCGTACAAGAGCGCTATTCTGCTCTGAAGACGAGTTGATTCCCTCGGCCTAGGAGACATGAGCAGTTATTTCACTCCGCATTCCTAACTCATGCGATCACTGCCCCGCCGATCATTTTACTTCGAAGTTCGAGAGCGCAATTCTCGCTGCTCACAATCGAGGCAGCGCATATCCCCGATCTCGTCTAAAGCCTTTCGAAATTGCTTATGGAAGTACGGAATAAATACTGCTTAATGATACGAAACAGACGAACAGCTTTGAAAACTCTCTTCGGACGACCTTCCTCTCTCGAATTAAATAATTGACCACAACCAAGATCCATTCGGGGATAATTCATGTATCACATATACAAAAGCTCTGAGCAAAAACGAGAGCTTCTGGATTGCATTTTGAGAGCACTATTCGTCGAGAAATACGATATCCTCTGATGTTCAGGACGTTATAAGTTTGAGGCGATGAGGAGAAAGACGGCGAATTACCTCTAAAGAGAACTATGATTTCGTTTCAATAAAAGCCAAGGATGTCGAAATGCACTTATAACCGGTGTTGGAACGATTGTCAAATGAACAGTTGTGCCCCTTGACTTCACTGCGTAAGCCAACAAAGTATCGTGTCACCGTGACACCATCTGATTAACCCAGTTCCCCAACGACGGTGAACCACCAAACTGCCCATTATGATTAAAAACACGACAATGTGTCCGCCATGGAACTAGAAACGCACAAAGTTAAAGTCCTTGGCACGAGCGTTGGAAAGGACTTTGACTCGGCGATTCAACAACCCCGGCCGACGTTCTAGCTGTACCAGAGCTATTGGCTTGTCCGCTGTACATTCAGCAGTGTGCTCGTGCCCCAGAAAGACATCCTTGTTGTCGTCAATTACCTGCTTAGCCAGTGTATTTTGATAAAATTCAGAATAGGCATATATGGGATTGCCCTGGACTTTCGCTATGTAGGGCTTGATAACCCCATAGCTGTGAGGGAGGGGCACAAGGATACTCTCAACACGTCCCAGTGCCGGCTCGTTGTCATCGAACGAAAGCTTGGAGGTGTCCTCGCCAACCTGAGTGAACAAGCGATAATACACTGAAAGACCGTCAGATGAATGAGTTGTGCCGTGTTCGTGGTGGAATAAAGCAAGTGGGGACGCACAATATTGCCAACAAGGTGAGGAGGAGCCTAAGAAGTGCCACGCGAAGGCCAGGGTCGATTCTAGCCCCAGATTCATTATTGTTTCGAGGAGGTAACCCGTGTAGTTTATGTGCGTGGATCCTGAGAAAGTAAAGAGCATGTCCTGCAACATTGTGGAGAAATGTGAGAAGTTCTGGGATTAAAACTCACCTATATACATTCGTATAGCCGTCCTTCAGCGACGGCTGTGGCGATTTTACGAGAGTTCATGCCATCATGTATGAATTCAATTGCCTGGACAAGAACGAAATCGCCTTTGCGCGGCGCGGCAGGGACATTGCCATTCTTCTTTGATTTACCTCCATATTTCTTCTTCCTCCCCGCGATTACATCCAGGCTAGAGTCCTCGACCTCTATAGGAGCCCATCGAGAACCGGTGGGCACGCAAGTGACTGGAAATGCGTGAATATGTCATCGGTTTTGAGAAAGAGCCTGAAACAGGGTCAGAATGATTTATGTAAATACAAATTTAAAATAATAAACAAAACGGCCATACAACCAGCAATCCAGCATGCGTGCATCCGAAACCAGATAAAAGAGTCGTGAACCCGGATAGAACTCGACTTTCTTCATGTGTGAAGGCGCCGCGCGGCCAATCTTTCCCGCGCTATGCCCCAGTAATGCTGGATTCGTGCTCTTCCCGGATGTCCGCCCCAAGTGAGTCTGAACAATATCGGTCCATTTGGTGTGCCAAACCTGTAGCTGGGGCTCGAGGATTTCGAGCGATTTGAGGGCATCATTGTGGAACTGCAAATAGGACTGCAGCTGGAGAACCATCGCGTAGGAAATCCCATCACCGCCAATAACTAGCTTGCGCGGAATATAACTGCTCGCAGTTTGGCTGACCTGCTTCAAAAAAATCGAGCAGCCCGTCCTTCAGCTCTGCAGGAATCGTTTGTTTCTTCCCACTCGATGCGAGGGGATAAACAATTGGTTGTTCCAGGGGATTGAGGAGTTTGGCTGTGCCGCGGTACCGAGCCTTCACCTCCGCACTCTGGTACTTGAAGGCTTTGACGCGGCGCCTCTCTCTTGAATATACTCAATCTGTTCTTTACTTGCGAACACACCATCAATATCACCTTCCCATACCTTTGTTTCTTTTTGGCGGCCCACTGGAGACATCGTCGTCACACCGTTTGCGTGCGCTGGGGAAGCTGCCGATGTCTTCTTGGTCCGCAGGCGTGTGTAGTGCTGGGAAAGTTCGGCTCGGTTCAGGTTCTGGCCCTTCGCTCTGAACTCCGAACCCGAACGCTGCGTTTGGTTCAGGTAAGTCCTGGAACTTTGAACCTGAACTTGCGTTCGGGTTTCGGGTTTCGCGTTTGAACGTATTCGAACCTGAGCAATTTCGGCCATCTCGGCGACGCAAAATCTGCGTTAAAGCGACTTAGGGTTTAGTTTTTCTTCAGCCTGGAGCACGCTGTATTGCCCTCCACGGGCGTACAGAGAACACATTATGCTTACTAAAATTATTTGACAGGTCGACATGCACCCAATGTTACGCATAGAGATCAAGATTGATCCAAACCTTTTTAATGAAATGCTCTGGACGCTTGTGGTGACGACTAGAACAGGCTGGTACGAAGTATTGTCCAAATCTCGGTCAGAAATTCTGGGAAATCATCGGAAATGGCCCAAACGTCTTATTGTCAGGTTCGAGGGTCGAACGCGACCATCACTGTCCGAACGCTGAGCCTGAACGCTGCGTTCGGTTCAAGCGCCGAACCTCGAACCTGAACTCCGCGTTCGGTTCGGTCTGATTCAGGTTCGAACCGATTCTTGAACCGGACTTTCCCAGAACTAGGCGTGTGAGGTTGAGACGGCGCCGACACCAGTGGCCATTTCGACGCATCAGGGCGGGGTTGGGGGCATAGAGTGGTGGAAGGAGGAGGAATGAAGAAAATCAGGATGAACATGTGGACCCTTACGAAACGGAGGCTTTCCCGAGCTTTACCGTGCACTGCACATTCGAAATGACAAGTACCGTCTTTCTTATGAAAGGATGGAATGTACCGTGTTTGCACCGAATGTGCAGTGTTCTGAACAGATCTGCACGAGCTTTGTATATCCTCGTTGTCAGCGCCTTCCGCGTTTTGAGTTTATCCTCGACCCTCATTGATAATATTGCATGCAATCCCGCCCTCAAGACACGAATTTCGCCAATATTCGACAACGCAATCTTTGTTGAGTCTTTCCTTGTCCCTTGATCCAATCCGCGGAGCTTCGCCCGAGAAGGATAGGTATGCTTCAAGTCAATAATCTGCCTCGATATTCTTCATACATACGACGAGGCAACCTTAATTGCATACCCCCAGTTTGACGCCTTCCCAATCACGCGCTAGTGGAATGGATATATTTCTGTCTTTGATGTATCATCTCGTAACATTCAACAAGCAATCCATCTAGAATTTCTTGGGCACTTGCTGGAAGACCATCGACCATCCATCTCCTCGCAACATACTCGTCTCAAGTTGGAATGTTTCCGTTTTCGGCGCCGTTGGCGAGACGTTATCATATCAAATCTGCTCTCCTACTTAAGTGTACTTAGTTTTGGGGCGGGATAAAGTCCGTTCCGGAGTCATCAATGTTCAAGTACCCGCCTATTCCATCATCTTCAACATAGCTGCAAACTAATCAATGGCCGCTCCAAAGAAACAGACCTAACACACCTTAACCGTTTCATGAGAACCGAATTGAAGAGCTCTCTTCGCTGATTCTTTTTCGAGTCCAGTCTCAACGTCTCTTCAGCCACAACCTCTGGTATCTTGGAGCCCCGACCCAATATCCGTGCGGAATCCAGCAAACCATCAGCGTGCTGTATCCGCCTTCTCTTCATATTGATGAATGTGGACCCGATCAACCACATCAGCAGACAACTAACCAAACTTGCAATCGCACGCCATTTAACCACGGCCAGCGCAAAACCCGCTGGGATCACAACCTCGAGGTCGACCTCTGTCGCAAAGAAAGAGTACTCTGGGCAGCCCTGCAGGGAGGGCTGGATCGCGGGCCATTTGGTACTGGCGACCGAGGGAGGCGTGCATAGAGTGTTCACGTTCCAAAGATAGCTTGCGAACAAGCGTTCAAGTGCTCCTTGGAAGGTGACCAGTGCATTTCTTTGGATGCTCGTCCCAATGAAGGAAAAGGAGGGTGCAGAGCCGTCGAGAAGATCTGCGAGAAGTGACTCTGGCGTTGGCGTGGATGCGCCCTGGGGCACCGTGTTGTTGTAGGCGGGTGAGCTCGGTGTGAGTGCCAGTAACAACTGTCTCTCTGCTTGTGACCCTCCCTTAGTATTACCCCACTGGAACTGGTCCCATGTATGATCGCCATGTGGACCCTCAAAACCAATCATCGTGTCAGCGCGGCTGGGAGGATCTAAAAGCCGGCCCTCAGGATCTATGGTGGCCGTTAGATCCTCGTTTATCGCGGTACAGCCGATAACCTGAATGTAGGCCTGTCCACCATGGCCACCGTCGGAAGATTGGGGCCCTTGGTACTGGCTCAAGTTAACCATTGCGCCTGGGTTGCCAGCAGAATCCACAAGAAAGGCGCCAAGGCGTTGGGTGGCGATGACCATGACCACTTGATTATGTCCGGGTGGCCCATTAATTAGAACCGAGTCGGATGCCCATGCCCATGGCTGAAAATAAACCTTGGCTTTGGTGCGTGATGAGCGCCTGTAAGAACCAACCACGCGTGACGTACTAGGCAAAATCAAAGATGTGTTATAAGAGCCCCAGTAACCCACGATGTTCAAGCCTGGCAAGTCGGGATCCCAATATGGAGGTTTGGGCATTGAAACATTGACCCACGCCGCACTAGTGGCAAGGTCCGAGATGTTACGAAAGATAAATGACTCAGAACCATCCCGTGGGGACGGTTGTGCCAAGCTCATATCTGTGGAACCCAAAGGCAATGTGAAAGTGTTGACTGTAGCGTCCTCGATTTGGGAGCAGTGTATGTTAACAAGGGTAGCTTGGACACGAGCTTCAGTCCACGTATTTTCCCGGTTGCCGAAAGGATTTTCCAGGTTATCTTGATTGACTAAGTCGTGAAGCAATCTCCAGGTTGAGCTTTGTGAGTGGAATGCAGATGCAGATCAAATGACAGAAAATACCTTCCTTGTAGGCCGGGATAGCGGGTATGATTGGGGCGTACTGGGAACATGTTCAGGGCAGCATTGGCAGCATTCTGTGGGCAAATAAACATGACCAATGTGGTAGTTTGGCAGCTATAACTCACCCGTGTGGCAGGAGATAATTGATTTGGATTGAAAGAAGTAACGCTATCGTCGTTCAGTATTGTTGATGGCCATATCTCATCGAAATCTCCGAATCGAGATGCTAGATAGACAGGCTGCCCTGGAAAGCTCAATTTTGTGGGACTGGCGTTCAAGTTCACAGCGAGGGCTGGTCGTAAAATAAGTAGAGAAGTGGGAAGAACGACGGTGGCTCACTAAGGATAGCTCCACTGCTGACTTGAAGCAGCGTGCCACATGCAAGATAGAACATAATCGTCTTCAACCCCGACGGGTCAGGAGGTGTGAAGTGAGCTGTTGATCGGAAGTAGAGCCAGTTGGCTGATAGAGCGGAAAACAACCCAGACCAGGCGTTAAGTCGGAGGTGCAGAACTCCCAGTGTGGGGGCTGAGAACATGGGGCTCAGATATCTAATCGACGTGGGGCCTCATGGAACACTGACGGTGTTGGATGTTTTCATCTACCGCAAACTCTCTCACAAGCGAAACAAGCCCGCCAACAATGATCAGAAACGCTCCTTGCAGCACGGCTGTGACTTCGGTCTGGATAGAGGCGGCCTGCTGACGCATTGAGCATTGGAAACGGGGGCAGGATATTGGCTCACGTTCGTAGCTGCCACTGTAATAAACCATCCCTTCACTGCTGCAACGACGGCGACGGCGTGAGCCCCGACCAATAGCGCGTGTCCAACATGGAAAATCCCTAGTTTTGCACCGAGGGACACCAGCTTGACTTCCTGTTCAGATTCGAGCTTGGGCTCCGACGCTGCTGAGGACGTCGGAGCTTCATAGGTATGGTTCATTTGCTCTCAGGGTAGTTGGGGACCAGGGGACGAGGTGGGACGTGAGCGAGAGTTGTCATTAAAATTGTCATTAAAATACTTACGCCAAGCCGTCCAATATGTACTGATTATTGTCAAGATATTGTTCTTTGTTCGCGTCAGTCAGACAGAGTACAGACCGTTATCACTTTCGCACACGTATCTTTAACCAAATGCCCACTTTATAGCACTTCCCGATAGCCACTGCGCTTTCTCTTGGGCTCCTCGCAGTCTACTCAATTTCAACCTCTAGTGACCTATGAGTCGAAGGACAGATCTCCGGCAACACGTCTAGCCCGATGCATGCTAACGCTCTCACCGAGCCCCCAAATCGCAGATTTCTGAGCTGTGGAGAAATCACGCCACAATCAACATGTTTAGTATGGTCTGGTGGATCTGGCACCGTCTACTTGCTGGCCCTAAGTTCGG
This sequence comes from Mycena albidolilacea, assembly GCA_029282495.1. Lineage (NCBI taxonomy): Eukaryota > Fungi > Basidiomycota > Agaricomycetes > Agaricales > Mycenaceae > Mycena > Mycena albidolilacea. Next base: position 71,440 of record JARIHO010000054.1, on the reverse strand, counting down.
CGAAGAGTCGCCGGGATTGTTGACAGTGGAGGCGATCGTCAAGATGGGCGGGAACAGGCCGGACAGCAGAGTCTACCCTTAGTTCAGGAGAGACGCAAGGGGTGGCGAAGCTCGTCGGCGTGGCACTGTGCTTGAGATGAGTGTCAATCGGGGGTCAGGCCTTAACCGGAGTTATCCCACTGTTTCTCCGCTGACCCCTACTGGCTCGTATCGGTGAGCTTAGGCGCCCGCGCAAACCTGCAACTTCGCCGATCAGCCTCCCGAAGTTGGGTCGTCTGCGTTGCGATGGTATGATAATGCCCACTTCACGCTGAGATGCGTACTCGTTTTCCGAGAAAGCCATGAGCAAGAAGAAGGGAAGACTCCCAGAGTTCCATGCAAATTCTTGAGAGGAAAATGATTGATGATTGGTGGGTCGCCAGGCTGAACCACTCGGGCTTAAATAACTGCGCCCGCACAAAAAAGTGTTCGCTCCTCGAGATCCAAGTGGAATCGCTGTGAGCATCACTTCCGGTCATCGATACCAAACAGTACGGAGCGGAGAGCTTCCCCTGTCTACGGAGTTTATATAACACAGCTAGATATGAATACGTGCCCGTATGAAAGCAAATGTAATGAGGTAAAGTTCCGCCCTGCGTCGATGGTAGACCGAGGGGGCGGAGAGGCGACGTATCGATGGTCGTAGTGCGTGGGCAGAAGAAGAACGCGGCGCCACTGATGAAGAACGGTCACCGCGAGCGCTGCCCACGCGGGTGGTGGTGCAGATGGTAGTTGGGGCTGCGCGAGAGGGGCAGGCATCGAGGAGAGGGGTGGGGCTGCGCCGAAGATGGTCGTCACGGGCGGGAGGCGAGGAAAGCGGCATATGCGATGGGGAATGGACGCAGCGCGCGTTGCGCACGGCGGTGGTGTCGCACATCCCCGTTGTGGTGCGCGTAGGCGCGCGCGGAGAACAGTGAGAGTGGCGACTCCGCTGAAGATCGTCGCTGCGCCCGCGGGGTCAACGAAGGCAGCGTGCGCGACGAGGAACGGCGGCGCCTGGTGTTGAGGGTGTGGGCGTGGTACGGCGGCGGGGGCGATATACCACGCTTGTGGCGAGGTCGTAGGCGCGGGGCGCATCGAACAGGCAGATAGTGGCATCGTAGTCACTGAACAGATCGTGTTCCGTGTCGTGCTGCTGCAGAAAACCGGCACGGGCGGCGGGCAGTGCGAGTAGTCGCAGTGCATGTCTTACACGGTGCTCCGGCCAGGCGGGAAGGAGCGACGGGCGTACAGGCGGCGGTGATACGAAAGGGGCGTGCGCCCGCAGAATGGCTGAGGATGTCATCAGTATATACACCACGAGGAAGAAACACGAAAATTGGAAGGGCGAGGAGAAAAGAAGGAAGAGGAAAGGGAGGAAAAAGAAAAAGAAGAGAGCGAGGAGAAACCCACTCATATCCCGCTCGCAAGCGTCGAATTAGCACATGCTGCGATGGTAAAAGGGCGGTCTGATAGGATTGCGGTCGGTGCGTTCCTGCCCGTTTGACTCAGGATGACGCTGGTTTGACGCTGGTTGACGGATTGGACTATCCAAGGCAACACAAAGGTACAGGGCACGCACGATACCCGCTATCTGGGAGCGCAGCCCGAGTTCCAAGTTGCACCCGCGGCGAGATGGGGATTCGCGTCTGCACCGAACGGGTGCGGCTAAGGTGCTTGAAAACGGAGTCGTCGGTGACGAGCGGGGAAGGTGACGATGCACAACCTGCAGCAACGCCGCGCCAGGGGCCCCGATGCCGAACGCCGCCACGCCTGCGGCGAGGATGAGGATACGGAAGTAGGTGAGAGATGATAACGAGCGACGTACGTTAGATGTTAGATACCCTCGAATACGCTGGACACGTATCTCTTGCGTATCTCCATTCCTCGTGGGCTTTCCAAGCACGCAATCTGCAGGAGAGGGTGCCGGAGGGAGGCTCGCGCGCGGTGTGTACCTAGAAATCGAAGAAAATTCATCAATACGACACAAAAAATCGAGGGAAAGTAGACGCCCCTTGGATCGAGGTAGGTCATGCAAGTCGGGGGCACCGAACGAGGCCAGTAGGCGATGGTATTGCACTGCGCGTCGCAGATCGTGCGACGATGGGTTAGGCGGCTCTAGGCCAAGGTCGCGCGCGTCGCCTCGAGTATGGCGGTGAGTATCAATTGAGGCTGGGATGCGTCAATGGAAAATGCAGGCGACGTACAGAGGCAGAGGCTCGGCAAAGGGGGGGCAGGCGAGCGGATGCCGTGGTGGAGAAGCGAGGGGGTCCTTAAATTGGGCTTGACTGGTCAAAACTCGGCGGTCCAGACGACAATGGATGAGTGGATTGGGGTTGAGATTCGGATGGAGGGTGCGCCGGTCGAGGCCTGGAGCGAGGGGCATTGAGGGGGAGGCGAGTGGCGAGGGTGGTGGTGGGAGTGAAAGAGACATCGCCGCAGTGCCGACAGACAGCGGCGCCACGCAGCGGCAAGTAAACGCGGCGCGAGCGCGGTGCGGGCGGAGCGATGCATTGGCCGGCGCAAACAGTGGACGTCGGGAATATCGGGCAGAGCTCAATTAAAAGTCGCGCTCTGTCGGGGGATCCCGGATCTGCGCCGGCGAAGTGCAGGGTGTGTGGTTCCGCTAGAGGGAAGCGCTGAGGGGCGGCGACGCGTCGGGAGGCGCCGGGAAGCAAAAGCTGGGGTCGGCGAAGCAAAAGGGAAGGCTTGATCAATTGACCGAGTTGATCCGACAGCACCGCCACACTTCTCTTTTCTTCTCGCTGCGAAGACACGCACATAACCTTTCAGAGTGCCTGTGGCTTTCTACATCCACTTGCTCGCGATCGGCGCTCACTAAAACTGACATTTTCATGAACGAACACCAGGATTATGTAGCCGACAGGCTCGAGGCATGGAAAATGGCCTCTGGAGTCTGACTTGTGGGGATCGTGCTAACCGGCCCCCGGGCGTAGCCGTAACCGTAACGATGTTTTCGTGGACTTTTACGGTTACGGTACAGTGCATTTACGGACGTATACGATCGTACAGAATGACATAAAATTAAAATGAAGAAAGAAACAGGTATCTACGCCTCCTGCATAGCCTGAGAAGGTCCTCGAGGCCGTTGCATTCCAAACGAAGGTGATGCTTCACCAACATTAAAGTCCGGATAGTTATGGTATCTCTTTTTCTTGAGATAACATGTTCCACCGCAACTGCAGAGCCTGGCAAAATTCATGAGCCTCAATTTGCACATCCAGAGAGAAAAAAAATTACCTGGGATTGACATGATATCACGCGCAATTGCGGGCGTGCCACCATTGATATACAACACATGGGAAGCAAATATCAATTGTGGACGTGTATCTGATAGGTCTCTGTCGGTGTTCAACATCTCAGAGGGAACGGTGAAGCACAGTGTTCAAGAGAACGCAACGAATCCAACAACCGTGCTTGACAGCAGCCCAAAATGGATGCCCAAGTTGAGCCGAGTGCCATATGCTCACCTCGGCACTACGAAAGGTAATTGGGTCCGAGAAATAATATTTCGTGTTATGCGCGGCATAACAGGGACTTCATCGCGCGCTTCGGCTCCGGCCAGCCGATGGGTTCAAAATCGAACCATCTTGGGCAAATATACGGTCGTAAAATACCGTATACGGACCGTATGTTTACGGTTCTTACGGTATACGGCCGGTGGTCAACCGTAACCGTATAGATCCTCGATGGGGTCCATACGGTACGGTTACGGGACCCGTGTAACCGTACCCGTACTACCGTACATACAGTTACGGTGCCGATTCCTAGTCCGCGGCTGCATTTTCCGAGCAATTGGGAGGCTCTGAGGATTTAAGTTGGCCTCGAAGTTGTCGCCTTCCAGGAGACGAACAGATACGAGGAACTATTTAAATCTAGTATTTTGGACCGATTGACGCCTGGCTTAGGTTTCGTTCCCTGCCAGTGCGTCAGGTTGGGATTGCTCAAAATCTTCGGCAAAGCGGCCAGAAAAAAAGGGGTACAAAGTCCAGCGCAGGGACCATGCCCTCTTTTGTGTTCGACTCTCAGCCGCGATTGAAAGAGCTACAGTCGTGTACGGCTGTCTATGGGCTACGGAGGTGCTCAGGGCTGTCAGCTTTGAAGTTGGATCCACCTATCGTCAAATATCAACCAACCAAGAGCTCGACGATACACGTCTGCGAGACATCGAAATAAAATATACCGAAATCAGCCGATCTGCTCGTACTTCGTAAACTCGTAAACTCATAACTCCAATATCGTATCTAGAGTAACTTCGTACATCCCATATTATTGTACACCGCCCTTCCTCCTACAATAGAGAACGGGACGAGCACGGGGACGGGGAATAAAGAATTATATGTATGTAAGGAACTTTTGCGTGCGGCGCTGTCTGTTTTGAGTGTTTATAGGGTAGGTAGGTGGGAATACAATAAGATGAGATCAGGTCCTCTCCTCTCTCTGCAGGTCCTCAACAGAGCAGTTGAGAAATACGAAATCCAAAACCAAAACCAAAAAAGTTGCTGTGTGCAGGCGAGAGGCCTTGTGCCCGCGGTGATGTGAGCAAAGTCTTGGTGACCAGTTATCCGTGATGGTGTTGCCTGATAGGTAAAGCAACGGTGGCTACTGTTTCCACTTTCTTCAATACCGCACCGTTCGCGCCTTTTCGGTTATATGTTGCCAAAAAAAGTTGTTTCGACTATTTCAGGCTCTGCGCCACCAAGATCCCGTTCTTCGCGGTTTCGCTGCCGCCGGAGTCCGGTAATTCAATTCTCCGCTTATGGCTCTGGTTTTTTAGGTCCTTGAAAAACCCTAAACTGCATCTCTGTTTGTTGTAGTATTTCAAGTGCACGGCTCCTGGGCAAATTCGAGACATACAGTACATGGCCGTGTTCAATTTTTTGCTTGATCTTATGTGATCGTTTTAGTTGAGTTTAACAAAGCCAGGTACAAGGTGCAAACTACCGAGGTACGAAGTTTTTTCTTTTGTAGTGTCTGTCTACGAGAGAGTAGGTACAGGTCATCATCCGAAGCGTCTGTCCACGAAAACTACATATCTGTTCTCTGCGGCCTACCAATGTATGTGAAATATTCCCCAAATCTTTGGCCGCAGATGGACACCGAGTCATACAACATCCCGCTTGAAGTCCATATCCACGGAGTGGCTACTATGATGTAGTATCGGCCTGGTAGGATTTCCTTCACGGGGCTCGGAAGCGTTAGGGCCCATATTTGAGAGATGCACGCTGTTGAGGTCAACGACATCACTGTCACTTGACCCAGTGCTGATCCGATGCCGCGAGTTCAGCGTTGCCATGAGGGCGTTCGTATACACTGTATTGAATTGTCATTATGTTAGATCATTTTGGGACAGATGAATAGGTGAGGACGTACGTCCGGAGATGACGAACTGTGGGCCTATGTATATCATGCTGTCTGGTTTGATGGCGAGCTAGCAGGGTTTTTGATATAAGTTAATTCGTGAGAGAAGCCCAGTTTGACGGTCCGCGTACCATAAGAAGGGCAACCATGGCAGCCCCGCTGCAACAGCAAATCAGGTGAATAGTGTAAATAGATGAAGCAAGGCTACCCGCGCACGCTGTCAGTAAGCATCGATTGATGGCATAGAGCATCAACGTATGCAGCAGAGAGTTCGTCCTTCGATTCAATTATTTCAGAAATTTTCACAAGGCCTGTATTCCTGCCGACCTTCGAAATCCAGTCCGATGATTGAACAGCACGAAACAGAGCGATATTGCCATCATAGAATCTGCGCCGGCTTGCGTCGCGGCCAGTGGCAGGAACGATATTTTCTGTAGACATATTGTACGGTGTGTAACACTGAAAAACGAATCAAATACCGTGTAGGCCGTCAGATTTACCACAGTCGGCGTTTTGAAACTGCAGATGGACAAAGTTATTAGTAAAATGGCTATACACTCTCGCTTGACGCACAGATCAACAACTGTTTCTAAAGAGGAAATTCCCTCAGTCAAGCACATTGAAGGTTGTCTCGCATACCAATCCCGAATCCTTGGTTTTTGAAAGATAGCGATGAGCATCGAAACGACTAAGTAGCTATCGACGACTCACCAGTATACACCAAGACTACAATCCCCTGGCAAACACAGTTTTTATCTCACACTGCGGAGAAACAGACACAAACGTTGGGAACTGTCAACCACCACCGAATTTTTGGTTTGCTGCCTGAACACGCAACGACAATCAGGAAACGTTTGAGGCGAATCGGACACGGATACGTGCACTGAAAAATAACACTCAAGAAATATCTGTGTAAGAGAGGTCGTCAAGAACAGGGGGCAGTATATCATGCCAACACATACGCCATTATCGGGCATACCATGGCGAGCTGAAAGATTGTATTACAGCAATTGGCAGTACCTAAGGCGCGGATTGAAAATGTTGTGTTTTGGGATGTTTTTGAAGAATTCCCGATATCTCAACGAGTTCTTCACCGACTCACATGAAACCTAGATAGAAATACTCAGCTAATTCATGCCGAATTAGTGATAGAAAGAAATTCGAAAAAATGATGTATATTCAGTGTCATTGGTTTAATGGGCCATTTTGTGGATGAATGCAGTTTACAGGCATCTAGACACATCCAAATGAAGTGGATTTTTGTCTGGTAAAGCTTTGATATATCCTGAAACTTGCAATAGAGTTGTAATCCTCAAAAGCTCAATCTATCATGCTTGCAAATGCATCAGGACAATGAGCAATACACTGCAATCAGGAAATATTGTGAAATTTGAATCCACTGCCAAGGTCTTTGCAAATCTGAATCTATTACAACTTGCAGACTGTATCAGAGCCTTATCTGACAAAAGTCGACATTATTTTGATGTGTCTAGATGCCTGTAAACTGCATTCATCCACAAAATGGCCCATTAAACCAATGTCAGTAAATATACATCATTTTGGAACTTTCTTTCTATCACTAATTTGGCATGAATTAGCTGAATATTTCTATCCAGGTTTCATGTGAATCAGTGCAGAACTCGTTGAGGTATCGGGAATTCTTCTAAAACATCCCAAAACACAACTTTTTCAATCCGCGCCTTAGGTACTGCCAATTGCTGTAATTTGTGAGTGCGATCCTGGGTCAATTATTCGCACATGCGCGATCATTGACACCTTCGTTGAAATTGTATTTCGTGAATGCAGCAAGTCAGTTAACCACACATGCGCACCGGCAGAGACCTATTCAACATTATCTACGGGACGATCCATGTACTCAATCACTCACCAGACATTTTGAGATAGTGCAAAAATGTCGAACGCGTTTAGGATCTGAGAGGACCATCAGATGTAAACGGGCACTGAGTGTGTCCGGCTGACAAGGTAGTGATACACGAGATGGATTACTGCATAGAGCACGAAGTAAATCTCTGGTCAAATGCAGGGAAGATGAGTATTGCGCACGGAGGACGGAATGTAAGGTGTTGAGGAGCCTGAAAACCATACAGCATTGAGGCCTGGAACGGCGCAGGAATGAAATACGGTGGGCCATACCAAAGAAAAGAAACCTAAACATGTACATGTCAGCAACATTGTGAATTAAGAACAGGGAACACACAAAAGTTTTCAGCCAGATCTTGTCTTTGGGGTACTCGACAAAGTAGAAGTATGTCTCAACAATACAACGATCATTATTCTGGATGAGGGATGAGCTGAGACTACGGGCACTTACCTGTGAGGTGGTGAGCCCGTATATCCCCATGGCGAGCATGCATCCCATGATACCCGCACCTGATGATAGACAAAAAATTAACCTCAAGGACATTTCGGAAGGACGAGTTGCACCAAAGGAGTCCCTGTAGTACTGGACAAATGCATGAGGGAGAAAGGTCGACATTGCTGGAGCACGAAAGAACCAGAGTAGTGTGAGAAAGGTGGGTGAGGATCCGAGCCTTTGCCGACCACGTTAAGTAACCCACCAAGCAGATGTTGCTTGTCCGATGCTCCGAGGGCAGTGGTGGCAGAGCAAATGGTGATTGAAGGATACATTCATAATGGGAACATGTTCATGATTGCATGAAAGGCGCTGCTAACTGGCAGTCCGTCGACAGCCTGCTGGGAAGGTTGGTTTCGGTCAATGGAGAGTCACTGATGATCAGGTTCTGAGGGATCCACTCCCGGTGTATGCGAGAGCAGATCAAATGTGGAAGGAAATTTATACACTGTCCATCGCAAGAACGGGTTCGCTGCCATACCTACTGCCATCCCCCTGCCAAGAACTCGGCGGGAAGACCTAAAACTAAGATGCCGACAGGTCATTCTTGTCATATGAAATATACAATATTCGTTAGGACGTATCAAGGACGTGCAAACGAAAGACTGAATGCAAGAAGAAGATGAAGACGAAGTGGTGGCGACATAAGCCAAAGATACAATCGATGATCGAATTCCGGTCAGAGATTGACGCTCGAGTGCCGTCGTTAGTATTCTGGGGTTCTGCTGATCAAAGGAAGCGTAATGACACGGGGCCAACCTGTTGAATGCGAATTGATCACATTCATTCCCACCGTCGCAGGTATACCACATGGAATTCGTGCCCATCACCATCACGGAGCAGTTCCACCTGGTGATGGTCTGATGGAGGAATGCGGAGGAGACATCGAAGGATACAATGTAACCGAAGTACGGAGGTTGAGAAACTGCGACTCTCACAGCATGTCTCAAAGACGAGTGTTGCACTGTTGGGCACGACCGATTCGAGCATGTGCAGATTCGAACAATCGGAAAGGGCGGCCGTAATCCGGTCGGCAGTGTTACATACTGTATCGGGTCGCGGGGCCTACGTGCGAGCAGTGACCATCGCGGTCGCCAGTTGCTGTAAATGCGGCGACAGTGGTACCGAGGAGTCCGCGTACCTTCGGAGAACAGATGAGATTTCGTAGAGAAAGATGGAGCGGTAGAGCAAGGGACAAGGCTTTTGATCAGACGTGAGGTCCTCAGCCTGTAACAGTAACTATATTAGGTTTGCTTAAGCAATGAGCATCTCATTGTAAGATAGGGTTCAAAATTTCTTCTGTTTAAACGGGACCATGCGGCGCTGTTCCAGTCAAAAACAGGGTTCAACACAATTTCATCAAACAGTGGGTTAGGGTCGGGGATCCGCCGGAAACAAGGCCAAAATCCACCTGGGGCGACAAAAATTGAGGCGAGGACCGACATGATCTTCACCAACGAGGCCGTGCTCGAGTAAGGGCGCAGAGGGAACGAAGAAGTGTTCGACCGCGCTTTGGGCAGTCATCAACGCCAATAGAGGGGGGAGGTTGGCTCTCGGTGCCAGAGGCACGTCGTCGAATGACTCCGCGAAATGGAGGAACCCGCGCAAGAGGTAGACATCGATTCCCCCGGTGGAGGAGCGATAAGAGCGATGGACTGCACGGCAGAGCATCCAGAGCGTCTAGTAAGCCGGCGCCGTCGACCATATCCTCGGGATAACGAGGACTCGTATATGCATTCTCGCGAACTACGAATGCGAACATGACCAGCAGTCCGCGTCCGCGTGCCCGCCACCTGGAATGCGAGCAGGAAGTATTTTGGAGTTGAATACAATACGATGAGACGAAATCTGCGCATAGCGGTAGTCCCTCGAATGCGCCCCTCCCTCGCCCTAGGCAGCTGGTTCTAAAACAGCATTATCGAGGGGATCCGCGGCCAGAGTCACGCGAATGCGACGCGCGCCCGACCAGACCGCGGGCAGGCCGACGACGCTGTCGCATGATGCAAGGGCGTCGAGCGCGTGACGCGTCTGGCGGTGGGATACGAGGAAAGCGTATGTATGTAGAAGACAGGCAGGAACCCAAATCGGCCAAGTCTTGGCTGGTTCATACGGGATCAGGTTATGTTGGGTTGGGTTTAACATCAGATTCAGGTCAACTCATGCTCATGTTGTCCGAAGAACATATGCCGCCTTTGCGACTCTCTAGAATACTCGTCATGATCAGAGTCAATGCAAGTATCCACGAGAAGAATGTACTCGAGCAACAGTTGATGTAGGCCAGCCAATTAATCGGTCCAGGCGCTCGGGAACGTTGGCCATAGGAGCGTTTGCAGAGAGTGGAGTGGGATGGGGAGACAATCGGGGATAGCCCACTGAATCGAATGATCATGATGCGCCCGATAGGGACCCGGCTCCGGGATGAGCGGAAACAATTACACAGAGTCCAAATTCGAACGAAACCGTCGAATAATCGCTCAAACCGCTCAGATCGCCCTCGCCGTCGATGCCGCCTCTTTGGACTAGTCTAGTTAGTAACAAGACGCGACGCCGCTTCGCTCCGGCACCTCGACAAATAAATGAAAATGAAAATACTAAGTTGAATTGGGGGAATAATAGAACAAAAATATCCAAAATATAGTGCGTGGAATAGCCTGTGTCTCAAGGCGCTCGGTTCAATATGAAACCATTCAGGTGAAGGCTGATGAAGCCAGGGTGTGAGCAGTCCGCGAGTATTGCAGTGCCCGCGATTTTTTCAACAAAATGATATGTATTGACGGGCGAGCCTGAATACATAAATACATAACTATGTGAACGCAGCACATATCGCCATCGCAGCGACGCCGAAAAGCGACGGAGCCATATGCATGCGCCTCGCACCATTCGTAAACGGAGGAATATTGTCGTGCAGAACCGGATGCCCTTCGGACGAGCATGTGGATGCGAACGCTGCCAATATCATCAAATCAGGTTCCAAAAAGAAGGAAAAACGGTAGTGCGCACCATCCATAGTAGCCTGTAGCCCCTCCCGCGTTATGTTATGCAGCGGCGCCTCGCACTCAAGACAGTCAGTGAGCAGCGAAGTAAATTCGTCCGTGCAGAGGTCGACACCTGTTTTGTTCTGCGCAGCGCGGGTGGGTCAGTAGGGCGTCACATATGCGCGTTGGCGTACCGCCATGAAGGACTGCACTTGCGAGCACCCGAAATTCGTGCATTGCGCATCAGAGACGCCGCCGGGAAAAGTCTGGGTCTGATTCTGGCTCTGGCGGACGGATACATGTCGCGCGGTGGGAACCGGATTGGCCGTGACTGTCCGCAGGGATGAGGAATCAATTGCGCGGTGGCAAGACGTTGTACGTGCCCAAAGGAAAGATCAACGAAAAGAGAAAAAGAGAAATAACGGGTCGAGATCCGAGCATTGAGTATATGATTCGACCCACCCGGCCCAGTGAAGGGAAAAAGCAAGGAAGTGCAAGTGCAATCGAGCCACGATCGCGGCTTACATATTGGATTGACCGCACAGCCGCGGCCTGGACAGATTCGTGATCTCAACAGATTACCCGATGTAAGGTTCCGCACGGGTCCAGACTCCACTCGCGGTACCAGCAGGTCAACCCCGTTGAACTCGTACCGAGACCCGTCAATACTGTACACCGCCAATTTACAGCTGTATTGATGTCCCGCGGACATGGGTCGCCTGCTTTTTCGGATCGTTGATTCTGGTATTCGGCAGACATAACCGAGTAACATTTCCGCTAGCTCTTTGCACAATCTTCAGAAAATAAGTCCGGTAGGGCCGACAGGCGGCACAGCCCACTACCTAACTTCGACGTTGTGCGGCAAACATTGGAGCAATTTGGATCTTGTGTTTCTTGTTTAATTTGTGTAGAACATTGATAAGTGATAAGTGATATTTTATAACATCCAAACACTGAACACCGTGTTCCCAAGCAGTGATGTTCTGGTTTGGTTTGTTTTTCAAACCGTGGTTTTGGTTTGATTTCAGCTGGTTTTGGTTCCAAAATCCTCAAACCAAAACCAAAACCATGGAGCACGGTTTGGTTTGGTTTGGTTTTGGTTTAAACCATGGTTTGCCCACCTTTCTGCCATCAAGAGATCCAGGCTCATATTGTAAAATATTTTTGACCGGATGAGTCTCGCAACTCTGCAGCCTGGTCACTTCCCATTTGCAGGTCATGTCCGTGGTTGGCCAAGGTTCGGAGCGGCAAGGCGATCAGCCAACATTAGCTGCATCAATCAATTCTACGGCTGAAGTCGCGCAAGCCACCATAGTGCTTCAGCATGCGATAGTTGAGCAGGTAAATGTATCTTGTAGTGGGATAAGAATGAACTAAATACCTGGTTTAGTCCAAATACTGCTGGGAAATTTTATCAGCTGGAAACCATGGTTCAAACCATTGGTTTTGGTTTCACAAGCTTCAAATCAAAACCAAAACCAAAACCAAAACCGGCATCAAACCATGACCTTGGTTTGGTTTGGTTTCAACAAACCATGGATTTGGTTTGCTGGTTTCTTGGTTTCAAACCAAACCAAGGACATCACTATTCCCAAGGTTATCTCGGTGTGTGTAAGCACCTTGCACCTTTGCCGTGGGCCCCACTACCTGGCTTGACGAGCTATTCGCTATCAGAATGCAAGACGTGCCACCGCTCCGCTCCGGCAGCGGGCAAAGAAGAAAGGAGATATTTCGTTCGATGCAAAATTATTACGATTTGACAGACATTTCGGAAATACTGTAGAATGGCAGGAATGGGCAGGCGGATTTTAGGAGTTTACTGCTCCGAACCTGTGTTTGGAAGTTTGGACGCCGTCAGTCCCGATTAGTAGTACTATGCACCACAGTGGGCTTTTCAAAAGGGGCAGAGACAAAGGCAGGAGGCGCCCGGGGAATATAATGGGCCGTGAATCATGCACAGCGAATGGTGTGCCCAGGGGAAACAAACCTGTGGAAAGTGGCCAACGACTTATGTGAAAGGTAGTGATGTTGCATGCACTACGTGGAAACCACGGGAAACGTCGTAGATGCCACATAATAATTTGTTGCAGGAATTGACCGCGGCAAGAAAAGCAAATTGGAGCAGTGGCTGACACAGAAATTCCGGTGCACGTTCCCCCCCAGAGCAGACGACGGCGCCACAGCAGCAGACTAAAGCATTAAGAGATCTCCCACAGAAAAAGAGCCGAAGTTCAGTAAATTTGAGGATGGCGGTTTCAGACCAAAGAAAACATCGAAGATGGCGGAGGGTGCGCGAGAATTGTCGGGCCAATGTGAAGGACCATTGCCCTATTCAATTATGCTTGGATATCCGCACAGAAACTCGCCGCGGAAGGACCCTAGTTCAATATAAATGAGCGGCAGCACAGGCAGCATGCTGCGAACGGCTGCGGCCGGTTGAAATCAGTACAGAACCAGGGTCAGCTGAATAGATTTTGTGCTGTGCATATTGCGACCGACAAAGTTGTACATGTGCAGTGAGTACTTACACGGGACTGAAGCACCTAATTTCTGGCCGGCGCCGTGGGCAGTTGCTGCTGCGATCGGCTGTGTCTTGTCAGAAAGGAACTACGCAGCAGTGGGCTGTTCAACTCGAAACGCGAAGGCCGCGTTGTTAAACACAGAAAATCGATGACGGAGGGGGTTAGCTCGCGAGGACGAACGAAGGAAATGCAAAGGGAGGACAATTATATGGGGGAACAGCACAGCCGGGGAGCCATTTCGTTGAAACTTAAAGAACAGTTAATCTCCTCTCAGTCGGCTTCAAGTTGGGTTGCTCGGCGACTGAACCAGCCCTGCAGGAAGCAAGATCTACACACCATCCGGTCGTCGAATAGACGTGAAATCCCAGAACATCGTGAAATCGTGTTGATATCTAACGTCGTACTCGTACATAGCCTACGTGCAGAGGGGAATAGAATAAACAAATGAATGCGTAAGGAACTTTTGCGTGCGGCGCTCGAGCGTCCATGGTGGGGAATACAATGAGATGAGATGAGATGAGATGAGATCGTGTCGTCCAGGGAGGAGGAGGAGGAGACAAGGGAAGGGAGGGAGCGGGTGGGAAATCCGAAAGCCAAACCCAAATCCAAAACGCAATAAGTTACCAGACCCGCCCCCTCTCCCTCCACCCCTACACAAAAATCCAACCAGCCCCGCGTCGGCCTCCTAGCTCTCGCTATACGCCGGCGGCGCAGGCGTGTACACCTCCTCCCGCATCGGCACCGCCTTCTCCCGCCGCGTCGGGCGTGCCGCGAGACTCGCAGCTGGTGCTAACGAGGAGGGACCCGCCGTGGCGCCGAGGTAGCCGTACCCCGCGGACGACACCGTGCGCGCGATGCTGCTGCTCCCGCTCGCACTCCCCTCGTCGGCGTACGCATACGGGTCCGCCGCGGCCGCGCCCGGAGGGAGCCCGCTCCCGCTCCCGCTCGCACTCGCACTCGTGCCAGAGCCAGAGGCAGAGGCGCTGTAGTACGAGTACGACGCCGAAGCAGAGGCTGCGCGCCGCGCCGGGTGGTCGCGATACCCCATCTCCGCGCCCGCGCCCGCCTCCGCCCCAGCCACAGCCCCGCCGGCGTACGACGCGCGCGCCGCGAGCAGCGGGCCCGTCGACGCGTCGCTCATGCTCGGCTCGTGCCAGCTCGCGCGTTGCTGCTGCCCCCCCACCCCCTCCCCCGCCCCCGCGAGGAACGGCGTCGGGCGCGCATGCGGCCCCCACTCGTCCTGCCACTCGTCCCCGATCAAATCCGTCTTGCGCCGCCGCTGCTGCTCGCGTTTGCGGCGCCGGAAGAGGAGGAAGAAGGCAGAGAGGAGGGCGGCGAGGAGGGCGGCGGCGCCGAGGGCGGCGCCGATGGTGATTGCGAGGGCGTCGTTTTTCTTGCTGGGGACGGCGGAGGTGTGGGTGGAGTCGGCGCCGGCGGTGGATGAGGACGAGGACGAGGGGGCGTGCGAGGAGGAGGAGGAGGAGGAGGAGGAGGGAGAGGAGGACGAGGAGGGAGAGGAGGACGAGGACGAGGCGGGAGAGGAGCCGTTGTTCACGGTGTAGCTGGACGGGGTAAGTAAGGAAGGGAAGGGAGGTGAATGTAGCGCACATGAATCCGTCCGCGACAATGACATTCCCCGTCGGCGCCATGGTGAGCACGAGCCTGTGCGTCGTGTTGCTGAGGCCGGTCGCGGCCCACGCGACGGAGGCGGCCGCGGACTCGGACCCGCCGTCGCCCGTCGTGGACGCGTTCGGGTCCGTCAGGTTCACGACCACGCCCTGCCCGCCGTCGAGGCTGAGCTGCGTGCTGACCGCGTACGGCCAGCGCGGCACGAGGTAGTATACCGCCACTCCTATGCATACTCGTCAGGCACCGGCCACGGGGGGAAGCAGGGACATAGGGCGTACCGGTAAAGGTGAACGTGGCGCTGGCGGTGGTGTCGCTGCTGACGGGGTGCGACCCGCCATAGTCGAGCCCAGAAAGATGCGATGCCGACGGCTCCCACGTCCCGCTATAGACGATCGCCGGATCCGTATCATCGATGGTCACATTCAGCAGCGCGCTCGCGACGTGCAGAAACAGCGGGAGGGGGAGCAGGAAAAAGAGCATGGCCAGGTGCGAAGAAGAAGGGAAGGACAGCCAGATGACAGCCCCCGACTGTCAGGGCGCTCGCTTGCTCCAATGGGCGCTTAAGTTTGCCGAAACCATCGATGGCGTGCCCCTATGAGATCCCGTCGGGCACTTGCCGTCGTGGCGCACACACAATCCCTTGCAAATATCCATCGCTGTGCACTGCAGCGCCTGCAGCACTGGACGGTGCCCTGAACACGACCTAGGCACGACTTGGACAAATGAATTGCCGCGTTGCAACTTGCCGTTATTTGCAATGACGTTTGTCGTGACTTTATGAAGGGTGACACTGCTAAGCAGCACTGGCGCTTACCGTTGTCCGAAGATCCCGGAGGACGCTAGTACACACAAGACGAGGATTGGCCGCCAAGGGCAACTCGGCGCTGTTCGGGTCGCCCGGCTCGAAAAGTACAAGGCCGGGAATCCTGATCCAGAACGCCGTCTGGCCCGAAAGAACCCGATACCATATACGCCGAAAGCCCGACAGCCCCACACGGCCTGGGTAGAACCAGACTCGATCTCGATATTGTAAAATATGCGCCAAGAAAATCAATGCTCCTCCCTGCGCCTTGAGAGCACCGCGCCGCGAACTTCTTGCGCTGTCCCCGTCCAAGAGTGACAGTAAGCCAGCGCCAAGTCGTACATGGCAGTCTGATCCCCAAGCCTTTTACTGTAAAGTAGTTTTATAGCCTTCTCGAGCCCTGTTGGGATGGCTGGGCAGCATGGGTTCTTTGAGGCTCTGGAGAAGCTGTCTGAGAAAATGAACATTCCCAGGTGATTTTGAACACCAATGCCAGTGAACATCTTAGGTGACAGGTGACACCCAGTGAACATTTGGTCGAAATACTACAGTAGACCGTAAGCGCTCCAAATCAAGTATGAGTCTCGATGAGTAAGCGCCCGCCCCAATAGGCGTTCACACTTCAGGCTCCGAGTAGGCTTCGGATGACCGCCTACGCCGCCCAAGTAGTATAGCATGTATACTACAGTACTACTCATTGATTCGCAAAGCTGGTCTCGAAGTCACCTCGATTTTAGGACGAAGCGGGGATGTTGGATACGTATACTCAGCGACCAGGAATTGGATATTCCGACAAGGGGGGGATGCGCAATGTCGGATCTTGCGAAGAAGATAGCTGGACGGTGGGTCGAGGGCAGAAGGAAGGAAGTAGTATGGCCAGGGATGTTTTCCATTTAGACAGCAGACACATCATGATCAGCCAGTCAGAGCAAGGCCAGTGAGAACACATTACAGGAAATACTTAGGAATTTCGTACAAAGCGCGGGAGTGGCCGAATCGTCGAAGAAGGAGAACATGAGAAATCAGAATAGGATTTTCCGCGGTGGGAGTACATACAGTATGTACCAGTCGGAAGCGGTCCAACAACGATAGGTTCGGGTTGGAGGAGAACTGTCTAGCGGGTGGAAGGGGGAGGACCGAAGACGCACCAAAGTCACCACCGGCTATATACCTCAAGAAAAAATGGCCGAATGGGACTTGAGTAGGCGCAACGACGTCAAAGACCCACTGTCGGGCCGGGGAAGTCGCCGACGAGTCTTTGTTGCAGGATGCATTTGCTTTGCTGCTATTTCGCAGGCAGCTGTGCCGTACATCCGCTGTATCTTCCACCCCTTCGAGTTGTGTGGTTTTTATTGTAATGAGTAAGTATGATGCATTGAACAAGTAATAATTGTAGGTTTGGACAGTGGAGTAGGTGGATTTTGGGTGGATTCAGTGTTCCAGCAACACTGGATTAATATTCGAATTCAATGACACTTGATTTGAAACTCAATACTGAGTCCATTCACCGACCTTGCATTCATCGACACCGTCTTTTCAGGTGGGGCATTGAAGCCTCGGTTCAACTTTCACTCAGCTGACGGGGAGCGGAGAAGAAAAGGATAGAGTGTTGGTATTTTGAGTATTGGCAGGGCAAGGGGTGGCGGACGTCGCCACAGGGATGGCGAGGGATGGTGAGGAAAGGGTTGAAAAAGGCGGAAGTAATGACAGGCATAGCCATGTGTCAAAATCAAGTGGATCAGAGTCGCTCGCGGCGATCAGCGTCGCGGGATGCTCATCAACAGCCCAGAGAAATTCATTCAAGATCAACACTGTACGCCAGTTCGCGTTCAGAGGCACCACATTTCGGATAATCTTCCAGAGAGATATCAGAGTTATCAATATCGATCTGAGGTTGTCCAGGTTGAATCACATCTTGAACGCTCTTTGAATCCGATGAAGATACACTTTTCTACGTGATGAATACTTCGACCAGGCACGCCGGAGAGGGGAAATTCTTCTGCATGTTTGGTGCCGCTTGGTTTAACTGTGGCAGCACAAATAACTTGTCCCCGTGGACGCTTGCAGCCAGTTTATAAACAAGAATGGCATCAGATTCTGTTAAACACGCTTTGAAGGTCACCGAATTCGAAGAGAAGTTTTGTTTTCTTGAATAATGCTTTGAAACACCTGTATTCACGTACATCCCATACACTGGTTGGCAGATCCAATTTTTCCACCACAATTTACAGCGAAAAATGTGATTTGAATTTCAGACATTTTTCACTGAATAAAATGATGAAATTTTGAAAGCTTTTTCACCCCTTTTCAACTTTCTTTTGAGTTTTTCACCTCAAACTGGAAAAGCCGTGAAAATGTTTTGGGTTTTCCACCTAGTTTCCAGCTGAAAAGTGATGGAAAACAGATGACATTTTTCACTAAGAATTCAGCTGAAAATTTTGAATTTTCCAACCAGTGATAGCCAGTAAGTAAGAGGCGATTACTATTAATTACTATCATAGTAGAATGGATGTCATATGTGGATAGACAAGTTCATTGATCACGGAATTAATCAGGCGCTTCTCCGTGCTCTCGAAGCAACTCAACAATTTCCATATGTCCACTGTTTGAAGCTGCTTCCAGCGCGCTCCTATATTTCTGACCTTTAATCGTAACATTAAGTATAAGTCGGCGTCATCGGAATTCCACTGCAGCCTCTCACCAGGCGTATTGACATCCGCCCCACTCTCGAGGA
Organism: Mycena albidolilacea; assembly: GCA_029282495.1. NCBI lineage: Eukaryota > Fungi > Basidiomycota > Agaricomycetes > Agaricales > Mycenaceae > Mycena > Mycena albidolilacea. The sequence goes on along the minus strand of JARIHO010000054.1, from coordinate 53,004 downwards.
GCAACTGGACGATCTGCAGGTGTCCCGCATGTGATGCTGCCTGAAGCGCAGTGCTGTACTCGCCCCCTGATATTCGCGGAATCTAGCGACAACCACCGATATAAAAATGGTTGCATACTCACCCTTGATATTTGGGTCTGCGCCGTGTGCAAGCAGTAGTCTAGCGATCGGCAGATCTCCGTGCAAAGATGCCGCCTGCAATGGCGTACGATCGGTGCCGTCTTGGAGTGCCATGATTTTGAGCAATTCATCCAAAATTGGACACAAGACCGCTCACCTTTGATATTCGGATCTGCACCATATACCAACAGCATTCGTGTAAGCTCCGCGTCTCTCCGGTCTGCCACTGCGAGGTGCAACACAGTTGGGTATGTAGAGCCTGGCCAGATTCCCTTAGTATAGCTACACGCGCTGGGGAAATAAAATTTACCTTCCGCCCTCACGTTGACATGAGCCCCCCTCCGAACCAAGTCCCGCAGAACATCTGTGCTAGCGTGCCACCGAACCGCATTCTGTAGGGCCGAAGTAAAATCCCTGCGCGCACCAAAAATCCGCAGGTCACGAAGAGGAACCAGCAGCAGAAGTATTGCGAGGACCTGCCCAAACGACCACTCGTTCTCGCTTCCGTCTGTTTCTAGCCACTTATTATGCTGCAGTGTGAGTTCTGTGTTGCAGATCAAAGCAATATTGACTGCGAAAAGGAGTATCATGCCGGCGATGGTGGGGAAGAGGAATGGGTTGTACCAGGTTTGCAGGACTACGAGACTCCGCCCGACGGGACCCTTCGAGCGGAATTGCAGACGTTCCGTGGATGTAGATGGCATGTTTCGGCTAGACGGAAAGTCGAATATGCCGGCCTGACGTCGTCCGTAGCATGCCCTGTAGATGAAGAGCATACCCAGGAAGAAGGTCATGGGGATAATTACATTGAGACCTGGTGCGAGGAATGTTCCGTAAATCACGAGCGAGACAATGCGCAGTGCCCCCGACCGGAGTGGAATAGGTTTGCCGAGGATCACATAGGATGAATATGTTAGGGCACACAAGCCGTTATCACCCCCGGTTCCGAAATTACGGGGGTTGCGCCATAGCCACAACCCGATGGCGGACATCATAGAGAGATGGAGAGAACCGAGGACCGTGATTGCAATAATCCCGCCGATTCGCACTCGAAAGATGGCCTGCAGCAGAGATCGCTGTTCATGTTTGATGCCTGTATAGTCCTCAGCCTTGTTTTATTGCTTCATAATAGAGCGTTTTCGTACTCGGAGTGGCGCTGGGACTTTTCGGGCGTTGATCTTCTTCTGATTTTTGTGCTTTGAAGCCATCAAGAAAGTTCAATCTTGAATAAGAATATTACCAACTTTTTAGATCGTCATCGCCGTCGGGACTTGCGAACCAGGCCTTGGCACCCTTCCACCCCGAAAGTAGATCGCTCCTGATCTGCCGCGGTCCAAGCTGACTCCTTTTCTGCACGTAAAGGAGAAAGTAAATGAACGTGTTGGTGTTATTCATCCAGCTTAAGCTGAGAATAACGTTGGCATGGAAGACAGACAGTCGCAAAAGCCCCGGACTCTGAGCTTCAATCACAGCAGAAACTAAAAGTGCGAAGGAAGTGATGAGGATTGTGATTGATTGCGTCTCGACAGCCTCGAGTTCGTACGGTGCAATTTCTCCGTCCCAAAGGGCAGATATAGCTGGGATGAAACCGAGGAGATTTTGTATGTATATCGCTGCGCGGACGCCGATTCCAGCGATGTCGGGATTCGCTGGGATGCATGGGGGGGGTGGGGGGTGGACGGTGCTGTTCATGGTAGAGAGTAAGAGAGTTGGTAATGATAACCGAGCTTAGCGATGGCCTTTATATACATACGAGCAGCGGGTGGCCCCGACAGCCTCGGAGTGGAACAGGGTGGAAGCTGTTTAGCGCCACCATGGTGGAGACGAAGTGACGTAAACTCCATTCGGCCAAAAATCGAAAATCACACGCAATAACCAGGTAAAGACGTTGTAAAGACGTCCTCCAAATCTTCCGTTCTTTTATCGTGTTTTCCGATCTTCACTACAACCTAGGGCAAACCGTGCGTATTACGCCCGTTTTTGGCCTACGGGACGGCAAAACCCGTGCGTTGCGCATCTCGACAGGCTCAGACGGGACGTGTCCCAGGCGTATCACGCGTTTACGCCGTAATTGGGGTTGCTCCCCCGAGAGATCCGATTTGTTCCCGACTCCACAGGACTCCACTCTCGCCTTGGCAGTGTCTACAAGAGGTGCCCGATCTGCTAAGCGAGCCCACTCTGATGGGCACGTGCTGGTTGAGCACCTTCCATATCCGGTCGTTAGGTCACCAATAGCCACACTCTCACACGCAAAGCTGCGACGCGTTCGCTCGGATTGTATGCGCCGTGCATTGAGCAGAAAAGTACAAAAATATTTCTATGTCATCTTTACATGTTCCATTATACACGAGAATTTTCCTGGAGGTCTGGGGCAGGTGTTAACCTCAAAATAAGCTTCCAAATCTTCGGTGGGCGCACTGCACGCGAGTCGATTGATTGCGGGTATCCCTTCGTTCTCCTTGTTGGCTCTGCGGCTGGGCGAATTCAGAGGGCTTGATGCGGGCCGCTTCCGGCCGCGACTCGGAGGAGGACCTTTAAGGAGGGATTGGGAGGTGCAGCCCCCGGAATGCCAAAGACATCGTCGCGGGGAATTCCGAGGGCCTCTTGCTCAACAGAGCTGATGTAGATGGTGGAAAGGAAGTATTGGAATAGAATTAGTCTCCATTAAGGGTGCCTGTCCTGGAGATGCTGTTGGAAAATGTACTTCCAATGAAACTGGTCGCAGTCGAGCGGACACTTGAGGAATATTGGTACACGGACGCTTATTATCGCGCTGCGTGTGAGTGTGGCTGTTGGTGACCTAACGACCGGATATGGAAGGTGCTCAACCAGCACGTGCCCATCAGAGTGGGCTCGCTTAGCAGATCGGGCACCTCTTGAGTGTCTACTTACTGCGAATTTGTTTTACTGTGTAAATTATGACGCATTTTGGGCGACTACCCGTGGTTGACGGGGTAATTAAGTCCGTGAACGCTGGCCTTCGAGCGTACCTTCAATGGTCCTGACTCACCAAAATTGTATCTCCTGCGAGGAAGATTAGAACCGGAGAAAGACAGTGCACTAGTCCACAAGACGTTGCAATTCAGACACTATTTAAATAAAGCAAGTAGGGCCGACAAGCGGCAAGGCCCGCTACCTCCGTAAAGTATTAAAAGTTGTACATCAAATAGACTCATAATTAATCAAAGGACGGCAAAATGAGTTGAGAGGTTTACTAACTAACTATGTGAACAAAGGACGCGCAGAGAGCAGTTTAGCGGGTAGGAGGTATGTGCACCCTAAGTACAAGTCGCATCCACACACGGAATAATTGCCTTCCTGTTCGTCGTCCGTGCACTCATCTTCCACGGCGTCGCCTTGTTTGGATCTTCTTGTACCCCGTCCTGGCAGCGATGAAGGAGAGGACGTTGGAAAGGGCGCTGTGAAGGTGGCGGGTTTTTTTAATTCGGTTCGTCTTTTTCCCTCAACACCACCACTTCCCTTCCGCCCATCCCTCCTCCTTCCACTTCCTCTCTGGACACCCTGTTTTTTTTTTTTGTCTATGTGCTGCAAGTCTCAAGATGATAGCACTCACCCAGCACACTCTCATTTTTTGGGTTATAGGATGCTAGGTCTTTTGTGTTTCAAGCCCAGACCTCGCCGCCCTTGGCTTGTATTTCTTTCAAGCTCTTCAAACCTCTCCTATGGCTTGTCCCACGTCATCAAGCCCTCAATCTCATCAAGACTGGGGCGCTCAAAGTCAATTCCGAAAGCCCTCGCTCTCATCAAGACTCACGTCGAATCTCTGCCAGCTGTCAAGATTTTTTGACAGGACAAATGTGCCTTCCCGCTCTTCTCCTCTTGTCCTTCCATCCTTCAAGAATGCCAGCTTCACTGTCTGCTGTCAAGATCCTTTGGCAGGAAAACATGATGTGTATACGCTTTTTCCGCTTGTCCTTCCACCTTGTCCTTCAAGAATGCCAGCATCACCACATTCCTAATATCCATTGCTCCATTCTTCTGCCTTTAATATGTCTAATTACATCCCTATATATGTACAGTGTCTCGTAGTGTACATTTGCTGAATACTATGTCATGCTTTTCATTTTCTCTGGTTTGATCTCAAAATACAAAGAAGGATGAATAGGTGCGGATGATGGGGGACGGTGTAGCCAAAATCATGAAATGTTACCAAAATTATGTGAAATTTCATTTTGAGAAGATAATTTGGCATAATTTCACGAACTCATGATAACCAAGAAAACTTCGGCAAATTATCTGAAATAACCGGGGGAGGGTTTTCCTGATGACTATTCACTGTTACCGCCAAGTTTTCGGGTCATTATTGGTCCATTATGTGGCTCGCAGTCACCATTTTCACGCCAGTTTACAAGAAGAACTATGATCTACTTATTACTCGTATATTAACGAGATCTCTCGAATCAGAATGTACATGTTTGTGCCATTAATTCGGGTGCTTCCGCTCACTAACTCCTCCCCAACTCCTCTCTGTGCCCACCGTTGATGTTACTTCACCCGAACGACTGGATGCCTCTGTGCTTCCAGAACTAACCATTTTGGGTCTCTTCAGCTTCACCAGCGAATAGACGCCCCCACTATGTTTGACTTGGCCGAATGCCGATCGACCACCCAACCGCTCAAGATACCTCGTGTATCAAGCAGATGCCTCGAATCAGATTGTGTCTGTTTGTATCCTTCCATTTTTCCCACTCCACTCTGCGGCTGTTGCCGTATGTGCGTCTCATTTCCCGTTTTATTTTCGGGGTTGCGGCTGAGAACCCTGCATCAGAGATTGGCTTCTGTCCAGCCAGCTGGACGGTTCCCGCGTTATTTTTGACCTCGCCGATCAGCCGATGAATTTCCGTTCAAAAGGAAGGCTCCCTTTACGCCCTCCCTTTTTCATCGCTCTGTTCCCCCCCTCCCGCTGCCCGGTCCTCTCTTCTCTCTGTCTGCTACCACGGACAATGCGGCAAGGAATAAACAACAAACATCTTGGAAAACATCTCTAGCTCGAGCACGAATCATGGACCGAACCTTACAAAACCTCGCGACTCTCCACCTCGTCTTGCGCAGTCTTGGCACGCATCAAATCCAGCAAGACCCGTCAACTTCTGCATCAACATGCTTTACGGACTGCCGTCCTCAGCTACGCTCACGAGTCCACTTCAACCTTCAACACTTCGCTTTGATGTTCAAGTATTCAAGACCCAAGCCGGGATTCCTCCATAAGAGTCAACGCAACACTGCCATTTAAACGGAGCCCTAGCTCAAGCCATGCAAGAAGCTCAACCTCACCTCTAGATCCCTGGCTTAAGCATGTACTATCTGCACGTCCTTCTGAACCCTTTTTTTTGTCTGGAAGACTCGGCCGGAATCTTTCAGACAGGTTCAACCAATTGTTCGACTTAAACTCGTCGCCATCGTTGAATAGTTGGAGTTCCTCAACTCCTGGAGCTTTGCATCCGGGTGAGTCACTTTCGCCATTCTAACAGTCCCCACTCCTTAATTCTTCCGGACTGTACAGGACGGGGAGTGAATGAGAAGGTGTGCACTACCGTCTCCCCATCCGGTTTCCCAGCTCTGAATAAACACTAATGTTGTCTTTGACCCAGCGCGATGTTTTCTTCTACCTGCTTGCCCTGCCCCAGGAGTTACCATCGCACGGCGCCGCCACTGTGGCTTCGACTTGGTTTCCTACTTCCCGCTTTTGGCAATGCGCTGGTCAGTTTCGTATCAAAGTGCTTTCTTGCCTGCGCTGATTTGGCCGTATTAGGTGTGCATCACCGCTGAGACTCCAGACAGCACCGCAACTACGGCTAAAAATGAGCACAACGCGTCTACTAAGGCCAATTTATTTTTGACTGAGTCTGGCGCGTCCGTGTCAGCCAGCAGACACCTCAGGGACACACTCTAGTATGCTTTATCCTGTTGCCATTCGGTTCGTTACTGATGAACTTTGGGCTTCCGCCCCTGCATGCACCGCCGCTAGCTTCCATCCGATCATCTCGCGCCATATACAGTTCTCAATGAATTCAAATCCTTTTTCCCGGCACTTTAGCTACATCTATGTTCAATTCCAAGGCTGACATTCTGTTCAACTTTCCAAACCCTTAACTAGTGTTTATTTAGTTATATCTCAATAAAGTAATCTCGATCTCGAATATCTAGCGAGCTTGAATATTGAATACAGTGGTTTGAAATTTGATTTTTGAAACTTGGAGAGTCCTTTCAATGCGCAGCCCTTGCGCCGGAGCGTAGCGAAGGCATATCTTGTATAAATGAAGGCTGTCACATGTAGACGTCGTCAGCCAATCAGGTTATACAGACAAACGTCAAAGCTGTGGCAGTGTCGGTCCGGCAGCTATGCCGAGATGTCCGATGACCTCCGACACTACTTCCGACGGTGTTTTGTTTGCAAATTGCTGCTTGCTTTATGCTACTTTTTCTGCTTACTTGCTTAGCCTGTGTTCATCCTTGCAGGCTGACTGTTGTCACACATGGGATATGTATGTACTAAGTGCATACATTCCCTGTATTTAAGACTGCACCCACAATCTGGAACGGCAGGCTAGGGCTGCACACCCGTGCCCGACGAGACGGCTCGACGGGTATCCTGACTCATCCCGTCGGGTTCTTCAACTGTACTTTCGACGGCCGTTGACGGGTAGACGGGTCCTGAAAACACGCCATAAATTGTCAAATACAATGTGATGGCCTTTGAAGGCATGCTTATATTCGATAGATGCAGACATGGGGGACACGGGGGACACGAGGAACCAACCAGAGGTTGGTGACGAGTGTCCATACTGATGAATGGGAATACAGTGAACGTAAACATGTTTTGAATTTTATTTGATCACTTTTGTCGAGCTGCAGGCTGCCGGTTCATTCCGGCAGAGCAAATCCAAGCTTCCGGGATTCATTCATGGGGACCGTAGCAAAGCACGGGTTCATGCTAGTGCATTATAATGGTGGGTATACATAATAATGTATCACTAGAAATTATAAACATATTAAAGGAAATAAGACCGCATTGAGAATGGGAACAATTTGTGGAGGGATTTTGAGAAAGTTAGGACCAGTCAAGCATAGAGAGGGCCTCCTGCTGCAGAAGGGTAGTGGCGCTTTCATGCCCTTGGCAAAGGATGACCGGGTCCGTCTGATGTAGTCTTGTGACCCAGCCTATTATGACATCCCTAAAAGGGTACCCTGTGGGTGGGGCCTGTGTGACCACTTGGAGGTTCAACAGAGGCCCGAGTGATGTGTGACCTTGACCAAAGTTCGTGATTGACAGGGGTCACGTGACACATGACTGCCAATTTGAACGAAATACTGTAGTGTTTCGACCAAAGGTCCAGGTGACAGGTGACACGGGCCTGTGAATGAACAATTTTGGCTTTGGTGACAGGTGATAGCGCAATTTTTGATCTAAATAGGCCGAAAAACGCGAAAACTTTCAATCCGGCAATTGCCAAATTGCTTTTTATGGTAATTTTATCGTGATTGCCGAGGACTGAACAACTGACCCAGTGAACAATTGAGGTGATGGGTGACACCCCGTGAACCTTGGAAGAAGGCAGCAAGGAGGGCGGCGGCACCGAGGGTGGTGCTGGTGATGGCGAGGGCGTCATTTTTCTTGCTGGGGACAGTGGAGGTCTGGGCGGAGTCAGTGCCGGCGGTGGATGAGGACGAGGGGCATGTGAGGAGGAGGAGGAGGAGGGAGAGGAGGACGAGGAGGAGGGAGAGGAGGACGAGGAGGAGGATGAGGCAGGAGAGGAGCCGTTGTTCACAGTGTAGCTGGATGGGATGAGTACGGAAGGGGAGGAGGGGGGATGTAGCGCACATGAATCTGTCCGTGACGATGACGTTCCCTGTCGGCGCCACGGTGAGCTCAAGCCTATGCATCGTGTTGCTGAGGCCGGTTGTGGCCCACGTGACGGAGGCCGCTGCAGACTTGGACCCTCCGGCACTCGTCGTGGACATGTGCAGGTCCGTCAGATTCACGACTACGCCCTGCCCCCCATCCAGGCTGAGCTGTGTGCTGACTGCGTATGGCCAGCGCAGCATGAGGTAGAGGTAGTATACCGCCACATCTATATATACTCGTCAGGCACCGGCCACGGGTGGAAGCAGGGACAGGAGGGCGTACCGGTAAAGGTGAGCATGGCGCTGGCAGCGGAGTCGCTGCTGATGGTGTGCGTCCCGCCATAGTTGAGCCCAGAAAGATGCAACGCCAACGGCTCCCACGTCCCACTATAGATGATTATCGGATCTGTATCATCAATGGTCACATTCAGCAGCACGCTCACGATGTGCAGAAACAGCAGGAGGGGGAGCAGGAAAAAGAGCATGGCCAGGTGCAAAGAAGAAGAGAATGACAGCCAGATGACAGTCCCCGACTGCCAGGGCGCTCGCTTGCTCCTCTTTCTCCAAATGGGCTGTGCTGTGGGCGCTTAATGAGGTGCCCCTGTGAGATCCTGGTTGGACACTTGCTGTTGTGGTGCACACACAATCCCTTGCAAATATCCATTGCTGTGCACTGCAGAGCCTGCAGTACTGGACGGTACCCTGAACACGATCTAGGCACGCCTTCAACAAATGAATTGCAGTGCAACTTGCCGTTATTTACAATGACATTTGCCATGACTTATGAAGGGTGACACCGCTAAGCAGCACTGGCGCTTACCGTTCCCCTAAGATCCTGGAGAACGCTAGTACATACAAGATGAGACGAGGATCAGCCGCCAAGGGCAACTCAGCGCTGTTTGGGTGGCCCAGCTCGAGAAGTACAAGGCTGTGGAGAGTCCTGATTTGAACGCTGTCCAGCCTGAAAGAATTCAATACCATATTTGCCGAAAGCCCGACGGCCTGACACGGCCTGGGTGCGGGTACCAGAACCAGACCCAGACTCGATCGAGCACTGCATAGTATGCGTATAAAATTTAAATAGACTCGTTGATCGCGATCACGATATCCGAATCACACAGCATCACCGCCAGTCATACGCTCACGCAGATCTTCCAGCCTGCTTGCAAAGTGAGTAGGAGCATATATAGGTGCACGTGAGCAAGCGTCTATTGATGCCTGGCGCCGCGAACACCTATTCCGCAGAATGAACACCCAAACGCCAACGAGTCTTCGTTGAACCTGAACGTTAATATGTCGCTCTCGTCGCAAAGTTGTATGTCATGAATCACCCTGACTCAGTATCGCAGATATCCTTTTTTGGATTCTACCACATTCCTTTTTGGGAATAACCCGTCTTTGATCGGGTTATTCCCTGTCCCACAACACTCATTTGACTCTATATGACGAGGGCATGACATCATACACATGCAACCCGGGTTCTATGCACTAGCAACCTGGTCTCCTTTATGTTGGTGGATATTCACTCCTGATATCCATGCCAAGACGACTACACTCCTGAATGGCAACAGGTGTCCTCCTGACTCCACCTGTTGGCTCCTTTACACTCATGACTCCTTGGTGACCCCTAGGTGACCCCTAGGTGCTATGGTGATTACACATAGGGACTAGGAGCATCAGCATTAATGTTCCTTAATGTTGGATACAGGAACCGACCACGATCATATTCAATTTAGGTAGAAAGGTATATAAACTCGGTAGAATCTCCCCTGTACAGTAGATTCTACCTCGTCTATTCACAGGCCTTACCTTGACTGGATTGCTTGGTTCTTGGACTTGAGTCTGGAGTGCTCTTGTTCCCATCTCGTTGTTCTGGTCTTGCCCTCACTCCCCTTTCACTCGACAACACCAGAACTCCTACTCTCTGTCCTTTGCCTTGGGACCTTGACCTAGCAGTGATGGATCTGGCCCATTAGGTAGCGGCAAGGAGAGACGCTTACCTACCGAGGGGAAGAGATCATCACACTAGTTCCCTGGCAGGGTTCTACAGAGACCGGTTCGCCTGAGTTCCCCTCAGGCACCCCTCAGTCTTGGATCCAGTCGGACCCCTGTTCGGAGTGCCACTGAGTCGGGTTCCTCCTCTTGGGTTCTTGGGACGCAACCCCAATCCCCTATCCAGAACCCGAAGCCCCTATTTGAGACACCTGGAGTGGGTTCCTCTCATTAGGGTCTGGTGCATAGTTGCAGCACTCTCCTTGCAAATATCTTCAGGTTCTTCAGCAGGGGTTGCTCACCGCCTATGGATGCTGGCCTGGTTGGCCACATCCTCCTCTTGGATCCTCGATGCACGGTCATGCGCTATTCAAGCAGTGACGGATTCTCTCAACACCTAGGGATGGCTGCTGTTGTGTCTGGTGTGGACGTGGTCCAGCTGACCTAAGGGCCGTTGCTGACATTGTATTCCCAACGGGTTGGGGAATTAATCACAACACAGCTTAGATTCAATACCACACTAAGTTTGAGAGGCAAAGATTCTCACCCGATTCGCGCCACAGCTTTCTAAGCCTAGATTATCTGATGTGGGCTCGCCTATGATTATGATTGGAGGCCGATACAGTTGTCGTTAGTGTTAGTGTAGCGCCGCAGGTATGAAGAGGTAACTCAGTTTATTATTAACTACCTGTTAGTGTGTTAGTGTAGTCTACAGAAGAATTAGAATTAGAATAGAAACATTTAAATGAATGGATGTACACCTCAGTTACAAAGAGGTGACTGAGGCTCACTAGCGAGTATCATAAACTGTACTTGTCATCATCAAAAGTAACTGGTAATTGATTCACTGTGCCAGATGACGTGCACGAAGATCGACCATACCTTACCACCAAATACCTATAGATATTAACTGAAGACCTCATAGCTTTTTTTGGGAGAGTTGACCCAGTATTGCTCTCCAGAGACCAGAAAAGATCAGTGACCCATGTTTAAATTATGACATTTTATCCAACAGTCGGAAGAAACTTCACAAAAAAAATACTCAGAGCCTGAATTCGAAGTGGGGTATCCTGGAATAGATAAACAGACATCTTTGGTGGATTTTGTAACAGTTAAGATCCTGATTTGGTAACAGAATCTTGCCGCAAATTGTGTTGCAGCATTGTCTGCAGGATTTCAAGATTAATTGTTGAACAAGCGATTTAGATGGTGATTTGTCATGTAGAGCACCATGGATGGATGAAATAATGAATGAGCAGTGCTTCAGTCAGATTTCAAGCAAATTTGAGCTCTCAAGGTTCAGTTTTGTCAGCTTAACTGGAGGGCAGCTGGTGCACAATCCATGCAGGCATGACTTGCTGCAAAAAATGCCTTGTGTACATGATTTTGGATGCCGAATTGGATATGAAGGACGAGGATGTATCTAGATGAACATTTCTAGGTAGTCAGAACCAGAATATTGTACGAATTTCTGCTGTAGTAAGCCAATTACCGGTTACTTTCGATGATGACGAGTATAGCAGAGGTATGACGGGATGAATGAAAGGTGGAATGAATGTGAAGTAAGTGAGATAAACAATGATAAGGTAATGCATACCGCTAACAGTTAGAGTTACTCCGGCAGCAAATTTCGGGCTGAGCTGGAGCTTGGAGATAAATTTGATGGCTTACGAGATGTGCTGTAATAAGCCCCTATCCGGATCCACTGATATCAATGATAATCTTTACTTTCTGCTCTCTTCCACAATGCCCCGCCCAAATCTGAGCCCAGAGGAGACTGCCAGGAAGGTTGGATTGCTAATTATGGCCCTCCTGCAGTACATTGTGCTTGGTGTGGGACTCTATATCTATCCCCATTACTGCAAGGAAGACCTGCATGATTCTGCCCTTTCTGGTCATGCATCACTTAATGAGCTTCTCTCTGGGCATCCACAGCAGATCTACATTGCCCTTGGGATGCACCGTCATGTATTTCTGGCCCTCATTCTTCAGCTTCGTTCAATGGGCCATTCAGAGTCCCAAAACTCTCGAATTAGTCTAGATGAATCTGTGGTGATCTTCCTGTACACTTGTGTCACTGGGATTGCCATAGATCATGTTACAGAACGCTTCCAGCTCTCTCATAGCACCATATCCGAGTGAGTTTAGTGGTAAGGGTTCAACTAGAATAATTATTGTGGCGCACAACGGGTGATTCATGGAAGAAATCGTGCCAGATGCCACTGGTCTGCAGGAATCGACTAAGATATCCAGTATAATGAGCCTGGAATAAGATATAGGAACGGTAGTTAAACACTCACTCTATGGGACGCAAAGACCAGCACAAGCTTTGATATTTATAAGGGCTGAGAGAGGGGAAAAAAAATTAATACTCCCTTTCCAACTCCGGCGGAAGGGCGGGCAGCGAAGAGATCGTGGTCATGGTGTGTATCGAAAGTGTGCGCTGACTGGGTGATGGGGATCACAAGCATGACCAAAGCTTGTGGCACTGCATTCAACCTTGTCTTTCGCCATCAAGGTATCTCAAGATTGGGAATTCACCTGACCTCAAAAGACTCCTCAATCTCTTTTCGCGTTTGATTACTACTCCACTTTCCGACCGGACCCGAACTGCCACCGAACTCAGAACTGATAAATTGCCACGTGGTTCTCAGCTCCAGTCCTGGTGGAATTACGCATTGTATAGGTGGCATACCAATAACATCCTGATTGTGTGGCCTACCACGGCTGTCTTTGGCGCTTTAACAGTAAAGTTTTTTTTCGACCCATCACCACTTCTGCTCATCGGAAAAGACTGCTGGGCATTCAAACATGGATTCGAGGACGCTGTTGAGATTACATTTCTACAACCTGCAAACCGTTGCTAGATGGCTGGAAAAACTAACGGTCGCACGGCGAATTCAATGGACGTGATTGGATACGGTAATGATTTTTTCAATTGTGCGTAACATTGAAGGTGGGACTCTGGGGATATATTTCGCAGTTTTTGCCTTGTGACACTGTCTCTGTAATAGCCAGTCTTGGCTCAGTCAAGCGAGTTATCTTCAGTCGCCTCAAAGATGTCGAATTTTGGGGCTAGGGTTTGCTTTCAAACCCTCATTGTCGGCGATTTCTAATGCCCTACTCAAGGTCTTGTGTGCTATCAATTTTTATATTGGTCGGAAACCACGAGCCAACCAAGGACACCAAATTCGCTCTTGAAGCTCAAGCTCCGACTTCGCCGATGAAATTGACCTCTGACAATCCTGCATTCGAATGCACGACCTAACCAGTCTACATGTAGGTATGCAGGTTCTGATTCAGACCACTTCCTTCGCCGCAGGAAGTATTTCAGCAAGTTCAACCTAGTACAACATGACTAATTCCGAGATGTGGGAATAACTTGACAAACGGGCGATCTTCGGAAATCTCGGAACGCGGGTAAACACGAACAATGTTCGTCGTCTCCCTCTTGATCCCTCGTGCCTGCTCCAGCGGGGACTGCTGTCCGCTAGCCGTGCCCTCCGTGACCTCTCAGTCGGCGGCCGCTCACCTACGCGGCGTGTCGCGGAGCTTTATATTCCCACTTCAAGCCAAGCAAGATGCGTTAATCACCGAGTCGCCAAGATCCCTCCACTCAGCTGCTTTCTTTTTCCTTATTCTTTCGCCCTGTGACCCACCGGGCCGTTAACTTTTTCCTTCCAAATTCACTGCCGACCACCAAGTCGATGAAGAAGCGGGCCTCTCCAATCTGCATCCGGGAGGCTAGAATGCATTTCGATATATAACCTAGTTGCTGGGACGCCATGATCCAAAGCCATGCTGACGTTATTTCTCTCTGCCTTTGCGGCCCTCTCCTTCTGGATTGCTTCTGTCACGGGCTTTGGGCTCGTAATCAGCGGTAACAGCTTTATCGTCACCACCGATGGCGGTCTCGTATTTACTGGTACATCATCTCTTCAATCAATCTGGACAACGCTGACCGAAGCACTCAGTGGAGTCAACCAGCGGTGATATAACCTCTATGAAATTCAACGGTATTGAGGTGAGTGCGTCTGTGAACACGTTTACACGGTCAACTGATATCCAAGCAGACTCAGAGCTCGGCAAGCGGCAAGCGGAGTCAGATCTCTTCCGGTATTGGCGCGACTTGCACCTGGGTTCAGGGTGGCAATGAAAACAATTATATCATTGTTACCTGCAAGACCTCGACTCTAACCCAGTATGCCACGTCTTGTTGTGAAGTTTAGGGCTTACTGATGCTTTGCAGGTTTTATGTTGCGCGACGGAATGACCCTGCCATCCACATGGGCACATTGTCAGTGGCATCCTTCAATCTCGTGTATCCATCCCAAACTGAATCTTTCATAGCACGTCAGCCGAACCCACTGTAGGCGAGCTGCGCTTCATCGCTCGTCTTTCCACGACTGCGCTGCCCAACGGTTTCGCGGTATCCAACATTGTTGGCGGAACCGCAATCGAGGGCTCCGACGTCTACCTCGTTAATGGACAGACACGCTCCAAATTTTACTCGTCCCGCCAGTTCATCGACGACCAAGTCCATGGTGTTACCGGATCCGGCGTCGGTGCCTTCATGATAATCCCTGGCACAGGATACGAGAGCTCGTCTGGCGGTCCCTTCATGCGCGACATCAACAACCAGAACAGTGGCGACCAGGAACTCTACTTTTACATGAACTCTGGCCATACCGACACGGAGGCGTTCCGCCAGGGATTCCACGGTCCGTACGCGCTGTGGTTCACGACCGGTGCGACGCCTACGACTTTCGATACGACTTTCTGGGCGACACTGCCGAGTATCACTGGCTTTGTCGCACAGGCGGGGCGCGGCCGCGTTACTGGCAAGGCCAGCAACTTCCGCGCTTCACACAATACGTTGCTGAGCATCGGATGGAGTAATAGTGCTGCGGAATACTGGGTGCGCACAGACACCAGCGGCAACTTTGTCAGCCCTTTCATGAAGCCGGGTACATATACCATGACCTGTGAGTCCCTCCAAGTGTTCGTTCTATCCCCTTTTATTCATGCCTATAGTGTACGAGGTCGAACTTGCCGTCGGCACAACAACTGTCGGAGTTACTGCCGGCGGAACTACAACCGCCAACATCGCGTCAACTCTATCGGTGCGCATAACTTCACAAACTGCTTTCCAGGCTAATATTTCGTTCAGCTTCCCGCGACAACAATCTGGACTCTCGGTGACTACGACGGCACTCCTCGCGGCTTCCTCAATGCCGAGTGGGTACTTCTGTCAAAAGTGGAATACACCGCTGATCCCCATGATAGTAAAATTGAAACTATGCATCCCAGCGACACACGGATGTCCTCCTGGGGTCCTGTGACCTTCACAATCGGTAGCTCCGCCACGGCATTCCCCATGGCCATCTTCCAAGCCATCGGCCCAGTAGTCATCAAAACAACTCTCACTTCGTCCCAAAGTACGTCTCCATACCTACCTTTCCGGTTAGAAGTCTTGTGCTAATGTCTTTGCAGTCGGTGCCCGGACGCTCGCGATAGCTACGACTCTGGCCTTTGCTGGTGGCCGCCCCGTCGTGTCGGTCGGTTCATTCACCAGCGCGGTCCCCGCCGTCCCTAACCAGCCGGACTCGCGTGGTGTCACCCGTGGAACATGGCGCGGAAACGTGAGTATTTAATAGTGGCATGAGCATCATTGCTCACTCGCGCGCAGAACATTTTGTACACCTACAACATCCCATCGGGAGTACTCGTGACGGGAACAAACACCATCACCATCAGCGTCGCGTCGGGCTCGTCTGGCGCCACCTTCTTGTAAGTCAGCAGCATTCAGACGTCGAGAAATATGGCTAACGTTGGCTGGTACGTAGGTCGCCGAACATCATTTTCGACGCGCTGTGGTTCTTCTGAACGATGTTATGGACGACATATTTAATCCTGTTTCCGCTCCAAATTTGGCCGCACATCGGCCACGATGTAATTGTTTCACGATAAGATTTGTGCTACGAAATTTGCGGTAGTCCGGCATTGGCCAAGTTTTCTAGCGGAAGATACAATTTACTGGTAACTGGTCAACACCACACCTGAGCTGGACATCGGTCAGAGATCCAGTGCCAGCTTATAACAACCGAGGTAAGAGGTAAGTAATGTTATAGCGTCTGTTTATAAGAGACTACTAGTGCCAGCTTGAGCTCCGTGGGAAGCAAGCGGCAAATGTGCTCTGCAAGAACTTCAATGCGGCGACCCGAGGAGATTAATACTTGGTACTTCGGTGACCCGCACGTCCCGCTGAATACAAGAAAACTTGAAAATACGCATTCGATTTCGCCAAGATTTCGCTCCCTTGTCCAACACGGATATACGGATCAAGTGGCCATCATGATCCTGCCAGTGCTGTGATACGCGCGACCGCTTGCCTCTTACCACTCAGCACTTCGGACTAGTTTCTCCGATGGCTATCAAGCTCGTTCTCCTCGCAGCCATCGCATTGGCCGGTGCCACCACCGTGGGTCTGAATTGTACTCTTTCTGACGGTCTCCTTCACTTAACACAGATTGGCCCGTATGCGGGGAACCTTGTGGACGATGCGCAGATGCCGTTCGACATGCCCGTCTTCACTGCGACGCGCGTGTACAGGACCACCACAGACGCCCCGCCGTACATCGTCGACCGCACGACGACGATGGTGTGGACGTAGGTGCCCCTACCTTTCCCATTGCACCATCTGATAGATAAGGCAGCCAAAGCTCGAGTACCGTCATCGCCTGCCCGACTGGGCCTGGGAGTCGAGCTCGGAAACTCCATGTCGATAGAAATTCAGATGAGTGCATGATGTAGTTAATTGGGTGAGAACCAGTTCTTGAACTCAAAATCAATTGAGATGAATGTCCTTTTAGTATGTACCGACTAGGCGTATGCACACGTATTCGGAACATGTGTAATCAACCAACAATTGGTCCAATTGTATCTCGGACAACCCTGCTTACCATTCTTCAACAAAGTACGCCAACCCTTGTACTTGCAAGGATCTGTCCGTGTTGCCAGGCAATGGACTTTGATTACGTACCAGCAACACCTCCCTTTTCTCTTGCTTCTCCGATGTCTCTCTTTATGAGGAGTCCTAGAGCCGGAAACATCTCAAGAAAGGTTCATGCTGAGCCTTCCAGGTCCTCAAGTATTCCTGTGGTCGTTGAGCTGGATCTGAAGAGAGCATGCCATCAGTCAACATCGACCGGAACCCCTGTACTTCTGTCCCCCAAGTTTTCCCCCCTGCAGCTCTAATTTGAGGTTTTAAGTGATCTTCCGGCTTTCCATTTCTCTAAAGTGCCACACTGTATACTCCTCCACAGAATCCGCACTTTGGCCGCCTCGCACCGCGTAAATCTCCTTCGACCGCCTAGAGGCTCGGTTTCTTGGCTCTTCTCCCAGCATCATGCGTTCCCATTGATGCCCATTTCCCCAATCCTGGTTCCTACTCACTTGGAGTGGATGGTTGCATGTAGCTGCCGGGCGTCAAACAACGTCTGCACTTCTCAGCGCTGGAGCGTCTTCTTACGCGCCCAAGTTTCTTCTTAGGCGACCGAGCTTCCTAACGCGTTCCTGGCCTTCGGACACACGGCGGCATTCTGGATTCCTATTCTCGAATAGAAGACTCAAAAGGAAGGGATCCATTAAATACGCCCACGTTCTTGTGGTCTTTCACTGTGAACGGTTTCCTCAAATCCCTTACATCCAACACCATGGCAAACGACAAGAAAGGCTACATACACCCTTAGCCAGGCGCAACACACCGTTCGGCGATCCGAAATTGGACAAAGCCGCAGTCGAGGACCGCATCCGTTGGGCGCAGCGTGCGATACTCAACCCCAGCAAGCTGGTCCGAAGCCTCTTGGGCGACGCCGAGGACAAATCAACGGAGACTTCGTTCTCCACCAATTATATCTCGCTCCAGACCAGCGGGCCTGAAGTCGCGGACCTTTCGTTCGTGGATTTGCCCGGTAAGTTGCGTGGCGTTTTTTGTTGTTGTTGTTGGGTAACTCACTGCCCCGTCGCAGGGGTAACTGCGAGCGTGAGCCACGGGGAAATGAATGGGATATTGCGATGGTGGGGAATCCGGTTGCGTCCTACATATCGAAGCCGAGCTGTGTGATTCTGTTCACCGTCGCATGTGAAATTACGTCTCACTGCTCAAACTCGCCCCATTGCGCTAACCATTAGTCTTTTTTTGTGTGTCGGTAGTGGACTTTGAGAACCAAGGCGCACACAAGAATACGTCCCAAACGGTAAACGCACGATCGGTGAGATCCTTTTCTGCTCCTCACGCAATCCATCCTCACCTTGCCATCTTGATTTTCCCCACCAAGCCTGATAGAATTTCCTTCTCATCCTACACAACTATTCTGACAATCGCCAGGATTCCGCATGGAGATGCCAAGAACTTCTTCTGCTTATCCACAACAAGCAGCCTCCCGCAAATCCAAATCAGAGAAATACAGAGTAAGAATATATCCTCAGTCGCACACCGTTGTGGTAAAGACTCAATTATTAGGGTCATTCACAGGAGCCCTTTTTCGCTCCCTTTTTCACGCCCTTTTCCCCCATTTTTGCCATTCTCTCCATTTTTTGCCTGTTGTTTTTTTTTCCCTTTTGCAATTAGAAGTGCAAAAAGGGTAGAAGACCGAAAAAAATGGGGTCCTTCATGCAATTCTGGAAGAAATGGAAAAAAAGGGTGTGAAAAAGTGCGAAAAAGAACTGTGAAACTCCTAGTCTGGAGCTCCCTTTTTCCACCATTTTTCCACCCTTTTGACTCCCTTTTCATGCAGCCTGGGTGCTCCTGTTGTTCCTCACATGTCAGATACCAGTCTGAATGTTCAAAAAGGGTACTGTGGTGAAATTTTATGGATTTTATAGCTCACTCACTGCATTCAGACCCCCCCATAGGCACAGATGTGCCTATGTTCGCAGATCCCTGCCGAGGTGCATCTATCCAAGCCGAGGTTGGTTTACGTTGGTCTAGCATGTCTGCCTACACAAGGCCTGCCCACATTGGCAGATCCTGGCCAACGGTGGTGTGCCTATCGTGACCGACCCTGGCCAACCTGAGTCCGCCTATTCCGGCTGGAACAGGTAGACCAACCACGGCAGGGATCGGCAGATGGATCGGCAAAGATCGGCATGGTTGCCTACACATATGCCTACTGGGATCCAGCAGACCTATTCCTACAGGGGGGGGGGGGATCTGAATGCAGTGACTATCTACAAAACATGAAACCGGGAGCAAAATGGGAGCAAAAGGCACCAAAAAGGCCAACTGTGAACAGCCCTAATGTATTAACCTGTAGAGAAATACGGAGTAAGAATATGTACACAGGTAATGTGAGTGATCTGATGGTTAAGAGAACATACCCTCAGTCGCAACAACAGAGGGTTGTTGGTATGGAGCCACACTCTTATAGGGTGCGGCTACGATCAAGAGTGAAATGAGTAAATAAAAGATAATAGTTACGAGTCCGTAAACGGAAGGGAATGGATGCCAAAGTCCACGAAAGGTAATACCTCTCGTCAACATCAGTGTCTGTCAATGCGACACCGACATCTTTGCTTTGACTTGCCGTGGCATCCTGCATTGAAGTTTTTACCAGCGAGTCCCCTGTGCCGCTACTTCTTTTTGATCTGGACACCGGCCAACATTGTGGTCTCCGGCTTTGATTTGTTGCTCACACCGGGGAAAGCAAACTTCTGACCTAGGTCAAAAGGGTAACCAATATTGGTTGTTTCAGTAGACAAGAAAAAAAAAGGATATACTTGATGTCTTGATGTAGTACAAAACTGACCCCAAAAGAGCAAGTGGCAAACACCCTTTTGGGATTTACTTTCACTGTTAGTGTTAACAAAGTATGAAAGGACTGCCGAGAGGTGAACTCTCGGGAGCCCAGTCAGAGAGAAAGAGACAATGTAAATTTGACACTGCTGAAAGACACACTAAAATGACTTGTTTCGGCGGTGCTTTCAGCTGTCTTGAAACAAAGAGATTCATCTTAAGAACAAAGGAAAATTGGACAGCACTCTATCACACATATTCCAAATGTATGTACATCATTAATGTTCTGAAAAGGCAACTTTCTGAAAGTTCAGCCTGCAAAGGTACCCGGTGGCTGGGATGGTGGTACAATTTTAATGTACCCCAGGTGCATAGAACTGTCTGCTGTTTCTGTAGACAGTGGATAATAATTTCCCCATTCCACCATCTCGGTTACTTCCATTCCTGTGACCTGGCAAGTCCATTGGTGTTGAGTATATACAAGATTAGTAGTATTAGGCATTTGTGAATGCCTATTTTGTGGGCCAATAGCTATTTTCTGTTTCGACGCCTATTCATCGAACCAGCACCTATTCTCTCGGTGAACAGCTATTTTCAACCGAGCGCCTATCATCAAATCGAACACCGAGTCAGCCGAAACAAACGCTGTCGACTGCACAACACCACGATGAAGAGCGTGGGTCTTATGCGTCGACCAGGGGGTGGAAATGGGCAACATTTTGGAGAGACAGGCGCTGTACAGTGCAACGGTGTATGTCCACGCTTCAATTACCTGCCAACACCCACCCCGTCTCACACAAGAGCGGCATCAGCCACAATTTCCGCCTGCGGTTGCGAGCCCCACACCGCCGCTCGATTCGAGCGGGACACGCGCAATGATGACAGGCCTGCTGGCGCGCTTCGGGGCACGGAACTGGCGCGCACAAAATTGTCGGATTCAGATGAACTCTTGTTCCGAATGCAGGCGACACGCACTCAAAACGCGCGCGATCTCCACGGGGGCGCAGGGAGGCGACGATGTGCTGACACGAGTGCCAGTGTATGTCCACGCCGGGGTGTAGTTGTGCGAGTTGGTGGGTGTGGAAGGGTAGGATGGACCACTGGTCGCCTCCCTTCTACATTATCATTCTGTACTTACCTTACGGTACACCGGTTCTCGGGCCGGTTCTTTGTTTCGTACGTACACATGGGAAAAGATCATCTCCTTACACCCGAACCACCATCTACGCTGCGACCAGTGAAGAGAGTGCTCCACCGTGAGCACGTCGCCAGTGAACACTTTCCACCTGAGCACCAGACTATCACCCTCACCGAGTATTTACGCCCTTCACCCATACTTCACGCCTACACAGCACATCTCCGATTTCCCACCCGCTTTCTATTCCACGCATA
Organism: Mycena albidolilacea; assembly: GCA_029282495.1. Lineage (NCBI taxonomy): Eukaryota > Fungi > Basidiomycota > Agaricomycetes > Agaricales > Mycenaceae > Mycena > Mycena albidolilacea. The sequence goes on along the minus strand of JARIHO010000054.1, from coordinate 31,838 downwards.
CACGACACTTCGGGACCTATTCGCCCACTTCCTGTTTCACCCGTACACCCGATATCCGGACGACCGACCCATACTTGCTGTCTACCAGCATAGAACTCCATTCTTCCTCACAGGGTGCGCAATTAATTACTTATGCAGTACATGTATTTTATGTACGCTGATTCGAAGAATTTTTAGCTACATCTACCATGCCTTCTGCGAAGAGATTGAAATCTCCGGCAAATATCCCCAAGCTTTGCAGAACAGAAATATCGGCGTTGAATCAGTTCACTGAGTCATTATCGCTCGAAGTTCAAGATGGCCCCCAGTTCTGTTTCGCTGACAGCTTCCAGCTGTTATCAAAATAGCTGTTGAATAAGGCAATAGCTGCTTGTGTTCTTCTTTAAAATAGGTGCTGGTGAGACAAATAGGCTTTCAGAGTAGAAAGTAGGTGTTTGGGGCATCAATAGGTGTTCGCGAACACCTAATGATACTAATTGTGTCGTGCCTCGGCCCTCATTGGTGTTCTGTGCTTGGGGGAAGAGAAATCCAGCATGGTGAAAAAGTGAGGGAACCCATGGGTGACGTGGAAGCTTAAATTAATGTCTGTGGCCACCGATATTTGCAGCGGAGGGCAACTGGGGGCAATTGGTGGCTTCGGATACCGGCGGCCCGGTCATGTGACTGTACAGCCTCTCGGTGAGGTCCGGTCGGATCACGACCCGACCCGACCCGACCCTCCCATGCCTAGGGCATCAAACCGTCCGTTTTACGCCCACGGGCGTAAGAAATACGCCGTATTTTTCTTACGCCACGACCGAAGCCGGCCGTTGAGGTCCCATCTGTTGAACCAAACGGGACGGGTCCCATGCGTACTGTCCGTTTACGCCGTATTTACGGCTTTGGCAAGCTGATATGGATCTCCCCATGACTTCAGCCTATTCATTGTATTTTTGACCTTCAGAATAACGTTGTGAGAAACAAATACAAGTGCTGCTCACATCCAATGTGAAAAAAGTTTGCGAAAAATAGCAAAGCGGCCACAACCTGGACCAAATGGAACACCGGCCCGGTTTGAAATCACTGATAGAACATGTCGGCAACGAGTCTGCGCTGCTGCCGAGGTGCAACCCGTAACCTGTGATGTTCCTGAGAAGTGATGGCACGCCGACAGGCCGTCGGCATCGTTGGCATGTTGAGTTTTCCGGTTGATTTTGCATACCCGTATTTTACGCGTAAACGGCCGGTTACGGGGACCCGTATACGGGTTCGCCCGTACCGTCACCGTGCCGTTGGAGGTTGAACCAATTTCGCCGACGGTACGGGGGCGTGACCGTTTTTACGACCCGTCGTTCCGTAATTTTACGGAACGGTTGTATGCCCTACCCATGCCTCGGATGTTCTCCTGTAGCAACGCAAGGTCCGCGCTTGAGTCACCAAGCAAGCTGTCTGCCAACGATGAGATGGCGTGCGGTATGGACGGAATCACGTATCCTAGAGAAACATGATGTACGAATGAAGCCTTTAAAGTCCGCTTTTAATCTACCATTCCGGCAGAAGTGGGAGCCGGCGCGAAGCGCCAGCGAGCGCTTGTGTTGTTAAACGATGGTGCCATCCGTGTCTCGGTGAAAATTTGCGGCGGCATGAGCCTAAATTTCAACTCTCGACCTGTCTTTCATTTAGCTAGGCACTCATGATTTACGGTTGCAGTCGTCTTGTGTTTCTGGTTCCCGGAGCGAAGCGGAGGTTCGTCTTGTCTTGTGTTCGAATCAACGCCACTAATAAGGAGTCGTCGCGGTTGTCCCGCTGCAATTGATTTACTCTTGGAAATTACCATCTGGCAACAGATACCATCGCTTCGTCCTGGTTCTTTCCTGATCATGAGGCCGTCGTTCCCGGATCCGTCAAAGAACCGGGAAACGTGGCAAGAAGCAGAAATAAATCGCACATTCATTACGAAAGTGTGCGGCGGTAGCTGATTGCAGAGGGGCTAGATCGCAGTTAAAGAGGCTGGCCGAAAGCTTAGACTCCTTCTCGCCCTCCTCATTTTCTCGCAAGTTCTCGCATACTGTGCTCATCTTGAACGTCGCCTTTCGGTTTCTTTTGCACACCTCCTGCATCATGACCCATCCACGTCTTTTGCCCCCGACACCCCAAACCCAAGCACGTTCATCCACCACCTTCTGTCCACCGCCCCTGGATGGGAGCTTGTCCGTCCCTCAAATATATGATTGGCATTTTTATAACAGCCCCGATCACAAACTTTTCATCTTTGCTTGCGCCGATGGATCTATGAGGACGATCTACTGGCCTGAGGCCGTCCATGCAGCCTGGGTTGGCGCAAAACTCCTCAGGGATCGCTTCAAATGGATTCCTGGCGCGGCCGGGACGCCCGTGGTCGCTGTTCTGGCCACATCCGGTGCGTCTGCTTGTTTTTCATTGGGTGAGCTCAAATTCATCTCACCGGCGATTCAGATACAATATCGTACTTCACCCTCATTAACAGCTGCTTCCGCGCGAATTATGTTGTCCTTCCCATCTCTCCGCGAAACTCGTCCCCTGCAATTGCACACCTGCTCGACAAGGTTGGGGTCAAGCACCTTCTAATTGGCCATGAACCATCTATGCAGGACCTTGCGGCCGCCGCCCTTGATATTCTCAAGGAAAAATATCCGCAGAGAGAGCTCCCAGACATTTCGCATGTTCCCCTTTTCGAGGAATTGTTCTTTCCTGAGAATGCACGCACACTGACACCGAAGTCGGTACCGTACGAGTACAAGGGCCCAGACGCTATAGTGCTCATACTGCACTCTTCTGGTTCTTTTTTCGTTCTGCAGTTGATGCTATGTTTAATCTGAGGATATGCGGTAGGATCAACCGCGTTCCCCAAACCGATTTACTGGTCCAACCAGCGCACCCTAGAAACATTGCTCATTCCGTGGTTCGGTGAGCGTGATCTCACAAACCAACGCATTTCGCTCCATGCTACTCCGATGTATCACAGTATGTATTTTTTTTTCGCAGCGTGAAGCCGAACCACAAGCTCATTTGACCCTGAATGTGTCAAGTAATGGGAATTCTTCAAATATTTTGGTCGGTGCGTTAATATAACTACATTAATGGAACAAAAATGTCAATGTTACTCTTCCCAGGCTTCGTCTGGATTGGTTATCACCTCGTTTGAGCCCAACCGTATACCTATGATCCCTACACCAATTAATTTCTTCGCTGGCGCCAAGGCTACCGAGACCGACATAGTATTGTCTGTGCCGTCGTTTGTAGAGGTGTGCTTCTCCATTATGCCCAGTGGTAGTCGAACTCAACCTCTGCCAGGCCTGGTCTTACGGGCCGGAATACGTGCAATGGTTAGCCTCACGTACTGGCGTTGTGAGTATTGACCTGTCTCTGTTCGAAATCATGCCACGATGGTCATGTCCGATATCTAGCTTTATAGTGGTGGTCCGCTCAACAAGGCAGCCGGAGATTATTTGGCTTCGCAAGGAGTTACAGTATTCGTTTTGTACGGAGCGTCAGTGCCGTTTCATCTATTGGCTTTCTTCTTGCACTCTCTGATATGGCAATACAGGTCTGAAGCCGGTATCATGAGCACTGTACTTCCAGGTCAGCATATATGCTCAAAGTCTCCGTCAGAATGTGAAGGAACACTGAGCGTCCTATATATGTAGTGGAAGTCGGCCCGTCTGACTGGGAATATTTCCACATGCCGGCCTTGGTGACGCCGGAGATGGTTCCGAATGGGAATAATACTTTTGAACTAGTGATGTTGGTGCGTGTGTTGTCCCTTTTTTCATTCACATCCCTGACGGCGTTATGTATACCCAGTCCAACGTGTTTTGTACACCCGCTGTCCTAAATACTAATGTTGGAGGCATCGGGGCGTACGCAACTTCAGACCTACTGCTGCCTCATCCCACCAAGCCCGGCTACTGGAAGGTCTTCGGGCGGACAGACGATCAAATTATGCACAACACTGGCGAGAAGGTATTTCTTTATTGACTGCTGAGTAGCCCAAACTAACTGCGGTTCGTTAGACCAATCCCGGACCTCTGGGTAGGATTCGGTTTCGTCCAGACGTGTTTTATTTGCTAAGGAAGTTGTCAGAGAGTCTATTGAACCAAGATCCCCACGTCCAGTCCTCCGTCATGTTCGGCCGGGGGCGCTTTCAGACGGGTGTCATTGTGGATCCTAAGCCAGCATTTAAGTTCGATCCCGCAGACCAAGACAAGCTTGCCGAGTTCCAAAATATGATTTGGTTTGTCCATAACTCCACAACTCTTCCCAGAGAAATGAAACCCCTTTAGGCCCACAGTTTTGAGGATGAATGAAATAGCACCGCAGCACTCATGTTTATTTAAAGAGGTTAGACATATTATTCTGGAAAGCATACTACTTAACACGGAACCATTTAGATGATTATTGTGGCCAAGCCCAGCAAACCGTGTGTAACCAACCATTCGAAGATTTTCGTTAAGCGATCCAAACAGATTCACATATACCGCCAAAATGACTGTTCGCCGGGGGGCGGTAATCGCCGAGTACGAGGAAGAAATTGGCGTACTGTACAACATGGTCGACGAGTCTACTACGCTCAATATTCCGCCCCTGGTTAATTGGCGCGCAGACTCCGTCCGCAATTTCGTGCGGGCGGCGATCTTGAGCGTCCTCAATGCCCGTGTGGGCGACGAGGACGACATTTTTCAGCACGGATGCGACAGTCTTCAGGTGACGTAGATCCGCAACGCCCTCCTCCGCATACTGCACGAACACACAAAGCTCGACACCCGCCGGGACACTAGAAATTTCGTGTACGAGTATCCGACCGTCGCGCGGCTTGGGGAGTATATCTTCAACCTCGGTAATATTTCTGAAATGGAAAGGGTTGAGGAGACAGAGAGCACAGAGGCGAAGATCAGTGCGATGCGAGCGATGGCCGCAAAGTACACGGAGAATCTGCCCAAAACTCGTCTCCAACCCACAGTCAATGGACAGGATACGCCGGCGCGCGGCCATGCCATGGTGGTTCTCGTTACAGGAACCACAGGGGCGCTTGGGTGCTACCTCCTAGCTCGGCTGCTACAGGACCCGCGTATCGAGAGAGTTTACTCCTTCAACAGGCACGCGGAGGATTTGCATACGCGCCAAAACCTCGCTTTTATCGACCGCGGGCTGGACCCTGGGATTTTAGGATCGAAGAAGCTCTCGCTGCTCGAGGGCGATCTCACCAAACCCAACCTCGGTGTTTCTGGGGAAGCCTATGAAGAGGTGCGTTCCTTGAGAAATAATTTTTTTGAGTTGTTGATAATGCTGGTTTCACTAGCTCTACAAGTGTGTTACACATATCATCCATTCTGGTAAGAGGAGGATGTTTCGATTCTTAACGCTATTAATGCCTCTTACCAGCCTGGCCGGTGAATTTTAACATCACCTTGGGCTCTTTCGAGCCCAACATACGAGGCCTACGCAACCTCGTCGACTTCGCACTGACCTCGCCCTTCTCTGAGCCCCGCACTCTACTGTACACCAGCTCCATCGGTGTCTTTCACAGCACCCCAACCGAATTGCACGCGCGAGGACATCCTGAAGTTGCGATAGAAGCTGCTATAGCGGCCGGGAATGGCTATCAACAGTCCAAGTGGATCGCCGAGGAGATTCTGCGCATAGCTGGTGAGTCGCATGCTATGGCAAAAATGCTGGTCGTACGAGTGGGTCAGCTTTGTGGAGGGATCAACGGCGCTTGGAACGCACACGAATGGGTTCCGACCATTGTCCAGAGCGGCAAGTTTGTTGGATGCCTGCCAGACGATAGTAGGGTGAGCCCTCATACACATGGTAGTCGCCCGAAAGGCTAAATGTGAACATCTAGGATGTTTCGTGGATTCCGGCGCACTCTGCGGCCGCCGCGATCGTCGATTTTCTTGACCTGCCGACGGGAAAATTCTTGCATTTGATTAACCCGAAATCCGTACCGTGGCGCACGCTCGCAGCGGCTGCTGCTTTCGAGCTGGATGTTCAGCTCGTGCCCTACGCGGACTGGCTGTCTCGCCTAGAAACCGCCACCAATGTTCAGGAGAACATCGTGACGTCCCGCGCAACGCACCTGCTCCATTTTTTCCGTTCTCTTAACCGCAAAGAGATTTTGCAGGAGGAGGCTTTTGGGTTGATGAAAGTAGACACGGTCAACGCACTTTCCGGGTCCGAACACTTGCGCGTTATGGATTGGCAGCTGGCGGGGAAGGACATGGAGCAGTGGATCAAGTATTGGCGCAGCATAGACTTTCTTTAAACAAATACAGTGACGAGTGTTTGGCTTGGCTTGGCTTGGCCCGTACACGTCTATCCCGGCTGACACCGGAATTCCAATGTTTTCCAATGAATTCCGAAGATTCGTATAATCACTTGATTCCGAAAGGAAAACTTGGCAAATCCACTGGTTTCCATCAAATCCTCTGAACTTCGAGTGGAAATGATGCATCAATGCCGGCCATATGGCCATATCAGCTGATGCCATCTGAGTCCATCGGAATCCAATGAATATACGCCCCATAGAATTCCGGTGTCAGCCGGGATAGCAGTGTAGGTCATGGTTACTTCCTTGTTCGTCATCAATATAGAGTATCTGTTACAGAGACTAGAGTGATCCCATTAGGCAACCTCAACTTCCTCCAGGAGATACGCCTGGAGGATGCGGCCGGTGTGGTCAATGCAAAACTCTATTTCACCCTTGTGAGTAGGCATAGGTCGAAGATGACCGTCGCTGTGTATCGGGGCAGAAATGGGGACGAGCTATGTCGAAATTGATCGGAATGCGATTCATTGTGTCTGATCGTTCTCGAGGAATGGCGCCACGGGCTCCAGACGTATTTCAGGGGTTCTGTGAGCTCTACTAGTACCTATCGATCCGCGATGCCGTGACTTTCGATCAACCTATCACTTTCGGCCGAAATTTGGTGTGAACCTTGGTTGGAGGTTGTACTCTGTTCGTATGTCATGACCGGTTATAATTATCAAGCCCTGGCCTTCTACCTCTCAAATGGCGAACTAGGTAGTGGCCAGGTACCTGGTCCCCAATAGCATGAGAGATGTGTTACACTGCTCGAGTCGTCGACGTCTGGTCCTGAGCAAATATACCTAGGACTCGGACAAAGGGCTAGATTTTGAGATGCCGACTGGATGAAACCGCCACGAAAGGCATACAGCTCCTCATGAACGCGAAGGACTCGCCTTCAATTAGCTGCGCGTTATGATATCTACTTAGTCTCTTATAAACGGATGATACAGAATATTTCACTTGTGATTGTTTCTGTGGATGCCAAGGGAGTAAACAATCCTCTGCACGCCTAATCAGCGACACTAACCTCGCTTACTTGGAGACTCGAGGTGTTATCAGAGATGTCTGGAATCTGGAGGCGAAGCACAGTCCAAAGGTGATTTTCTTGCACTCTGCGCAGATAATCAGCCTGGTCAGCCTCAACATCTCTGCAAAAGAGGAAATTGGGGTACGTTTCTTCCGCGCGGTGGATGAACGGTAGGGATCTACCGCAGAAAGAATGAGGATTTGTGATACCGAGCCGTGTTTTCGTCCAGAGAATCGTCGACTTGCCCTTCCGTTGCTATCAAAACCACAAGGAAAAAAGACTTATGCGCATGCAAGGATGGGCACTTTAACAGGGATGAGTCAAATTAAATCAATTCAGATTATCTCCGTTGGCTTTGCCTCTGCTCTACTGCGGAAATGATTGGAAACAACACATCATCAAGGTCGCTTTTTTAGCTCTCGACCGCCTTGATGGTGACCGGAAGCTGGGGGCCGAGCTCGACCTCCCCAGCAATGGTGGGAAGCATCACCAAGGACGCCTCGCGACGGATCTTGGAGGCAAGAGTCGGATTCATAGAAAACTCGAAGTTCTTGACGAGCTCGACGAGAAACGCCTGGTATTCATAAACGCTATGTCGATGTTCAGTTCACAGAAACAATAATAATCTATTGAATGATTGACGTACGCAAATCGCCAACCTGAAGTACACAAAATCAAATTCAGGAGTTGTGTTGGTAGATGAATGGATAATTACCGATACAGGCACGATGGCCGCTACCGAAGCTCATTCTGCCCCAGCATGAGTCCAATCGAGGGATATAACAGGGGAGTTCACGCACAGATTCCCGTATACACCCAATTTCGTTGTGGCCTTGTCTTGGAGGGAACCGTCGAGCCAGCGCTCTGGGTTGAACTTGTGTGCGTCTTCGCCAAAGACATCCGTATTTCTGGTACAAAAATACGAGGATCGTGGGAAATGAAGTGACAAGAAAGGTGCATGATGCCGCACCTATTGTAACCGGCTAAAGACACGACGAGGACAGTGTTTTTAGCGATGGGAAGCTCTGTGATGGTTTTGCCTGATTTGGTGACAAGTGGCTTAGATAGCGGAAGGATTTCATCCCGCGCCGCTTCGCGGAGCGAAGTGTACCTGGGGTAAACAGAATTACTCAAGTGGGTCATAAAGCGGTCGGGGACATACGACACGGGGTGGAACCGGAGAACTTCCTGTGCTTCAAGTCAGTGAAAGGTGTTGCAAGCTGGGCTTATGGCGATCAACCTTCATTACAGCCGTAGTATACGCCATTAATTCAAAGTCGGCAGCTGTGAACTCGACATCGCCACGGGCGTGGATTTCCCTTTCCGTAGCCTGAATCTCGGCGCGCAGTTTTGCCTGCACGTGAGGATTCTTGGTTAGCTCGAGCAGTGTCCAGGACATGGTGTTCGCAGTTGTCTCCTACGACAGGAAATATCAACATCGTGGTCGGGTGAGGACCTGAATGGCAACCCACATGTCCGGCCGTCATTATGGTTCTATGAACAGAACAAAGTCAACCGAGTTGTCGGCGCAGAGTAAGGCACAGAATAAGGCACTCACTGCATCTGTGCAAGCACTTCGGCTTCGCTGAGGTTCGCGCGCTCATTTGCGGATGCATTGGCCTTGACTAAACGGCGGCTATTAGCTAGGTACCTGATATCAAGGAACTGCCGCGCACCTAGCAAACTCATGATGTCCCGCTTGCTATTTCCAGCCAATAGCGCTTCAGCCTTCTCGTCCACAAGCTCTTTCGCAATTCCCGTGGCAAGACGAGCTACTCGGCGCCCGTTGCGAAGACTCTTGAAGGGGGCATAATCTATGAAGAACCTAACCCACGAGACGGGCAGGAATTCCAGCAATCCCATGATGAAGATTCTTGTCTTCCCGGGTACAGAGAGCGATGGCCTGTGTTTGAATCAATGTCTGCAAGAAAACTTGGACAATGAAGGACCACACACACGACGCTGGAAAGCGCTGTAGCGAGAGGATCGTTCTCGTCGTTGCTTGACCCAAATCGATAGTCGAATGCCACTAAAAGTATAGGTTGGGTTATCGACGAGGCTCAAGCAGAGCGAGCCGCATGCCTTCTCCAATTACATCGAGAAAATAGCGACTGAAAAAGCGAGGAGCATTGACGACGGTTGAGCCCTCCGCCCCCAAAATTTCCCTCCATTTTGCAGTCAACTGGAGGGAGACATCAGCACCTGGAGAGCAAATCTCATTTGCTCTATTCACCTTCTAGAAGGGGTGACGCAAATTGGTATTGAGCAGATGTGATTAGAGTAGAGACGCACATTCGCATATGCTGTGAAGATGGGCACATAGGAACGGGCATCGGCGGCCCCGAATGCAGGGGAATTAACTCTGCGCTGGCGTTTATGCACCTCGTCTGTAGGATGCCTATGGGTGAGACACGACAATAGGAACGGAAGTCTACGCATATGCACCACTTGCCCAAGCCAGCCCCTCTCCGGTCAGGATTTTTGTGGCTTCAGCTCTGACGGCGTGTTTCCGGATGTTGTATCCCGAGCTGTACATATAATGGAGCGCCTTCGGGTCAGATATGAGCAGCCGGTCTGTCTGCATCAAATGTCAGTCGGAGCACGGTGATGACGATGAGACACCGTACACCGAGGATTCCTTTCAAACGAATGACATGGCCGAACTGTGCTTGCCATTTAAAATCGGCCTGGAGAAGGGATTTAAATTTAGAAAGAAGGGGAAGGATAAGCTGACGCTTACCTCGCCTGCCTGACTCTGGAGCGCTTCGCGCTGGGATCCTGTGAAATCCTTTAGCATTAGTGACTTCGAGATCATTACAAAGGGTGTCAACCAAGAAGGAAGGACTCAGGCTCTGGTCCAGGTACGTCAGAGATGGAAATGCGTGTCCATCGACGATAGAGGGTGTATGCTATCCAAAGGACAACAAGAGCAGAACAAGATTCGACAAGAGGTCGCATGGTGGGTATGAACTTCCACGCTGAACATGTTGGCGGCTTTATAAAATGCCGCCACCGAGAGTCGCACGAAGGGAGTCGGATCATCGAGGAGGGTAAAAGAGGCAGGGAGTAGGTAGAGTTTGGGCCATCAATTAAGAAGCCCTGTATGACAAGATTTCTGGTGACTGAAGTCCGTCCTGAGACGTGCGAAAGACTCTCAGCGGCCGATTAGATAGAAGTTAAAGTCCGCGGGTGACCGTGCGGCCATCGCGTCAATGGCGCGAAATGGCCACGGGGCTTTCCTCTAAGATGGGGCCGAATTTCTGCGACATCTTAGGCCCGAAGCAAGGGGGGTAGTCTCCGCGGAGTTTGAACATGAGCGATTATCCCCATACACTGACATGAGTTGATCGATCTAGAGTGGTTGAAGATAGTTTCTGAAGGGGTAAAGAAGATAATCGAAAGCGCTGAGAAAACTGCGGTGCAGCGCAGGGGCAGTCGGGCGTGTGGGAAATACGGGAAGATTCTAAATTGCAGGCCCATAGCAGTTGAGGGAACGAAATGACGGCTGAGAAGCCAGAGCCAGATGCAGACAAACGAAGCCAATCGCAAGCTGGCCAGAAAGACATTGATGGCGAGAGGCAAAAAGCGGCAGTCGGTCCAGTGATCCGGAAACAAACAATGGCACAGCCGCAGAACCAAACATCGTCTGCGTTTTCTTCTGCTTCTTCCACAATGACACGCACGCTTCAAATCTTCAAATTCTGAGGAATATGGCTCATCTACGCTCATGTCTGGCTCCACCAGGTGTATCTTTACCATCGACGATGGACCGGATGAATTCCGTACGACGATGGATCCGCCGATAACGATGTCGTTCAGTCCTCAACTTAAAAGGAAATATCCAAGAATCATCCCTGGCGGCCCGACTCACATTCCAGTTGAAACCCACGCAGGCTGTACTCGCATTCCTTCCTGCGCACGAAGTCGCGTGTGGCACATGGCACTTTTGCTACTGTTTGAAAGTCGTGGACAAAACATCACACGCTGCCGTCAAGACCACGAACTGTCGTCCATTTTCCTAGTCGTTCTATTCAGAATCAATGGGTCGTAGGGTCTCAAACTGAACATTCCAACCTTTATTCGGCTATCCCAGCTCTCAATCGCCTATCTTCTCCGAATAAATCCGAAATGATTGCCAACGCACATCAACGGTATTCATTTTTTTCTCCTGACCCTGACCATCACGAAGTCGGACTATTCTTTCCCCCTTCCTCGCCTCCCTTATCTCTGCCATCCCTCCATCCATCCGCCGCTCCCGCCCCGCGCTCTGGTTTAACTAGAATCTGTATGGGTACCACGAGATTCGAATCTCAGGCTCTTGACCTGCCAGTGGAACTGGAACGCGAAATATTTGAGACAGCCGCCCTCTCCGATTCCCGCTCTATATTGACGCTCATCCTGGTCGCTCATCGAGTTAAAGTATGGTATGTGCACAGTCACGACGCGTCTCGTTGCTGCACGTTCACACATTCCGCAATAGGATCGAACCCCTCCTCTACCGCGTCGTCTCCGTAACCCAGGCGCACCGTTTCAAAGAGACCCCCCGCCGTCGCATGACGAGCGCAACCTATCTTGAAATGCTGCACTCCAAAGCACCATCCTTCCTCCACACCCACGTTCGGCACGTCGCTCTAGCGAGCACGGTCTCCCCTGACGAACTAAACGCCATCCTCACCAAGTGCGGAAACAACATCGTCAACCTCGGGCTCTTCCACGTCGACTACAGAATTAGTGCGGGCCCCTTCCTCGACGCGATAGCGCACATGCCCCTCCGCCGCCTCTCTGCCGACCTCGAACCGCTCTTCGGCGGGTGCGCGATTGACATGGGCCATCGTGTCTTCTCCCGCCTCACGCACCTCGACCTATTCGACATCGACGACTACGCCTCGCCCCAGGACGACTGGCCCGCACGCTTCTCGCAACTCCCCGCCCTCACACACCTCTCGTTCAACTTCGCGCCCTTCTTCACACACCGCGACCACACGCCGCTCCTCTCCGGCGTCCTGGCCCAATGCGAGAACCTCGAGGTCCTCGTGCTCGTATCCGGCGATCCGCGCCTCATGCGCAGCAAGGTGAAAGACGAGACGTATGCGTTCTTCGCCGGAGATGCGCGCGCGGTGTTCATGCTCGTGGATGATTTCTTGGGAGATTGGGAGGTGGGTGCGGATGGGGGGAGGGATTATTGGCGGATGGCAGAGGAGTTTGTTAGGAAGAGGTGGTGTGGGGAGGTAGAGGGTGAGTTGTGTGTTGTCGCCGAGATGCTTATATTCTTAACGTGAATCTCGACGACAGTTTCGAATTATACCATCGGCTTAGAGCCCGCCGTTATCTGACCCTGCGAAGCGGAGACTGGCTTCGCTTGGATGTTAGGTTCTCTTGCATATCGTTCTGCTTTTGGGTTACTGGATATTACTAGATCTAGATCTAGAGGTCATGTGGGTTCACTTAGACTTGGACGTCGTTCTTCTGGGTTACTGGGTACTACTGGGTACATATCACTAGGGGTCATATTTCACTCGAGTTGAGATTTCATATTGAGTTGGGACTCTCTTGCTCTGAATCACAAAACATTTGTTCCGTCGATGCGCCTACTGTATCTCGAATGGATTTGTTCGTCCTGTGCTTGATATTTTCGAAATCAGCACCGCATCAGTAGACAATGTACATTGAAGTGCGCCAGGTCGACTGCGACGTAATTATTTATTCATTCATTTCAACATGGAAAAAGAAAGAAGTGGAATGGCACATGTTCTCGGGTGGATTCGAACCACCGACTCTCCGAAAATCTAGGCTTTGACCACTCCTGCCTCATAGATCGGGGCGAGTTCTTCCCTACTCCACGAAGCTTCTGTGCTTGCATTATAATTCGTTGAAAACGATGATATATTTTGCGAGCTACAAAAATAATCCAAGCAAACTACACAGAGCACCGGGCGAGAGAAGGATGCAGCAGCACTGTCGTTTCCTTTTTCCTCCACGAGAATCATGGCGAGCTCCACACCAATTCTTCGAGATCCTGAAGGGATGGGCGGGCGTTCACGTTGAAATGGACAACGAAGCCGAAGCAGCTTCATCTGCGAGGAGATATACACTGTCAGTCACCAAGGAAAGACAAAGAAAAAATAGAAACGAAAAGAACAAAACAAGAGGGATTTATTCAAAGAATACTAATGTTCTCGGGTGGATTCGAACCATCGACTCTCCGAATATAATGTAAGTGCTAGAAGCCTCGCAGTAGGTCGATGCGAGCGTCGTATCACTCCGCGAGAACTATCGAGAGCAGGGTGATGGTTGAATCTGAATGATGGTGACTTTGTGTTGTGTTGTAGAAGTCAGCGAAAGTACATGTGTCAGAGAAATAAGCAGTCCTTGCTTTGTACGCAAGAAATGAAGCACTTGGGGTGGACCGCGCACCTGTGATGGCTGAAATGAACTTGGGATAAAGGATACATGCCCGATAAGCTGGCGAACCGGGTGAAATCACCAGCACTGTTGGTAATTCATGCCTTACCTCAAGCTTCTGTCGGGCCAGGATCTGGAATGTGGGCTTTCCTGGCTGGCACGTAATGTCCTCGAAACACAGCGTACGGCATCAAATAAATTTGTAGAAGTTTAGTCGAGCAACGGCGGGAGAGGAAGGGGGGGGGGGGGGGGGAAAGGACTCCTACTTTTCAGGTCCCCGGATGAATTCGAACCACCTTATCACTCGGGACACCGGTGGAGGAAATAACGCGCGGGTGAGCGCGCGTGCTCGACGAGAATTTCAGCGGTCATTAGATGTGCATAAGGAACCATCTGAACTTTATTCTGCAAAACGGAGCCGGTGATCATGAATAGACCCACCTCGCGGTATGCACGCAAGGATTTGAGTCTCCTCGCAGCGGGCACAAAATGTTGAGATTTGCATCGGAGCAAACAGAACAGGAAGCAAAAAAACTTTGATCCCACGCGTATGTTCTCAGGTGGAGTCGAACCACCGTCTTCCCAGAAAATTGGCAACAGGGAAGCACATATGAGGCGGGGTGAGGCGGGGTGAACGTCCGTGCTCTGTGAGGACTTGTTGCTTCCTCTCAGGCGTCTAAATATCAATAAACTAGCAAAGGAGAAGGGGACCGACGGATCTCGCCTCACACCGTCGACAGCTGAAAATATGCACAGAAATCCAAAAAGGAATGTATTAAAAGCAAGATTGGACAAAAAGATACGTATCCGCAGGTCCCATGTCCCCGGGTGGAGTCTAACCATCGTGTCCTATAAAGCTATCTGGCCGGGTACAGAACTCGCGAGGTGAGCTTCCCAGCTCCAGAAGGACTTCTTGTCTTGGTGCAGATATTGGATAGGTTCAGTAGACACGTAGCAGACGGCAGAGAGAGCTCATCTCAGAATCCGCACCGTGGTACCAGGCCACTGTCCTGGATCCCCAAGAGGATGAAGACTGGAGAAGCTGCGGCACAATGATCGGAAATCGCGGCCAATGTTGAGATCTCAAAGTCTGGTTCTGAGGTGAGCCTTCTGAATGCCAAGGTCGTCGCGCCCAGCCTATCTAGACGGAGCCAACCCCAGTTCGACCGGTATACAGCTGGGGCATTGATACGAGGATGTGTCGGAATTTGAAAGCCTGAATCTGAAGCAAAGCTGAAGACCACAGCGCGCCAAAGAGAGATTCATACAAGCAGGACAGGGAATATGGCCCAGAAATCAGAGCCGTTGGCTAGTGCAATCAGTCGCGACAACCGCAAACTGTGCGAGAAAGATGGATGGGCGAGAGGCAAAAAGCGGACGTTGGCCCGCTGATCCGGACACAGCCAATGGCACAGCCATGGAACCGAACAATCTTCTTCTTCTCTCGCCGCGTCGTCGGCTTATCGTGGGCGTGGATTCTTGTCTTCCTTAAAGACTTCAAGCTTCAAGTTCGGATAAGTTCTGACAACTGGGCTCCTCTATGGTCATTCTTGGTGCCACCAGGTGTACTTTTTCTTCGGTCCGTCCGATGTCGTTCAATGCACAAGAGAAGTATCGACTGACGGATGCCCACAACCTAATTTCTTCGCACATTCTCAATACAAAGCACTTTGTACTTCCACTCCTCCCGGAATCCTGCGTCACCAGTGGCACAAAACATTTACTCGAATCCTCCGGCTTGCGTACCGCAATGATCTGGATGCGAAGCTCTGTGCTTCAATGCCACAGACGATCGAGGGTATTGTAACTGAAGTATAAAATGACCCTACTCGACAAACCATCGGAAAGCATTCAAGCCCGTGCAGCTGCTCAAGATTCTGTTGACATGCAGCGCTGAGCGTTCATCGCTCCCCCGGCGAACTCGGCATACCGCGCTGCATTGAAGGCCTTGTTTGTCACTCTATGGACGGTCTATATTGATACTTACTTGTTCGTCATCAATATAGAGTATCTGTCACAGAGACTACATGGCGTTCCGTGGCACACCTCAAATTCAACACTAAATTCAAGCGGTCTTCCGGGCGGTAGCACGATCAACAACAGCGCTTACGCAGTAATGATCGTATTCCGCATTCCGCTTGCATTCCGCACTTCTCTGCTTTCCCGAGGCATCCTTCGCTAGGTCAATGGCCAATGGCCTTTAAAAGGTGAACTAAAGTTGAGTATTGAACCAAAAGAGGCGCGATACGATGGCCTGTTCGTAATGAATCGAAGACATGTCTAGGCAGGAAAGTCGAAAAGTTACCGAATGTCTGCAGCTCTAGCTCGCTCATAGTCAGGCTGACTCTCAGCGGGCGCAGTCTCGGAGGACTATTGCTGCTCTGCTGCGTGGGGGGTGCTGCTGACTCGGGATCACCATAGCCGGGTGGCATTTTGTAGGTAGGAGACGGACTCCGCGCAAGTGGGCAGCGAAGAACAAAAGACATCGAAAAAAGAGAGAGAGAATGCTAGGCACAGTATTTTTTTTTTGAGGCATTGCCATCTTTGTTGCATCTCTGCCAAAATGGGTTATTTCCCAACAGACCGTCGCCCCGAGCCCAAATCCAGTAATACTTGGCCTTCCATCAAGGTTGGACAGTGCACAAGAAAATCACAAAGTGTCAAGCTTTTCGGAAACCGCTGTAAACGGCGGGTTCGAGTTGAGACATGCCATCAGAAACTAGTGATGTGATTGACAAGGATTGACACCCCTGTTGATGGGGGATCTCCTGACAATGTGCCTGTGCCGGCAGCAGTCAAGGGGAGGCCCATTAATATTGTGCTTGTCTTGTGCGCGGACCACAGATCGTGGATATCTGGGAGCGGCATTCGGATGCCGGATCTCGTCTCTTACTCTTCTCGTCGTCAAGGGACAACTGAAAATCTGTTTGCTTGCTGTTGATCTTTTTAAGGAGCGCGCATGATGCGCATCACACAAATCTGTGGCATCGACGTTAGCTAATAGAGACGGTTAACGTCCGACTATCTCCATCATGTCCTTCACCATATTCACCTTCGACTGCCCAAAGATCCTGAAGAGCAACATCCACTGCGAGGATGACCTGGAATACACCACCTCCACCGTGAACAGGCCTTCTTCTCGCTCTCGGCAGACCACGTCACTACTGGCGCCCCGGCCACCTGGCACGCCTAACGGGCCCGCCGCGATAATCGACTGGGCGCAGGGCACATTCGAGGTTGCTGGCCGTACACGAAGAATCGACGAGCTGTGTGCAAAACGGGGCACCTTCTCCTCGTTCGTGGGGCTCCACCAACTTCAAATTCTGTAGTGTTAACGAAACGTCGCTGCCAGATCCCGGTATTGGACTTGGCTCACCGCGGAGGAGTACAGAGTGAAATACGAGGCCGAGACGGCCCATACGTGGACGGTGCGTTCGTTTACGGGACACCGCAGTCACCACAGCTCACATCCGGCTCTCCCATTTCAATTCCAGGTTTACGCATATGATGGGACAGTCCTAGCCACGCTAACGACCCGTATTCATTACTTCTTCCACGATGACTCGCTGCCATTGCTAGAAATATCGCCCAGTGTTACCGACGACAGAGAACTGCAGTTCATTATCCTGATCCTTCTGTACTCCGAGACCAAAAGGAGGGATAGGAGCCTGAAGAAGGTCAGCGTTCATTTGTAAATTGATTCCGTTTCTCACGAAGCCTTGCCACTACCAGCGCATAGGGGCCAATTTCGCCAAGCGCAGATGCTAGGATTGCTCGGACGGCTCGGACGGTTTCGCAGTCACCTTTTAACCCCACACTTCCACAACTATTTGCATCACTCTATCGCGCATTGTCATTTATTTATTGTCGTCGGCCACCACGTTCGTTTACTTATTTCACTTATTGCCGCCGACCACCACGTTATTTTTACTTATTTTGGTACAGCGATGTACATCGGGTCCAGTAGCAATGGTCGTCTTGTCAAGTGCACTAGTTTTGAGACGAATGCTTTCTGTCCCACGTAAAGCCACGTTATTCTTTACTTCCGCCTTCTCGCCACCACCCACACACCGAATACACACACCGTTTCTGAGTACCTCCAAGAAATCTTGAGCCGAATTGAGTCTACCACCGAGCTGAGTTTTCATCCTATCTGTTTTCATTATAATTTCACATCTAGATCTGTCCCGTCTCAATCGACATCACATTCGTGCTGTACGACTCGGCCACACTACTAGCACGACCTTGGCCTCCCTCGGTCCTCCTAGGGACCAACTATCTCTTCTTTACCGCCAGGGTCCAGTAGTCCTGTCCTGCTCCGGTGACTGCGGTGGTGGTGGCGCCAGAACATCGAAGCCAGTGCTCGCAATTATCAATATCTCGCTCAACACACACGAAGCGGACGTCTGCTACCGGCACTGGATTAGGATCCTCGTCATCAGACGAGCCGAGTCGGTCCATAAAATGAATACCCAAGTTTTTCCTCATCTTTGGAACAAGAAATCTTCGAGACCACAGCGCATTCCTATCCCGAAACTCCTGCGTGTCCCTCGTGTCCTCTCGTGGTACCTCATGGTCCATAAGCCAATTTCTGGGCCCACCAATTGTGATTTCAGGATTGAACTCATGTTGTCCAACGTGATATCCATTAGTGCGCTGGAAAAAAAAGTCTGTGCAGGATACCGTATATGCTGTCTAACCGCACTTCTGCCAATCGTGGAGACAAGGTCGCCCGACTTCTTGGTTCAGGCCGCGCGGTCTATGGGCCTTCGAGCAGTGGTTTTGTCCTTCCTTAGCAGTGTTCAACACTCTCATTCAACTTCCGGGTCCCACACATCTAGCCCTATTAAACTGCACCTCTCCGAGGTTGGTAACCGACCCCTTGGCTCGATTTTCACACTTTCAAGCCCTTACCATAGACTCGCAAGAATCAAAACCGGCCTTAGAGGACTTCATGATCCCCTCACTGATCGGGGATTGGAAATGAGAGACTTCACAACAAGGTAACATAATAGAGCGTTTGCGGTGGAGCCACCCGGCCCCACCAGGTGGCTCTTCCGGCATGCGGTGCCGGGTGGCTACATCAGTTGGTGACTGTTTGGGAGAACTGATTTTTAACCCTCTAAGAGCACCATGCATATGCAGATGGGTGCCCATATACACACAAGCACCGGAACCTACTACAACAAGCCATATTATTGACATTTTTATTCTCTTCTTAAGTTATAGCTTTTTGAAGGCCAGTAAAGTGAAGCCAGAACTTGAGAACGGCCTCCTGCATAGGTAGAGCAAACAGTATGGTATATTAGACACTCAATACACACTATAATGAGCAGCCGCCCTAGCAGCCACCAACTGATGTAGCCACCCAGCACCGCATGCCGGATGAGCCATCTGGTGGCACTGGGTGGCTCCACCGCAAACACTCTAATGAATAAAGTATTGAGACATATATATATCTAGCTTTTATACAATCTTCTACTTTGCAACGTCCTTCATGGAATAAGCGTCGACCTGCGACTCTCCATTGTCAAGCCGGTCTGTTGTGGTCTTTATTGTGACGTTGATGTTGACATTCTCCGTCGTTTTCCCCTGGTCTGCAGTCGCATAAGAGATGAATTGCAATCCGCCAAACGCTCGTCCAGCTCCCCTCCCCTCTGCTTGCGAGGCTATACCACGGTTGGTTTGATCGAAGTCTGTGAATTCGTCATCTCGACGCGGAGTCGAGCGGATGATGATGACATTGAATGTAATCCCAGCCGCTTGAAGAGCCTATTCCGAGAAATCAGTTCCGGATCCCTAAAACACAGGATTGTACCCACGGCATCGGACACGGGGTACAGCGTATTGCTGTTACACACGCTCACCACGAAGGTCACAAAGATCAGCGTGCTGTACGCCAGACCCGACTCCGCGACTATTCGGATGGCCTTGCGGAGTCGAGGTTGGTTGACGGGAGCAGACAGCGAAGCGTTTATCGAGGTTCGGAACTTTGCACTTTGGTGCTCGACACGCCATATGCGCCACACAAGCAGAGCTAAAACCAAAAAAAAAAGTAAGCGATGGGGACCGGGAAAGGAAAAAAGCGAACTCACAGGTTGTGAGAACGTTTTGGGCTGCAGTAATGGCGAAAAAAGCAGACCACCATGGTTTGATGACATTGGAATTGAGAGTAATGACGGCGTTGCTGGTCGTGATTTCAACATGCATCAACTTGATGCCCATGGCAATGCCAGCAAGATAGAGCGTAAATGAAACCGCGATGGCTCGCCACCGCCGACCATAAACGACGAAGCATCGGTATATGAGGACAAAATCGCCCACGATCATAATGGCGATTTGGTCAAATGACTGAGGATTTTAGCTACGGCCAGCGACGACCAGATGTAGTACTCACCCTCACAATATTAATCCACTCATGGATATTCGTGAGCTCCCCTTTGGCTCCTCCTGGGCCTGTGTATTTCACAAAGGCCAGGATCATGTGAACCAGTCCGATGATGTCGTCGAACGTGCTCACAACAAAGAGGAAGCAGAAGACGCTGACAAGCAACCACCGGATCTCACTTCGTCGCCTCAATCGCTCCCCTCCTCCGGGCTGTGGAATCCAAAACAAGGTATGGGCGCAGAGACAGCTTGTCACCAAGTACATGCCATAACCCAAGGTTTCGAAATAATGGCCGGTGAGCTGAGCTTCTGTTATAGGGAATGCGTTGGAGTCATCTCGGGGGGCTATCATGGCGGATGAGGGGAAAAGTTAGGGTGTACTGCCGCCGGCGCCTTTCGGCGTCTTGCTATAAGTATTTACGTCAAGCGCGAGAGAAAACTACCAAACTCAGTGGGTAACGATAGCGGCAGTCAATCTACCGGGAGGTGCCAGCCAATGAATGCCCGGCGTGATTCGGGGCCCACAATGTACGACAGAAAAAGATGTATTTAATTTGAGAAACCTGTATGGCCGGCGGCGAACGCAGTGCGCCTGTCTGCGTTTCCGCAATTATAGGTTTCCTTCCATTCCCAACACCGCACTTGCCCGCACCTATTCAACTCCGTGATTGATACGAGGACTGGAAGCCATGGATTGCCACAACCCCATTCAGATCGAGCACTATAGAACCATTGTAAGTATTATCCGAACAAAGCGGAGACAACAAGCTGACACTCGGGCTGCAGATAACGGTCATCAACAAGGAAAGCGGCTCCATCTTCCTCGGGTGCCGAGTCTTTATTCACTTGCGCCGTTAACCAATTTAGTTCTCATCACTACGTACAATGTGGTGCGCCATCGAAGCTATACAGGTGCCTGCTGAACGTTCAAGCCTGTTGCCTTGTCAGCTGACAAGTGCGATGAAGTTTGTCTGCCTAAAAACAAGCGCCTTTAGTAACTGACAAAAATTAAAGCGTCGAGAAGGATAGGAAAATCTTGACGTCGCTTGAGGCTTGTGGACATGTTCGACTTAACAGCAGCAATAGCAGGATGAGCGAGAGGTTGGTGAGAGAATATCAAAGTCCTGGAGATGAGTGCAGGCGTCTTTATACGCGCGATCTTGCCGCGAAGTACAGCAGACGCACGTCCTGTGTGGCAGTAAGAATGAACGCGAAATGATTCGATTCAACTGCTGTGCAAGCATGAGACTCGTCCACTGGACTGTTGTTGAAAGCTGTATTTCAGCAATCGGACCTTTGACAAGTTCGTGTTCTTCTCCCGCGTTTATGTACAACAGCACCTCTTTGGAGCCAGATTATTATCTCCCTGATTCCTATCTCTCATTGTTCGACCGATATGGGTACTTAGCTGAATATACACACAGCAGTATTTTTCCGGACTCTAGTATTTATACCGGCTTAAATCTTGTATTCACCTCAGACGTTGTCTCCAACGCTGAGGTTGTATTATTCTCTTTCTTTATTTCTTACTCACATGTACTTGTAGTCTGATTATATTTAGGTATAAATACAACTAGACGTTGTCTCCAGCACTGAGTCTGATTATATTTAGTCTCTGCTTACAACAGCTGTATGTGCTGGACTTAAAATAGTTGATGTTTCATATGGCGGTCTAAGTGCACGTTTATTCCCACCCCCTATTTACAGGTGATCTCGGAGTTTCTGTGCCACAGATAGGCGGTTTGATGCCCTCCATGCTAAATAGATAAAGATACTCACAGGATTAACTTGTGGGGGAATCGGTGTTTACCACCTCCGATAAACGCAAGTTCTCCGTAAGATAAAGACATCGTGCCCGACCTACTTTCAGCGCCCGCCCTACTATTGAAGTTGCGCACAACTTTTGGACCCCTACGCAACCTTTGCTGATAGGTTCAAGGCCCCGCGTTCACAAGTTTTGCCTGTGTTGCCCTCAGTTTTTCGTCTATAGATGATTCCGTTTACCTATCAAACAGTAGATAATTCGACCAACCTCTCATGCTTCCTTGATTCTACGCACATTCTAATAGACTGTCCCGTAGTCTCAGGTCAAACCTGATCGCCGCGTACCGGCATGTCACATATGCCGAAACTCCCATGCCTTCCTCAACAGCTGGCTGCCGTCGATTTCATGGGCAGTGAAAACGCACTTGGCCCTGATTCAATTTTCCTGTCCTCACAATAATCCATAACGGTGCATTTTGTGAGAGAAATTGTGTGTTGGAGGTAGGAGAGGCATCGTCGAGTACATTTGAGGCCCAACGTAGATTTCTTTCAAGATTTTACATTGCAATTCTGTCTGAAATAGGGGTGAACTTTCCGTTTTAGTGATCGGTATGTGTCGGCCCGAGATCAAAACGTGATTGGAATTGGATGTACGCTGGGGGGCCGTGTTCCCAAGAGTCTTCGTCAGCTACAAATGATGTTTCGTCCTCATCCGCAATGGCGACACCTTCGGTGGTGACTTCAACGGGCAGGCGTGGGTACGGCGCAAGCGCAGGAGCAGGAGAAGCGGCGATTTGGGACCGAGGCGGCGGAGAGCTCGAGGTTGTTATGGTGAGTATTTCTTTTCGAAATTCTGGGGTTGTGTGGATTGCGAGACGACGCTTCCTCTCTGCGTGGCCTCTCGATTGCAGCTTTCCAATCTCGCTCCCACCATTCACTCTTTCGTGCCGAATATACTATCGTCCACTCACTTCCAGACGGCACAGTTCTCGCGGTCCTTGCGCGCCCTTCCTTGCGCATCCTAAACGTCTTCCCCGCTGCCACGCTCGCAGTCCCGCAGCCGCCTTCATCACCGGCGTCAGACGCATGACACCGAATATCCTTCAGCAGCACCACCACCGCATCCCCTCCCTACGGCGCTCCTCCTCACGGATATATATCCAGCCCACCCAGCACCACCGCCTCCTCAACGCTTTCACCGGCCTCACCCATTTCCACCGCCACGCCACGCCTATCTCTGCGCTACACGGCCGGCTCCTCGCCTTCCTCGCGCCGTCGCTCACCGCCTCACCTGTCCTCTCTGGCACGGGTGCACCGCTCGTGAGCTGGGGACATACGCTCGGCCGCTCTTCTCGCGCAGCGTACCGGCGGCGAGTGCACTTGCTGCCAGTGTGTTTTCGGGCCCGCGGAGCCCGCCGTTGCCTGCGTCGCTCGCTTCTGCGGCGGCGGGAGCGGGCGCGGATGCGGTGAGCGCGTGGGTGAGGGTGGTGGATCTGGCGCCGCTCCTGAACTCTGCAGGTGGCAATGGGAGGAAAAAATACTTCGGGGAGAGAGAGGGAAGCAGCGGGAGTGGCACCGTGTGACGTACACGCCTTCGAAGCGGGGCGCGCGGCCGTCTGTAGGCTCGCCTTCGCGGGGGCGACACGCGTCTCCTCGTCGTGGCGAAAAGGCCTCGGCGCGAGCGATCGGGGCATCCGCCCCATGCCCCTCTCCTCCGGCACCCTCACCAGCGCCCTCACTCTCCCGCCGCGTCGGACGACCTCCTCCCGCGCCGCTGCATGTCTACGCACTACGGCATGGGTCCACGGGCGCGGTCGTCAAGTCCGTCGCGGGTGCGCGGGACAGGCGGTTCGTTCTCGACGAGGAGGAGGACGGTGCCTGTGTTTGCGGTGAATCCATATGGAGGAAGGGCCGATGTGAGGAGCCATTTGGGCGGGAGGGTGAGGGATGCGGAGGATAAAAGTATGGGTGCAGGCGTAGCTAGTGCGGCACCAGGTGTAGGTGGAGAGGGGCCGTGGCGCAAGCACGAGAGGTGTTCAAGACGTCCTCGTCTTCGACCCCGCGTGGTGCGATCCGCTGGACTATACGGCGGGCGGTCCATTGGAGCAGATACAATCGTCTCGAGGTTTTTTCGAAGAAAATTTATCACCCATCTCATTTATTTTGCCAAGAGTTTCAATCGTATGCGCCGGCGAGGGAAATGCACGGAAGGTTTTGGAAATCAAATGTCGTTACTTCGTAGGTCCCGAGGGTCGATAGGTCATTCCGAGTCTGTACAAGTAGACTGTTGAAGTGAGGAGGAATCAAAGTCAGTCAGTCATTTTCGCCGAGATGACTGCGCGCAATCGGCTTTATTCACACTGGGGATTACCAAATTTAGACTGTCGTAGGTGTAATTTTAAACTTCAAGTATTCGTCCTAGGACATGTCCATTGTATGGGCCATATCACCCTCTTTTTAAAATTACGGGTGTCCAAGCCTTTTTAAACTCCGCCATCAGTGCTAACCTTTTCCGTCGAGCTCTCTGTTTCCATTCATGCCGTGCCTGCCGCGGCCGCGTAAAATCCCACCCTCACTTGACATGTACAGCCTCGCTCTTCAAGCACGTTGCGCTTCCTGTCTGGACGTGGACAGCCTCTTCTTGACGCTTCACTCTATGAAATTAGGTGTGTCGGCTTTTAATCTATCATTCTGGCAGGTCTTTGCCGGGCCTCGGCTCGCCTCGGAGCTTCGGATCGGGATGCGAGGCCGCGAAGCGGCCGAGCAGCCGCTCGTACTGTACAATAATTCAGGGACATAATGAAAAAAAAGCACACTTCGATTTCTCGAAACAAAAAATGGAGCACAACTTTCAAAAGTGGCTTCTTGAAGGAAAAGTGACACAACCTGGACCTGCGGCTTTGGTTCAAATTCTCGGTCACGGAGTTTGTATACTTACAGTTTAATTGGTACTGCATCCTGTCTGCTCCTAGATTGCTCCTAGATTTACCGCTTCTTCGGGTATTGAAAACTAAAACCATTGAAAATACTGTTTTGTATTTTGATCATATTTGCAGGGAAGCTGGTGGGATCCGACTAGCGTTGCATTCCAAGGCTGACTCTGCTGAGATTGCGGAGTCTGATCGAGCTGTTTTGCATAGGGTACGGCAGAAACTGATGGGCTCGCCGAGCTCTGCCCGTGCCGCTCTGCCGAACCACTAGGTTGTTCTCGCTTGAAGTTCTGGTTCCTATTCTTGTACTGTCTCTGGGGTGGATCTTATTCAGATGGAACCGAGTGTGTTCTTCTTTTTTTGGACAGATGTTTTTTGCAAAACACACTGTACACGGTGTGCGTTTCACGCGAGACTTCCAGTCAAGTTGTGCTCTTTTTTTGCATCATTTCGGGTCAAATTGGGCATTTCTCAGCCATTTTTTCACGAAGTTGTGCACCTTTCTATTTTTTGTACAGTATATGTGCCATACTATTGCACCTACCTAATACATATGGATGCAATAGGAAGGTATACTGACATTTAAAACAAAAAACAAAACAAAAAACAGCTAACAAAAAATTCGCTTTTGATCCATGTAACGCCTGGAGCATAATATGACTGGGGCACTCTCCGAAATTTCACTCCTGATCCCCCTTGAGTTGACCGCATATTTCATTCAATCCCCAAACGTGAAATAGTCAGGCATTCTCGAATAGGATGGTCTGCGAAATCAACCTCTCCGTCTCTGCCGACCGAGGTGTGATTGAGCACTTGAAGGGCAGAGGTTGACTGGGATGGCTGGTCACCATCAACTCGCAATCGGTAAAAATAAACAACATACGTGACCATCGCGGAAAGATATTCATACGTAGGTTCGATGATGTCCCCATTCTCGTCTGCCGCTTTTGTGATATCAAAAGTCGCGAGGATGGACGCTATCGTAATCCAAACCGAGGAGTACGCGAACTGTTTGCCGGGACAGACTCTATGAACAGTGTGAGGTAGCAACAAATTTCATGGCTTATGCCATGCCTTCGCCCGAACCCGAATGCAGCGTCAAGCGGGCTGCCCAATGCAAGGTTCGGTTTGCCATCCAAGAGCCAGCGCTCGGGCTTAAAACTATGCGAATCTGGATAAGTTGTCTGGACTCGATGAGTACAGGAGTAGTCGAATATTCTCTGCGCATACTTCATCATGGAAGATGGCCCTGGAGTATGGTTTGAATTTGCTTGAGTCAAATTTTCGACCAAAACCTGAGACTCACCAGACATTTGCCATAACAATGGATTTTGCCGGAATACGATAACCGTGGTATTCATCCTCAGCTTCTATGAAGTGAGGGACGGCTCAATGGAGACGTTAAAATCATCCGTACGCGAGGATGCAAGACGACGAACCGACTGGGCCTGAGGGAATCCAACGAAACACTTCTTTAACAAGCGAGGAGACATAGGGCAAAAATGCCTCGTCCGCGAAATTCGGAAGCCGTCCGTCACCGACAACAGAGTCGATTTCCTCTTGAGCTTTTCTCTGGGCGTCAGGATTTGAAAGCATGGCAAGCACGAAGTATGAGATTGTCGACGCAGTCGTGTCTACCCCGCTGACGTACATCGCGCCGGCCACTTCTTTTACAGCCCGTTCCTCATCAGGGTGCCTTATTTTACCCAGTTGAGTGGAAGTGAAGGAAATCGGCGCTGTGCCTGCCGCCTGAGAAAATACTGCATTACCCCTAGTTGAACTCTTTGAGAGATTGCCACCCACCATGTTCCGCTTCACCTCGGCAAAGGGCGCATCGATCATAAGCTCAGAGAGCTCCCGCCATTCTCTCGCGAGACGTTTGAATCCGGCTCCGGGGAACCATTCCGGAAGGTATTTCAGGGCCGGAATTGAGTCCTGGACCGATCAGGCTCGACGGCGGTATCGAAACAAAGTATTATCCGGCTTACCACCAGAAACCTCCCGGGAATTATTGCGTGTGCCATTGCTCGCATTGCGTCTTCGGCCCGCTTGACGTGGGGATCATTCTCCGGACGAACGACGATCCCGTATGCAGCCCATAAAATTACTTCCCCGGCCATGCTACCAATCGAGATGATATGATTCACAAGATAGACTCGAGCTGCAACTCACTGTCGGATATGGTGCACGAAATTTTCTGGGTCACGGACGAGGCGACGGAGAAGTTCATGACAAGCAGCGTGCTCCTTGGGATACTGTTTCAGCACAGCGGTGGGATTGAAGGTTTTGTAAAACTGTCTCCGGAGGTTGCGCCTGCATCCAACTACAGTCAAAGTGGTGTTCACCCATAGACGCACTGCACATACCAGCGTTCACCTGAAAATAGCTCAGTTTCATGTTGAGAGGGCACAAGTGTCGTCGCATAGGATACCATATTTTATGAATCCTGGTAAACATATCAACGTGTTGAATACTTTGAGGTCCAGCTGCAAGCGTACCGAAATGAAAATCCCATCCCATAAGTTCGTTGACCATCGGCATCGGAGGCCTAGTAACAGTGTTAATCTGCAAGTCAGGTCTCGCGAGAGAGGCCTTGCCTGTGTGAATATTTGTCAGATCTCTTCTCAAGCAGGTCGATGGCCGTTTGCATGGATGAGAGCACAATAACCGAGGTTCCCACAACGTTCAAATGAAGGATATCAGAGTCTACGAAATGGTCAAAGATGTTGCAGATCGTGCAGATCGCGTACTGTATTGCTGACTCCACGTCATGTAGGTCTCCCACTCATAGCTGGATGGTATCGCGAGCAGATGACCTATAAGCGGAAGTCTCCTAGGCCCAGGAGGCAAGGGGAGCAGATTTTTGCGCGAGCGATGGCCAAGATAAAGCAGAAGGATAGTAGTAGATGTACAGACAAAGTAGAGCAGCATACTGAGAGGAGCGAGAGCCATCAAGACACAGATCGAATCCTCGCCCACATCTCTTCTCTTCTCTCTCTTTATAAAATAACGGGTGTCTGTCTGAAGCCTTTGACGCCCTGCATATGGTCTTTTGTGACCGAGACTGTGGGCCCTCGCACGCCACCAGAACTGCACGGAACCCAAACTCTAGATGCTCCCATGGCAAGCGCTCATATCCCCTTGCCGCCTTCGGCATCCCGTACACCACAGGCCGCATTTCGTCAGATTTCGTCCATTGAGCGGCCATTGCGCAGATAAACTAGATCCATTCTCATGGTAGGCGTCAATTCTCCCGTGTAGCGGTGAGCGTCCTGCTCGCTTGATTGATTTCAGCGGCCTCATACATTGATATTGTCAACCGAACTCTGCAACTCAAGGAATCAATCACTAAAATTGACGATGCTCCGTCGTCCGAGGGTGTATTTTCGCGTCATTACGGCGAATAGTTGTCAGCTTTGCGCTCAACTCAAGCAATAGTACGGCTGTCTGAAGCCTTTTCCTAACACTTTCGACTCACTTACCACTTCCGGGCAGCTGTAATTAACTAAACTGTAAACTCTGCTGAAAATCAACACTGATGCAGAAGGAACCGCTTGTACCTCATATATTGAGTAGATGCCTCAGATCAGAGTGTAGATGTTTGTACCGCCGAAAATTAATTGATTAATTAACCGTTCTTTAAGATTTTGCTCATTCGGCAGTGCTCATGACTTGAAGTAACTAACCCCTTATATCCTCGACTTTCTTTGCCGTTCGACACAGCCTTTTCATTTCCAAGCAACCACCTGACCTGTGCGCAATCTTTCTTGATAAGACGCAGTGACTGCTGGCTACAGCGCAGGCTGATTTGATCCTTGTCACTGGGCCGATAAGCCACACAAGTCGTGCCGCCGCTTCGCTCCGGCAACCAAAGGCGAACGGACAATGGTGGATACATTACATGTAAGAAATACAATGCTGGAACGAAAAAACAATGTGAATGGAGAATTACCGGCGCCCGAAATGTGTACCTTGGATGAATCTTTTCTAGGGAATTAGTTGCTAAAAGAAAATATGTAACCCACACGTACGTACTGGCAATTCATGTCAACCGCCGGAAAATCCTCTTCCATGATGGGCAACATCAGGCCGTGAATTGTGCGAACACCTAAGCAAGAAGGGTCCGGGAGCAAAGCAGAAAATGGAAATCCATGAGTAGTCAAGTCGGTGAAAAGCAGCAGGAACATGAGCATTTCCAAGGAGTGGTGGCGATGGGATCGACCTAGAGAATTCTCGGCCAATACATTGTGCCTCCGAGGATGTTCAACACGAATAACCGACGCCAGGAGAGGAGCGAGGCAAGACGGGCAATTTTTCAATCCATTTTACATAGCATCCGGTGAGATAGCATCAACCCAAGAGCACCAGGATGCGCCGTAAATCCAGAAAGAAGGAATTTGTTTGTGCCGGTGGAGCGAATTGAATAAATTGTTGTCCAGGATGCTTGCGTGTAGATTGGGGATTACTGGGTGAGCAAAGATTTTGAATAATTTGGGAATTGCTTGAGCACAGAGCAAGCCGACAGTGGAAAGCTCATCCAGACGTTGCAACGGAACAACGCATGCAGAAACTGTTGAGCCCAAGAGGGCAAGAGAAAAATAGTCAAATTGGGACCGAAGAATTGAGCCAGAACATTGCAGGCCTGGGGCCGTCAAATCGAAAGGGGAGGGGAAATGGCAGGGATGGGGAGCGAGGATGCTGACCCTTCTTTATTCACGCCACGGTGATTCGGCTGCAGTGAGAATATTTTGCGGTGCAGTGGGGGAATAACCGCGGCGCAGAGGCGTGCTGCGAGTCTACACTGTGGGTGTCAAAGCTAATGAATTTCACAGGCAAAATCGTGAAATTCACAAAAAGTGCATGAAATCTTACAAAAAGTATGTGACCCAAGTGCATGAAAACTGTTTCTTGGGATTACGATCCGCGCCTAGTCCATGAATTTCATGGAAAAGTGCATGAAATCTTACAAAAAGTATGTCAAAGTCAGTGATTTGGAGTTTGAATTTCACATACCTGAGGGTGTGAAAGTCATTAACTTTGACACCCACAGTGCTACTAAATGGAGTTGGGTGTGGTCAGCTGAGGAATCGTCACAAATGGAGCGCCTGCAGGATAGCAGACGCAAAACCAACGGAGATAGAGCCACATGGGGCAATTGCACCGCCAAGCGAGCAAGAATGAATAATAATTTATGAGCTGTGGCCAGGCAGCAGTTGCTGCGATGAACTGCGACTTGCCAAAAGAGAACTGTGGGCTGGTCTGCTGAGTGAATTTGGACTGTGCATGCTGCGGCACAGTTCGGGCAGTGAACAGTTGAAGAAATGGGGAAGTTGAACGGACCTAATGTGGTCCAGAAACACGTTGTCCTCGATATGAACGATTTTTTATGGTCTGTAGATCAACTCAGGTTGCAACAAATCAGTGTCTGTGCTCACGCTGTTTTCAAGTCTGAGAACCTCTTTCATTGCGGTCGAATCAATCAGGTTTCCTGGCAAGGATTGTGCTACGTATCAATTTATTTTTGCACTTCAAACCATCTATCTGTCTCATGCCTTCCGTCATTTCTTCACTCTTCCGTGTTCGTGGTTGTTCATCACATCGCACCCTGATATTGGTGTGCTATGGCTCGGGTTGCGTCCTGATTTGTTGGCGTCCACTGTATTCGCTTTGCCGCTTTCCTGCGGCATTCAATACTTCACGGAGGATCAACTCTCAACCGAGCTCCGCTGCAAATTGGACATGGTTCTGAATTACTGCGTCGGGCTCGGCTTAAAGACAGTGATAAGCCAGTAATTGGGCCATGGTTAGATACACGTAATTTTGCGTGTTTCTGATTGTGCTCATTGCTGAAACTGTTGTTTCTATGCGACAGTACTGGTTCCTGGTAGCTGTTGGGCGAACCACAGAGAAACGGGTGGACGTTCTAAGGAATTAGAACGTCCATTGGCAAGTCTCACCCTGAAAACTGTAAGGGAAACGTGCAGCCAGATAATAAGTCAAGGAACTTCTTTTGACTTGTTTCCAACATTCACTTAAACAACGGAAACGGGTAAAAGGAACAGGAGTTGGCAATGTGTTGTGTTGTGTTGAGACGCTAGGGGAGACGCGTTCTGTCACGAGGGTTTCGGTTGCCAGAGTTGCCGGTTTCCATCGAATGCGGATACACCGAAACAGGTGGTCGGCTATTCCGTGGATCCGGATCACAACTCTAAAGGCGTTCTAAGGTTCATTCTCAAGAACCCTTTCTGGGAAACCCTAGAGAAACGGGTATCTACCGAAGCCTACAAAGGAGTATTATCAAGTTCCGTGCTTGGAACCAAGGGGAGACTTGAGTTGAAGCAGAAACAGGTCGAACGAGATACAGTGCCGATCTATCGGTGATCGACACACCCTCTGAATAATACAGGGGTGCTGCTGACGGGTTCCTGCCTCGTAATTGGCAAGGGAACATGGCGTGCTCACAGTTGGGAACCAATGGGAGGCGACGTTCGGAAGAACAACCGACGGAAACGCGGTTAAAGAGACGGATAAACGGACTTTTGACTCATTGGGATTGTGTTTTGGGCTTTGTAACAGTGTCTTGGCGGTTGTATAAGTATCCGAGGGTGTTTCTATGATGGACACAGCATCTTCCCCCGAACTAGTAGGCTATACGCTTGCGCATTGGGTTGATCTGGGATCCTCGGCGAACGCACTCTTATAGAGTAGCCTTATTAGTCGAAATCTTATTTGTTTCTGAATCATATATTCTGGAAACGTACTTGGGCTTTGCCTGGAAACTGTCTGAACTCTGAGAATCTGTTGGATCTGTGTCTCTGTTGAAAGAAACATTATTGTTGTTGTTTGCGGAGCGGGTTTCAGAAAGTACCGTCTAGGGAAAACTTTGGAAACGTGACTGCTGGCGTTGCTCAGAAAGTACCTCTTTAGGGAAAGCTCTGTGAACGTTCTTGGCCTATAAACTAGGGGCCTTACTTGAGTCTACGGGACTACTTTAAACTTG